>JBBGZY010000189.1:0-650000 GCA_037952925.1 Lithobates clamitans
AGGATACACATTTGGCCCCAGTGCGATCTCAGATCTAAACTGTCATACGCCCGCTAACTATGGGCCTTTCTTCCTACTGGAAGGAAGAATAAAACCACCCTATGTACTCATACCTCTTCACCTCCACCTCGACAGTGGCTCTGTGAATATTTCTGTTATACTTCACTAAAGTTCTACGCATCACGACCAGGGAGCGTGTCCGATGGGCAGTACATCAACATACCTATGTTCTTTTTAATTCATCCCGGAATGCATAACCTATATCCATAGATACCAATGTAAGTGTAAACAGAAAAATGTATGTGTGTATATACAGACTCATATAACTATAGATTTTATATCTATGATCTTTTATTGTGTACTTATCATGTCTATGTTATACGTATTATTTCCCATATAGAAAATTCTTGTTGCAAACCCTACAATCACCCCTGAAGAAGGAGGCATAAGCAACTCCGAAACGCGTCGGGTGCATATGTATTGGTATCACTAAACTTCTATATTTATGGAACTGCATTCCTTGTTTTTAACTATGTAACTATGTAATTCACTTGATCATCTTTTTGTAACTAATAAACTGTTATCTACTTTACATACCTTTTAAAATATTTTCTTTAAAAAATTGTGCCTTTAAAGTCCGCTAGGGGAATCTCTTTTGCCTCTTAACTTGAATTTAGGATGTGGCACAACTAGTAGATAATTGATCGATCAAATCTTTTGTTCTAAAAAACAGTATGTGCAGCTACAGGCATCACCCAACCCCTTCAAGCTGAGGCCGCATATTTGCATATGCATGGCGTGAAGGGGTTAAAATGTCTGCTAGCCGGGTGCACGTGAATTCATCACGTGCACTGACGGGATGGATATTTAGCAGTGGCAGGCCGTAGGTTGCTGACCCCTGGTTTGGAGTTTACTAGGAGCTCTTGTGCTGGAATCATTGTTCTCACTCTGATGTTCGCTGCGACATGTCACACATGTGGTGTGACCGCGGTTTACATACGCGTGCACACCCTGGGCTTGTGTCTGCGTTTGCGCAGTTGTGCAAGGCAACAGGGGTTTCAGCAATTTTTCTTTTTAACTTTAATATATTTTATTATAATTTTATTTTAGTTTTACTTTTTTATTTATTTTTTGGTTTATTTTTATTTGATTTCTTTCACAAGGGGTTAATAAACACCTATGTGATAACATTGGGCAGGTGACAGTTACTCTTTATGGAGACATTAGGGGTCTAATAGTCCCCAATGTCTCCCCTGCCCTTCACACCTTCTAACCAAGCACAGATCGGCTTGGACAGATGTGTCCCCTAGTTCTACTGGCCAGGAAAGGGTGCATCTGAAATCGGAAAAGATATCTCTTCCGGTTTCAGTGTTTGCATGTGAGATCGAGGCATGGATTTGTCTCAGTCTCACTGCAATATCTCCCTTAGCTGTGTCCCTGGGCACCAGTATTTGTGGGAGAGCCCAGGAACTAGGGGAGAAAGGGGGCCGCCGGCAGGGGGGGGGGTGTCACCATGCTGCCAGCTCTGTGAAAGTGATCAGCCGCAATAGAACTGCCGCATCACTTGCACTTTTACTATTGCAGCCATCAGCTTGTGATTAAAGGTTTAATCCTGTGTTTGACATACGTTATTTCCGGTCAGATGGAACGCAGGTGGATTGCTAACCAGCAATTCCTATACAATATATGCTGATCCTTGTCTTCTTTGATGTAAGTGCAATACAACCTTCTTTTAAATATATTATTTGAATTACTGCACCATGAGAGCGTTCTTTCCTCTCAAAACTGGAGCTTTGAATACTATTCTACATACATTCCTGTGACCTCATGTATGACATCTTGGATTTTCCCACATGCCTAATTTGACTCCCTGTAATAGGGGTCAATTAAGTCTGGTGAGTGCGTTGTGTGTCTGAATGCGGGTGGCGAGGAACCTTTCCTATACTCACTAAGGACGTTATTCACGTGTGGGATTTATACATGGACTTCACAATTTTTATATATAATTTTTTTTATAATTCAAATGAAGATTTATTTGTTTATTCACTATGGCGATTTATGATACGTATTTTATGATATAAGAGCATGGTTTCTTTGTTTCTTTTCGCGTTTTAGGTGTCTTTTTACACTTTACAACACACAGCTCTTAATTGTAGTATATTTGTTTTTTGGTCATTGATTTGCGCGGGTTTGGAACCTATCAGCTCCTATACTTTCTTTGTTGGAGCTTCGGCTGAGAAAATATTGGCAAATGACTGTGTGGTGTCTATCAGCTTCCTAGCCAATATCAAGGACAGCTGAGTATAAGATTGGCAGCAGTGATTGGTGACACGAAAAAGCATAAGTGAAACTGCACCAAAGTTTGTTGGTTTTACATAGTTATGCCCCGTACACACGGTCGGACATTGATCGGACATTCTGACAACAAAATCCTAGGATTTTTTCCGACGGATGTTGGCTCAAACTTGTCTTGCATACACACGGTCACACAAAGTTGTCGTAAAATCCGATCGTTCTGAACGCGGTGACGTAAAACACGTATGTCGGGACTATAAACGGAGCAGTAGCCAATAGCTTTCATCTCTTTATTTATTCTGAGCATTCGTGGCACTTTGTGTGTTGGATTTGTGTACACACGATCGAAAATTCCGACAACGGATTTTGTTGTCGGAAAATTTTATAGCCTGCTCCCAAACTTTGTGTGTCGGAAAATCCGATGGAAAATGTGTGATGGAGCCCACACACGGTCGGAATTTCCGACAACAAGGTCCTATCACACATTTTCCATCGGAAAATCAAACCGTGTGTACGGGGCATTACAGTACATAGTTGGTAAGGTTGAAAAAAGACACCATTCCATCCAGTCCAACCTGTGGTGTGTGAGTGTGCATGTGCTTATGTCAATAGTACATTGTATATCCCTGTATGTTGTGATCGTTAAGGCGCCTATTTCCAGTCCCTTTATTAGCTTTGTTGCCCCTCACTGGACTCTCTCTGGTTCCAGCTCATCCTTCTTGAGGACTGGTGCCCAAAACTGGACAGCATACTCCAGGTGCGGCCGGACAAGAGTCTTAGAGGAGTGGGAGAATTATCGTTTTATCTCTGGAGTGAATCCCCATTTTAATGCATGCCAATAATCTGTTGGCTTTGCTTGCAGCAACTTGGCATTGCATGCCATTGCTGAGCCTATCATCTACCAGGACCCCCAGGTGCTTTTCCATCCTAGATTCCCCCAGAGGTTCTCCCCCTAGCGAGTAACTTGCGCTCGTATTTTTAGCACCCAAATGCATTACCTATCATTTTTCAACATTAAACCTCATTTTCCATGTAGTTGCCCACCCCATTATTTTATTTAGGTCTTTTTGTAAGGTTTCCACATCCTGCGCTGAAGTTATTGCCCTGTTTAACTTTGCAGTTGCATCATCCGCAAATATTGAGATTGAGCTATCTATTCCATCCTCTATATCATTTATAAATACATTAAACAGAATTGATCCCAGGACAGATCCCAGGGGGACCCCACTTACCACACCGGACTATTCCGGGTACTCGCTTTTTATCTTTCAAAACATGGAGCATGACATGACTTTCCACCCACTGCAAATTCTAAAATGTCATGGCAAACTATATAGGAGAAACCTGGATTATTTTTTGAAAGTGGGAAGAATCTTGACTGATTTATTTGGAGGGTTAAAGGAGAGATTGGAAAACAAGATTATGGTTGAATTTTTTTTTATTCTATTCTTTTGTGAGTATGGAAGTCATATCCTTTATGTTAGTGATGTAGTAAAGGTAGTTGATTCATAAATCTCATCTTTTTAGTGTTAGAATGGAGAAGCATTAGTATGCGTTACACATTCTCACTCATAAAACCTTCGGACTACTGGCTACAGAAAATGGTTGTAAATCCAGCCAAGAAGTAATAACCAACGTTAAATTTAGACGAAGCACTGAGATGACTGCAGATTTTCCCTGCTCCACAACATACTGGCACTCAGGGTGATCAAGTAATGGGATTTCCCTAGGCTGAACATCTAAAGGAGAACTGTAAAGCCTTTTCATGCAGGTGAAAAAGTGAGACTAGGGACTCACCCATGTGAACTCAGATGTTAAATCCCCCTCTAGTGTCTAACTTGCAGTCTGGATAAATAGATTATTTCTATAAAAGTACCATGTGCTCTAAAAGTACACAAATAATCTGCTGCGGGTAAGCTGTATATGATGACTAAAGCTTGCACTGTGCAACTGGAAATTTCTGCTCCATTTTTACTGCCACCCAATCATTATGTTTATAATAAAAAAAGTGCAATCAATAATTATGAAAATAGCAATTACAAACAGCAGTTTATAAAAATCAATCATATTACCACTGTTCAAAAAGAAACTATCATTGGTTTTTGGCCAGTTTTTGTGTTGATTAGTTTATTAACTAATCTTTTAAATGTTTATACAACATATTTATTTTACAAATAAACAATTAAAACCTTCCAAGACTCTAATGCCCTGTACACACAGTCGGACTTTGTTCGGACATTCCGACAACAAAATCCTAGGATTTTTTCCGACGGATGTTGGCTCAAACTTGTCTTGCATACACACGGTCACACAAAGTTGTCGGAAAATCCGATCATTCTGAACGCGGTGACGTAAAACACGTACGTTGGGACTATAAACGGGGCAGTGGCCAATAGCTTTCATCTCTTTATTTATTCTGAGCATGCGTGGCACTTTGTCCGTCGGATTTGTGTACACACAATCGGAATTTCCGACAACGGATTTTGTTGTCGGAAAATTTTATAGCCTGCTCTCAAACTTTGTGTGTCGGAAAATCCGATGGAAAATGTGTGATGGAGCCTACACACGGTCGGAATTTCCAACAACAAGGTCCTATCACACATTTTCTGTCGGAAAATCCGACCGTGTGTACGGGACATAAGGGGTCCATTAAAAAAATGTTGTGCCAAGATCTCAGCATTCACTCAAAAGCCACGACTAATCCCTGTATTATATATATTTCCTATGATCGTCAGCTTCATCTAGTGACCACAATGTGGTACTTTCCTGAAATATCTCAGTCAGGAAATGGCCACTATAGGGAGCTGGCCATCATAGGTAATATATAGATTAGACACACTATAGGGATATTTCATAACAGATGAGTGAATGCTGAGGCATTTGCACTGCAATTTTATTTTTGTAGAAACTTACATTTTCAGCGCATAATGAGTTCTCTAATGAGAAAGCCCAGTACTGATTGTTCTTTTTTGACTGCCTCATCTTCTAAAGCTCCATATGGATCTGTATGAACTAGCAGATGAGAAGGAGGTGTCCTTATTAATGAGTGCTGCTTTGGGCCAAGAAGAAGGAGATAGACCTCAAAAGCTTATCCTGAAAAATGATCTGTTAGTGTTAATAATGAAAGTTTTACATGCCGTACTTAACTGTGCTGCTATTTAAACGATAATGATAGATATAAGTGGGTAATTGGACAAAACAGAAGGAGATATGCAGTGGTAAAGCCGTTTTATTAGCAATCTTAGTTACTAAATTTGTTCCAGGCCCATGTTGCAGCCATGTGTATGTGTACTATATATGTATGTACATGTGTCGTCCTAAGTATACTGCAATATTTTAAGCATTTGACCCAACATAAAGCTTACCAGAGACTGCTTCAACAAATATTTTCCATATTGCTTGTACTGAATACATTTGTTTAGTACAATATGTCACTTATTGGCTGATACCCAGTAAAAAAACATCTGGAGTGTATATCATCAATATGTATAATTTATATGCATCATTTATTACTAGCACAGTATTTGGTCCTTTTAACTGTCTCTACTTAAGCATTATCTAAGACCTTTTGGCTTCTTTCACAACGTAGGCAACTTGCTTGAGTTGAGTTTTGCATGTGTGCATGTATAACATGAAGGGCAAACATATGTCACTAGCACACTGAGAGCTTCTTGAATTATACTCAGCATTTGCTCAGTTGTCATGAATAATCCCTATAATGCGTCTAATATATTTATTTCCTATGATAGTCAACTTCATCTAGTGACCATAATGTGGTAATTTGCAGATTGAGGTATTTCCGAAAAATACCACATTATCGGCCCTAAATGGAGCGGGCGATCATAGGACATAAACATATTAGACAAATTGCAAGATTACTCGTGATGGCTGAGCAAATGTTGAGACTTTTGCATAAGGTTATTTTTTATCATTAGACTACTAGGAAAAAAGAGATCATTTATGCAGCCTACAAGAAAGGTAAGGCTGTTTTCCATCCAAGTACTGACCAGGCCGATCTGCTTAGCTTCTGAAATCAGACAAGTACAATACTTAGGCAGCTAGAATGTAAGGTAAGTATACAAACCTCAATACAAAAGGGGGAATGGGAGCTGGCGGGACTTTTAAGGTACCAAAGGAAGCAGACAAATTGAAAAAATATAAATTTATTTATTTAAACAATTCTTAAAATCGCAAAGAACATTTACACTGATTACATATTGTTTCTTATTGCACATATAGCCACTTCTTACTCATACACAACATGTTTCGCTCGCAAGAGCTTCTTCAGTGAGCGAAACATGTTAAGTATGAGTAAGAAGTGGCTATATGTGCATTAAGAAACAATATGTAATCAGTGTAAATGTTCTTTGCGATTTTAAGAATTGTTTAAATAAATACATTTATATTTTTTCAATTTGTCTGCTTCCTTTGGTACCTTAAATGTCCCGCCAGCTCCCATTTCCTCTTTTGTATTGATATAAAGGGATGTGGTACCTTTTTTGAAAAATCTTGTCACCCAGCATCTTAATATATACAAACCTCAAAAAAAAGTGTGAAGACAAAAGTGCAGCGCCTAAGTGATCAAGAACGAATATAACAATGTTATAATTATTATTATAATACAGGATTTATATAGGTGCCAACAGTTTGCGCAGTGCTTTACAACATGAGGGCAGACAGTATATTGACAATACAGTTCAATACAGGAGGAATCAAAGGGTCCTGCTCATTAGAGCCAATCTAGGAGGAAGGGTCAAGTGATACAAAAAGTAATAAATGTGGGGGATGATCTGATGGAGAAAATAAAAGTACGGTTGTTAGATAGGGGCAATATTCTGTAAATATATACCTGTAAACTTTGGTGTATGAATTTAATGGATGGATACAAGCTGATTTTATGAATAAATGACTACACTATATACTTTTACTGTGGCTCTAGTGTGGTGAACGTGTGTGGCTCTAGTGTGTGGCTTCTCTGAAGAGGAGGGTTTTCAGGGATCGTCTAATAGTTAAAAAAAAAAACGTGGGAATAATATACTTATGACAAAATGAACCAACAAAAAGGTGACTTTAAAAAGGTGCATAAAAAGTCCCACAAACATGTGACTCTTTTTAGTGCTAAAAAATAACTCCAACAGTTGTCCATGTGTAGTCCAAATATAGCACCACGTGTTGCTCCAAACCACCACCTTTGCCCACTCACCAGCTATTAAGCTGTATCAGAAAGGCAGCAGACAGCGTTTTTAGCACAGACAGGGCATTAGAGTATGGGAATCCATCTGTATTGTTATCCTCCACTCACACAGGGGGCCGCCAGCACCACCAACATATCAAGCCTAGGTGGAACACTCACCACACTAGAGCCACAGTAAAAGTATATAGTGTAGTCATTTATTCATAAAATCAGCTTCTATGCATCCATTAAATTCATACACCAAAGTTTACAAGTATAGCAGAGTTTAAATCTACCATGTGTGGATATTCACTTACTAAGATGGCCAGCGGTCACAAAAGGGGAAGTGGCAGCGTGACGTCAGCACGTGGCTTTGATAATAAGAGTGTTGTGTTCATTCTTGATCACTTAGCCGCTGCACTTTTGTTTTCACATTGTAAAAATAATTATTCATTGTTTATTTGTGAAATAAAGATAAGATACTAGGACAAAAAGAGCTTCTTTTATAAAACCACCTTTATTGATGTTAGAAACAAAGGCGTAACATTTTAGAACTGCCAGGGTCCCTTCGTCAGACAAAAAAGCTCTTGGTGTACTGATGACATATCCATATTCTCACATTCCAACTTTTTAAGATGGGAATGAGGGACACCTATTTGAAAAAGTATGTAGGCATAGGACACACCCCCTGCCACGCCTCCTTAAAGGAGAATTATAAAAAAAGATTAGTTAAATTCACAAGTGCTTTTTTTTTACCATTACTATTGCTTTATATTGGCTTTTGAAATTCACAAACACAGCAAATTAGAATTTGGATGTAAGGTTTAGCACTGGGGAACACTTTTTGAAAGATAAAAAGTGCATTTGATTTTCATAACTATATAGATCTGACCAAAATAAGGGACAAATGAGGAGGAAAGAGGGACAGAGGGACTTTGTTCCAAATTAGGGACAGTCCCTCGAAATCAGGGACCGTTGGGAGCTATGAAGATCAGTCTTCTGTTGCTGCGACTCCATCCACTTGTTGTCACTGTCTCCCTAACAGGGGACTTCAGTTTGGTTTGCGATGGAGATACAGTATATGCTTCATAGATTATAGAAAGTTAGAGCTAAAGTGCAATTATATGATGAGTTACAGGGGTAAATATTATTCTAAAGATATGGCACTTGTTCTAGTCAAACATCATCTAACAATGAGTCAGAATTGTTCAACTTGATTACTGTCAACCGCCAAAATGAATGGATTATGAGCTTCTTTCTACTAGTACCCTTCGATTTATGTCAGGATATCAACATTTAACGTGTTTTGATATTTGTGACAACATGTATGAAATTGTGTGAGCAGATAACAGAAGAGCAGTCTGTGAGTTTGTATTGCACTGCCACCTAGTGGACAAAGGAGGCTGCATGATAAAATCATCTAAAAGAAGATTTGATAAAAGGCTGAAACAAACGTTACATTTATTTTTATTTATTACAGGTATTTATATAATGCCAACAATTTACATACTGTATATTCACATCAGTCTCTGCGATTAAAGTGTATATTCTAAGGTCCCTATCTAACATACAGTGTGTATATATATATATATATATATATATATATATATATATATATATATATATATATATAAATATATATTAGGGTCAATTTAGAAAGGAGCCAGTTAATCTACCAACATGTCTTTGTAGGAGGGAACTGGAGTGCCGAAGGGAAACCTAGACAAGCACATGAAAACATGCAATTCCAAGCAGGTCACATTCTGGTTCCGACTCAAACAGAGGACCCCAGTGCTGCATTTTGTATATTTCATGAAATGACTGTAGAGAATTCCCAACATTTCAATACCCTTTGAGGTTCATACATACACTCACTGCCCACTTTTTTTAGGTACACCTTGCTAGTACCCCCCTTTTGAACCCCCTTTTGCCTTCAGAACTGCCTTAATACTTTGTGGTATAGATTCTACAAGGTGTCGGAAACATTCCTCAGAGATTTTGGTCCATATTGACATGATAGCATCACACAGTTGCTGCACATCCATGATGTGAATCTCCCGTTCCACCACATTCCATAGGCGCTCTATTGGATTGAGACCTGATGAATGTGGAGGCCAGTTGAGTACAGTGAACTCATTGTCATGTTCAGGCAACCAGTTTGAGATTATCTGAGCTTTGTGACATGGTGCATTATCCTGCTGGAAGGAGCCATCAGAAGATGTGTACACTGTAGTCAGGGATGGACATGGTCATCAATACTCAGGTAGGCTGTAGCATTTAAACAATGCTCAATTGGTACTAAGGGGCCCAAAGTGTGCCAAGAAAATATCCCCCACACCATTACACCACCACCAGCCTGAACCATTGATACAAGGCAGGATGGATCCATGCTTTCATGTTGTTTACGCCAAATTCTGACCCTACCATCTGAATGTTGCAGCTGAAATCGAGACTCATCAGACCAGGCAACGTTTCTCCAAACTTATATTGTCCAATTTTGGTGAGCCTGTGCAAATTGTAGCCTGAGTGTCCTATTCTTAACTTACAGGAGTGGCATCTGGTGTGGTCTTCTGCTGCTGTAGCCCATCTGCTTCAAGGTTCAATGTTTTGCACGTTCAGAGATGATATTCTGCATACCTTGGTTGTAACAAATGGTTATATGAGTTACTGTTGCCTTTCCATCATCTTGAACCAGTCTGCCTATCCTCCTCTGACCTCAAGACATTTTTTGTCCGCATAACTGCCGCTCACTGGATATTTTCTCTTTTTCAAACCATTCTCTGTAAACCCGAGAGATGGTTGTGCATGAAAACCCCAGCAGTTTTTGAAATACTCAGACCAGCTTATGTGGCACCAACAACCATGCCACGTTCAAAGTCACTTAAATCCCCTTTCTTCCCTATTCTGATGCCCGGTTTGAACTTCAGCAAGTCATCTTCACCACATCTAGATGCCTAAAAGCATTGAGTTGCTGCCATGTGTTAGGCTGATTAGCAGTTTGTGTTACCAAGCAATTGAACAGGTGTACGTAATAAAGTGGCCAAAGAGTGTATATCCAATTAACAATGCTATTTAATGAATGAAGTAGTCTGATGTATGTGTGGTTGTGCCAGTTGCATTCAGTCCAATAACTGTACTCCTATGTTTTGTAATAAAAGGAACTTTCCAGCTTGGGAGAAATACTAAAGTCATTTTGGGCAGAAGCTGCGTAGAAGTTATGAAGGGTTTTAGAAAGCTGAATATTTTACTTGATGAATCCCAACAGCATTCTCAAAATAGCTACATTTGTTTCTCAAAGTACTCACATAATAAGCGAAGGTAAATTATTCATGAAGGTCAACGTGACTGCAATGGTTATCTGCATTACCTTTCACAAGGAAAGACTCAGAGCTGTTTTTAAATCTACCAGACCTGAAAACAATTAAAAGGACACTTTTTATTTCAAACTGAAACACTAATATGGACCACTAACAGGCAGGTATAGGTATTATCAGATGATTCTCTCCGGAAGGACCTATAGATCTAAGAGGACATTACTTGATGTATGGGCACCTGAAGAAACCACCCGCCAACAGTCCTCAGGGAAAAAACAGAACACCCTAAAAGAAAGATACTGACAAAGAAAAATGCCACTTTTGATTTATATTTAAATGCTTTTTTATTGAAAAAAAAAAACAAAGTATGGTATAAACAGACGCATTAATGTAACACATTCAATTCTCGGGTTGTCAGCATAGCAATACAGAGGCATAAGAGGTATGATTAGAAAAGATATCTGTCATCTATCAACACATCAGAAAGCAAAAGGCATAGCATAAATCCGAGTACTCAGGGGTCTGATCAGGTACTTCCCAATTATGATCAGGGATGCCACTATGTATGGTGGATAATGGAGAGCCGGAATAGGGGCATAATATAGGGAAGGGGGGGGTGATGGCTGGGAAGTCATGGAGAAATCTTGGTAGCAATCCCTGAGGTTATCCCAGGGCTCACTACTGAGTAAGGTTCCATAAATGATTAACTGAATCGTATATGTAAATACCAGAAAAGGGCGGAAGTAAAAGGAAGAGGAAGGAGAGAGAGAGGAAGAAGAAGGAGAAAAAAATGGAAAAAGAGGGTCAGCCCGGAGTAACCAATCCCCGATGTAGCCAATCCAATCCCCGATGTAGCCAATCCAATCCCCGACATAGCCAATCCCCGATGTAGCCAATCCAATCCCCGATGTAGCCAATCCAATCCCCGACATAGCCAATCCCCGATGTAGCCAATCCAATCCCCGACATAGCCAATCCCCGATGTAGCCAATCCAAGTGTCCCATATCTTGCCGAATTTTTTAGAGTTATTGCAAAGTATATGAGTGAGCTTATCATTGATCATGATCCATTTGAGCTTATTTTTAACATCATCAAGAGGAATTACCGACTGCTTCCAATGGCTAGCAATTGTAATTCTCGCCGCCAGCAATATATAGGTGATTCATTTTACTGATTTTTTGGGTACTTCATCGGGCAATTCGTGAAAAAGAGCGGTTTCTGGAGATCTACAAATGTTTACCCCCATTACTGAGTTTATTAAATTGAATATCCTAATCCAGAACCTAGTTACGAAGGGGCACTGCCACCAAATATGGTGCATTGTCCCCAACTGGCTGCACCGTCGTAAACAACGGTGAGGTAGAAGGGTGCATTTTAGCTACCCTGGTCGGGACCAGGTACCAACGCAGGAGTGTTTTATAATTGGCCTCTATAAGGGTAGTATTGATGGAAATTTTAGATAGATTATAACGATGTCCTGCCAATCAGTCAGATCGAAGGTAAGATTCAGGTCCCTTTCCCATTGGTCCATGTATGCAAGTTATGAATCTGGTTCAGTGAGAGAAGCATAAATTATAGATGTATGTCCCCTCTGAAAGCCCCTGGCCTGGCATGAGAGTTCGAATGTTGTGAGCAGAAGGGGTCCCCCCAGTAGGTTAAGTTTAGATTTGGCGAAGGATGCAATTTGATTGTATCGGAATATTTCACTAGGAGGCAGTAGCAACGTGTCTTTAAAATGTTGCAAAGTGTATACTTGATCTCCATTAAGAAGGTCGCCAATTCTTAATAACCCTTTGTTAGGCCACCATTGGAACAATTGTGGTGCCAGGCCAGGAGGAAACTCTGGGTTACAAAAAATGGGGGCTAGTGGTGTATGTGGGGATGATAAGGGGCTGCGGTGCCGTGTTCTGTCCCAGACTTCTAAAGAATTTGATAGTGTGGGGCATAATATAGGTGGAGGTATGCCACTTTTGTTTTAGAAAATATTATAGCACAAAAACTTACTACACATACCATTTTATAATTTAATTAAATTGAAAATATCTTACCTATTCAATCTGTAAAAAAATGTAAAGCAATATGGCATCCTGTAAGCCTTCTGTACACCATTGATGTAGGGAATTCCCCAGAAACGTAATTTCCAGCTGCTATGATTGGATCAACGATTTGCTGGAATTGTGCACTAAAATACGTCAAATGTTGGCCATCCTCTGAATTAGGAATTTCACTTTCATTTCATTTTTGGTGAGCTACTTCCTAAAGTTTGTTATCTAAAGGGTTGATGACACTTCGTTTGAGGTGGACAGTGCACCTAACGGTACGCACGTTTAGGGCAGTATGCACCCAGGGACTAATACCTAAATGTTTGTACTGCTAGGTGCCCTGTCCAATTTGACAAGCTGCTGGCAGCGGGGCTGGATGGGAAACTTGTACCCTTCGCCTTCAGCTAAATGCTAAAGCCCATGCACCAGGACTGACTGTCCAGTTAACTATGGAGTCTGTGACTCCTTTGCAGCATTTCATCTAACATTTATGAGCTTTAATTGCCTTTGATTTATTTATGGCATTTTAAATGATCTCATCTACCATATAACCAAACTGGGTATTGGCAATTTTGGCCATTTTTTTTTTTTAAACATGGAAGCAGTCCCTGAAGTTAACATGTTATGTTTTGATTCATTTTGTGCTTTTCATAAGCTACCTGAACTAATATGAATGATTCTGTAATGGAGCCGAATGATATTGGATGGTATTCTGTGACAAAGCAGTGCGTACCTCTGTCAAATAATGTGCATTTTTCAGTCTCTAGTGTAGGGAGTGGGAAGCACCAGCTCATATTAGGGCAAATAAATGACAATCAGCCAGGGTACTTGGACAATAGACACCAGGGAAGACTAACAGATGTCTAATTATTCCTTGATGCAACTGTAAACTGTTTCTCGCTATCTATCCTTGCTTCAGATGAAAAGGTCACATTTTCTCATATCTTAAAAGGCTATTTATGCTGTAGCTTATATTTCAGGTATCAAAAGAGGCCCTACATTCTGACAGCAACATTTCTGCATCTATACATTTTGTTTGGAACAAATAGACGTTTACATAGTAAGAAAACTGTATGGTGATGTACAACACGTACGACGAGCCGAGAAAAATGAAGTTCAATAGCCAGTGCGGCTCTTCTGCTTGATTCCGAGCATGCATGGAACTTTGTGTGTCAGAATTGTGTACACACAATTGGAACTTCCGAGAAAGGATTGTGTTGTCGGAAAATTTGCATGGTTGTCAGAGGATCAGCACGAGTAAACAGCTAGTGTCCAGTATGGTAAGACTCACCGTTTGTTGTTCCTGCATCCAGTTAACCCCGGGGAGCGGCCACCATACTAGGGACCGCTCCTGGCTTCCCTATATGCCTCCAATCCAGCTGACGCTCATCATCCGGCAGACGCCGGCGGATAACGTCGCTGGATCTGACGCTTTTTTCTTTTTTCACATTTTTATCATTTTTCTTACTGTTTTATTCTTTTCCTTCAATCATCAACTCCCCATTTCATCTAACCCTACCTCCCCTCCTTCTCCCCTTTCCCTTGTGTTTTCTCTTCCTTTCCTCCCTCCCCCCCTCCCTAAAATACCTCCCCCCCTCTTCTTCCCCTTGCTATTCTGTTTTTTCTTTCCCCCCTTTTTTTTCCCTATCTATCTTTCTTTGTATCACATACTTTTTAATAAATAGTTGATAGATAATATACCACACTACCCACACATTTTGTAAAACTACAACTTAGTGGTCCCTAGTGCCTCCCGTGTCCACTTTGGTGGGAAAACGCCTTCGGGTGCCTCTGTTTGTGCCGCCCCACTGCCGCAGCCTTTTAGGGTAAGCAATGCATATATTTTTTCTCAGAACCCATATCAGTTTTGCCTGATGTTATAGAAAATAATCTGTCTTTGTCTTAAAATATGTACTAATCTTATAAACAACTGTTTAAATATGAAATTACGATCATGATTTATTTCAATAGGTGCTTATGACTGGCTCCTTCTGAAGAAGCAGCAATTGCTGCGAAACTAGTAAAGGACAATCGTCAAGACGCATCATATCTGATACCCATCTCAACACTGGGTGTCATTTCTATCCCTTCTACAATGTTTAACCACTTCAGGTCGTAAGATTTGGCTGCTGAATGACCTGGCCATTTTTTTGCGATACGGCACTGTGTCATGCGGTCATGCGACGCAGCACCCAAACAAAATTGACATCCTTTTTTCCCACAAATAGAGCTTTCTTTTGGTGGGTTTTTATTTTTTGCGCTATAAACAAAAAAAGAGCGACAATTTTGAAAAAAAAAAAAACACAATATTTTGTACTTTTTGCAATAATAAATATCCCCATTTAAAAAAAAAAAATTCTCAGTTTAGGCCAAAATGTATTCTACATATTTTTTGTTAAAAAAAAAAATAACAATAAGCGTATATTGATTGGTTTGTGCAAAAGTTATAGCGTCTACAAAATAGGGGATAGATTTATAGCATTTTTATTTTTATTTTTTTTTACTAGTAATGGCGGCAATCTGCGATTTTTATCGTGACTGCGACATTATGGCGGACACATCGGACAATTTTGACACATTTTTGGGACCACTGGTATTTATACAGCGATCAGTGCAAAAAAAAGAGCGACAAAAAACACAATATTTTGTACTTTTTGCAATAATAAATATCTGTCACTGGCAGTGAAGAGGTTAACACTAGGGGGCGATCAAGGGGTTAATTATGTTCCCTGAGAGGTGATTCTAACTGAAGGGGGCTGACTACAGGAAGTGACAGATCGTGGTTCCTAGCTAATAGGAACACACGATCTGTCACTCCTCTCAGAACAGGGAAGTGTGTGTTTACACACACTCGTTCCTGTTCTGTCTCTCGTGCTCGCGATCGCTCATGGCCGGCTGTCATCGCGACCGTCGGCCACGAGCATCAGCACCCCCGCTGATAGCGCCTGCTATCCCGATCCCGTGAGCCTATGTATAGCTACGACGGTTCACGGGATCGTGCCGACCTGCCGCAGTAAAAATGATGGCGGCTGGTCAGCAAGCGGTTAAGCAGTACAGATGGCTGTAACTATTGACGGTATTTAACAATTATTGTCAATGTGGCTTTTTCCACAATGTTTTTATCTTCTATACATTATTACATTTTATTTAAAAAAAATATATACTCTTGTTTATCTCCTTGAGGTACCGAGATAGTCCAAATCCTTCTCCTCCTTGCCAGGGGCACTTCTGAGGTGACCCCAGGCTCCTCTTTCTATAATATATGGATGATGGTGCCCACCCCTACCCTAGAAAAACTCTCAACTAAGGCAATATCCCATTGGTTTGCCTTACAAAATAAACATGTCAAATTGTAGAGAACTGTATATCATTGTCTAAAACACCAAGCAGAGCTCTTCTGTAGAATAGAACAACTAGTATTCAGCTTGGAGGAACTCTGCCCCCCCCCCAATAAAGAGAACACCAGGATAGCAGTGTGTTTACAGTTACATTACTTAATAAATCTCCTTATGACTGCCAACAAAAGTAACAGCTTAAAAAAAAAAAAATTTGGCATTTCTGGCTGTTCACAACATGTCTTGCAATGTAAGATCTCACAATGTGCAAACAGTAGTGACAGCTAAAAGCTTTTATAGCCCTGCAATGCTTCCCACTGTCACACATACTGCAGCACAAAAAGAAAAGGAAATCAAAGATCCAACAATGATCTAATAATGATTGTATTTCCTGTCTTATATCCGCTTTTATATGTTTAATAGAAAAAAGAGCACCTGCTGTGCTCTTTTCAAGGATCGGCTGTGCCCCATTGTAAGATGATACGTGTTTTCTCTGCTCAGTAATATGGGAATGCTGTCTCAGAGCTGGAATTTGCCATTCTTAAGATTCCCTTTTGCATATTTTCGCATCTCCTGCTGTAAAGGTGTAAGGAATGTATAACAAACAAGACGCCTATAGTTTAATACATAGCGGGGTGATCCTTCCAAGCAGAAGTATAAAGCAGTGTTGGCTGCTTTCCCTTACGATAAAGTTTGTCACACAAAAGGTTTACTTGGAGGTGATAAAATGGACAAGGTACATTAAATATTCTGACACTTTCAGAGTTTTGTATAGATATTGTAGGCTTTCAAAAAGCCTGCTAAAGAAGATAAGACAAAGATTAAAGTAATCACATCCATTTTATCACAGCTAATGCACAGATTTCCAATTGAAAGCTTCGCTGATGTTAAGAATCCAATTAGGTTTTTCGATTTAAATCAGAAGAATTACAGTATTATATATATTGGAGAATGAAACAGAGTTCTGGATTACCTATGACCTCCCTGTTGGTTACCTTGCACCCTTCCACACTGAGTCAATCTGACAAAATGTCAGAAATTAGTAGCAATAAAATGAACACGGATGTAATCTCAATATCTGGTGTATTAACAGAATATGGAATATAATTCTGGAATACAATTAAGAATTGAATTATATCTTATGTACAATGTCCCACAAACCTCCGTGTACCCTTCTAATCCAGTGCAAGGCCTTGGTAAATATTGCCGTTCCCGCAGTCAGTTTTACGCAAGTATTCAGATATCACATTCTGCAAATGTAAAGAGGGGAAGGGCTATAAAATTGAAGAGTTTGATGCATACATTGGATGGGATGGGATGGGATGGGTTGGTCGGTGTGGCAGCCACACATATATGAAGTGGCAATCTCCTTATTTTGCTTTTACAGACTTACAACCATGTTCATTGAAGAACTTTAAAATGTTTAAAGGGCTCATAATAGACTGATTACAATATGTCTATTATCTATCTATTTCATCTTCCCTATTTCCCTCCTTCATCAAAATACTAATGGCATTTGTAAATAAATTCTTTCCATTTTTATTACATTATTTACTTTAGACCCAGTGACATCATCACTAGTGCCGCGTACACACGAGCGGACTTTACGGCAGACTTTGCTCGGCGGACTTTGACAGACTTTACGACGGACTTTCTGAATGAATGGACTAGCCTACACACAATCCACCAAAGTCCGTCGAATTCGTACGTGATGACGTACGACCGGACTAAAACAAGGAAGTTCATAGCCAGTAGCCAATAGCTGCCCTAGCGTGGCTTTATGTCCGTCGAACTAGCATACAGACGAGCGGACTTTTCGACCGGACTTGAGTTCGACGGATAGATTTAAAACATGTTTCAAATCTAAGTCCGTCCAACTTTTGAGAAAACAAAGTCCGCTGGAGCCCACACACGATTGAATTGTCCGACCAAATCCCGTCCGCCGGGCAAAGTCTGCCGTAAAGTCCGCTCGTGTGTACGCGGCATAAGTCTTTGTCTCTTTCTATAAAAGGCAGAACATGGTTGGTAGCCAATAGGGTGCTGTACATAGCTTTATGAAAACAGGTGAACATGTAATACTGAGCCTCTATGTTAGACAGAACTGAAGTGCAAGGAATGGGGTGGTCCAGGGACAGTAAAGCCTTGTACACACTAGTTGTTTTTTTTCGTTCAACCCAACAGGGCTGAACGAAAAAAACCTAAAAGCTCAGGAGGAGCCACTGTACTAACTATTGAACATTAGTACAGCGATCTCCCCTGCTGAGCTATTGTGTTCTGACAGGGGGACGCCCCTCCCCCACGCCAGAACATTCCGGCCATTGGCTGAGAGCGTCGATTGGGAGTTGGTCAGCAGACCTTTTTTCGGTCATGCCCCTTCCACAGAAGCTAGCCGAATGGCTGGCTTCTGTCGGACCGACTCCAGCACACACAGGCCGAGTTTCTATTGAACCAGCTGATGCCACTCGACATTCGCCCCCGTGTACTAGGCTTAAAGCGGGAGTCCGGCGACCAATCTTTTTTTTGTTTTTTACGTCATTGAGACACTTTGCTAACCCCAAAATAATACTCACAGTTTGGGTGTAATATTTCTGCCTCTGTCTGTTTTTGTACTGAAGAATAACTTAAAAAATGTGATGCTGGCTGTTTCCATCTTGCTTGTGGGCATGTGAAGCCCACAAGCATTGATTTCCTGGATGTGGTGAATGCTGTTCATTCACAGCTTGTTCACACGCATGATCATTGTTTCCGCACTGAATCTTGGGAAGCCTGACACTAAGCTCCCAGGAGACAGTGCGGCGCCGGGGAAAGGCAATAAACACGCCTACTCCCATTGGAGGAGAGACAGGAAGTGCCACAATAAAGTACAATATAAAGGTAATTACAGCGATAAAAAAAATGTTCGTGCGGCATTTGAACATCTATGCAAAAAACTGAAGGAGGTAAGATTAAGTTAAACATTTGAGTGGAACCCCGCTTTAAACCAGAGGAGGAAGGGGCTAGATGATGCTGGACCTCTAGTCAGGGAATGACGCAGGCGCAATCTGACTTGCAGCTTCTATCGCGTGCTGTGAAAAGTTCACAAGGTGGAGGGAAATCAAAGTAAGTAATTTCAGTACAGTAGAGGAGTTTGTGTAATTGTGTACGACTGAAGACAAGGTTGGAGTTCAGCTGTAACCAGTACCACTGTCATAGCCATAGTGAACTTTGGGTTCAGTGTGAAGTGGCATAGCCAGTCTGAGTTTTCCAGCTTATTTTTGACAGTATTCATTAAAGTGTTTGTAAACCTCAGACATAAAGTATGAAAAAAGCATATCCCTCCATAGTGTGCACTTGTCTCAATCCAGAGCACTCAGTGTCATTTCTGTCTGCCACTTCAATTTCTCTGCTATCAGCATGAGTCAATTCTGACACCAAGAGAAAAATGGTGCGTAAATCTCTGCGTAAAGTGTGAGGATAGTCACTTCACTGGGCATATGTAAGGGTTTACAACCACTTTAAATCTAGGTGTAAATATTCTAGATGTAAATGATCCAGGTCAGTCATTTGTATTCTGCTGAATGCAAGAAAGGTAACCATCACCAATAACAACCAATCACATTAAGGACAGATAAAAAATTGTAGTTCCATCTGGTTAGTTTGCATAGCTCTGAATTGTCCCTGATTTCGAAGGAACTGTCCCTGATTTGGAACAAAGACCCTCTGTCCCTCTTTCCTCCTCATTTGTCTCCTATTTTGGTCTGATCTACATAGTTGTGTATAAAGTGCACTATTTATCTAGCATAGATTATTTGTACAGGGCTAAGCTTTCATCTAGTTGCCAAATTGCTGTATTTCTAAATTTCAAAATCCAATATAAAGGAATAATAGGGCTAAAAAAAAAAAAGCACTTGTGGGTTTACCAATCTTTATTTTTTTTTATAATTCTCCTTTAAGGGGGCGTGGCAGGAGGTGTGTCCTATGCCTATATCTTTTTGCTAACAGGTGTCCCTCGTTCCCATCATAGAAAGTTGGGAAGTATGAGTTTGGGTGGCACAGACAATTCCTGCCCCCCACTTGCATCAACAAAGTGTATGGCATCTGTAGATACACTAACAATAAAATGTTGCACCGGACATGTGTTTTGATTTAAAGTTAATGCTGCTTTGTAACTTTTAGTCTCCTACATGCCTCCCACGGATATTGTGTGTCTCACAGTACTAGAACGTCACTTGCTTTCACTGCTCTATACAAATGTACATTTTCAGAGTCATGTAATGCCCTGGGGACAATCCACACACATCTGTTTATAAGTTTAGGAGTCAAAAGTAGTCATGTCCGGGCAGGCGTCCATGGGAAATACTATAAATAACAACATTTTTGTGGATAAAAAACCTAGATGATTCTAATAAAAAGCAGTTATCCTTTGGCATTGTGAAGACTCATCTATTGGAAGGCCTGATTCTAAGCCTCTGTTTACAGAATGGAATAAACAAATAATGGATTTTTCCTAAACCACATTGTTTTTTGAGACATGACATTTAGTTTTTTTAAATCAAGTTCTTGGGGGAAAAAAACCTCCTTTCCTAATACCTCTTGAAATGAAAACATTCCCTGGCCTTCTTTGCAGTACTCAGACCTTGTCATTGATCCCAAGTTATACATCCATAGAACAGTATTTCACTGGAACAACCACAATACTAAACTTTACCACTAGATGGCAACAAGGGAAGGGGGATCCATCCAGATTTACTAAGGATGAATCAAAGGACAATGGAAAATTCAATTGTATAGCTGAACTCTAGGTAAACAGTAAGGCTAACATGACATAGCCTTAGCACAGGCCTGGAGAGATCTCACCCAGAATTAGGAGCCAGCTTTTAAAAAACCTAGGAGCCAGCACTATATAACCTGTATAGGACTATATTGGCATTGAAAAATACAAAGTAAAGCAAGAGTTAAAAATAAAACATTTGTTCAGTTCATTTTGAATAAATGTTAAATTAAAGCGGAACTTCAAAGCCCTGCCCCCCTCCTACACTGACATTATGGCGCATGCGCAGGTATGGCGAAAGGCTCTGCCTGGCTGTTGCGTCCCGATAGAGCCTACTGAACAGAAACAGGGACTGGGGAGCAGTGAAGAGGCAGCTTTTCAACACATGGGCCACCAGAAAGGTAAGTATATTTTCTCTTCTTTAATTATTTTTGTCGCTTTCAATCACATGACTTTAGTCTTTTCTTCAACCTCTCTTAAAAAAAGTATCACTTTTGTACTATATTCAGTTCCTGATGGGACAAAGTACATGTAATACTTTGTTCCATCTTCCTCAGTGCAGCCTTGTCTCCCTCTGCATTCCTCATGCTGGTGCAGAGACAGGTGCCAGCTAGCAGAGAAGTCTTCTCCTTGCTGAGGTGTCCGGCAACTATGCATTAAAGGGACACCCTGCCCGACACCACAGTTAATGTTACGGAGCATCTAGGAAGATTGGACCAAGTACTACATGTACTTTATGCCATTGGGAACTGAATACGATAAAAAAAAGTGCTACTTCTACTTTAAGATTTTGAGGAATTTAAAAAAATCTTCCAGAGATATCTTAGATAAAAGAAGTGAAATTTGGTGCTGTAAACAACTATGCAACAACCCAGATAGCAAGGATAACTTGCCACAAATTTGTGGCAGTGTTGAACTGTAAGTCTGTTAACTGGCTGAACATTTTCACTGGCAAGTTGTACACTTGCAGATCACTTGAAGCACAAGTTCTAGTTGACACTTTTCCAATTTGTTGCAAATTTACATGGCAAGTCTCTAGCAAGAGCTAGAGACAAAGTTGCAGTGGTGAGTCTACAGCAAGAGCTCTGCAAGTCTACAGCATGAAACTTCAGCAACAGCGACCCCTGTGGTGGGATGACTATTGCACAACAGAACTGAACCAGAACTTGCAGCAGAATTGCTGAGTATTTGTAAAGAAAGTTGATCTGGAGTCATGCAATGCGGACTTGCTGCAATTGTGCAACAAAATTGTGAAGCCTGGCAAGTCTAGAAATAGCTAAGCAAGTCATTTTCAAACTTGCAGCTCTATCGCTTGTTATCTGGGAAGGAGAAGGAGTCATCCTGTCCAATATTGTATGACATCACTAGTTTTATAGAGCATCTGGGAAGATGGGACAAAGTACTACATGTGTTTTGTACTATTAGGATAATGTAATGTAATGCTGCTTCTTTTTTAAGTTTTTGAGGAATGACTTGCATATGTTTTCAGAGATAATTTAAATAAAAGAAGTGAAATCTGGTGCTTTAAACAAGAATGTAAAACATGCATAATACAGCTTTCATATGCAAAGAGGAATAAGCTAAGGGCATCTGTCTGAAACTGCAATTACTCAGAAAAAAATAAAAAAAATAAAAAAAAATCTGAAGATATACATACACAGTAGATTGGAATCCTGCCTCCCACATTAGAAATACAAATTAAGTCATTTTTGTGCTTTATTACCATAGTGATTCATTAAATATATTTACACAGAAGGCACAAGTCCTTAAACAGATTGATTATTTAAAAGGACAATATAATTGCACAAATCAGCAGCTCTCATTCTTAAGATCCCCTGCTGCTGTGAAGTGTGTGTGTAAAAAGAATTCAGTTAATGCAATTTGTATATTGCTGGCAAAAATCATTTTCCAGAGCCACACAGCTTTGCTCCTGTCCAGAGAGTATGAAGGTTACATATAAACAGATTACATTATATGAAATAAACAGTCTTTCCCATACAACATTGGAATCAAGGCTCACAATTAGATGTAAGCCTACACCGTTCTAAAAAGTATAACATCTATAAGCAATGTCAGAAAAATAAAATACAAGAAATTCCTGTGCATGTTTTATTCATTATTATAGTATTTAAAATAGTAACTGTTGGAATTAGGCAGGGAACTGTATATTTAGCCTTCAAGTACTATCTCTGAGCAGGTTATCTTATTAATTTTATGTCTGACACTATATTTGGAGTGTCAGTGGTCACATGAAGTCTGCCATTTATTGCCTGACCTCCCCAGATGGGACACAATGAAGATGGGAGGTCTAGTTGATGGGCCAGCAACTGTCAACTCAGGTTATTCCTGACAGCTGCTGAAATGGCAGTTTTCATATGTCTACTCCGGCAGGTTACTTTTAATTTCTCAGTGGATCATAATCAAGAATGTACCCCTTACTAAAAAAAAGAAAAAAAAATGAATAAAAATTTAAAAATTAACACTAACAAATATGCATTCCAGTTTGAACAAGAAAGTTATAAAAAGTAACCCCTTTATTTCATGAACATGTAATCAAATGGTGAAAGTAAAAGGAGTACAACAGTAGGACTGGGGTTGTAATGACCTGACTGTTTCTGAGCATACATGCCGGATGCTGCTGGGAGAAAGTTCATGCTTTACTATGTCCATGGCTTAGGGCAGACGTGATGCATTTCATGCTCTCTGCCCAAATGTTATCTCAAGCACAAATTAAAATTCTGTTGTCACGCTTCCATGCACAATGTAAAAGTCCAGTAAGCCTTTCTGAATCATCTTTACATTTATCCAATCAATTCAAGCGAACATTGAGAACAGGCACAAGCTATTGTAACAGTGTATCCTTCTCCTCCAGGTCCTGCATAATTCACAGTGTATTTTTATACAGTACTGCCAGTTGATATTTATTGATCATGCAATGCACGAAACATAAGTCTGATAGAATTATTTTTTAGCATGAAACAGCTGTTTTATCCATGCAAGATGGCTTGGCCCCAGGGCTGAATAATTAGAGAAGGGTAAATTAAAGAGGTGGGGTAAGGGAAAAATAATGGAATTATCTATCTCTATGGTATGATGTACACTTTTATTTTCTTACTTTATATAGTACATCTATATATATATAATATATCTATACTTTCAATTTTCCCAGCACCAATCTATGAATTTTAAGGTACAGACTGGTAAGTAGACATGCTTCCCAGTGCAAAATGAAATGTAGAGGTGTGGATTACTTTACAAATTTTAACCACTTTATCACTTAACCCACTTTATCACTGTCACCGGCTGGTGAGAACACTGCTCAGGTACTTGCTTCAGCTTACTCACAGTAGTCTCCGGTAACAAGGTGGATGGTCCCTTAGTGGCGACAGCTTCCACTCTACCCTCGACCACAACTGGTTCCCCATCTGGCTGAACCTTCACAACTCGGTTGGACTCCAATCCTGCAGTCCCAACCCTACGCTGCTTCTGCTCTTGAATAGGCCTCAGGCAGCCTAGCAGCCAGGTGTCCCCGGGATAGGCCTCAGGCTTCTGGCCTATCAGCCCGGGGCGACATAACACATGTTCACGCAGACAGCCGTCCAGGTGGCACAGAACCCCGATCACCTGAGCCCACCCAAATAAACAGGCTCTCCCAGCAGGCCAAGGGACTTAAAGAAACCCATGGCTATTGGCTGAGACACCCCATCCATTCATAATCTGTCCTTGCTCTGCCCTTGTCTATCTAATGTCACCAGCCACAATCCCACCTAGTGACACAAACCCCAAGGGTGCTACATAACTATGTAGCTATGTAAGAATCTCTTTAAATATTTAGCAGAAAAATGCTTTAGGCATTCGAATAGTATTTTTCCAAGGTATGGAGTTCACTTCACTGCCCTGCCAAGGTAGCAACCTAGAGACTAGAGAAGCTGGTGCACATGCCCTTCACTGCTGTGCATTTGCTCAAAGCTCCAAACTAGTATAATGGCCAAACTGTCTACATGTTAATTGGCAAGTTGTTATTTTCCTCCAGATGCAAAAAGTGCCCCATTGTCTTTTCTAAAGCCCTTAAAGTGGTTGTAAACCCTTTACTACCACTTTTACCTACAGGTAAGCCTATAATAAGGCTTACCTGTAGGTACTGTGAATATCTCCTAAACTTGTACTGTTTAGGAGATTATATCTGCATCGGCACATGCGCACTGAAGAAACAGCTTGCTCGTGCCGTTTCTTCAGTAGCTGTGCTGTGACGGGCGGCACCTACGCGCATGCATGGGAGTGGCGCCATTATGGCTCCAGCCAATCACAGCGCCGGAACCCTCAAACCCAGAAATAGCTCCGGGAGACATGTCGCCGGTCACAGCGGTAACAGGGACCGCTGCAACAGCTTTATTCTAAGGTAAGTATTTCATAATGAGCTAGTATGCGATGCAGGTTGTTTTTTTTGTTTTTTGTTTTTTTAAGAGAGTTTACAACCACTTTAAAGTGAATAACTCTACACCAAGTTCACTATATGAACCACTTATGTATTTATAGATAGTGATCATATCACCCTCTTTTCAAGAGAGAATACATTTAGTACCTCTAATATTTCCTCATAGCTGAGCTCCTCCATACCTCTTATCAGTTTGATTGCCCTTCTTTGCACTTTCTCCAGATCCCCAATATCCTTTTTGTGAACTTGTGCCCAAAACTGAACTGCATATTCTTACATAGAAAATACTGGCTTGGGACATTTTTATGTCTTCATTATTGCTGTGATGAACAGTGTTAGGAAAAGGCTATATTTTTGGTTGCATTTGGGGCAAGGGAAAATAGACTCCAGTCAATTATGTACATTTTCAAACTGAGGACACAGCCTGCTTGCAGTGCATGTCTACTTGCCCAAGTAAAATGTTAATATTGGAGTTAATTCTGTGGGCCTGGTTGCCTTGCTTTCTTTTTTCCTACATCTGTCACTATTTTCTGAACGACACTCAAACCTCAAACCAACCAAATTCATACAGAAGTCCAAAAAAGTTTTGATGATTCATAAAAGCAACGTCCAACTCACTCTTCCATTATCTGCAAATTAAAAATTTCTATACCCCATTCCTCAGAGCTGGATTTCCACTGTCCCAGCTGACCCAATTCAAACGCATTTGCAAAAGTGACCTACACACTAGAGTACTAATATCGACCCTATACCAACACTTGACCAATATTCCCGATAATGCACCACCTCCCTACACCATTAAATGGGCACAAGACATGGAGCGCATGTACAAGACTGCAGACTGGTCTGCTGTATGGCTTGCTACCAAATCCTCCTCCCCCAATTGCTCAGCTATTGAAACTAGCACGTTGGTACCTTGTTCCTGCAAGAATTGCAAAATATGTCCCATCATATCCAGGAAATTGTTTATGGTGGACAATGCCCGGTGGCCCAAGACTTCTGGAAAACAATCTTCTCTATGGCATCCAAAGCCCTGGAGACCAATATTCCTCCTGATCCGGCTACTGCCCTTTTAAACTTGAAACCAGCAGAGCTCACTCATAATCAATTTACTAATCCAACTTACCACTTACCATAGCAAAAGCATGGAAATCGCAGACCTTGGTTGTGGCTGAAGCAAAACACAGGATGAATAGGGCCCTCATCTTCGCTAAAATGACTGCCATCGAAAATAATAAAATAAAGATATTCGAAAAAATATGGCATCCCTGGGTTAAGCACTGCCATGAGTCATTACTAATGCCTTGGTAATTTATTCCATTATGTCCTTTCTACTCTTTACCTGCCCCAAAGGGGCCGTACCACCGTGCTGGGAAACCCTCCCCCTTTTTTTTTCTTTCTCTTTCTTTTTTTTCTCTTTTCCCTCGACCCCACCCTCTTTATTATCCTATCCCCGAACTTGTTGTTTATTTCAATGAGGATAACTCCATTATTGCTAAGCTATTACACACGACAAGGTTGGAACTATAGCTATTAATTTTACGTGGATGACCGTTACTTTTACGTCCATAACTGAGAGGAATGATAGACTGTAGTACCTGTAGTATGGATCTCTTCTTACTCATTAAACCCCTACCCCAGGTGCCACACTTCCACCCTAGGACCAGTCTTATACCGGGATTTGTTGGTTGTACCCCCACCTGTCCACAGTATGTTCCCATTAGGGGTGGACAGATGGCATGAAGGTTCATTCGACATCCCTTATCAACCAACACACCAGATCTTCTTGAATCCCTCTCTCTCCTATGTCACCTTTAGAATCCAAGTATAGTCATAATGTGTTGTTTGCTTCACTCGAATCCAACCGATTGTACATGATTCTCATAGCATTACTCCTCCCATTGTATTTACCTCATTGAAAGTTTGTAAGCTTATTGTCATGTTCATGAAACTTCAAAAAAAATTTTAACTAGAAAAAAAAAACAACATCCAACGCATACCAGGGGGGCAAACCATGCTCCCCCTTCATCAGGGCTCCGTAATATTTGCAAACATGTAAAAGAACTCAGGTAATCAGATGCCAGATAAATCTGAAGCTTGTGAGGTAGAATTATGCAAGTAAAATGGCCCCAATAACCCCCTTCTCCCAAAAATATCTTGCACTGTTAGCTTATATTAATTTTCATTCAACTGATAATTATTCTGTTTTAAACCAAGCCTTGCTTTGATTTGGTGTCTGCTGTGATCTGATTGAAAGTCAAATACGTATTCTAAGAAATCAGTTTTGCACCTCCCTTCAGGCCTTGAGAAACAGTGTCCACTGAGGCTCATCTTATAATTTTCTTAGAAGGAAATGTGTACATGTATTATGCTAAAACATAACTCCAGAGAAAATTTAATGCAGTATTCGGAAATAGCTCTTTTGGAAGAAATAGCTGCTTGCAGGTTTTTACGGACACCTTATCAGTGCTGGGGGAGCTAACCTTTTAGTTAAGTTGATTTTAAAATACTTTCCAAACTACAACGGAACAGGAAGGATAAACAAGTGATCTGTAACCTCTGACCTATGGTAGCATATTCATTTGTTCTTTTTATTATTCATTGGGTGTATTGTTGACTAGCACATTAAGAATTGCACTTGTTAATGCAGGGGAAAAAAAAACACATTCTATAGATTATGAAAATTACATCAGATCAATGAGGATTCTGCTTCATCTCATATTGATAATCCCTTTCATTAGAGGTCTGTCCCACAATGACATTGCCCATGGACATTCTGATTTTCCATGGTTGTAACAAAATTTAGATGATTATCTGGGTGTAAAAGTAAATCCACTGGATAGTGGTAGGGCAGATTTTACACAGGACATGGTTGTTACAGTAAATCAGATATAGCTGAATCTAGGTGGGATTTACTTTCAAACATGAGAAAGTAAAGTGATTAATAGTTTTTCATGCATTTCATTGGTAAAATAATTATATAAAATAATTCCAGTCATGAAAAAAAAAGTTTTATGAAGCTTTAGAAAGTTTCTGGGATCTGTCCAAATGTTTTGCTTTGGTGTCCTAGTTTTGCACCTAGAGTTATATTCAAATGCCTTTACATACAGTAGCACCAGCCACAAGAGATCAATCATTCTCTGAACCTTGAGAATATTATTAAACATAAGTCCCCACCACAGTCACATAATTGCCAGCATTATAGAACATTTCCACAAATACAAAAAGGACTAGAAGATGGACAAATGACTCTATAGCCAATTAAGACAGTAAACTGTATAAGTACCTACAACTGCAATCAGGGCCGCCATCAGGGGGGTACAGCCCATAGAGATGTAAGGGGCCCGAGCGTCCTAAGGGGCCTGGACCCTCTGGAAGCCCCGGCCCTCAAGTTGGCACCTCCTCTTTGTTCTTTTCCGCCCCCTACAGCAATCCAGACTCCCGCTGGGGCAGCCCACTGCACTGGCTCCTGACTCCCACCAGTGGCGTAGCGTGCAGGGGTAGCTGGAGCACTCGAGGGGTGCAGAAATTAGTGCCACGCCCCCTCCGGAACACCAGTGGTTCCATCCATCTGCTCCTCTCCTCCCCCTCCTTTGATGACTGCTCCATCCTACTGACCATCCCTGGTCTCAGTGTGCGGTGACAGGCGGCTCGAGAGATGCGGCTGTCCTGGAAGGAGAGGATCCCCACACTGCTCTTTCCCCTCCAGCATGCCTGAGCTTCTTACACACATCCCTTATCCTGCCCCTCTCTCCCTGCCTGTGTGCTGCTGCGTCTGTGAAGGGGATGTGGGGGCAGGAAGATTAAACAAGCCGACAGCCACATTGAGAGAAGCCGCTGACTGAGAGCCCCCAGGGACCATCCAAGTGAGTGAGCATTGTGACCAGTCCCTGACTCCTCTCTCTCTCTCCCCCTGCCCCCCACTCTCTCCCCCTGCCCCCCCTTTCTCTCTCCCCCTACCCCATCTCTCTCTTTCTCCCTCTCCCTCCCTCTGCCCACTCTCTCTCCACCCCTCCCTGCCCCGTCTCTTTCTCTCTGTGCCCCCTCTCTCTATCCCTGCCCCCTATCTCCCCCTCCTCTCTCACTCTCCCTGCCCCCTCTGCCCCCCCCTATCTCCCTGCCCCCTCTCTATCTCCCTGCCCCCTCTCTCTCCCTCTCTCTATCTCCTTGCCCCCTCTCTCTCCCTCTATCTCCCTGCCCCCTCTCTCCCTGCCCCTACCTCTCTCTCACTCTCTCTCTCCCTACCCCTACCTCTCTCTCTCTCTCCCTACCCCCTCTCACTCTCTCTCTACCCCTACCCCCTCTCACTCTCTCTCTCCCTGCCCCCTCTCTCCCTGCTCTCTCCCTATCCCCGCCCCCCCTCTCTCTCTGCCGCCCTCTCTCTCTCCCTACCCCCTCTCTCTCCCTACCGCCCTCTCTCTCTCCCTACCCCCTCTCTCTCCCTACCCTCTCTCCCCCCATCTCTCCCTCTCTTGCCCCCTACCCTCTCTCCCTACCCTCTCTCTCTCTCTCCCCCTCTCTCTCTACCCTCTCTCCCTCTCTCTCTACCCTCTCTCCCTCTCTTTCTCCCTACCCTCTCTCCCCCTCTCTCTCCCTACCCTCTCTCCCTCCCTACCCTCTCTCTCTCTCTCTCTCTCTCTCTCTCTCCCCCTACCATCTCTCTCTCTCTCTCTCCCCCTACCATCTCTCTCTCTCTCTCTCCCTACCATCTCTCCCTCTCTCTCTACCCTCTGTCCCTCTCTCTCTCTCTCTCTCTCTACCCTCTGTCCCTCTCTCTCTCTCTCTCTCTCTACCCTCTGTCCCTCTCTCCCCTTCTCTCCGCTCTCCCCCTCTCACCCCTCTCTCCCTCTCCCCCTGTAACTCCAATTTTGTGGAAAAAATATAGCAAATAATAAAATATAGCATATCTTATTGCTACACAAGCTATGTTGCAGTTTACGGTTATTAAAATGTACCTTTCCTTTTCTACAGCACTGTAATTTTTTGTAACATTTTAATGCAATATGGCAACCTGAAAACATTCTGTCTAGCACTGGTTTGCAGAACGCACCCAGAATTGTCATTTCCTGATTGGATCTAGCGTGACTGGCTAGAAGTCAAATATTAGGCACCTCCTGCTATGCAATTAGAATTTCAGTTTTGGTGAGATAATTCCCAATGATTAAATACTTCTAAAAGACACTGCAACTTTTTTTCAGAACACTGAGAGTGCACCAGCTGATTATAATAAACCAGCTCCTCCCATTCAGAATCAGTCTGCAAAAGAAGTGATATAAAAATAATAATGCGCTAAAAACAACCTCTTAATAATATTGCACAATGCCCTTTAGGATACAGAAATGGCATCACAAAAAATATTACATATATAAATGTGTGAAATTCCTTTGTGCATGCAACAAATAAATGTTCACCACCACCTATGTGTGGACTGCCCGCTCACCTTCCAAGCAAGGCAAAAATAAATGTCACTTTTCAAAATAGCGATCAGACTGACTTCAGAGGATGGTTTTTCATAAGTTACCAGCTTCTCCGTGTGTCTTGATTCTCAAACAGAAAAAGATAAATGACATTGCGTAATATTGCTAGATTAATCCTGACTTATATAATGATTGAATGCACTCACATAAGTAGAATCCTTGAAAAAGTCCAAAAAATGCTCCTAAACTCAACTGCCTAGAAACTACTATAAACGACCCTGTGTATATGTACTGATAAGACATAACATAGAGGAGAGTTCAGGGGCAGCTAAAAAAAACGCCCAACTGATCCTAAACATCCGTTTACCAGCAGCAGTGTACATGAAGCCTAAACCACTGCTTTTCCCAGGAGTTAACTTCTTTATTAACTATGTGGGTGAAGTTTCATCGTGAAGGACATTTTTACAACCTCTCCTGAATGATTTAACTTGACAGATAGTAACCCATGTTTAAAACGTCTGTTTTGCCGCGTTTACATCCCGCGTCTAGCCGCATTTTGCCGCGTTTTGCCGCATTTTGCGTTTAGAAGCATTTGAAAAAAAAATTATTTTCAAAATAGCCAAAAATGAAAAACGCCTCTAAACGAAATGCGTCTAAATGTGAACTACTGCGTTTAGGCGCGTTTAGAAGCATTTGGCGCATGAAATGCCTCTTAACTCAGTGTCTGAACTCATTTTTTTGCTTTCCAAAAAAGGCCTCAAAATAACTATAAACGACGCTGTGTACATGTACTGATAAGATAACATAGAGGGAAAAATGCCCAACTGCTCCTAAACGTCTGTTTAGCAGCAGCAGTGTACATGAGGCCTTGTTGTGCTGCTTGTTGTCACTCTTTTCTGACAGCACTAATTGTCTAGCTGAAGTCCCTCTGTCTCTTATTAAATTCTGTACAAGTGCAAACAAAATACAGATTTTTATGCTGACAGCAAAGAGATTTTCTACAAATAAGTTAATTCTACTTGATTATATTGTGTAATATTTAAAGCTTCATAAAATGCCCTCCAACGAGGATTAACACCCTTGCAGTGTTACAGAAAGATTCTGTTGTTAATTTGCTCATCATTAGCGGATTAAAGCTACCGGGCCCCTCTGGCATGTGCTTTGTCACTCACTCCATGACTCCTTTTCCACTTTTGGTGCACAGAAGTTTTCTAGCCCTGTTGTGGTCATTAGTCATACCTACCTGCTGCCAACTCCAAACAGGTTACTGTTGAATCTACAGTCAAGATTGCTTTTCCTTCCAGTGGGGAGCAGCACTTTATTCAGGAAAGAAATGTCCCCATGTGGCAAAAACTTTTCCCCTTGTCTTGCCACATGGAGCTGCTATACTCATCAACCACAATCATGTTTTTTAAATTCAGACTAGTCATCATTTGCACAACTACTTGTTTTTGGTATATGCCGATCAGGGACGTGCGGCGAGGTCAGTGGCTGGTGAGGCACTGGCTAGTATCAGAGCCAGATGCACACAAGTTACATACACAGCGATTGTTAGAGCGAGAACAATACTTCTAGCACTAGACTTCCTCTGTAACTCTAAACATGTAACCTGTAAAAAAATGTAAAAGTCACCTATGGAGATTTATAAGTACTGAAGTTTGGCGCCATTCCACAAGTGTGCGCAATTTTAAAGTGTGACATTTTAGGTATCTATTTACTCAGTGAAACATCATCTTTTACATTATACAAAAAAATCAGGCTAACGTTGGCGTTTTTTTTTTTTAAATTTATGAAACAGTTTTCTTCCCCCAAAAAAATGCGTTTAAAAAAAATTGATGCGCAAATACCGTGTGACATAAAAAAATTGCAACGACTACCATTTTATTCCCTAGGGTGTCTGCTAAAACAATATATATAATGTTTGGGGGAGAGAAGTGTCAGAATAGACCCGGGTGGCAAGGGCTTAATTACCATCAGTAATATACAAATAACTATTACTGTATTTATCGGCGTATAACATGCATTTTTTTTCCCCTAAAAATCAGAGGAAAATCGTGGGTGCGTGTTATACGCCGATCCCCCGCCGATTGTGTGTGGCTTTCGGCTATTCTCGGCCGCTCTCGGCGGCTTTCGCCCGTTCTCGGCGGCTTTCAGACGCTTTCGCCCATTCTCAGCAGCTCTCGGCCACTCTTGCCGGCTTTCGCCCATTCTCGGCGGCTCTCGCAGTCCCGCGTGAGCCGCCGAAAGCCGAGTGCGTCCGAAAGCCGCCGAGAATGTCTGAAAGCCGCCAAGAATGGCCGAAAGCCGCCGAGAGCCTCCGAGAGCGGCGGTGCCATTTTTAAACGCCTAATGTCTGCAAACGACACAGGGCAAGGCTGCAATCTGCTGAAGACTACTGATGGACACTGACAAGGCTGCAATGGGGGACAATGGGGGAAATGGCTGCAATGGGGACAAGGCTGCAATGGGGGACAATGCTGTAATGGGGGACAAGGCTGCAGTGGGGGACAATGCTGTAATGGGGGACAAGGCTGCAGTGGGGGACAAGGCTGCAATGGGGGACAAGGCTGCAATGAGGGACAATGCTACAGATGGACACTGACAAGGCTGCAGATGGACACTGATGAGGCTGCATTGATGGGCATTTAAATGTAAGTTTTTTCCTTAAACTTCCCTCCTAAATGTTTTTTTCCTTAAAATTCCCTCCTAAACTTGGGGTGCGTGTTATACGCCCATAAATACTATATATTATTTTTAAGGTAATTTACTATATTTTCTAAATCTGTACTCAAACAGGTGGCTTAACAGACAAATTACTGAAGTTATAACTTCCAACCAGTAATTTCACAGTAAATAGATACATAATAAATTATTATAACATATAGCATATAAATATATGATTTAGCTTGAATATAACAGTACCATTTCAACAGAATCAGTTTCTTCCTCTGAACTGTGTGAGAAAAACATGGGATTGTGGGTAAATCTTATACCCATAAACACATGTTTTTTTTCTTGTAGTTAAGAGGGCTGGAAGGGAGCATTTGTCTTTTAGACACATGCCCCTTCTATGACACTTCAGTGAGAGGCGTGCATCTACTGTAGCAATTTTATTGGACAGCTGGGACCAATGATACTTTACTATTGGTCTAAGACTCCAAGCTGTTCATTGAGCTCAGTGCCTCTAACAAGAAGTGAGGAGAGGCACTGTGAGCTCATCCTCTCAGTCTGCTGCAGAGTGTGTCAGCTTGTATTTAAAGTGGCCGCTCTGTATTTAGCTTCTGACAGGCTGTGCAAGGAGCCCCATATCTCTGGAACCATAGGTCATAGGAGCCCCAAATTGCCAGTGGTGGGGTAGGACTTAGGCTACATATCCCCCAAATTTCGGGTCTCTGTGACCCCAGGTCGCCGAGCTACGACCTATGATCATCGCCATTACTAAAAATAAATGAATAAAAATATCCCATAGTTTGTAGACGCTATAACTTTTGCACAAACCAATCAATATATGCTTATTGGGATTCTTTTTACCAAAAATATGTAGCAGGATGCATATTGGCCTAAATTGATGAAGACATTTTTTTTTCAATTTTTTTTATTGGATATGTTTTATAGCAGAAAGTAAAAAATATTGTTTTTTTTTTAATTGTCGGTCATTTTTTGTTTATTGCGCAAACAATCCTGACTAAACAGCTATATATTTTTGCTAATAAGCATTCCTCTGTAATGCATTGCTGCTATTTTGAAGCAAGCGTCCAGAATCCACCATGTTTATGGAATGCAAATTCCAACATGACTTGTTATGTTAAGCACAAGGAGCTGAGGACTTATGTAATGGGATACCCCCAGATTTCCAAACAGTTACTTATTTTAAACAGTTTCATCAGCTCTGCCACCCTGTTCTTGAGAGGGTTACCAGACAGAAATAAAAACTGACAGCGATGATAAATCTAGTTTTGCATGCATTACATCACTATTATTTTTACATAGTTCTATAGTTCCATAGTAGGGAGGTTGAAAAAAAGACACAAGTCCAGCCTATGTGTGTGATTATATGTCAGTATTACATTGTATATCCCTGTTTGTTGTGGTTGTTCAGGTCCTTATCTAATAGTTTTTTTTAAACTATCAATGCTCCCACCGCTTGTGGAAGGGAATTCTACATCCTTCTACATCCTTGCCGCGCTTACAGTAAAGATCCCTCTACGTAGTTTAAGGTTAAACCTCTTTTCTTCTAATTTTATGGCCACGTCTTGTTAAACTCCCTTCCGTAAAAAAGTTTTATCCCTATTGTGGGGTCACCAGTACGGTATTTATAAATTGAAATGATATCCCCTTTCAAGCGTCTCTTCTCCAGAAAGAATAAGTTCAGAGCTAGCAACCTTTCCTCATAACTAATATCCTCCTCCTTTATTAGCTTTGTTGCCCTTCTTTGTACTCGCTCCATTTCCAGTACAATCTTCCTGAGGACTGGTGCCCAGAACTGGACGGCCTACTCCAGGTGCGGCCGGACCAGAGTCTTGTAGAGCGGGAGCATTATCGTCTGTCTTTCCTTTCCCTTCGCGTCCCTCCCACTCTCACAGGAGGAGTTCTTCCCCTGGCAGCTAGGAGAGTCCCTCAGCTCCAGCAGTGCTGGTCCCTGACTGGTTTCACCAATGTCACTCAATTGGGATGCTCCAGCCCTGGATCGGCCTCCCTGGCCCTTCCCCCTCTACCCTTCCTATCACCCATCTACTCTTTCCTAGTGCTTGCACCTCTTTGTCTCCACCCGCCTCTGTGCTGACCCCTGCTGGCACCTGTAGTGTACGTTCCTGGCTCTACTTTAGTATGGAGGGTCTGCTCAGTGCTGACAGTTGCTTCCCCAGATTCAGAACCTGGGCTTCCAGGGAAACAATGTGCTTACATTTTGCACAGCAGTATTCGCCATCAATCGGATGATCAAGGAACACATACATGCCGCAGATGTACACCGAGTGGCATCCCAGCTTACCGGCTTTAAGTGAATATCAATGATAAGATGAGGGCAATTTACAAAACTTTTGTAAAAACAATGTATAGAATTCACAAGGCATCGAAAGTTTCTCTGTGCCATTAGGTAGGAGTAGGCTCCCTCCGGGCAAACCTGCCCTTATTTATCCACTGCTATATACAGTATGCTCCAACTTTGCAGGCTAGCTAGTAAGTGTGCTAGAAAATGTTCTGTTGTTTGTGATTTGCAAAGCCCTTGCATGTGTGCCTTACTGCAGAGGTTAGTTATAGTTTGGGGTGGTTGCCACCTATATGCACAGCTTGTCGGCATGGGGACACATTTGATGCTTTCAGCTGCCATTGTGCTCTTGCTAGGCATCCAGCGTGTCCCTGTGCCTTTAAGGAGGGGTGGGCTTCCTCCAAGTAAACCTTCCCTTAATTTATCCACTGCTATATGTGATCCAACTTGGTGACTCTCAAAACTATAGAGTTAAGGACACAGTATACAGAGGAGCCTTGGCGAGCATGCACACTATATTACCAAAAGTATTGGGACACCTACCTTTACACGCACATAGTTAGTCTGGTTGAAAAAAGACACAAGCCCATGTAGTTAAACCATAAAAAAATAAAAACAAAAAATATCATACAATCCCATATACCCAATCTTATACCCCACAGTTGATCCAGAGGAAGGCAAAAAAAAACAAAAACAGAAAAGCAGGATCCAATTTGCTACAGCAGGGGAAAAAGTATTTCCTGATCCCAGAGAGGCAATCGGATTTTCCCTGGATCAACTTTACCTATAAATGTTAATACCCAGTTATATTATGTACATTTAGGAAAGAATCCAGGCCTTTCTTAAAGCAATCTACTGAGCTGGCCAGAACCACCTTTGGAGGGAGTCTATTCCACATTCCACATGAACTTTAATGGCATCCCAGTCTTAGTCCGTAGGGTTTAATATGAAGTTGGCCCACCCTTGGAAGCTAAAACCGCTTCAATTCTTCTGGGAAGGCTGTCCACAAGGTTTAGGAGTGTGTCTATGGGAATGTTTGACCATTCTTCCAGAAGCACATTTGTGAGGTCAGGCACTGATGTTGGAAGAGAAGGCCTGGCTCTTTGGTAATTTAGTGTATATTTGCAAATGTGTGCAATTAAACCCTCTGTTTTTAACGTGAATTGTTCTACAGGGTCAACTAAGTTTTTTTTTGCAGGCTAGCTAGTAAGTGTGCTAGGAAATTTTCTATTGTTTGTGATATAGCATTCATGGAGTTGTGCTAGCCTCATGCATCTAAAGGTATTTTAATCTACAGAACTATATTTAATTTTATCGATTTATTGCTATCTCATTGCTTTGAATTCAGTAAAGGGAATGTATAGTGGTTTATTCTTTATTTCTATTATGGTCAGGTCTAAAAAATACATTTTCTTTAAAGCATAGTTTTATTGGTATTTAATATTTTGTATGTTTATATCAAGATGCTTGTAAAGCACTTGACTTCTTTCCTCATGTTCCTATGAACTCATTCATGAATCAGAGTGATTGATCCCCCCCCCATAACTGAGAGAACCCGGGGCCTCCTTAGAAAAAGTAGAGTTCTCTGTGAAGCCAGTGTCATGCATGTACACTGTAATTCTATAAACCCTTTCATTCCCCAAGTATGTAAACAAGTAATCCAGTCCACCAACTGTTTCAAATGCGCTCTTTCTGAAACTTGAGCAAAGGTTACAGTTTTGTTATTGATATGCAAATGTTTGAATTTTTATCAAAATTCAACTGGGAAGCTCTCACTCTAATCTCTATACACAGCCTAAATTTCAGCAAATTCCTGTGAATCTACTGGAGTTTGAGCCTTTGGCGGCTTTACTGACACCACCCTGCTCAGCTAACTTTAACTAGGATACTGAAAGAGCCAATCAGCTGCAGTCACTGTTCAGGAATTCTGCCAGCCATGGATGGTGGCTGTCAAAATACAAAGCTGAGGAAAGAAAAATTGTGCTGGACTGGTAAGGTTATATTATTGGTACAGGCTTGGGTTTTCTTTTTTTTTTCCTAAAATATCAAACATATTATACTTATAAGCTCTGTGCAATGCTATTGCACAGAGCAACCCTGAATTTCCTTTTCTGGGGTCCCCCACCAGCGCTCTACTCTTCCGTGTGTGTCACCATAGCAAGCTGCTTGCTATGGGGGCTCATGTGCAGGCCCCCTCCCAAGCCAGGCTATGCGCATTTAAAGACACACACAGCATGGCTCAGGCCCCACCCTCTGCTCCATCCTCACATGATTTGATTGACAGCAGCAAGAGCCAATGGCTCCCATTGCTGCCTCTGTGTTCTGTGAGGAGGGAGAGAGACCAGCACTGCCGCAGATGGGCACAGCGCTGGATTGAGATAGAAAACCCTGATTGCAAAAAGTTGGGATGTAAAATCTACATTAAAATAGAATACAATGATTTGCAAATCTCAAAAAAACGCATATTTCATTCACAATAGAAAATAGAAAACATATCAAATATTATAAATTGAGAAAATATACCGTTCTAAGAAAAAAATATTAAGCAATTTTGAAATTGATGGCAGCAACACATCTTAAAAAATGTGACGGGGCAACAAAAATCTGGCAAAGTAATTGGTACTAACAAGGAAGAGCTTTTTAGAGAGGATAATGGGTCTAAACCACTTCAAACTGTGTGATTCCAATGGGATCACTTTAGATCCCATTTTCCTAATACTTCCAATTTCATCAGTGGATTTGTCAATGGAGCACCATTTCTTATCCATTTCTTATTGTTTTTATGTCTTTTACTTTTACTTATCCATAAATGTTCCTGTTCTCTTTTCCCTATTATGCTTTCTTCTCCTTTCTCCTATGTTTCCTTCCTTTCCTTTAATTAAGTTATTACATTATGGTGTTATAGATGTAGATGTAACTATGGAAATGTCATCCGAGATGTAATATTCCTCCTTATGAGATACAAAAGGGTCTTATACTCATACATAGATTGATTCAAAGGTAATGCTGTACTTATGAAGTGGATAGCAGTTACTAAAAGAAACAAGTGATACATCTGTATTTTAATAAAAGGGTAATTTCTACATTATATCTACCTGTATCTTTATTGTGCTCTGACATTTATGTATCATGTATTTTCATGTACGTCACCTGTTTTCCTTTTGCACTGCGCAAAATATTAAAAATTGATTATACATAGAATCCTTTTTTAAAATAGTAAAACAGTATAAAGTAAATTAAATTGAATACATTTATTGCTCTTAAAATGCAATAACATGTTACATACAACAAATTTTCAGTTATGTTGAAAGTGCTGTGTAATATGATGGCATTATATTAATGTGGGAAAGAAATACTCTAGTATTATAGGTGTAAGGCTAAACAGGAAATCCAGGGGTTACTTTGACAAGTCATGTTTCAGTTTTTATAAGATACCACTGCCACCTAGTGGCAAAATATGTGAAATGATTAAACATATTTTATGACTACATAGGCCTTTATTAAGACCTACATCTTAAAAGGGATTCATCCCATAGCCACCGATCAGATATCATCATTGTGAAAGCACAACAACTCAGATTAGCTCGTCACTGTGGAAACAGGGCCTGAATATATATATATATATATATATATATATATATATATATATATATATATATATATATATATATATATTTATTTATATATATAAAGCCCTAGTACATACAAATGGTGTGACGCTTTATTTTATTTGAGAATAGCACTGGATTTGATAGATTCCACAACAGCAATACTTGGCTGGTATCATTGCATTAGGATATTCTTAATATTTACTTTTCAGCAATTAGCTTTTTTTAATTTTACCAAGATAAATTTCACTCTTGTTCTTTATTTAATATGAAAGTATCTTCAAAAGCCTAAATTCTTATGCATATCCAGACCGATCAATTTCTGAAGTAGTCTGCATAATACTGTTAAATGCAAAATCAGTCCTTTCTCAGCACTTTTCACCACAGCAAAAATGATCCAAAACTAGGTCCCTTCCTTATGGATATACATATAATTAGTGTCATCTCTCACCAAGGACATGTCATTCTTGATACCGTTTACTGATTTCAAGTGCTCTAATTGAAGTTTTAATTAGCTGCTGTCCATGGTAAAGTTTTAATGAAAGCTGTTAGCCTGCTCTTAAGACTCTGTTTTAAAGCAGTTTATGAGATACCAAAAATATATTCTCATGACATTTGCCAATTCCAGGTGTGACTTCAATAGACATCTGTGCATGAAGCCACACAGATGTCTATCAAGTAACACCTGAAATCGCACTGACCTTGCTACTTTGAAATCGCGCTTCTTTAAGTGAAGTGGGCGCGATTTCAAAGTGGCATCAATGTGAACCAGGACTCAGGGCCAGTTCATTCCAAAATGCAGTGTGGCAAAGGAGATTTCTGTGCAAGTTTCCCACACCGCGTTCTAAATGCACCACCTTTGTGATCTGCTGTCGCTGCCAATGCATTATCAACAGCACCCCAAACTTAGTTCGCAAATGTGGTGCGAGGCAATTTCAGCCCATTTAAAAGAATGGGTGAAAATCGCACGGCAGGGGAATGCACAGGAATCACACAGCAATGCACACCGCTTATGCCCCCTGCTGATTACAAAGTTAATCAGCAGGGGGCATAAGGGCATAGTGTGCTCCTAACGTCCTCTGTAACACAAAAGCACAGTGCATTTTTAATGCTGAATTTCTAAGCTCATGGTGTCAGCCCTGCCTACTTCATTTATGATAGATTACAAAGAACACAGATCTCTCCTCATCTACACAATCCCTCCTTATCTCCTCCTCCCTTTTTCATCACCTCCCTCTCCATACCTCCTCCTTGTGCACAGGCAGAGAGCACAGAAAGTTATCAGCTCACTAGATTTCTGGCAAAATCAATAGGTATTATTTGCACTTATGCAACAGGTATACAAAAAAACTTCAATTAGTATATATAGCAGATCAAAAAAGGACAACGAGAGAGTTTATTTGACAGGGTTTACATACACTTTAAGTTCACTTACTGTCAATGGTTATCATTTGGAAGCAGAGATACTCTAATGCCGCGTACACATGAGCGGATTTTCCATCGGAAAAAACTTGGATGGTTTTTCCGACGGAATTCCGCTCAAGCTTACCTTGCATACACACTGTCACACAAAAGTTCTCTGAACTTTGGACCGTCAAGAACGCGGTGACGTACAACACTACAATGAGCCAAGAAAATGAAGTTCAATGTTTCCGAGCATGCGTTGAATTGTTTCCCAGCATGCTTAGGAATTTTGCGCGTCGGAATTTGTACAGATGAACGCATTTTTGGATAGAAACTTTTTCCGACCGAAAAATTGAGAACCTGCTCTCAATCTTTTGCTGGCGGGAATTTCGCCAGCAAAAGTCCGATGAAGCATACACACGGTCACATTTTCCGACCAAAAGCTCTCATCTGTCTTTTGCTGGCCAAATTTCCAATCGTGTGTACGGGGCATAAATGTAATATTGCCTGTGATTTGTTCAGCTCATGGTCCCTCCTTTTCACTACTTTAATAGAACCAGGCATATAAAAAAAAGTAACATACAATCAGAAGAGGTGGACTAAGTACAGTAAATGAACACAAGTTTATCTCTTGCTGACTGGGTAACACATACAGGATATGTGGCAGCAAATAAATGTGGGCTTCAATGCCCAGCCACTGCATGAATGCGTCCACGGTGATGTGAGATTGTGTGCTGAGACCATGCTCACTGGCTGCTCCCAACGCACTGACCAGGCTATTCCTGTTAGCTATTGGTCACAGCTTCTGATTGGGAGCCAGTGAGAAGGGCTCCCGGTCATGTGACCGCTGTGAAAGATAAAGAAGCCTTACCACCTCCTGCTAAAGCCCACTTAAAGAGCCACAAGGAGGCAGTGTTGAGGGGTTACTCCCAAGGCTGGACTGGTACAAAAATTTGGTCTTGGACTTCATCCAGACCAGCCCACTTTAATTTTCAATTTTTTTTTCTAACACGCACAAAAACATTATATAAACTATACGCAATTGTGCAAAAAAAGCCTCCCCCTTACATCAGGGTCCCCAGACAGCCCCTACTTACATCAGGGTCCCCAGAGAGCCCCCCCTTACATCAGAGTCCCCAGAGAGCCCCTCCTTACATCTGAGTCCCCAGAGAGCCTCAGTCTTGCATCCAGGTCCCCAGAGAGCCCCCCTTACATCAGAGTCCCCAGAGAGCCTCCCCCTTGCATCAGGGTCCCCAGAGAGCCTCAGTCTTGCATCTAGGTCCCCAGAGAGCCCCCCTTACATCAGAGTCCCCAGAGAGCCTCCCCCTTGCATCAGGGTCCCCAGAGAGCCTCACACTTACATCAGGGTCCCCAGAGAACCTCAGTATTGCATCAGGGTCCCCAGAGAGCCTCCCCCTTACATCAGGGTCCCCAGAGAGACTTCTCCTTACATCAAGATCCCCAGAGAGACTCCTCCTTACATCAGGGTCCCCAGAGGGCCCCCCTTACATCAGAGTCCCCAGAGAGCCCCCCCTTACATCAGAGTTCCCAGAGTGCCCCCTTTACATCAGAGTCCCCAGAGAGATACAGCCTTGCATCAGGGTGCCCAGAGAGCCCCCCACATACATCAGGGTCCCCAGAGAGCCCCCCTTACATCAGGGTCCCCAGAGAGCCTTCCCCTTACATCAGGGTCCTCATAGAGCCCCCCTTACATCAGAGTCCCCAGAGAGCCTCCCTCTTACATCAGGGTACCCAGAGAGCCTTCCCCTTACATCGGGGTCCCCAGAGAACCCCCCACTTACATCAGGGTCCCCAGAGAGCCCCCCTTACATCAGAGTCCCCAGAGAGCCCCTCCTTACATCAGGGTCACCAGAGAGAGGGCGGGCAGTGAGAGATGATGTAATCTCTCTGCTGCCCATGACTGCACAGGGAGGGCAGGACAGCAGTGATGCAGGACAGGCGGTGAGAGATAATGTCATCTCTCTGCTCTCTCGCCCACTCGGCTCTTCCATGCTGCCTGCCCACTCTCTCATGCTGCTCACCGCACGGCTGCAGAGAGGCCACGGCCCTGTGGTTGTGGACCCCTGGGACTGGGGGCTAGCGCTGCCACTGCTGTCACTGAAATCGGCCCACTGGGAAACTCCCGGTGGTCCCGATGGCTAGTACATGCCCAGCTACAGCTAAAACTTGGAATTAAAAGGAGACTCCTCAAGCAGCAATTTAAGTTATAAAAAAAAAAAATGTGTTTTATTATATAGTGGGTGAAGAAGGATGTCATTGTTTTTTAACAGTAAAATGTAATTTATTTTTAAACTGTTACTATGCATTGTGATATATCAAGGTTTGAGTCATACAAATCTATAAAGTTACTGATAGTAAATTCGCACCCCACATAGCAGCTGAGAAACTCTGTGTAAAAATCCATTTTACTTATTGCCCTCAAGGGTCTGGTAAGTATGTTGGGGGTTCTCCATGGCATTTTTCACCCAAAAACTATGCTGGCAGGGAAATGTAATAAACCAGCAATACAATTACATTTTTCTTTCTTTGTCAATGTCAGTTTTGCTGTAGTGGTTGTTTACATTGTACAGTTATGCTACAGGCAGGTTTGGGGCATCTCTCAAGTATGTTATTTAGAGGGATTTGGCATTTTAATGTTTCACTTTAAGAATTGTAAAAAGCTTTATTAGGGTTCGTATTAATGATGTATGTGACTTTTAGAGGTATGAAGACACAATAAACTGAGGTTATCAATGCATTGTTGCATCTGGTAGTAGAAGGAAACTATGGCTAGGCTAGCTTTAATTGTAACAGCTATTTCTCACCTTTTGGCTCCAATGCTCTTCAAGCCGGATGATGCGAACATTGTACTCTAAGCGGATGTTCACAGTCTACTGTTATACTGCAACCGCTGTGTCCTTGAGTGTCCCCTATTAGGAAACTCTGGTTTCAGGTGTTCCATTTCTCCCTTTACTTGTACAATTCAGATCAATAGAAATAGGATACTCCAGGTGAGTTGACTTTTAGCATGATGAATCACACTACATCTGAAGCCTACTTCTGTGTTGCTAAAAAAAAGAAAAAAACCAGGCTAAGCATAAGTTTTACTGCGACTGATATAACATTTTTGGATATAAAAGCAGCAAAGGTCTTATATTCAGACCGCAGAGTTCTGTTTGAGACAGATACACATATAAGAAACCTCAGATGGAAGCTGCCATTCTCTGACTTCCAGTTTGGATATGCATCTTTGACACAGAAATGTGTATGTTTGATGCTAAAAAAAGAAAAAGTAAAACAGTTCCCTTCCCCATTACAGGTTAATGCTCAGAGGCAGGATCAGTATGTTGTGTGACTTGTAGACACCAATGAGCACATGGACGATTGACTGCCTGTCCCATTTGTGAGTTTACAAATTTGAAGTGGCGCTATTCTTCAAAATTAAAAGGATAATAAAAATGACATAAAGAATTGCAAACAGTAATATTACATGTGTCTGATACCTCAAGGTAGATATTGAATAACGTACTTAAAGTGCCAGTGCTGCAACAAATTTCTCATCTAGGTTTGAAAAATAAGGCAAAAATAATATTCTTATGTCTTATCACAATCCAACATTAAAATAATACTCCTACTGGGTAATGTAACCAAAAACACCAGTGCTGTAAATAGTGCAAAATTGTGAAAAAATGTGCAAATAAGCAAAAATAGAATAAACATTAATCAATACAGTGATAAAGTGAAAAAAAACAATCCAATTTAATGAATTGATTTTCATATATAGTGTCCATTAAAAAACAAAATCAGTGTGTCTGGTGATATATCCGTTGTGCAAATGTCATCAAATGCCCTAGACCAGAATGTCTAAAAGCTTTTAGGGTGTAAGCATTTCCTCTCCATGGGTGGCTATATCATATCCTTTCTTCCAAGCAGCAATGCCATGGTTTATGGGTCTGTCCACACTCTCTCCCACTATCCACTCTCCTCTCCTCCAGCAGGTGATATGGTTATACAAGAAAGAAAATCCTCATTGTCTAGTATTCAAATTAAAATTGATTATATAAAAAACAAGTAACATTTAAAAATTGATTACAACTGCATCAGAAACCATGAACTTTCGGGATCGGCCGAAAACCATAAGCGACGTACCAAACTCCTTCCCAACTAGTTGCGTCACGGCCCATGTGACTTCATCCCATCCGTATATATTTTAGGGAGGACTCCACTGCCGCCATTTTATTACATACAAGCGCTTGATTACTTCTCAAATGTAAGTGTTTTTCTCTTTTAATAAAATTCATATTGTTATGGAATTACACTATATGGCCCCTTTTTTATCCTATGTGGGGCAGGCTCGAGGACGGTTTTAACATCTACATGGAGAAAGCACTCCGGTGAAGCACCCCCAGGATCTCTTCTCCAGTGTGTCATTGGGATCTCCTCTCCATTGCCAGTGGGCAGTTTAAGCTTGTTTGACTCACACAGCATACGCTGTTTTGAGTCCCAACCTTCCGGTAAGCCTCCATTCATATGGGTGGTGGTATTTGCACAAGTTTGGTTTCCATACTAAATCCCTGAGAAGGCCTTCAAGACCGTATATCTTCCTTTGGTCTTCATCATCTATACCATTGCCATTGGGCAGTAAAAGGCTTGTTTTGACCTATGTAGCATATGCTATTCTTAGGTCCAAAATCTATGGTACGCCTTCATTACCTTGGGGATTGTCTGGTCACTACCTCAGTTATATATTCACGTGGTGATTATAATGGTTTCACAAAAAAATGGACTTTGATCTATTGATAATGGACATTTATTACTGTGAGAATGTTATATGTTGATATCCACATTTGTCACCTCACTTTTGTATAATTTATAGCGCTGCACTTATTTTATATGTTATATCGTTTACAGCAAAAATTCTATTTGCAGTGTTAGCGGCTTGCACGTTTGAGTTAGCGCAAAGTTATTTTGTTTTTTCTTCATCCCATAAAGCAATCATACAGACAGAACGCAAGGTTCTGCAGCATTAAACTATTTGATGCAGGGTAGACATGGGCAGACATGGCTTTGAATAGTAAAATGATGGTTCTTTCGGGGGGGGGGGGGGGGGGGTCTTAGGCGACCTAGCAGGGACAAGTGCCACTGCATTCACTAATGCCTAAACCCAAGGCGGGGAGTTGCAGTCATGTGACAGTCAACATTAAGGCAGATCTTGTTGTAATCCATGGCTCCGTGTACAACTTGTTGTAATCCGTGGTTGACTCCATTACACTGATGTCACTTGTGACTTGGACACTTCAGACACACTCTCCTTTAGAGGACACCACTTCCCAGGTGGGCAGCATTCAGGGACTGGTACCACAGAGCCTGTACCAGGCTCCACCAATCCAGCATTAGTACCACCTCTCTCTTAGTGACTAATCCCATGGTTGCTGTTTCTTCTTCTCCAACCACCATTTTTCAGAGGACATACATCTCTGTTCTGTGACTCCAGGCTGGGTCCCTAGGAATTCTGTGGCATGGGTCCAGTCCCAAAAAGGGGAAGTGCCAAGCACTTAACCCCCTCCCTTACCAGAGTGACTGTCACATTTGCCATGTCGAATTGGAAAGAGAGAGTTGTTGGGACTTTATATGAGGCAATGACCATCCAGTACACAGGTCTCCATCCCTGATAAAATGGAACAAAAAAGGGAAAATAGGGGCAAAGGGGGTATTGGGACTTTGTATGAAACACAACACTCAGGTAGGATGAATCATTCAATATGGTGAACATGATATTTATTGGTGACAACATTGGGCATAGTACAATAAATGATATACATATACATATTAAATAAATAAATAAAAGTATGATACAGAGTAGATAAAACATGATTAATAAATCATATCATAGTAAAATTAGGTAGCATAATAAACAATGTAGCACATGATTAAAAATGATATCAAAAATATACCCAAGCGCATGCGCGCGGCGCCGGAGCAGGACATGCTGTGACCGAGCTCCGTAAGCCCCGACCTAAAAGAAGCTATTAACAGCTTAACGGGACGCCACCGGCTCGCAAGCATACATCCCGGGAGCGGATCATGAAGCGGGGGACCGCGGGGAGCTCCAAGAAGGCCGAAAAGCAGCCACAACAGCCCCGCTCCACTCGGGCCCAGCAGCAATCCCCTCAGCCTAAGATGGCGGCCGGAACACAGAGGGGAACGCATGGAACAGAATACCATGCGGAGGGACGGACACCGGAGCCCGGTAAGGTGCGGGGGATGGAGGAGGAGGGATGGGATGTCCCCCGATCCCAGCAACATTCCCCACAGCTAGCACCCCCATTAAACCAGAGGGCCCAGAAGAAGATTGGCGCCTCATCACAGCCAAGGCCTTCCATCACACAGATGGCGCCCCAGCAAAGTACCCATCCGCATCCAGAAACATCCATGGATGATTTGGGACGAGATCCCTTCTCGTCCCAATCCCAGGAAGAACCACAGACCCCCAGACAAGCCGATCTGAATATGTCTCCCCTGTCAGTTTCTCCAGACAGAGCGCAGTTTAATACCTCCCCTGCCTCATCTACAGACAGACACATGGCAGAAATAGCAGAAATAGCACTAAGCCAAAGCAGCTCAATACAACCTCAAACATCAGAACCCGCTGCTTACTCCGGAGATGCCATACTACTTGCTAGATTTTCAACCCTCCTACAACAGGAACTTTCCAAAGCTTGCACAATCATAACCACAGGGATGAAAGATGACTTCCAAAACATAGGAGACAGGCTAGACACCATAGAATCCAAAATGGATGGTACTGTAAAAAGAGTTAATCAAAATTCCAGAATGATTTCATCATTACAAGACCAATTGGATCAAGCCAATGCCAAAATTGAAGACCTTGAAAATAGGTCGAGAAGATATAATTTTCGCGTGCGTGGCCTCCCTGAATCTATCACTGACGTGGAAGGAGTTGTTCATGCTCTGATGAAGGATCTAATACCGGATATTACACCACACCAGCTGGAATTAGATAGGGTACATAGAGCCCTCACAGCCCCCAGGCCCGATGGATTGCCACGTGACGTGATAGTCAAACCTCACTTTTATCGGGTCAAAGAAAAAATAATGTTGGAAGCAAGAAACAAAGATGATATTTTGCTACAAGGAAGTAAAGTACAGATCTTTGCTGACATATCACAGACGACGATCCAGAAGAGAAGACAACTGAAACCCTTGCTGACTCACCTGATAAACCATCAGATCAAGTACCGCTGGTCCTTTCCATTTAGACTGTCCTTTACGTACAGAGGGAAGTCACATTCATTTACAAATTTTCAGTCGGGAGAGGAGCTACTCCTAGAATTGGGAATAATTAATAGAGATTCCCATCACTCCGACTCCCCAAATAATGATGGTCGCCCGATCTCCCCCATATGGTCTCAACAAAGAAGATCATCGTCAAGGAAATCGCATCCTTTCACCTGAGCGCCCAACACTATCTCAATGGATCATCTTCCACGCTTCTCCGACACATCTTGCCGGATGCTGATATAAAACTACCGAAGGATTTCTATCTGCAAAAAATGACTACAGACTGCCTTAATACCTAATCAGGCGAACAATTTAATAATACATCGACCCCCTCCCCATCCCCTCCCCCCCCCCCCCCCCCCTCCTGCTTCCTCTTCTATGAGTCGGGTTGGGGGTCCGGTCCCCTCCCTCCCCCTCTATTCAATGAAAATGCTCTTCATTTGGGAACTCTCCCTCCCCCTTCCAAAAGAAAAAGAAAGGGACAATTTTTTTTTTTTTTTTTTTTTTTTTCTTCTTACCCACATCCGTCTCCCCCTGTTCGTATTTTGGGTCCTTTTCAGTTACAGCACAAGAAAGGTCGGGGCAGTAACACATGCCACTCCTAGTGAACTTGCCTCTACTCATTGAGTGGAGGCAACTTTACAATATTATGGGGCTGAAAACCCCTGAGATCGCACTATCAAATAGTGCGATGGTTATTTTTTACCTAAGGGTACTGTTGAATTGTTATGGTTATAGTTTAACGAACAAAACGCAATATATATCTAACTCTATTTCTTCTCTTTTTCCCCTTCTAATCTCTCTCTCTCTTGGTGCACTCCTGATACAGAAATGGATTCTTCCTGCACAGCGGAGAAGATCTCCAAAACGTGAGTACGGTTTACCGACCAAATATGACCAATAGATCCTCCACTAAATTCAACATATTAACACATAATGTACAGGGCTTGAATGCACCAGTTAAACGAACCAAAGCCTTCCAACAATACTACAAAATGAGAATAGATATCTTACTACTTCAAGAGACACATTTCTCCAAAACATCTGCACCTAAATACTTACACGCACGATACCCCACGTTTTTTGTGTCGAACGGACCAGATAAAAAACGGGGAGTAGCAATCTGCATAGCGAAACATATACCATTTTCTCCCATTAACATCATCCGGGATAAGGAAGGACGTTATATTATGGCTAAGGGGAAAATACATGATAAGGTAGTTACACTACTCTCCTACTACGCCCCTAACACAGGACAAAAGCAGTTCCTACACACAATGCTAACGACAATAATGCCACATGTGGAAGGTCACGTGATCTTAGGAGGAGATAGCAATATTTCTTTAGACCAAATACTAGACAAATCCAACCCAAGCAAAACGCTCCTAAAACACACCCCGAAACAAAGTGGAGAGATTGCTCGTTTACTCCATAGTTATGACTTGATTGACGTATGGAGAAATGCCCATCCCACATCCAGAGACTTCACGTTTTATTCCCATGTCCACAAGACATACTCCCGCATAGATCATTTATTTACACTCTCCCCACTACTTTCATTTATCTCATCGACTAAAATCATCCCCATGGCCTGGTCTGACCATTCATCAATACAAATCACTCTTGATGATTTATGGTCAAAACCAGCACCGTCGTCGTGGCGATTAAACGAATCCTTATTGAATGATCCCATCATAGAAAAGGAGATAGAGCTAGCTATTAAGGAATATTTCCAAAACAATCTCCCCTCATCTCTGTCCCCCACGATAACATGGGCAGCACATAAGGCCACCATTCGTGGCAAGTTGATTCAGCTTGCCTCTAGAGCAAAACGAGAACGCGAACTCACGATAAAAAAACAAACAGAAGAACTTCAACGCCTCACACGGGACCAAAAGACTAATCAAGCCGTTGATCTTAGAGACCAGATTGATACCGCACGCACAGCCCTAAATATGAGCCTTACCACAAAAGCCGAAAAAAATATACGATGGGCCAAACATAGATACTATACCATGGGAGATAAACCAAACAAACTTCTAGCTCGGAAACTAACTCCTAGACTTTACACACCAGCTTTACCTAAATTGCGTTTACATAATGGTCAGACTACACAGGATCCACACTTAATTCTACAAGAATTTTGTTCCTTTTACTCCAAATTATATGACACTCCTACACCTCTACAGGCAAACAAGGCTGAGGAATTTCTCAGTGATATTACATTACCCACATTGGAACGAGATCACACAGAACTAATGGAGGCGGAATTCACAGCAGGAGAAGTGGCCGCAGCTATTAAACACATAAACCCCTCCAAAGCACCGGGCCCCGATGGTTTTTCTGGACATTATTACAGAAAATACACTGAAATATTGGTTCCCCATTTATGCTCTTTTTTCAATGAAATTAGAAAAGGAAACCCACTTCCATCACATGAAAATACTGCCTATATTCATATAATACCCAAACCAAATAAAGATCATGGAGATTGTGCAAATTACCGCCCAATATCGCTAATTAATTTGGACTTAAAGATAATGACTAAAATTTTGGCCACTCGAATGAATTCATTTATATCCAAATATATTCACCCAGACCAGGTAGGATTCGTACCCAATCGTCAGGCCTCAGATGAAACTAGAAGAATTATTAATATAATATCTGCTCTGAACTCAGGGTGGGACGGGGGAGGCCAGAGAGGAGCACTTTTGGTCTCTCTGGACTTACACAAGGCCTTTGACTCCATTTCATGGGATTATCTATTTTTCATATTGAAACGCTATGGGTTTGGTCCTAATTTCTTGAAGACATTAGAAAACGTTTACCATACTCCCACAGCACACCTAATTGTCAAGGGGTTCCGGTCTCAGCAAATAGACATACACAGAGGAACCAGACAGGGATGTCCGTTGTCCCCCTTGTTGTTCATTCTAGCAGTGGAACCGTTAGCTATAAAGATACGAGCCCACCCAGACATACTGGGAGTGAGGAGTGGTGACAGGGAACATAAGTGTGCGTTATTTGCAGATGACCTGCTGCTGCTCCTCTCCTCTCCGATCACCACACTACCTACTGTACACATATTACTAACACACTTCACGTCAATCTCAGGCCTAAAAGTAAATCATTCGAAATCCCAAGCCCTTAATGTACGATTACCAACACACATAATTCGTGCTTTACGAAACTCATACACATTCCAGTGGAAAGATACAGCTCTTCCATATTTAGGTATCTTTCTTACTCCATCACTAGCCACATTATATAAACATAATTACCCCCCCTTATTTAAAAAACTATTGGAGGATCTCAAAAGATGGTCAAATAATCCCCCATCCTGGTTCGGTCGACTGTACTCATTAAAAATGACTATTCTTCCAAAGGTGTTATACCTGTTCAGAACCCTCCCCATAGCAATAGACAGAGCAGACCTAGCGAGGTTCCAAAATAAACTCCTGGAATTTATCTGGGGAAACAAGAGACCCAGGGTGAATAGACGAACATTATACACCCCCAAATTGCAAGGGGGATTGGGGGTACCAGACCTGATAAAATATTATCATGCAGCACAATTAGCACAGCTAACACGATTCCATACCCGACAATCAAACCCACTTTGGATGAAAATGGAAAAAGCTTTATTTCCCACTAAGGAGATATGCCACCTAATGTGGATGAAACCGAAGGACAGACCGACAATAATGTGTCCGACACTGTCTTTGTCATTCGATTTGTGGGATAGACTAGCAACTACTTATAAGTTTAAATCTCCTCATACTCCATTGGCCCCATTATTAAATAATCCAGTCTTCACCCCGGGTCTCTGCCCCCACGAGTTTAAATGGTGGACTAACAAGGGACTGTTACGGATTGCAGATTTATGCGACCACAGAGGGGTTATATCTAAACAGGTTCTGCAGGAAAAGTACCAACTACCAAATACAGAAATATACCGCTATTCCCAAATAGCGCATTTTTTAACTACATTAAACCGTAGCTCAGATCTAACTAAATCCACTCAAATGGAAAATTTCTGCAGAACCATAGATAAGCACTCGGGCCACATATCATTGATATATGGTATTTTATCATCATCCTCTCAGAAATTGTTTTATATGGAAAAATGGGAACAAGATACAGGTATCAACCTAACAATTGAAGAATGGCACAAAATATCTCTCCAGGCTTCCAAGTCATACATTAATACCTCCTTAATAGAGGCAAACTACAAGGTTCTGGTGAGATGGTATATGGTTCCAGTGAAAGTGGCAGCTTTTGTCCCGGGGGCCTCCCCGCAGTGCTTTAGAGGATGCAACAACGAAGGCACCATGATACACACATGGTGGTCCTGCCCAAAAGTACGTAGATTTTGGATCCGTACATACAATTTTATATATTCACTAACCCAAGTGAACTTAATGAAGTCGCCCTTGCAAGCGCTGCTGGGACACCCAGTAAATGGCACATCGAAATATATGCGAAAACTCATAAATTTTGTGTTTGTTGCAGCAAGAATAGCGATAGCAAAATCATGGAAGTCTCCAACGATTCCCTTTTATCTCATCAAATCAAAACTGTCATGGATTATGGTTAATGAACGTTTGTCCGCTATATTAAATGACAAAATGCATGTGTTTGAAAGAATATGGGACCCTTGGTTAAAATATATTTCGAATACATAATGCGAGGGAATACTTAAAATTCCCTCACCCTAAGACAGGAGTGCACCTCCCCACCCCTTCTTCTCTCTATCCTCTACTTCCTACTGTTCTATCCTTTTCCTTCTTGTAACTCTATCAAATATAATAAGCATTACAGAGTATAGGGTTGAGCGAAGCCCTAAAGCTGTTATGGGAGGATCATATACAAGTTGCACTAGGTTGGGGAGCTTGGGAGTGAGAATTCTCCTCCTGAGACTCCTCAGGCTATACATGAAACGCCATAAAGAAATAACAACAATCATATGGAATTATCTGTCGTGTAACCTCCCTATCTCTTTCATTTTGTTCTTTTTCTTTTTTTTTATTTTTGTACGGTTATATTGTATAAATGTCTTGTTGCTGGTTCTTATACCTCAAACAGAACATGTAAAACTTTATTTTGTGTAAAATCTTGAATAAAAATATTGGAAAACAAAAATATACCCAAAATAAGCGCAGACATATTGTATATATTTTAAATTGAGTTAATTGATGACTCAACCGAATGAAACCTATGGTAAATACTATATATATTATTATTTATTACAGTAAACCACTTATGCACATATTGACTATTACAGCGTTGGAAGGGGGATCCTGCCCAGGTACCTTCCTTTACATTTGTTTCCTGGGTGGCCCCGCCCTGTTGCCGCTTTGTCACCACCTCAGCTCCCAGGGGGTGGTTTCTTCATCCACTGGTGCCTCTTATCAATATTTTTATCATCTACGTTCTTTTACAATTATACTATTTAACCACAGGTAAGAGTGCTAGGACCCTATTTGTTGTTCCCTCTCTTCCTGTGTCAACTAATTACCATTAATTACATATTTACAATTCATTATAGGCATTCCCAGTTAGCTGCTCCTGATGAGTGGATACAAATCCACGAAACGCGTCAAGCTTTCATATTTGATGTCATGTCACAGTAACCATGTGTTTACCATGGGTTTCATTCAGTTGAGTCATCAATTAATTCAATTTAAAATATATACAATATGTCTGTGCTTATTTTGGGTATATTTTTTAAGTCATTTTGAATCATGTGCTACATTGTTTATTATGCTACTTAATTTTACTATGATATGATTTATTAATCATGTTTTATCTACTCTGTGTCATACTTATTGATCACATTTGCTCAATGTACACATATAAATACAGTTCTTGAATGATCTGAAATGGAATTTCCTCTAAGCTCAAAAATAGGTAAAATCATTTATACGTTATACGTTTATGCTTAAAGAGGTCTTTTAACAGGACAGAAAAACTCAGCATTACATTTTTTATTTAGACTAGGTGGATTTTTTCAAGGTGTTATGTTGCAGAAGAATTTCACTCAAGTATTTGGTGGTTTTAGTGGTTTGGTGAGGCACATGAAAATGTGATCCCACTGTGTTCATACTGCTGTGCTTTGCTGGACTTAGTCTGCTCAGCCTGTACATAGCACATGTCATCAGACTACTCCATTGAAGCCAAAGGTAATCCTTCTTACAATCATATATAGACAGAGAAGCATGAAAATGGAAGTGCTCAGTTTTGGGTTCACGCTGTTACGCAACAGAAGAAAATGTGCATCTTGTGCATTGGTTCCCTGAAGTTCCATTTATTCCTTCTGCTAGCTATGACAAAGCACCCCATAATGGCATGAAACGCGTCAGAATTTTTGTCCTTGTGCCTCTGATGTCTTTGTAACCATATGGATTTTACCAGCTTTAATAAAGAAGTTGTAACAGTGTGTGACCGTCCAGCTTTTCCTTCAATCCCTCCATTAATTCCTATTGGCACTCCAACGCACTTTGCCAACAATGTACCACAAAGCACAATACCGCACTACAGTGCTTTCTGGTGCGCTGTTATAAAAAATAATATATGCACCTTTCTTGGTGCATTTTTGCATGATAGGCAAGCCATTAAAATGCACGCCAGATGTTAAATTTGGCAAATATACCTAACAAGTATATAGTGTAGCAGACATATATAAAGTTTGGACCTTGTCAATGGACATGCCAACTACCAAAAATATCACATGCACCTTTTTTTGCTGTTACGCAGCCATCTCAAATGCACTGCAGATGCTAAACTCAGTAAACAGACATAACTTTGTAATAAACCAATACTGTATAAAGCTGATATGTGTCTAATGTATACAGTCTTCAAATAAAATGTTTGAATAGAATAGGTTACACAAGGAAAGACAGGGATGCTGAGGGGCTTGCTGTGATCATTTTGGAGGACTTTGTTACGAGTGAAAACTTTGCTTTAACTAATCTGCTTTCATTCACTAGCTTTCAAATATCTGTGGATACGTTTCAGCTTTTAGCTCTTACTGTGTTATGCAGTACGCACCATGAAAGGTGTTTTAGATGTAAGCTTGTTCTTTCACATTATTCTCTTGATTTAATGCTGAAAAGCTACACCGCTGTTCTTTTGGCCACACAATGAAGTACAGACAAAGTTTCTCTTCTGTATCAGCAACTACTAAACATAGACATGTCATGTCTGACACTTGTTCCTTCTGTGATCAACAGGACCTAAGAAATTGTATAAAGATAAATAATACTGTATATAAATGGTCAAACTGAGCTTCGGGTTTGGGTCTGACATGAGTTTGAGGGGAACCCAAACTGTTTGCAGTCCCAGAGAACTAAAGCGGCAATTTGCCCGTCCCTCATTAACTGTAATAATAATGCATTGTGATGACCTGTGAACTTTGGTCAGCTGCTGTAACCCCTGCAAAATCGTAATTTGTGTATTAAAATCCCTACCTATGCTCTTTGTCTGTGGTAACTTTGGGTCTAAAATTGATATTAAAATTGTCCTGCTGCTGGCCTTATTTCCACCGCTGCATCATCTGCAGTCTCTTAATCCTAAATAAGAGTTTGGTAGAAACTCAACTAGTGCTGTATATAAATAGTGTAAAAATTATACATATAATGTTTAATCTCAGATAATGTTCACAAATTAAAGTGACAACACCTTTATTTTTAAAAATGTTTTTAAAAAAAATGACATACAGTGGGGAGAAGGTCGTTCCATGTGGCCTAAATGGCAATACTGAAAATGTACCTTTAATTAACATACTGGTGGAATTCCCAAAAGCTGCATGGAACAGTACAATATAATTGTTTGAAGTGGACGTAAACCTGAAAAAAAAAAGACTTCTACCTGGTACAGCAGAGGATGTCAATTCATCTGTGCCCAGTCTTGCCACAAAGAGTTAATCCAGCTCTGAGCAATCCTCTTGTCTTTTTTTTACTAGACTAAAAACCGACACACAGAGAAATTTGTGTCGCCACATCCCCCACTGCTGTGATTGACATCTGATTTCTTTCTCTCATGCACGAGCATGAGAGCAGAGGGAGTGTGTCTATGATTTCAGCTTCACATCCCTCCTCCTTTCCTCTTCAGCTCTCCCAGGATCGGCTGCTCCACATCTCAGCATGATTGGACATGCTGAAGTCATGTGGTGCCTTTCCTGAGTTTTGACTGGATGGTACTGGATGGATGGCCGAGTAGATGTGACATGCACACATTGAATGGGGGCTGTGAGCACACTCTGCTTGTGCTGTGCATGCAGTAAGGTCTGATCTGCGTGAACTTTTCATTGTCCAGGTGCAAGCATCAGCCTTGTGACGCTGCCTGGCAAGGGGGAGTGTAGAGGTGGGCGGGGAGTCACGTGACATCATGACTCCGCCCAGAGCTTTGGCAAAGAGACCCGCCCACCGATTCCAGAGCTCCTACAGCTGAAGGGAGTAAGATCGCAAGGGTGAGGACACATGCATCATGTTTATACATAAGGACAGCTTAATACTGTGCCCTTAGTTTATACAGGGCGATCGGTGGGTTTACATCCACTTTAAGTCAATAAAAGTAGTAAAAATGTAGGGTCCCCCTTAAAATTCCACCTAGATCCTTATCCAGGCATGTAGCATGGGTGGCCAGGAATGGTAGGGCAGCAGCTTCCCTTACTGTACCATACCGTGGTCTTCTACATTGATGTGGCACTTTACTCTTGATGTGGCCTCTACTTTTAAAGATGTGGGTGTTTAAGGTGCCATATCACCAGTGACTGTTGAATGTTTTTTCTTCAACGGGGGTGGATAGGGTGTGGAAAGAATAAACCTTCTATCAAGTTTTTTTGTTGTCTGTTTTCCCACTGGGGAGATCAATTTGTCCTGCTGACCATATTCATAGAAGGTAAAGGCAAATCCACAACTTTACAATTGTCACTAGAGCAAAAAATATGGGTAAATCATTCAATGCATACACTTGTTCGGGTGAGTACTGTGAGGTATTCCCCTCACTTTGGGGATATTTCTTATCATTTACTGATGCATCTCCAGAACAGAAAGATACACAGATAGCAAAAAAAATGTAATAATAATATTATGAAAGGGGTTTTGATCCTTCCTATCCAAAATGAAAAAGAACTGTTTTGGGTTTAGATACACTTTAACGCTCAGTGCATGTGTATTTCAAAATGAATCCAGGTGCTCCTGATGATGTCATACTGACAAAACATAATGGGTGGAACAATAGCAATCTGGAAAAGTGTGAGACCTAGCTGCTTGCAGTGGTTTCCTTATGAGGGAGCAATCCTGCATTTGCAGCGGTGCATTGACACAGGGATTGATTTACTAAAGGCAAATCCACTCTGCACTACAAATGCACTGCAAGTGCACTTGGAAGTGCAGTTGTTGTAAATCTGACGTTAAGATCTGAAATCAGGGGACGCTCTGCTAATTTTATCATCCAATCATGTACAAACAAAAATTCTGTTTTTTATTCTCCTTGGATGTCCCCCACGGATCTACAGCGACTGCACTTTCAAGCGCACTTGCAGTATACTTGTAGTGAAAAGTGGATTTGCCTTTAGTAAATCAACCCCACAGTGTTTGTTTATGCTTTAATTTGCCTATTCAATGTGAGTGCATTTTTAGCTGCTTTTCTATAAAACAGTATTAAGCAATAAGTAGTGTACTATGAAATATTTTTTTCTTTGTGCCTCTAGTACACACAGCGCTGCAGAGATGAGAAGTTTTTGAGAAGTGGTTGAGTACCCCATGCAGCACCGAGTATTACTTGGAAGTGGTGGGAGGGAGCCTCCATTATCTTTGTGAGTATCTAAGAAGGAGCTTGCCTGGATATCTATATGTTCTTGCTTGTTTGACCTTTTGTAATGAAGTTAAGGTGGTTATGGGGCGATTGTTGGTGGAGCAGTTTTGTGGACTTTATCACATGTATACTCTTTTATTAGGTTTTTATTTGGACACTATCACTGATCATTTTGGATATTAGCTATGCAATATGGCTACATAGTTATGAGTACACAGGTTATTCAGCTCTTTTACGTGGATTTTACCACAGATTATTTTTGATATGATATTGTTAATTATAGTTTTTGTTTATTTTCATTTACTGTACATGGCATATGTTTACTTTTATTTTGTTTTTTATTTTTGTATAGCACAGCACTTTTTATATATTGATATTTCAACATGAGACTCAGAAGATAACCAAATCTTTTGGTCATTAGAGCTTTACCCAATAGCTATATACCACCTAATGTATATTGAATAAAGAGGAATTGACTATTTATAATATGTATGCTGCTAGCATTTGTCAATAGATAGGAAGGTACTGTATATGTTATGTACTTGTTTAAATTTTCTTTTTTTTTACATTTCTTCAGTTATATTCTGGTTTCCAGGCCTAGGCAAATGATGTCATACATCCCAGGAGTCTTTAGGAGGGATAGAGGCCTTTTCTCAACTAAGCACACCCTACTGCCTGCATGCCTAAGCTAAGAGCAGATGGATTGTAGTAATAAAGTAATGCTAGGGGGTGTTTTTCAAAATGATTTCTCAACAAAAGAAAGCATGGAGACAAAGATGAATGGCTAGTTTAAATATAAAAAAAAATATTAAAATAGCTTTTTTGGTTTGTGGTGCTCAGGTATTCTGCTTTAAGGTGCCCATGTAGTAATAACTAGCTGCCATATGGTTTAAGGCGCCCACATACTAATGACTAGCTACCATCTAATGCATTTAGGTTAAGGTAATGTCTAGTTACTATTTAATGTATATAACTTAAGAGGTCCACATACTAATGACTAGCTACCACCCAGTGTATATGAATTAAGGTGTCCATGTACAAATAGCTAGTTATTATATAATATATATAGATTAAAGTGCCCACATACCAATGTCTAGCTATCATCTAATGTGTATAGATTAAGGTGCCCACATACTAATATCTAACTACTATCTAATGTATATGGGTTAAGATGCCCACATTCTAATATGTAGCTACTATCTAATGTACGTGCAGTAAAGTAACCGCATACGTGCTTATAAAATCTGAATTATTAATGGCTGTAGTATTTACATTATTTAAAACAAATGGGAAGTATATACATCTGCTTTGAAAATGCAGTGAAGGTTTATTTCTATCAATGAAAGAACAGTGCCAAAAACTTGCCCTCCCTCCATTTATTTTCCATCACTTCCCTGGAAGAAGCCATGACATCAGCACAAGATGACTTCACTTTCAAGGGACCTCTGGGGAGCAAAATGGGTAATGGAGGCAGGTAAAGCTGAATGAAGGCAGACTGATGTCCGCCAAGAGGTTATTGATTTTAATTGAAGTCAATTAGACATGATCTCACCAGCGTCCTCTTGCTTCTGTACAAAGAGATGTTCATGGACATGTCAGTCTGAACTTCCTGATAGCAGCCCAGAATTGGATTTGAAAGGGAGAGTGGAATAATTCAATGAAGTTATGACTTGTCTACACATTAGAAAGTCTGCTTCAAAGGCTGACATGAAAACAATTCTGCATTTGGTTTATCTTAGATAATAATAATATGTTTGTGGGAAAAGAAGAAAATATATACAGTATAAAGATGTGTGTCCTTATTCCTTTTTCTGCAGATTGTTGTACTGTTGATCTAATGTTTTGTCACTTTTCTAGCACTAAAATACAACTCTAGGATTGTATTCAATAAAAAGCTCTCTTATTGAAAACACCAACACTAGACAATAAGTCAATGAGCTGAAACTGAGACTGACCGGGTACTTCATTAAAGAATCTACAGTTTTATTATTAAACCAACTTTACTTTCTACTTGTGAATTGTATGCAAAATTAATACAACTTTAGAAAAGTTTTCCCTATTATTATTTTTTCCTCCCAAAAAACTCCAATTACCAGAAGAAAACACCATGGCTACCCACAGATGCATGCTTTATGAGTGCCTGGTGACAGCTTTGACATATTGTAAACCAGAATAAAACAGTAACACATCCATTGTGTTTAAGGTAAAAATTTACATGTACTAAAGGAAATATGCAGTCTGCCATTGTTCGTCAATGCTAGTTGCCTGGCTTTCATGCCAATGCCCTAAAGCTAAAACCTTTGGTCGGTTTCCATGGGGGCACTCATGCTTGCTCGCTCCTGAGCCCCGCTGCTGCGTCCATTGACACAGACAGCGCCCCCCCGCTCCCTCATCACTGCCTTTTATTGACAGGAAAGCCAGTGAGACCTGGAAGTGAGGGGAGAAGAGCTGCCGACGTGCACAGCGCTGGATTGATCGAGGAATCAGGTAAGTAAAAGGGGGGGGCGAGGGGGATGCTGATGTCCAAACATTTTTTACCTTAATGCAAATAATGTATAGGCTTTAGAACCACTTTAAGCAGCGCTGTCTTCATGAATAGATCATATTTTAGTGCAGCCAGTGAAAGTACCTGCATTTGATTTGGTATCAGTCTTTTGCAATCCACTACAGTACAGCAGATCTCACCCTGGGAGAGGGAGAGGCCAGATGCCAATCAGCTGTGCTGCAGTGCTCATGATTAAACGAGAAACATGCTGATAGAAGTAGAGAGCATATTGGCAGTGAGATGAGCTAATCAGTCTGCTGCTTCTCCCTTTAAGCTGGCCATACATTATGCAATTTTCTTATTCAATTTCCTTTAGATTTATCTTCACCCATGTAGTGTAAGGGCCGGCCTGATTGCATACAAGTGTTTAGGTTTGACCTCATATTATATGGATATATTTTGGAAAATCCTAAAGAAAATTGTACAAGAAAATTGTATAATTTATGGTCAGCCCTACTGTGCAGTCACAGACTAGGGGAGGGACAAGACCTGCAAGACTTGTAATGCCGCATACACACGACCGGACTTTCACTCTGACGGTCGTTCCGACAGAGTTCCGCTGAAACAGACTTGCCTACACGCGATCACACCAAAGTCCGTTCGTTTAGAACGCGATGACGTACGGCGGGACTAGAATAAGGAAGTTCAATAGCCAGTAGCCAATAGCTGCCCTTGTGTCATTTTAGGTCCGTCGGAATAGCATACAGACGAACGGTTTTCCCGATAGGGATTGAGTCTGTCTGAAAGATTTGAAAGTTTCTATTTCTAGGTCCCTCAGAATTTTAGAAAGAAAAAGTCAGATAAAGCCCACACGGGATCGGAATGTCCGACGGAATCATTCCGTCTGACCTTTTCTGCCGGAAAGTCCGGTCGTGTGTACACGGCATAAGTGTTCCCTAACCCCAGGAGAGGAAAATCAGGCCTTCTATCCTGCCAGAAAGGGCTGTCCTGTGCATCAGTGTAATGCTTTCTGAGCCCCTGACCTGAACAAGTATGCAGTGTGGATCCCCTGACTGCACCTTGACTTCTTTGTTAATGACTCAGAAAGCAATGAAGCTACAGACAGCCAGGAAATGAGCATTTTAAGAAGGAGGTTAGCAATGGCAGCCCTTCATATTATCCATCATACCTGTTTCTTTAAATACAATGCACATTTGTATTTTTTCGTCTAAAACATTATGCAACATTGTAACACATTGCAACTGACTACTCTTCTCAGCCCCCCACAAGTTCTAAGCACTGCCCCAGAAGCACCAGGATTTGGGCCAATTGAAGGAAATGAGCTCACAGATATTGATTGTTGGGAATGCACACTGACATGCATTGACAAATTGGAAGTGGTGAGTCTGGGAAGAGGAGGCACGTTCTTACTGGAATCTCAGCAGCCATTAATGAAAGCGTGTAAATACTTAATATCACTGCTGGCTTTAAACAGCAACAGCAGGGAGACAAAAAAGTGATTTTTAGCATGTAGTTGCGCCCTCAAGCCCAGGCAGGGAAATGAAAGAGACATTTATAACTCAATAATAATTAGGAGGCAGATTGCCATTCACTTTGGACACGCTGTGAATTTTAACCCTTGATTGCTTGGTACTATACTCCCAGCACTCTCACAATGCACATACACGTTTTTCACTCCGTTTTTCGAGTTGTCAGCTCATGATTAATATCTAGTACATTGTCATATATATCTGACAGCACATGGATTGATGGAGCCCTAAAAGACTTTGGGGTTTTTTTTTTATTGTTGTTTTTTGGCCCCCAGCCTTGTTGTGTCCTGAAGCTCTCATTGTATGACCTCATTGTTTCAGACAATCCGGGCCGTTTTATATGGATGTAAAGTAGATGCTACCACTATCCACCTCATAAAATGAGTGCTGGCAGAGAAGTACTATTTAACCATCAAATGGCTCTAAAACCTTTCTATTGTTCAGAATGATGCAATAGCAAAGAAGAGTTCAAGAGATCGTTATGTATAAAGTCACTGGCATTAGTGTGCGAGTATAAGAACGGTCTACATTAACGTGGTTGTAAACCTCAGACAAGAAATATGAACAAAGCATATCCCTCGATAGCGTGTACTCGTCTCAATTAGGAGTACTTATGCTGGGTTCACACTATTGCAAATTGGATGCAGGATCCCCCCAATTTGCAATAGCAGGAGATTGTGGCTCTCTATGGAGCCGTTTCACATATCTCTGATGCGGCTCCAGTGTGAATTTTCACAGGAGCCCTGTGCGTTTTTTGGCCCATTTCAGGTCCGAATTCAGCCCAAAATTCAGGCTGAAATCGGACCTCAAATGGTGGACCAGGATGCACAGGACCCCTGCTGTGAGCCGCATCACCATGCAGTGTGAACCGAGCCGAAGTGTCATTTCTGTATACTGCTTTGTTCATCTATCAAATTACTTTAACAAATTTTACTCACATCAAGAGAAAAAAAGGTGACGGGGAGGGAGCTCCAGCTGAATGACAGCCTCAACTCTGTTCCTGTGTGTAGTGTGATGAGGGGTGTGTTCCTTCCCTCCAATCAGTTGTCAGAGCTCTTCTCCCTGAGCTCTGCAGAGTGTAACTTCAGCTCTCCACCCCCTTTTTTCTGACAGCTTGGACAAGCTTTATAAATTCTCCACTTTGAACAGATGTAGAGAAGAGAAGACTGCAAATAAACAGGTACAACTTATATAGGAGGATTTTTTTAATCTCTTTGTATCACCTTGGGCTACTCATTCTATTGGAATTTGTGAGGGTTTAAAACCATTTTAGGCTGGCTTCAAACTAGTGCGAATTGGATGTGGTTTCCCCACATCCACTTCGCAGGACAGGAGAATGTGACGGGCTCTCAATGGAGCCTCTTCACACAGCTCTGGGGCGGCCATGTATCAAATTGCACAAAGTCCTGTGCGCCTTTGGCTTCATTTCAGGTCCGAATTCAGGCAAAAATTCTGGCCCGATTCATCTCCGAAACAGAGAACAGGGACGGACCAGACCCCTGCTGTCAGCCACATCCGTCTGCAGTGTGAACCCGGCTTAAAAGTACTGTATGTCTACAGACAAAACTGGTACCTTCTGTTTTGGATGAAGTAATGAAAGGTTACTCCGTTTCTGCTACAATCTCTGGCCTCATTTGGAGACGTTTTTCTAAATTTCCTATCTTGGTGACATTGTGTTAGGAAAGGAAGTAAAGGGAGATCTCCCAAAAGTGTTCAGAAAATAATAAAATTGAAAAACAGAAAATCCAGCGCCAAAATCATAGTGCAGCAATTAAAAACAAACATTTATTAAATAGATAAGGATGCACTAACAAGATAAGTAAAAAGGAGGACGTGTACATCTGTGACCAGAGGGGAAAAAAAATGGAAAAACGGGTCTGATAGGAGACGGGTCTGACAGGAGAAGCTGAACCAAGCCGAGGGAAACACCGGCCACTGTCTGTGCGAAGCCCGCCCACCTGAAGGATGTTATCAAATGGTGTGTGCCAGTGAAGGAACGCATTTCTGAGGAGTTTCCTCATTCTTCCTATCGGGCCATTTTCCCACACAGCAGACTGAGATTTTCACTGACCCTCCTGTCAGAGGTTTACATGCCTTCCTTTTTTGTCACGGTCCGGGGTCAGGCTTACAGACCAGTAGCTATAGCAGTGGAGAATCTCCCATTGACCAGCAGGAAAGGTATACAAGCAGGCCACCCTGGCAGTTGACCCGGACTCACCCGAGGTGCAGGGTCTAAGTACCAACCAGGATTTTACCAGAGCTGGTAGTGGAGATGGGTTTTGCTGCATGTTAGTACCAGGTCACAGTCCTCAGGATCGCCCCACCTGGCACCCTCTGAAGGAACCCTGGTTGTGAAGGGCTGCTCTAAAAAAACCAATATGCACTCAGTGCTGAATACAGAACAGCCATAGGCATTTATTATATAAAACCTCTTGTAGGAGAAAGTTTGCATTACCCTACATATTTGCAAGCACATTTGAAATGGATTATTATGGCCAGAAGACATCTCCACCAGGAACTTACAAAGCACATATACATAGCTCCCAACTGTCCCTGATTTCGAAGGACTGTCCCTGATTTCGAAGGACTGTCCCTGATTTCGAGGGACTGTCCCTGATTTGGAGCAATGCCCCTCTGTCCCTCTTTCCTCCTCATTTGTCCCTCATTTTGGTCTGATCTCTATAGATGTATATAAAAAGCACTTTTTGTGTATCAAAAAGTGTTTTCCAGCGCTAAACCTTTCATCTGATTTCTAAATTGCTGCATTTGTAAATTTCAAAAGCCAATATAAAGGATTAGTATTAGTAAAAAAAGCACTTGTGGGTTTACCCAATCTTGTTTTTTTGTACAATTCTCCTTTAAGGGGCATGGCAAGGGGTGTGTCCTATGCCTGCATGCTTTTGCTGATAGGTGTCCCTCATTTCCATCTCAAAAAGTTGGGAGGTATGACATATACAATGTATTGCCTGCATGTAATCAGAGCTGACAACTTTTATCTCTTATTTGCGACCACATGCCACAATACTCCCTGGTTTAATACCTTCTCTCTCCATGCCGCCTCTTGATGGGCCCCTGAACAACTGCATAGGCAGTATGTCCAAATCCATTCAGAAAGGCAAACTTATTTTGCAGATTTTCTGGCATCTGGCTTACAATGTTCAACACATATTATACCTGTGGAAAATTATGTGCATGTATTTTTATCATTTTTAGTAAAATCATAAATATTCTCTGAAATGTATGATTACGTTTTATGATTTACGAAGGTTCCACACACTGTGATACTTTAGAATGACAGATAAATCAAGAATATCAGAAACAGATTATCAAAAAAACACCTGGTCTAAATTTAACTTGTGCTGCCATCTAGTGGCAAATATTGAATTATTTTTCAAACCACTGACAATGTATAAGGTTTACCACTCATAACCCCCCAACTGAAGGATCTTATGGCCTCAAGTGACAATCATTTTAAGTCATTGGGAGAAATGAGCTCTGTTGTAGTGCCTGTTACCAAATTTGCGCTTTTTGAGGTTTTCTTTTTCTGTTAGAGAAATTTGTAGGCTATTACAGTATACCACAGAGGCGTACATGCTTGCATTCTGCATGTGTTACTGATTATTATTAATGGTATGTATTTTTCTCAGAATTATGCAATCCATAGACAGTTATGTATAAAAGCGATTTGCTTTATATGCATCATGGTTGCCAGCAAAACAAACCAATTTCCAGAGACACTAAGCTTCTCACATGTTATTTAGGGACTGAATTGGTGTTTTTCAGGCTCTTCACACAAAACATATCTGAAGAATGACAGATCATTACACAACATTTATATGCACAGAAAATAACACTTTTTTGAGGGAGATTTACTAAAACTGGTGCACGCAGAATCTGGTGCAGCTGTGCATGGTATCCAATCAGCTTTTAACTTCAGTTTGTTCGAATAAGCTTTGACCAAAAAAAAGTTGGAAGCTGGTTGGTTTCTACACAGAGCTGCATCAGATTTTGCATGCTCCCGTTTTAGTAAATCCCCCCTCCCCTATGTGTTGCTGTTTAATAAACAAATGTAAGGCCTATGAATTATTGATGGCTGCTAAGAAGAACTGAACATGCAGAACTGGAAAATCTGATGCAATTGACAAACACAGATGACATTATACTATTATTATGTATTACTGCCATGGTTTCCTATATCAAGCTCCAAGAGATCTGTCGCCACCAAATAATTTGTTAAATATGTAAATAAGTAATATGGTTTCATTTACTATATATTGTTATTTATTCTCCTTTTTTCATGAAAGATCATAACATTGGCCAGTTCTTTTTCCATACCTATCTTACAATGAAAAGAAGACAAGATGACTGTCTTGGATAGTTTTCTCTGATCAAAAAAAAACAAGCAAAAACTGAGATGTTGCAAACACATTTCTATGAAAAATCTGGTTCAAATGAGCAACAGATCCAATATTGCTATTTTTTTCTTAGATCAGGCCTCCACGGTTTTCATCATTACAGAGGAGATGATTTACTAAAGGCAAATAAACTGTGCACTTTGCAAGTGCAGTTGCATTCATTTTCTTGGGAAATGTAATTTGGTAAAGCTTCACTTTGTAGAGAATACCCAATTGGGTGAAAGGAAAATTTTAAAAAAATGCATTTTTGCTTGCACGTGATTGGATGATGGAAATCAGCAGCAGCTTTACCTCATTTACTAAGCTCTGTGGAAAATGAGTGCAACTGCACTTGCAGAGTGCACAGTCTATTTGCCTTTAGTAAATCACCCCTTAATATTGACCATTCCACTCCCAGAATAAATAATGAATCATAGGGAATTACAGGAAGCTGATATCTAGAATGTAGTACTTATGATAGTTCTTTGCAAGACTACATTTAAAGGCTAACTCTATAATATTCATTGACTGGGAGGTTTTATGCCCCGTACACACGGCCAGATTTTCCGACTGAAAATGTTTGATAGGAGCTTGTCGTCAGCAATTCAGACCGCGTGTAGGCTCCATCGGACATTTTCCAGCGGAATTTCCGTCACACAAAATTTGAGATCTGGTTCTCAAATTTTCCGACAACAAAATCCATTGTCGTAAATTCCGATCATGTGTACACAATTCCGACGCACAAAGTGCCACGCATGCTCAGAATCAAGCAGAAGAGCAGCACTGGCTATTGAACTTCATTTTTCTCGGCTGGTCATATGTGTTGTACGTCACCGCATTCTTAATGTTCGGATTTTCCGACAACTTTGTGTGATCGTGTGTACGCGAGACAAGTTTGAGCCAACATCCGTCGGAAAAAAATCCATGGATTTTGTTGTCGGAAAATCCTATCGTGTGTACGGGGCATTAGTATATGTTTATCTCTGCTCTATAGTATTGTAATGTCTCCTTACTTTAGGTTTAAAAGAGTTATTTTAGTTTTTCTATATATTACAGCTCCCATTGTGTTTATAGACAGTGGTGTCGGGTCTCTGCCCCATCTGCACTTGGCTATTCACAAAGGGTATGACCACGTCATCATCACAGACAACTTTTTAAAAATAGTTAAACATATACAGGGGTGAAGAGAAGACACTAGTACTGTGTCAGTCTGAACTGCAGCACTGATGTTGGCACAGGATCTGAAGCATAGCATGAGCTGTACTAACCATTGAAACATTTTTTAAATCTGCTTGAAGAAAGCTAGCATTGCATTACTACACAGCAGAGGTTAACATGTGCACAGTGCCTCTTAATTATGGTGCCTGAAGTTGGACTTCAGTGTTTTTCTATTAAACCTATTATTAATATTTTTTTATTAAGCTATTTAGAGTTTGTCTTTAATAAAATGCTTATGGGGTTTATTTACTAAAGGCAAATCCACTTTGCATTACTTTGAAGTGCAGTCGTTGTAGATCTGAGAGGGACATGCAAGGAAAATAAAAAAACAGCATTTTTACTTGTACATGATTGGATAATAAAACCAGCAGAGCTTCCCCTACTTTCAGATCCTCCCCTCAGATCTAAAGCGACTGCACTTCCAAGTGCACTTGTAGTGCAAAGTGGATTTGCCTTTAGTAAATCACCCCCAATGTGTACTAAATTGCAGGATTAGGCTGCAGTAGATAAAGTGTGCATTTCTATTGTGTGAGCAACTTCCTCTCCAAATTCTGTTCAAAGATCTCATTCCCCACCTGCCATAGATGCAAATATGTTAACAGAAAAAAACAAATGTAATTTTCCACTTTACATGAGGATGTGTAATCCAATGTAATAAAATATAAGGATCAGAAATAGATTTCTGAACACACTAACTGATAGCTACCTGAGATATATTGGATATATTGGATATAGCTTTACTGTTCATTCTGACATTTTACAGTGAGAGTTTGGCATAGACAACATTAGGCCCAAGCAACTGGAGAACGTCTTAAAGCGGAGTTCCACACAAAAATGGAACTTCTGCTTTTTGGAACCCCCCCCCCCCTCCGGTGTCACATTTGGCACCTTTCAGGGGGGAGGGGGGTGCAGATACCTGTCTAAGACAGGTATTTGCATCCACTTCCGGCATAGACTCCCATGGGAGTCTATGCCTTTTCCTGTCCCTCCGCGCTGTCTCCTGGGAAACACACAGGTCCCAGGAGATAGCGGGGACCAGTTACGATGCGCAGCGCGACTCGCGCATGCGCAGTAGGGAACCGGGAAGTGAAGCCGCAACGCTTCACTTCCTGATTCCCTCACCTAGGATGGCGGCGGCAGCTGCCGAGAATCAAGCGGGTTATCGGCGTCGGCTGCCGACATCGCTGGACCCTGGGACAGGTAAGTGGCCATTTATTAAAAGTCAGCAGCTGCAGTATTTGTAGCTGCTGGCTTTTAATATTTTTTTTTTTAGGTGGATTTAGGTGGACTCCCACTTTAAGTCTCCTGCCTGGTGTCCATTGTACAGGGCTGGCTGGTGGTGTGTATTGTTTAGCATTTCAGGGGAGCTACTATCTGGGAGTGGCTGTATACTATATGGGAAGGAAACAATCAGCATACAGGAGAGGCGAGGCTGATGCAAATTGGGTGTGCGCCAAAATAGTTCAGTTCAGTATGAGGGCTGTGTGTGCTCTGTGATATGTGAGAATATATGTATATTCTGGTGGCATGGTTCCACATGAGAGCTGAGGGGTTTGCACTCTATAAGAAGATAGGTCTGGCCACTTTGTGCAATATAATGCTGAAGTGGCTGCTCATGGATGCAAAGGGCTGCTATAGTCAAGCTATTTATTCTGTCATTCTATATATTCAGTTGTATGTAGAAATTTTTAGCTGAAAAGTGACTCAATAATCATGAGATTTTTCTTTACACACTGGGGTTGATTTACTAAAGGCAAATAGACTGTGCACTTTGCAAGTGCAGTTGCTCTAGAGCTTAGTAAATGAGCAGAAGCTCTGCTGACTTCCATCATCCAATCATGTGCAAGCAAAAACAGTTTTTTTTTATTTTCCTTGCACCTGATTGGGTATTCTTTGCAAGCGAAGCCCTATCTCACTTACTAAGCTCTGGAGCAATTGCACTTTGCAAAGTGCACAATCTATTTGCCTTTAGTAAATCAACCCCACTGCATGTATGTATGTATGTATATATATATATATATATATATATATATATGTAAATATATATATATATATATATATATATATATATATATATATATATATATATATATACATACATACACACTTTTTTTTTTCATACACACACATATTGGTAAATACCTATTTATACTTACTTATATTTTTAGTTTCACCACATGAGATTTATCCTTATATTACTCATCTCCATATTTGTATTTTTGTAGCCCTGGTGAAGTTTCTTTGGCCCCAAAACTTGTTGGATATTTTTTAAGTATTAAGATATTTGGACTTTATTATTTGGTCTCGGCACTCTTTCTGCTTGGTGTATGCTTGTGTTGACCTGCTGGGTACTCAATGGAGGGGTAGCCCTGTTTGTTGTGAGCTATCTAACCAAAGCCAGTGAGAATGATGAAGTTCAGTTCTTTGCCCTATATCAATGAGGGTTGTCCCAGAAGTCTCAACGCCTGTTAGATGTTTTTCTTCTTTTGGTAAAATATATTTGCCAGAGCTAGGGACACAATTTTTGGCTACATTTGATAGGATTTTTAAAAAAAGGACTACAGCTATCAAAATATGATAAAGTGAATGTGACAGCGCTGCATATGTGATATGCTCAAATATTAAATATAAAAATCAACATAAGAAAAAAATGGTACTCAATGAAAAGCGTCCATATTTGAATACAGGTGAATAGCACTCAATGAAAAACGTCCATACATCAATATGAGTGACAAGTGAGATACACCTGATGGATTTTATATCAATGTTTTTATATCCTTAAATAAATGTGAGTTTAATATTATCTTCTTTTTCTATGTGGGAACACTTAGGTGACAGCAGCAGCATTCATTCATTTTTTCAGTAGTTTCTCTTTAATGTTAGTTTATGGATTAGCAGCGCGCAACTACCTTTCCATTTCATTTTGTATCACCGCTATAAAATATAGCTGCATATCAAGAGGTTTTGTACACATGTATTCAGGTGGGTAATATACAGTAACTCACAAAAGTGAGTACACCCCTCACATTTTTGTAAATATTTTTATTATATCTTTTCGTGTGATAACACTGAAGAAATGACACTTTTCTACAATGTAGAGTCGTGAGTGTACAGCTTGTATAACAGTGTAAATTTGCTGTTTCCTCAAAATAACTCAACACACAGCCATTAATGTCTAAACCGCTGGCAACAAAAGTGAGTACACCCCTAAGTGAAAATGTCCAAATTGGGCCCAAAGTGTCAATATTTTGTGTGGCCACCATTATTTTCCAGCACTGCCTTAACCCTCTTGGCCATGGAGTTTACCAGAGTTTCACAGGTTGCCGCTGGAATCCTCTTCCACTCCTCCATGACGACATCACGGAGCTCGTGGATGTTAGAGACCTTGCGCTCCTCCACCTTCCCTTTGAGGATGCCCCACAGGGTTTAGGTCTGGAGACATGCTTGGCAAGTCTATCACCTTTACCCTCAGCTTCTTTACCAAGGCAGTGGTCATCTTAGAGGTGTGTTTGGGGTTGTTAAGTTGGAATACTGCCTTGCAGCCCAGTGTCTGAAGGGAGGAGATCATGCTCTGCCTCAGTATGTCACAGTACATGTTGGCATTCATGGTTCCCTTAATGAACTGTAGCTTGCTTTGCAGCTTGTCAGCATGTGTACTTCTAATAAAGTGAACTGAGTTTGAGCCAAACATTTACAGCAGAGACACCGGCCAAGTTGGGAAGAATTTAGAAGAAAGGATGTGTGATTCAGGTCACACAGTGCAGATCTTTGGAGGGGAAGAGTCAGAAGTAAGCTTTTCCCTTCGAAAGGTTCTAGTAGTCTAGCCGTATGAATTAATGGCTGTCCAGCCTACATGCCATTAGAAAAAGAAATAGCTATAGCCGTTAATCATATTGCAGCAACCAGCCAATCATACACAGTGGGGCAAAAAAGAATTTAGTCAGCCACCAATTGTGCAAAAAAACTTAAAAAGATGAGAGAGACCTGTAATTGTCATCATAGGTAGACCTCAACTGTGAGAGACAAAATGTGGAAACAAATCCAGACAATCACATTGTCTGATTTTCGAAAGAATTTATTTGCAAATTATGGTGGAAAATAAGTATTTGGTCACCTACAAACAAGCAAGATTGTTGGCTCTCATAGACCTGTATCTTCTTCTTTAAGAGGCTCCTCTGTCCTCCACTCATTACCTGTATTAATGGCACCTGTTTGAACTTGTTATCAGTATAAAAGACACCTGTCCACAACCTCAAACAGTCACACTCCAAACTCCACTATGGTGAAGACCAAAGAGCTGTCGAAGGACACCAGAAACAAAATTGTAGACCTGCACCAGGCTGGGAAGACTGAATCTGCAATAGGCAAGCAGCTTGGTGTGAAGGAATCAACTGTGGGAGCAATAATTAGAAAATGGAAGACATACAAGACCACTGATAATCTCTCTCGATCTGGGGCTCCACGCAAGATCTCACCCCGTGGGTTCAAAATGATCACAAGAACGGTGAGCAAAAATCCCAGAACCACATGTGGGACCTAGTGAATGACCTGCAGAGAGCTGGGACCAACATAACAAAAGCTACCATCAGTAACACACTACACCGCCAGGGACTCAGATCCTGCAGTGCCAGACGTGTCCCCATGCTTAAGCCAGTACATGTCCGGGCCCGTCTGAGGTTTGCTAGAGAGCATTTGGATGATCCAGAAGAGGATTGGGAGAATGTCATATGGTCAGGTGAAACCAAAGTAGAACTGTTTGGTAGAAACACAACTCGTTGTGTTTGGAGGAGAGAGAATGCTGAGTTGCAACCAAAAAACACCATACCTACTGTGAAGCATGGGGGTGGCAACATCATGCTTTGGGGCTGTTTCTCTGCAAAGGGAACAGGACAACTCATCCCTGTACATGAAAGAATGAATGGGGCCATGTATCATGAGATTTTGAGTGCAAACCTCCTCCCATCAGCAAGGGCATTGAAGATGAAACGTGGCTTGGTCTTTCAGCATGACAATGATCCCAAACACACCGCCCGGGCAATGAAGGAGTGGCTTCGTAAGAAGCATTTCAAGGTCCTGGAGTGGCCTAGCCAATCTCCAGATCTCAACCCCATAGAAAACCTTTGGAGGGAGTTGAAAGTCCGTGTTGCCCAGCGACAGCCCCATAACATCACTGCTCTAGAGGAGATCTGCATGGAGGAATGGGCCAACATACCAGCAACAGTGTGTGACAACCTTGTGAAGACTTACAGAAAACGTTTGACCTTCGTCATTGCCAACAAAGGATATATAACAATGTATTAAGATGAACTTTTAATATTGACCAAATTAAAGTGGATGTAAACCCGAATTTTTTTTTTCTTTTATATCATACTGTAGAGTATAAGATTTGCTATCATTTGAACATAGTCTTGCCACACAGATTTAATCCATCTCTGAGCAATCCTCTTTTATTGTTCAGTGAGACAATCTCACCCGATCCGATCCGCCAGCGACTGACCTGGACGTAGGGCCATCCGTCTGCTTTTAGCGGATCGGACGGGGTCGGATGTCAGCGGACATGTCTCCGCTGACATCCGTCGCTCCATAGACTAACATGGAGCGCCCGTTCAGGTCCGCCGTCAAAACTGACAGGCAGACCTGAACGGTCTGATCGTGTGAAAGGGGCCTAATACTGGAAATAATTGTGCTGTTTTTTTATATCTTGCCAGCGAGGACTGCATTGTGTAGTGCTATGATGGCTCTTTTGATGTAAGTGTGTTTTTAATCTTCAATAATTTTATCAGTATGCTTTTACACTATCAGAGCATTTCTTTTCATGTTCTTATGAGATGATGCTAAATTGAGAACCATTATATAATCATCTACCAGTGGGGAGAAACTTTGGAACAGCTCTGTTGACTTCTCTTTAAGGGTCACAGTCGGCAAGCCTGTACTCTTTTCTTAGGTGGTGGCTTCACAATTGAACATTTTCCTTTATGGGTGATGGACGCACATCTCATATATAAGAGTGTATGAACACATGAAAAGAGGACTTTCCTTGTGCACGTGGATTTTTTAATATTTTCAATCACTGGAGGATATATGTTTTCTGTATATACTCTGGATATTACTTGGTTCATTTAAAATAGTTGTAAACCCTCACATATACGCAGTGAAGTGAATAGCCTTAGATCAGTGGTCTCCAAACTGCGGCCCGTGGGCCGGATACCTCCCTTTGCTTCCTTTTTAATCGAATGAAAGGGGAAAATTGTTCTGTGTGATTTAAAATTTGCCATTCTTTTTGGCAACCATGAGTGCAGTGTCCTTTGGACTTAAAAGGAGATCCACCTACCAGCTTGTTATCAGCACTCAGTTCAAAAGCCTGTATCCCTTATAGTATGGGTGTGCATTAGCACGTATGGAATGAGCACCTTGCACATCTGGAAAGGCGCCATCAGTGCTGAAAGATATATCCAGGTTTAAGAGCAGCATATACTGAGGAAAGAATACGACAACATACCTCTCTCAAAACTCCAGCAACTGGTCTCCTTAGTTCCCAGACTTAGGGTCTTAGAGTTTTGTTAAAAGGAGACGCTACACCATGCTAAACATGGCCCAATTTTTTGGGAATTGGGGTTGTACTTCTGCAAGCTTTTTGTTGTCCTGTCCCAACTTTTTGAAACGTGTTGCTGCCATCAATTTGAAAGTAATTTTTTTCTTAAAACTACACTTTCTCAATTTAAACATTTGATGTTTTTTATTTTCTATTGTGAATGAAATATAGGTTTATTTTGCCAATCATTACATTCTGTTTTTAGGTATCTTTTTTGGAATCTGGGTTGTAGCTCATTGCGAGAATCAGTGCTAAGTTAGTTACTTTTATGGTTGATTTGCCAAGTTAGGACAATTGTATGTATAGTAAGCTGGTTTTGGACAGAGCAACTCTTTCTCCTGAGTCAGGTCAGGTGACTGTTATGGCCTAGGGTAGAACACAGAGGAAACATCACTTTGCCCTGCACAAGCCTGACATTCACTAGCTGTTACAAAGGAGTTTTTTCAGGCTGTTCACCAGACCCAAAGTCAACCAGAGTGGTAATGAATTAGAAACTGGCCCATGGCCTGAGTTATTTATAGTGGAGCTGCTTGAACCTATTAACATAATGGATATCCTGTGAGAACCTGGCAATTTGCAGGACATTCACAGTTATGTTGCCGTAAAAACAGTGTTGGAAGGCACGTCAGGCTTAGAGTATTGGAAAGTCAAGATCTAATGAACCAAATATTTTCTTACAATTGTGATTTTTGTGCAGGAATTTGCTACTATTATTACTGTTTTAGGTATGCACTTTCTGCTACAGTCAGAATATCTGTCTCTGGTTACTGTCACTATCAACTTCCAATCTGCAGCAGTTGATAGATGTTAGAAAAATAAAGCAGCCTGTACAATGGAACTTAAAATCCTTGGATGGCAGCCCGAGATCGCTCTATGCATCTCAGGATTTATTTTCAGTTTTGATTGGAGTGGCCTTTTAAAGCCTTTCACTGTATTCTCTGCATTGAGCAATCCAGTGCTTTAGAACTGACATATATGAATTACTTGGAGTGTGTTTCATATAACTGAGCATGTAGCTTCATACCAAAGATATTATGCAAAACTCTTGGAAGCAAGCACCTTGATTGCATTTACAATTTTTGGAATTTTGACAATACGGTAATTAGTCACCTAATTTCAGCAGGGGTAAATCAAAACATTTATTCTAATGTAAAGTCTTAATACTTTACTGCCCATGTAAATGTTGGTCATAGTTTAAAACCAGACTGATGATCACTCACTCTTATTAATTATGGAAGCATAAGAGGTGAACAGAGAGCCCTAATTAATCACTCCATGCCACAGCTGTGCTAGTTTAATCACATACCTATGTAGTCCACCCCATAAACAGATTGTTTTATAGGTAACAATCAATCATGGGTAATTTTTTAGAAGTACCATAGAGAAAACTGCTTACTCATCTCACTACCACTGCAGAATATCTGAAATATCTGCATATAGATCTATATGATCCATGAATAGATACGCAATTAGTCAAGTGTGAATCATAAACTGAATTATTCTAAACAGACTGGACAAATCTACATACATAAAGATGAAGACTGGAAAATTCACCAGTTTTGATTTTAAGAACAGTTTGCCTATTACTATTATTACAATATGTAACCTGTTATTCAGGTAATGGTCACAATGGAGTATTAAAATGAATCATTGGTTTCAGTATTCATAGAAAACTGTGGCGGGGTTATCAAAACTGCAAAAAAGAAATATATGTTTTGTCCACAGTAGAAGACATGCTCCATTGCTTGAGCATGTCATATGAAGCCGGCATAAGCTACAATGTACAATCCCTCAGAGACCCATCCACAGTTTGGGAGTCTGTTTTGGGACAATGAATACATGAAGGCTCTTGAAGTGTTAGGGAGTTTATACATGGCATCCAATGCCTACATTGAGAACTCAGTATAGACAGATTGGGAGGAGATCGGTATGCTTGTCCAGGCAATAATGCACACTCCCTTCAAACCATTATCCATCTTCTATCCCCATCAGGCCAAGGGCCCCTATATAGATACTTTCTATCAAGTGGTCTATCAGGATTTAATGAAGATTTGTCATTCAAAAACTCACCATCCTAATCTTTCACCCCAAGAATCACAGGCCTTGTCCATCCTTCATAGCCAGAAAGATCTGGTTATCCAACAAGCAGATAAGGGGGGAAGCGTGGTGATCCAAGATAGGGATGATAATGTACATAAAGCTAGAAGGCACTTAATGAAAGAACTCCGACTAGTGATTGACCAGACGGTTTCCAATGGTATCCTTTCCAAGCAGGAAAAAAGCTTTTCTATACAGTGAATATTTGGACACACAGTATTTTTAACATTTACCCAAAGTACACATTAATCTAACCACTTCCCCGGGTGGCCTATTGTGGCCTCAATGAACAGCCTCACAAGCAGGATATCAGATTATGTAGAATATTTTTTACATAAAACCCCTACCTGTTTACATCAAAGATTCAGGCCATATACTAAACATCCTAAACCAACACAATAGATGTTGCGTCCCTTTATAACTCTGTTCCACATGAGGTGAGATTAAAGGCTCTCCATCATTTCCTAATCAAGGATAAAATCTTCAACAGTAAACAGAAGCAAACCTGTTTATGGGATACTGGGAGGACCTTTATATATGGTCCAATATTCCCTTTTAGGAGCATATTGTACTATATGGATGATATATTATCATCTTTTGGCAACACGAAGAAGCAGCACTCCCCCTTTTCATCGATTTTTGCAATAATAATCCTTTTGGTATACGTTTTACATCTGTTGTACACAAGGAATGCTCACTTTTTGGATGTGGATCTTTCTCATGATGACTCTGGTAAAATATGCTCCAACATACATTTTAAATTGATGGCAGGAAACTCCTACTTGCACCAAAAAGCTGCCATCACCCAGCATGGAAAAAGAATATTCCCACCTGCTAATTTTGTAGGCTACAAAGGAACTCTACCTTAAAGGAAGACTACAGGTCACAGGGCTTAATTCTCAAACAACAATTCATACAAAAAGGGTACAGTGGGGAATCAATGCTAGGCCCGGATACTAGTAGACCAGTTGGGCCAATTTTGAGCACTTAAAACTGGGTATCTGTCTATCCAGAATTCCTTACGGAAACACTGGAATATTTACAAATGTGACCTAAAGTTAGGCCCCAGGTTACCTGATCATCCTAAGGTTGTGTTCAGGATGTCCAGGATTGTCAAAAATCTCATTGCCCCAAGTAAGCTACCACAGGTGAAAATGGCTCCTGTCAGAAACATTCCAGCTTTTTTGACACTAAAAGGCATGTACAAATGCAAAAAACTTGACTGTCTAACTTGTGCTTTTTTTCCATGGCCAACAGTCCTTCACAATTAAATTGGGTAATTTTTACCCAATTGAACATTTTTTCACCTGCTCTACATCTTTTTTAGTGTATTGCATCCATTGCTCGTGTGTCCAATTGTATGTATGCAGAACTATAAGACCCCTTCGGGAAAGCTTCAGTGAACATCACATCAAAAGTGGTTCACCAAAGTACAGACTGTCAAGATATTCCCTGTTATATCATGGCAAGGACCCTAATGCCCTTGGAGTACATGTAATTGAGGCTATTTCCATCTCATTGTGAGGAGGGGAGTGCTTAAAAACCCTGTGCGCAAAAGAGACCGACTGGATTTTAAAGCTCAATGCCATGTCTCCAGCCGGCCTCAATGAGATGATAGAGGTTAACACAATCCTTCAGCTTCCAAGCAGATATAAACAGATGGGCATCTGTTTACATCCTTTTACTTATGATCTGTCAAATTTAGGTCAGAAAAAAACAGAAAATGACAAACATTTTCAATTGTTTTTCTTGTACCTAAATGGACAGTGAGGTGGTTAGATGTATATGGATACACATCTGTTTACACTGCTTGCACATAGACTGACATTGAGCTTCCATTCAGACCTCCTTAAAAACTGACAGACGGATGTGATCGGAATCCCCATCTGAAAGGTGATTGAAAGCTATGTGAGCCTCATGCAGCACTTGGGGATCACAGTTTTACAGTGTACTGTAGTACACTATATTTTAGATGTGTCAATGGGCTGAAGCCATCAATCCATCATACAAACATGCCATGGTGAATATAGTGGGTGTGGGGAAAAAGGTGATGAATAAGGATAAGGAAAGTGGGCTCATCTATGAAGATCAGCAGAATGCTGCAAAAGTTGGGTGGTGATTAGCAAGCGAGGCTATGGAGGACCTCCACAGAATAAACTACAGGAGCAATGAAGCCAAGAGCTGTCATAGTGCAGTCTTCCAGTCTGGTTTTGCTGCATGCAACCACATAATATAAGTTTTATAGTTGTCTCTGGAACAGATATAAAAAGGAGATCTTCCAATGGGGACAAGTATTCTGCTAACAAATGTCTAGGAGGGGATTTTCCTGTACTTTGAAGAAATGTTCACTCATTTGCTGTTGTATCTCTGAGACAGTGAGTAAGGAAATTTTCCCTAAGGGAACACAGAATGATAAAAAAAAAAAAAACTTAAAAGGGTTTTAACCATTCCCTGCATCTAAAACTATCAACATAGTTTTGGCTTTAGTCATATATTGTTGTTCCTATGACTGTCATGTGGATAGGACACAAGGAGATAAAAATCAATGTGTGTGGAAGCCACATATCCTACCTACTACATTTTTTTGGGTTGTTTAAAATAAATGAAGTTTGAGGATTAAAACTACAAAAACATGGAAAGACCATATATAGACTCTAACTGGAAAGGATTTGGATGAACGGACACCAGTTTATATTGGGTTAATTATTCGTAGAAAAGCCAAAAATTCTATTTATTGCATAGCCAAAAGGTTACAATCACAAAGCAATGTTCTACTTTCTGACCTTTTGTAATTGGATATGAGCACATCCAAGAAATAACAGACCAGTTTCCCTTCCTGTCTTCTATAAATTTCTATAAAAATAATCTGTGTAGCTATGCAAATGTGGCTGAATTAAGGCACATATCCCTCAACCACTGCGTATATTCCCATCCTGCCTGTTTGCAGTCTCATTAGCAGATATCATATTTACTAAGAGTAACTAACAATGTTCACGTGCCTGAAGGGGTCAGAAATTGGTTTTCAACATTCAGTGCATTCGAAACTGAAAGAATGAAAATTATTTCATTGTTTAATTGTTTACTGCATGTAACATGTTACATTAAAGCCCAACCTTGAACAAAACTATTTTTGTTTTTCCTGTGGCTGGGGTGCTAAAAGATTAAAACTTTCAACTGCAGTATGTGTTACCTTGGAAAAATTTCTCCTTTTTATCTGGTTCTGAGACTGTCACCTGGACATGAAGTGAGGACAATCTCTTCATTGGGGACACAAAAAAACAATAATAACCTAACCAAGGTTCTACCCCTTTCCCACACTTCTATCATTAGTTTTTATTGCTATCTATGTCGTGTTAAGGAGATTTCCCTTTACTTCCTCTTCTATCTGACACCCATCAAATAAACAGGAAGTTAGGGGAAAGCTTCCCTGCAGGGATACATATAGCAATAAAATTCTACAGAGGTTCTAACCCTAACCCACTTCATCCAAAACTAAAATAAAAGGTTTTGGCAGAAATTTCCACCTTTCACTGACACAAGATGAACGGGGAAATATTTCCAATATAGTGCACTAATACTTCTGATTTTTTGAATGAAAAATATGAACCTCCGTCAAGTTATTTTTTTTTCTGCTGTGCCCGATAATGGGTAGCTCCTCATTGCCTATCCAGAAGACAGTGTGTTTACTAGGACAGGAAGTTTTTCACTCTACCCAAGTTAAATACTGTTCATGGTACTTTTTATTTGCACTAATGGGGCGTACACACGGTCGGACTTTTCAGCTACAAAAGTCCGACAGCCTGTCCGACAGACTTCCGGCGGACTTTCGGCGGACTTGCGGCAGACTTTCTAACGAACGGACTTGCCTACACACGACCACACAAAAGTCCGATGGATTCGTACGTGATGACGTACACCGGACTAAAATAAGGAAGTTGATAGCCAGTAGCCAATAGCTGCCCTAGCGTGGGTTTTTGTCCGTCGGACTAGCATACAGACGAGCAGACTTCGGGGTCCGTCGTAGTTACGACGTAAAGATTTGAAGCATGTTTCAAATCTAAAGTCCGTCGGATTTGAGGCTAAAAAAGTCAGTTGAAAGTCCGGAGAAGCCCACACACGATCGGATTACCAGCCAGCTTTAGTCCGTCAGCGTCCGTTGGACTTTTGTAGACGAAAAGTCCGACCGTGTGTACGCGGCATAACAGTTCAGTTTTCATGACAAGATTTCAGGGGACTTCTCCCTTTTTTTTGGTTCAAGCAGTATTAAAACACAGTTTTAAAATGGTTAACCACTCTAGGTAAAAAAAACTTTAAAAATAGTTTTGGCTGGGGTTATGCTTTAAAGTGGTTGCAAGCCCTTACATATACCCAGTGAAGAGACTATCCTCAGGTAATACATAGAAATTAAACAAATCTTCCTACATAAGTTCAGAGAGCGTTAAGAAAAAAGGTGGAGATTTGAAGTTATACACTCTGCAGAGCTCAACGAGGAGAGCTTTTGAGAGCCGATTTGAGGGAAGGGACACACCCCCTTCACACAGCACACAGGAACAGAACTGAGGCTGTCAATCAGCTGGAAATCCCTCCCCTGTCACCTTCTTTCTCTTGGTGTCAGGAAAATTTTTGAAACGTGATTCATGGTGATAGCAGAAGAATGAAACAGCAGACAGAGATTACACTTAGTGCTTTTAATTGAGACAAGCATACACTATAGAGGGATATGCTTTATTCATATTTACAGCCAGGTCCATAAATATTGGGACATCGACACAATTGTAATCTTTTTGGCTCTATACACCACCACAATGGATTTGAAATGAAACAAACAGGATGTGCTTTAACTGCAGACTTTCAGCTTTAATTTGAGGGTATTTACATCCAAATCAGGTGAACAGTGTAGGAATTACAACAGTTTGTATATGTGCCTCTCACTTTTTAAGAGACCAAAAGTAATGGGACAATTGGCTGCTCAGCTGTTTCATGGCCAGATGTGTGGTATTCCCTCATTATCCCATTTACAAGGAGCAGATAAAAGGTCCAGAGTTCATTTCAAGTTGCTATTTGCCTTTGGAATTTGTTGCTGTCAATTCTCAATATGAGATCCAAAGAGCTGTCACTATCAGTGAAGCAAGTCATCATTAGGCTGAAAAAACAAAACAAACCCATCAGAGAGATAGCAAAAACATTAGGTGTGGCCAAAACAACTGTTTGGAACATCCTTAAAAAGAAAGAACGCACCGGTGAGCTCAGCAACACCAAAAGACCCAGAGGACCGGAATACAGAGGGTTCACCACTTGATGTAAACCATTGGTGAGCCTCAAAAACAGGAAGGCCAGATTAGAGTTTGCCAAACAACATCTAAAAAAGCCTTCACAGTTGTATAACAACATCCTATGGACAGATGAGACCAAGATCAACTTGTACCAGAGTGAGAAAAGGTAGAAAAGATATGAATACACATTTTTTCTTCACAGGGCTAGAGAGGTTAGTGTTAGAATGCTGGTGGCTATAGATGCAGGGATTTTAGTTTTAGAATGGACTTCCACTTTAACAACCAATGATTCATCAGCTGTCAGCGAGCTTCCCTACTGACAGATGAATGTACACAAAAGAATGCCGGCAATGAAAAATGCAGGGTCTGGTATGGATTTTAAGGGGAATCCCAAGCCAATATTAAGAAGAAAAAAAAAAAGCGTCATGGGGTCCCCACCAAAATCCATACTAGACCCTTATCTGAGCATTCAGCCCAGCAGCCCCCCCCCCCCCGTCTGAACCATACCAGGCCACATGCCTTCAGCATGGGGGTGCTTTGGGGCAGGGGGGGCAAGCACCTTGTCCCCATGTTAATGACAAGGTCCTCTTCCCCACAACCCTGGCTTGGTGGTTGTGGGGGTGCGGGGGTTGACAAATCAGAATCTGGAAGCCCCCTTTAACAAGGGAGCCCCCAGATCCTCACAAGGCCGTCGCTACTGCCCACACAAAAAAAAAAGCACTGCACCCAACGAAGGCTCCCGCCGTCTGACAGTTCTTAAATAATTAAGGGGCCAACCGATTACATCATCGGATGACTCCTGGCATTGTGACATCATGAACTAGGGCATGTTATTTAAGATCTGTCAGACGGCGCAGCTATCAGACAGTGTGAGCCTTCATCGGGTGCAGAGTTCTTCACTTTTTGGGGGTCGGCGGTAGCGACAGACATCGTGATTGATGCTGTATCTACTTCGTGGGGGCTTTTTTTTGTTTTGTTTTTTAATACAGGACTTGTCAGAAAGTGTTGTGTTATTGTTTACTTGTTACACTTTTTTTGGTGAATGTGTAGGGGTATTATATAAACCATACTTATTCACATGGGGGGCCGGGAACCCTTGTTAAAGGGGGCTTCCAGATTCTGATAGGTCTACCCCCCCCCCCCCGCACCCCCACAACCACCGGGCCAGGGTTGTGGGGAAGATGCCCTTGTTTCCATCAACATTGGGACAAGGTGCTTAGGGGGAGGCCCCAAAGCACCCCCTATGTTGAGGGCATGTGGCCTGGTATGGTTCAGGAGGGGGGGTGCTTGCTTGACCCCTCTGTTCCTGGCCTGCCAGGCTACATGCTTGGATAAGGGCCTGGTATGGATTTAGGGGGCCCCACGCTATTTTTTTGGGGGGGTGGACCTCATACTGGACCTAAGGAGTGGGCCTGGTATGGATTTAAAGGGGAACCTCCATGGCAATTTTTTTTTTGTTTTAAATTGCGTGGGGTCACTCCCATGATCCACACCAGACTCTTATCCAAGCATGCAGCCAGACAGGCCAGAAAGGGGGGGTAGCGAGCGAGTGCTTCCCCTCCTGAACTATTCCAGGCCACATGTCCTCAAGGGAGAGTGCTTTGGGGCAGTGCCCCCCCCCCCGAAGCACTTTGTCCCCATGTTGATGGGGACAAGGGCCTCTTCCCCACAATTCTGGCCCGGTGGTTGTGGGAGTGCGGAGGGTGACTAATGAAAATCTGGAAAGCCCCCTTTACCAAGGGGGCCCCAGATCCCGAACCCCCCCCCCCCATGTACATGAATATGGGGTAAATAGTACCCCTAATCATTCACCAAAAAAGTGTAAAAAGTAAATTAAAAGACAACAGTTCTTGAAAAGTCCTTTATTAAATAAATAAATAAATACTTGTCCCCTGAAGTAGATCCAGCATCAATAATGATGCATGCTACTACCGCCGACCCGGACAAAGGCTCCCGCTGCACCTGCCGTCTGACAGTTCTTAAATAAGGGGTGGGGCCACCCAATGATATCATCGGGTGGCCCTGCCCCCTTGTGGTGGCATCGATCCAGAATTCCCGGATATATGACAGGGCCAAGTTTTTCCTAGCCTGGGATATCCTGGGCCCACCACCCCAACTTGTTCTCTTCTGTCAGCATGCTTCTTCTCAACACATGAACTGATTGACAGCTTGTATGGCTATTTCCTTTCACATTCCGGCTCTGCTTTACAGAGACTGCAATATTAGAATACTTTGCTGCTTGCAATTAAAAAATATATTTAATGATGTAATAAAGATTACAGTGCTGCAATAATACGTGTCTTTTATATATTTCTAAGGTTCCGCTTTAAGCCATATACATAAACCTTAAATCATGCACACTATCTCTTAACTAGCTTTCTTTTTATCATAATACAGGTTTCAACAAGAAGATATATACAATGTACTGTAATTCATATAGCTGCAACCACAGAGATTTCCTTATAATAAATCACTGATTATGTATACATTGTCAGCTTGTGGGAAATGTATGTGTGTTGTACAGGTGAAGTAGATGCTTAGTTTGCATTCTTCTTCTCTGTTCTCTCTCCTTAACCACTCAAAGACCAAGCCTATTTTTTACACTTGGTATTTACAAGTTAAAATCTGTTTTCTTTTGCTGGAAAACTACTTAGAACCCCCAAACATTATATATTTTTTTCAGACACCCTAAAATAAAATGGCGGTCGTTGCAATACTTTATGTCCCACCATATTTGCGCAGCGGTCTTACAAGCGCAATTTTTTGGGAGAAAATACACTTTTTTGAATTAAAAAATTAACAGTCAGTAAAGTTAGCCCAATTTTTTTCTATATTGTGAAAGATAATGTTACGCCGAGTAAATTGATACCCAACATGTCATGCTTCAAAATTGCGCCCGCTCGTGGAATGGCGACAAACTTTGACCCTTAAAAATCTCCATAGGCGACGTTTAAAAAATTTCTACAGGTTACAAGTTTTGAGCTACAGAGGTTTGCTAGAATTATTGTTCTCGCTCTAACGATCACGGCAATACTTCACATGTGTGGTTTAAACATAGTTTACATACGCGGGCTCAACTTTACTTTTTCTTTTTACACTGTCCCTTTAAAAAAAAAAATTTAGATCACTTTTATTTCTATTATAAGGAATGTAAACATCCCTTGTAATAAAATAAAAAGCACGACAGGACCTCTTTAATGTGATATCTGGGGTCAAAGAGACCTCAAATCTTACATTTACACTTAAAAGCAATAAAAGAAAAAATACATTTTTTTTTTAATAAACAAAATGGCCCTATAAGGCCGTTGGGCGGAAGTGACGTTTGACATCGCTCCCGTCATCCAATGGTACAGAGTTGAGTGGGGGCCATCATTCCCTTACTCGACTTCCTGTCCATCAGGAGAAAGGATCGTATCATCTCCGCCGCTACCGACGGCTCCGGTAAGCGGTGGATATGACTGGGACGGGGCTGGATAAAAGTAATCTTGCAGTGAATGCACCACTGAGACCACTTTTATCTTAAAGTGGCCCATCCGCCGTGAATAAAAATACTGGGGTATTTAACGGTATGTAACATCAAAGTAGTGATGTATACCCACGGTAGGTGGTCCGGATGTGGTTAAATACTCGTTTATACCAGCCCCATTTCTATATATTTGATGCCCATACTTCAGAATCAGTGTGTTACATGCAAAGACAAGCATTACTTCAATGTGAATTGCCATGGGTGATACAGTGTGAATGAGCCCATTGGGCTGGATAAAGTAAAGACATTATGCTTCTCTAGGCCAGTGTTTCTCATCTGGGGTGCCTCCTGGGTTTCCCAGAGATTCCACAAGCACAGGACCCAATTTGCCCTGGATCAGCATCAATGGTTGCCTTGGTATGAACGGACTGGCCCCCAGCATAACAACCAAGGACAGGATACTCTAGGGCAGGGGTGTCCAACTCAATTTAATCTACGGCCACATCAGCATTATGGTCAAAGATACGTTTCTATCTGTAGCCCCTCACCATCAAAAGTCTAGAGTTTCCCACCCATCACAGTGCCTAAACTTGTGCTGCTGCTGAGAAGAAACTGGGGGCTGATCTGGGAAGCAGAAAGTCCAGGGTCTAGAGGAGGACCAGAGGAGGGCTGTAGTCAGCTTCTGGAGTCTGCTGAATGCTGAGACCAGGAGAGGTGGAGTTGAGGGAGTGCAGAATCAGTAGGAGGAGTTCTGTCCTCCTCTCTGCTGCTGACTGCCAAGACAAGGTGGGGGTGGAGATGAGGAAGGTGCAGCAGCTGCAAGAGAGGTGCGAGGGCCACATTTGAAATGGCCCGGAGGGCTCCATCCGGCCCGCTGGCCTTGTGTTTTCCCACATGTGCTATAGGGTCAGGACACAGGGCTGGCTCACCTGCACCATGGCAACAAATGACTCTGATCCCAAGCATGTGGCATGCAGAGTCACCCCAAGCATTCAGGAGAAGACAGAAGTCCGCCTTCTCCAGAACTTCTCCACCTCCTACCCTTTGCTGTGGTGCGGGAGCCAGAAGGTAGGGCTGTGATGTAAAGAGGTGACCATGTGCCTGAGGGGCTCTGTGATAACATGTCCTGTGATTGGGGGGGCACTGTGATGGGGGGTGGGGGGGGCACGTTGATGATGAGGGACTCTGATGTGAAGTCAATTTAATCAAGGTGGCTGTGTTCATTGTCCCAGGCTCTGGTTTCTCATTGATAAATAACATTTATAATTTAAAGGGTGCAAAGACTGAAAAAAAGGTTGAAAAACATTGCCCTAGGCAAACCTACATTATGGCATCCCCTTTTTACAAGCCCTGCCCAATGGCTAGAATGTGCTATTGGAGGGAGAATGTAATTTGCTCTATAATTACAGCTTATTTTTCACTGTTCAGATCAACATACAAGAGAAAAGATAGATGGTTTCATATTTCTTGAACTCCGCTCAACATCCCTTATAATACAGAATTTATATAGCGCCAACAGTTTGTGCAGCGCTTTTCAACATGTGGGCAGCCAGTACAATTACAATAAAATTCAATACAGGAGGAATCAGAGGGTCATGCTCATTAGAGCTTACATTCACTCAGTTCCTCCCGTAGTTCACTTTCTGAATTCAGCCAGAAATGTCCAAAGTGGCCAAAATTGAGAAAGAAACTAAGAAAAATCATATTACAGCAGCATTTTGCCACGATTTGCGTTTTGCGATTTGTGTTTTTATTTTTATTTTTTTAGCTGTACATTCACTGTATATAACTGGTTGCTACGGAGGGGGCCAGGAAGCCGGCCGCCACGTCCTTAATAATCGATGAGTCATCAGCTGTCAGCGGGCTTCCCGGCTGAATGTAAAAAAAAAAAAAGCCAGCAAAAAAAAAAATTGTGAAAAAAAAACGACGTGGGGTTCCCCCCAGGTCCATGCCAGGCCCTTAGGTCTAGTATGGATTCGGAGGGGACCCTCTGCGCCCGGCAGGTCAGGAAAGGGAGGGGACGAGCAAGCGCCTGAACCATACCAGGATTCCTGAACCATACCAGGCAACATGCCCTCAACATGGGGGGGGAGTGATTTGGGGAAAAGGGCCTCTTCCCGACAACCCTTGCCCGTTGGTTGTCGGGGTCTTTGGGCTTATCGGAATCTGGGGCCCCCAGATCCTGCCCTGTCACCCTATCTGAATGAGTATGTGGTACATTGTACCCCTACCCATTCAAGAAAAAAAAAGTAGTGTAGTGTGAAAAAATACATTAGACAGTTTTCGACAAGTCTTTTATTAAAAAATATCTTCTTCTTCTTCCCCACTTCTTCCTCCGGTCTTCCTCCATCTTTTCCCACAGCTTCCTCCTCTGGTCTTCTCCTTCTCCCACTTCTTCTTCTGCTCTTCTTCTTTCTCCTGTCTTCTTTGTCCAGTGTTCTTCTTCCTCTGCCGCCGCTCCTGCCGCCAACCCTCCTCCGATGCTGCATCCCGCTGATCTGTCAACGCAGATGTCAAGAATGTCAATAATGATGGGGGTGTGGCCATCAGATGACCACCAGACAAGGGTTGTCGGGAAGATGCCCTTGTCCCTATCAACATGGGGGCAAGGTGATTTGGGGTGGGGGGCGCAGTGCCCCAAAGCACCCACCCCCCCATGTTGAGGGCATGTGGCCTGGTATCGTTCGGGGGCCCTCACTCGTCCCCTCCCTTTTCTGACCTGCCAGGCTGCATACTCGGATAAGGGTCTGGTATGGATTTTGGGGGGGGCCCATGGCATTTAAAAAATTGCCGTGGGGGATCCCCTCCGAATCCATACTAGACCCAAGGGGGGGGGCACGCTTTTTTCTTTTTTTTTCACAATTTTTTTTTAAGCCGGCAATGACTCATCGGTTGTTAAGGAGGTGACAGCCGGCTTCCCGGTCCCCTCCTTAACAACCAGCTATATACAGTGTAAAAAAACCGCAAATCGTGGCAAAATCGTGGTAACAACGTGTGTCCAAAAACACGGCAAGCACCACAAAAAGCACTGCAGAAACGCTCAAAAGCAACATGCATAGATGTGAATCGAGCCTTAGGCTCCATTCACACCAATGCATTTTTTCATGCTTTTTGCAGAAATGCAGGACATTTTTTTAACATGGTTTCCAATGGAACATGTTTACATCAATGCATTTTTGTGCCTCTGCATTTTTGGAAAGGGTCAGGGACTTTTTTAAATGCAAAACATTGCTTTTTTGGTTCAATAGATTTCAATGGAGAAGCTGCAGATAAGCATATGTAGTGCGTTTTTACCGCGATCTGCGTTTTTAAATCTGCCATTTTTCCCAAATTTTTCCAAATAAAAAAAAGACATAAAAAATGCAAATTGCGGCAAAATCAAGGTAAAAAACACAGAAAGCACAGCAAAAAGCACTGCGGAAATGCTCATAGACAACATGCATAGATGTGAATGGTCTGGTTCATACCTATGCATTTTTTTAGGACATTTTCAGTTTTGCAGAAACACACTACAGTCCATTTAACATGGTTTCCTATGGATGTACTTCACATCTGTGCATTTTATGGAAAGGGCCAGGGACTTTTTTTCTAGTTTTTGGTTCAATAGACTTCAATGGATCAAAAACGTGTATTGAACAATGCAAAATGCACCTGGAATATGCAAACTGCAACCTGCATAGGTGTGAATCAGGCCTCTGACTTTGGCTTGGCTTAGCTGTACATTCCAGGGCAGTGACTAAGAAGAGATCTAATGTTATTGTAAATGTTGTCTTTTTTGAACATTGTCCATTCACACACAGAGTGTGGCTTGGCCCCACCCCCACGCTCTCATTATTGGCTGACTGGCTGTGATTGACAGCAGCAGGAGCCACTGGCTCCCCCTGCTGTGTGAGCCAATGAGGACAGAGAGACCCGGGAAAGCTGCTGCTCTCATGCACATAGTAAGTTTGACCTGATTATTTCAGATTTTAGGTGCTGAAAGCGGTACAATTATTTTGCATGGAAATTTGGCGTTTTATATTGTAGGCCTGTAATTCTTAGAAATAACTCACTTAAAGTGGGGTTCCCATTAAAAAAAAAAAAAAAAATTTAAAAGTCAGCAGCTACAAATACTGCAGCTGCTGACTTTTAATCGGACACTTACCTGTCCCAGGGTCCAGTGATGCAGGGGATCGAAGCCCCACTCATCTCCCCCTCCGCTCGGCAGCACCAGCATTTTAACTGTGGGCGCCCGGCTGTGGCTTCACAGCCGGGCAACCAATGCGCATGCGCGAGCCACGCCGCGTGCTGTTACTGGCCCCGCAATTATCTGGGACCTGTCACATGTCCCAGATGATTGACAAGAGGGAGTGTGGAGAGGCAATCTCCCTTCCTGCGCCGAGGGAAGCGACAGGCATTTAGAGGTGAGTAAAAAAATTTTTTTTGTTTATGTTTTTTTTTACTACACTTTACTAATTTTTTTTTTTTTTTGGGGTGGAACTCCACTTTAAATCTGTCCAAACAAGAGTCTAGTAGACATCCCGGGTATGATAAAGTTTGAAACACGAAATCATAAATTAGAATATAATAAATAAAAATAAATAATTATAACAAATAATAATATAATATTAATAAAAATTATTCAATAATGTAATCAAATCAAAAACACTGAAATTTGCTCAGTTGCAGAATTGTCGCTGATATTACTTTTCAGTGTTTGATGACAGATTTCCCCACAAATCACTATCGCTCAATTCTGCGAGTGATTCTAATTTATTATCGCTGTTTTCTAGCTGGTCTAAAACCACTTTTGACGTAAACGGACATTTTTTGGTTGCTATGGACAATCTCCAGTTTCCTGGCAGAAAGAATAGTATTTATAATATAAAACTGCATGCAGGACACTGGACAAACCACTAGGGACAAAGGGGATGTGTAATTATTTGATACAGTACTGTAATCCGTAAGATTACAGTACTGTATCTATACTGTGTTTTTTACTTTTTGAATTTGGCGCCGAACTCCATCCCCGTGCGTCGCAAAGCTCGCAGGGAACGGAGCTCGGCACTGTAAATCGAGCGAGACACAGCGGCTCGCAGATCACAGCGGGGAGACATCGCAGGATCCTGGGGACAAGGTAAGTAACCTCTACATGGATCCTGCGATGTGATCCCGAGTTTGGCTCGGGGTTACCGCATTTGTTACTGAAATCTCACCCCGAGCCAGACTCGGGAATACCGCCAGGGGGGTTAGGGGGGGGCTGGGGGGAAGCTTCATCCCAGAATTCATTAAGGTAAAAAACCTTCTGCCTTTGGAACCACTTTAGCCCCTTGTACATGGGGCGTATCTGTTCTGATCATTAACCACTTCAGCCCCGGAAGATTGGCTGCTCAATGACAAGGCCATTTTTTGCGATACGGCACTGCGTCACTTTAACTGACAATTGGCTGGTCGTACGACATTGTACCCAAACAAAATTGACGTCCTTTTTTCCCCACAAATAGAGCTTTCTTTTGGTGATATTTGATCACCTCTGCGTTGTTGTTTTTTTGCGCTATAAAAAAAAGGATAGCGGCAATTTTGAAAATAAACACAATGCAATAGGGTTCATTTACTAAAGACAATTCCACTTTGCACAAGTGCACCTGGAAGTGCAGTCGTTGTAGATTTGAGGGGGACATGCAAGGAAAATTAAAAAACAGCATTTTTGCTTTACATGATTGGATGATAAAATCAGCAGAGCTTCCCCTCATTTCAGATCTTCCCCTCAGATCTAAAGCGACTGCACTTCCAGTGCACTTGTAGTGCAAAGTGGATTTGCCTTTAGTAAATCAACCCCTATATCTTTTACTTTTTGCTATAATAAATATCCCATATTAAAAAAAATAAATAAATAATTTTTTCCTCAGTTTAGGCCGATATGTATTCTTCTACATATTTTCGCAAAAAAAAAAAAAAAAAATCGCAATAAGCGTATATTGATTGGTTTACGCAAAAGTTATAGCGTCTACAAAATAGGGGATAGATTTATGCCATTTTTATTATTATTTTTTTACTAGTAATGGCGTGATCTGCAATTTTTATCAGGACTGCGATATTGCGGCGGACAAATTGGAAACTGTTGACATATTTTTGAGACCATTGGCAATTATACAGCGATCAGTGCTATAAAAATGCACTGATTACTGTATAAATGTCACTGACAGGGAAGGGGTTAACACTAGGGGGCGATCAAGGGGTTAACTGTCTTCCCTAGGTGTGTTCTAACTGTAGGGGGATGGGACTGACTAGGAGAGGAGAGAGATCGATGTTCATACTTTGTATGAACACACAATCTCTCTCCTCTCCCCTGAGAGAACCGAGATTTGTGTGTTTACACACACAGATCCCGGTTCCCACTCTGTCACGTGCGATCGCGGGTGCCTGTTGGTCATCGCGCCCTCTGGGCACTCGCATCGACTCCGGGCACACGTTGCAGGCGCGCGTGCCTCCGGTGGTGTGCGTGCGCCTTCTACAGCGTCTTAAAGGGCCGACATACAGCTACGATGGCTCACCCAGGGGAGCCATTCTGCCGCAGTATAACTGCGGCGGCCGGTCGGGAACCGGCTAAGGAATCTGTTCACAGAATGGACATTCATGTTTTTTCTTCACTAAACTTAAAGTGGTTCCAAAGTCAAAATGGTTTTAGCCCCGGTTCATGTTGGAGCGGCTTAGAAATCAGCTGAACTTGAACGATTTTAGCCTGGCAATGCAGTCCGACTTCAGGGGCGATTTGATAGACATATGTGCGGGTTCATGTACAGATGTCTATACAAATCACCCCCGAAGTCGCCAAAAGTAGTACAGGAACTCATTTTGGGAATCGTTGTGGCGCCACAAAGTTAGCGCTGCACCAATTCAGACGGTGCCATTGCCGCCAATAGCCGCCGATTTGCCATGCGATTTGACATTTCAAATCGCATGCCAAATCGCTTCAATGTGAAACTAGGCTTAACCTTAATGCATTGTCAGCATTAAAGTGGAACCTTACCCATAACAACTTGATAAAAAATAATGTTCTTTTGCAAGGAACTTATATTCCACATTAATAATTATGCTACCAAAATTAGTGTGCGCTGTAAATTACCTCCAGCATTGCTCCTGTTTCTCCTTGCTTGAGGCCGCCATTTTGCTGAAGCCCAGAGCCCCTGAGCAGCAGTAAATAGAAAAACAGTTACATTCCTGGAAAATACAGGGATTGCTAATTGTCATATTTGCTTGTGTTCTCAACCAACCTGTCAAGCCAACAAATGGCTGGTGTCATAACTGATCACATGTGCAACACCATGGCAGTGTCAGATCAAACAGAAGCAGCTTCCTTAGCTGTAAAGGATAGGAGGGTTTATTTCTGCTTTGAGGCTGTCAGCAGATTGGTCTCTACAAATTAGGCAGTGCCTAAAAATGCCTAAAAATAGAGAGCAACTGAGCATGTGCAGAGTAGGGTGAAACAGTGTATTGCTGGATTTTAAACTGTATAGACTGTATTTTTAATGTTTTACATACCTGCAAAATGGGCCAGCCCGAAGTGATCTAGCAGGATTCATTCTCTGACTAAAATTCCACTACCTACCCTACCCACCCCCATTAGTAAACACTTAGCACTGGAGTCGTTCAGAGTCATCAGGTTATGTCAGCTGCCGCACCCCTCCCCTCACTTCCTGGTCTCACTGAGGACAGCGGGAGCCATGGGGAGCCATAGGCTCCTGCTGCTGTCAGTTAACCTCCTGTAAGGAGTGATCGGAAGGTTTGGCTTACTGGTGCTGTGTGTGTCTATGCACGCACAAAGCTGAGCTCGGTGCCTCCATAGCACCCAGCCTGCTAATGGGGCACCCAGAGAAAAGGGGGAGTGGACAGAGCTGTTAGGGAACTTCCAAAGAGAAGGTAAGGGACCACTTTGTGCAATATCTTTACACAGAGTAGGTAGCAATGCCCTCTTTTTAATTTTAATTAAAAAAAAAAAAAATTAACCTATCACTTTAATGGACCCATGTTAAGTCTATTGGCAAGCATTCATTTACATAGATTGTAAGCTCTAAGGAGCAGGGCCCTCTGATTTCTACTGTAAAGTGTATTGCATTTGTACTGTCTACCCACAAGTTGTTGGCGCTATATAAATCCTGTATTATAATAATAATAATAATAATAATAATAATAATTTACATCCTTTTACCTCCAACCCGTCATGTTTGGGTTTGCAAAAACAGAAAAGAATGCAATTCTTTTGTGTTTTTTTCATTCCTAGATAGACTTGGAGGTTACTGCATGTAAACAAATGCATGTCCAATTACATCCACCTGCTCATAGACTAACAATGAGCTTCCATTCAGATCTGCCTGAAAAATGAACAGGTGGATCTGATCGATCGACTGCCTTATATGAAAGGACCCATAGACTGCCAGGCCACTCGGATATGCAGAAGGAGGTCAACAATGGTAGCTTGAGAAATGCCTGGCAGGTTCACTTTAAAGAGGAACTGCAGTCTGCTCACATAATATGTAATAAAAACATCTTTGCCATTCTGAAGCTTCCCTGCAACCACTGTGCATATTATTTTATATATACTGTGATTCTGTGCTTGCCAAATATGCTGCAGAAATCTCCCTCCACTAAGTCTGGCTGCAACCATATTAACTGTGGGCAGCTGAAGCTGCTGCCTGTTCACTTCCTAGATTTACACAGAGGTACACCTCCAGCTCTGCAGCTTTCATTGACCCTCTAATGACTCATTCCCCCTCTCTTCCTGGCAAACTCTAACAAGAGTGAGAGAGAGAGCTGGGCAGGATGTAAAGCCTAGGCTTTTTACCAGACAAACAGGAAGTGGGCTGTATAAGGTATTTACTGGCAGAAAAAAAAATGTTTTACTATCCAAAGTTAAAACAACAAGGGCAGAAGATTTAATAGATGGAAAGATGAAAAAAAATGACTGAAGTTCCACTTTAAGAACTGAGATCGCCTCAATATAGTCCAATTTCCATCACAATGGGACGGGTTTATAAAGAACTCTCATTTTGTAGGCTGTGCTGCAATGACAGTTGACATCTAGTTGCTACATACAATACAAATGATTTTCTTCCCCCAATAATATAAATCAGGATAATGAAATGACACAATGACAGACCTTCAGTATACAGCAAAGCAACAGTTCAAATGATTTGCAAAAGCAGTAATTGTTCTAATTAACGCCACTGCAGCTTTTTTTTTTTTTTTTATTTAAAAAAGACGATAAATTTTTTCCTCCTCTGATAAAAATCTCCGTTTCTGCTGTAGATATTTTTACAGGATCTGATGTGAACTGTTAAGCAGAGGTGACCGGCACGGTTCAGTCCTCTGAAGCTTTGCTTCCTTTTGTAAAATGCTTCTCTTTTGTGCCTTTGCCACACTATATCACTTCTAAGTCAAGGTATTTTAAGGTTAGCTCTGTAATAAGGGCCAAGCACAAGAAGCCCTAGGAGTCTTCATTGATCTGTCGTACCATTCGTTTTAATGACTGCTGCAGGAATGGAAGAACGCATGCTACACAAATACCAACGTTATATGATGGGGGATATTGCTGGATTCTAACAATTATGCTTATCGCTGAATTCAAAGCTTTATTCAATATTCCGCTTGCCTCTGCAATAGAATGTAAATACTGAACGGTTACTTTGTTGCGTGCTTCTTTATGAGATGGGTCCCTGCAAAAAGAAAAATCACGACGCAGCATTTTTCTAAACAAAGATAAAAATTGGTTTTCTATCTGAAGTAGGAAAAATTTGCATTGAAACTCAGGAGACAGCCCACTCAGAGAGCACCGTACGGACAGCCCACTCAGAGAGCACCGTACATATTATCCTGGAATTCATCTAACATAGCTGGTGGCACTGCTAAAGTGTACATCTACTTAACCACTTCAGCCCCGGAAGGTTTTACCCCCTTAACGACCAGGCCATTTTTTGTGTTAAGGTACTGCGTTACTTTAACTGACAATTGCGCAGTCATGTGGCGTTGTACCCAAATAAAATTGATGTGCTATTTTTCCTGCAAATAGAGTTTTATTTTGGTGGTATTTGATCACCTCTGCGGTTTTTATTTTTTTGCACCATAAACAAAAAAAGAGCGACAATTTTGAAAAAAATATATATATTTTTTACTTTCTGCTATAAAACATAGGCAATAAAGATATGCAAAAAAAAAAAAAATCAAATTTCTTCATCAATTTAGGCCAATTTGTATTCTGCTACACATTTTCGGTAAAAAAAAAAAAAATCCCAATTAGCGTATATTGATTCGTTTGCGCAAAAGTTATCGCATCTACAAACTATGGGATAAATTTTAGGGACCCTTTTATTTATTTATTTATTTTTTACTAGTAATGGCGGCGATCAGCGATTTTTAGCGGGACTGTGACATTGCAGCACACAAATCTGGACACTAAGTGACACTTTTTTGGGGACCAGTGACACCAATACAGTGATCAGTGCTAAAAAAAAAAAAAGCACTGTCACGGTATAAATGACACTGGCAAGGAAGGGGTCAACATCAGGGGCGATCAAAGGGTTAAATGCGTTGCCTATGTGTGTTTTCTAACTGTGTGGGGGATGCTGACAATAGACGAAGAGGGAGATCGCTGTTCCTGATTTGTAGGAATCACAGATCTCTCTCTTCCTCTGTGACAGAACAACGGTCAGCCTTGTTAACATAGGCAGACCGCCGTTCTGTCATTTCCCTGAGCGATTGCAGGTGACCGGGCGTGTGCGCGCCCCAGACCAAGAAGCGCGATCAACGTACAGGTACGTTGTTTCGCGCCACCCTGCTGTAGTAAAAGTTGCGGTAGGTGGTCCAGAACTGGTTAATAAAAAATAAATATATATATATACTATACTATATTGTCAAAAGTATTGGGACGCCTGCCTTTACACACACATGAGCTTTAATGGCATCTCGTTCTTAGTCCATGGGGTTCAATATTGGGTTGGCCCACCCTTTGCAGCTATAACAGCTTCAACTCCGCTGGGAAAGCTGTCCACAAGGTTTAGGAGTGTGTTTATGGGAATGCTTAACCATTCTTCCAGTAGCGCATTTGTGAGGTCAGGCCCTGATGTTGGACGAGAAGGCCTGGCTTGCAGTTTCTGCTCTAATTCATGCCAAAGGTGCTCTATCGGGTTGAGGTCAGGACTCTGTGCAGGCCAGTCAAGTTCCTCCACCCCAAACTTGCTCACACATGTCTTTATGGACCTTGCTTTGTGCACTGAACCAAAGAATTTGGTGGTGGGGGATTATGGTGTGAGGTTGTTTTTCAGGGCTTAGGCTTGGCCTCTTAGTTCTAGTGAAGAGAACTCTTAAGGTGTCAGCATACCAAGACACTTTGGGCAATTTCATGCTATCAAATTTGTGGGAACAGTTTGGGGATGGCCCCTTCCTGTTCCAACATGACTGCACACCAGTGCACAAACAAGGTCCATAAAGACATGGATGAGCGAGTTTGGGGAGGAGGAACTTGACTGCCCTGCACAGAGTCCTGATCTCAACCTGATAGAACACATTTGGGATGAATAAGAGCAGAAACTGCCAACCGGGCCTTCTCGTCCAACATCAGTGCCTAACCTCACAAATGCGCTTCTGGAGGAATGGTCAAACATTCCTATAGACACACTCCTAAAACTTGTGGACAGCCTTCCCAGAAGAGTTAAATATGTTATAACTGAAAAAGGGTGGGCCAAGTTTATGTGCATATAAAGGCAGGTACCCAATACTTTCGACAATAAAGTGAATATTATTTTTAAACAAGTCATTTTGTCATTTAAATGCCAGTCTATCAAAAAGTAATATTTTATCAAAAGTGGAGAATAATGGGTCCCCCTGGCATCTTATTTGTCTCGGATACTCCAACAGCGAGAAGTGCCTACCAGAGTCTGCCAAGCAGCTGAACAGACCACCAACGCCCCCTGGTGTACTCAGTACAAAAATTCAAGAAAATATCCAGTGCTTCAGGAATGTTAAAAGGTGAGTATTATCCTGTAGATGACATTCCAAGCCTCTTACCAGATTTCCAATCCACTTATGCCAAATGAGTCCAATAAACTTTCAAAATCACCAACTGTGTGTCTTCTCCTTTATTCATATAGTGTAGTATTGTATAAATAAATGAAAACAAACATATCTATATTGTGCTCATATGTGAATATATCAAAATCAGTGCACCACTAGTGATAAAGTTCTCCACCTTCCACTTGTGCAGCCTCTTACCAAATAATCAAATTAAAGCCGCATATCATTCCATTCCAGGTAGGTCAGTGGATCAACCTCCTCTCGGTATAACAGAGGTAGGTCCTTATAAGAAACCATTTTTACTGAATGAAACTGATTCATTCAGTGTGTTTTGTTGGGATTAGCGGTGATTGGCCACAGCTAATCACATGGTACATATGGGTTGTGATTGTCCCTGTCTGTACCATATTATCACTGTGATCAATCATGGCATGAAAAGAAACCATCCATTGTGTACATCTGTCATGTGATCTGCTGTGATTGTTCACAACAATCACATGGTACCGGCAGCGGGCCAGTACACTGACCTATCATCGGCTGTGTCCAGCAAACACAGCCAGTGACAGATAGCACTGCTCGTTCTGGAAGAACGTCATATGATGTCCACCCTGAACAACAACTTTTTATGAGTTTTGTGAATGATTGTGAAATCTGTAAACTTACTTTATAAAGATGCCCACACATTTACTTCCCTTGAATTCTGTGACATATATTTACTATGTGAACTACAGAGGTGCTGAGTGATGGAGTTGCAGTAGGTGGAGTCAGTACAGGAATCACTGATTCAGGCAGCAAGGTACCATGGGATATGTAGTCCGTAGAAAGTAAACAGCAAAGGGGAAGCTGCAAAGCATGCAGGGAATTCAGGAAATTGGGGAAAGAGATGCCAGCAGACAGGCAGCACTCACAACGTAGAAGGGAGAGTTTTCAAGCAAGTTTTTTATTGGATTGTCTAATATAACTATTGTTCATATTGCTAATACAATGCCGATGTTATGAACAAAAGTGTTTGTTGTGATCAAAATGTAAATGACATACAAAATCCAGAGAGCTGATTAGGAACTCTTAATAATAGTGTATAGCTATCCCTGTAGGAGTGTCTGAATTTTAACTGGTTCACTCCCAAAATAGTACAGAGGCGGCCAGACACACAGTTCATGCACTTTGACTCATTAATCAGTCTAGGGCAGGGGCCTCCAAACTTTAAAAAAAACAAAGGGCCAGTTTATTGCCCTTGAAACTTTATGGGGGCCGGACTGTGGACAGTGGGAGTAGAAAATGCCGTGTATCGGTCAAAGTAAGCAATACCATAGGCGTGATGATCAGTGGGAGTAAAAAAAATGACATCATTGCTGTCAGTGGGAGGAATAGTACCCCATCATTGCTGTCAGTGGGAGGAATAGTGCCTTATCATTGGTTTCTGTGGGAGGAATAGTGCCCTATCATTGGAGTCAGTGGAAGGAATAGTGCCTTATCATTGGTGTCAGTGGAAGGAATAGTGCCCCATCATTGGTGTCAATGGGCCCCATCATTGGTGTCAATGGGCCCCATCATTGGTGTCAGTGGGAGGAATAGAGCACCATCATTGGTGTTAATGGGAGGAATAGTGCTCCATCATTGGTGTCAGTAGGAGAATAGGTTCTCCATCTCTGGTGTTAGTGGGAGGAATAGTACCCCTTTGTTGGCTTTAGTGGGAGGAATAGTGCCCATCTTTGGTGTTAGTGGAAGGAATTGTGACTCATATCAGTTGAAGAAATAGTGCGCCAAGGGCTGCATAAAGGCAAGCAAAGGGCCACAGCTTGGAGAGCTTGTCTATTTTTGTATTTATTGCTGAAGTAAAACTTGAAGAAGGTGTAAGGCGGTATGGGATACTCTGGAAAAACTACTTAGGAACAGGAGAACACACTACACTGTGCTAAGCTTCTCTGAACAGTCTATACACCAGGAACAAAGTAAGATGACCAAAGTTGAGATCTTGCTGGACTGTCCAAGCCAGAATCACCACTGGCACTCACACCCAAAGGACACCAGCAATCAGTCACTAGGGCCTGGAGCTCAGGTCAGTACACACTGGATACTCTTCAGCGAGGGAGAAGTTAATACCTACAGTGCCATAGGACAGCTAGATCCTTTCAGACCTTCCACAGGGCACTCTTCAGTGAGCTCTCCAGACCAGATCCTTAGCTCCAAGATGATTTGGAAATAGGCCCCCAGCTATACCACAGCTGGGACCTCGAAGAACATAAGCTTAAATTAGTAGAACTGCTGCGGGTGGAATCCTTCCAACCAGAAAAACCTGCTGTTCTAAAACTCAGACTATTTATATGTCTTTCCAGCCATTTATTGGACACACCCAGGGCTGAAGCACAATAAACATTCAGGCTGCTCATTTTACTTTCCTCCCCACTATGTTCCAGAAGCCTCTAGAATGCAGGGACAAACAATCAAACCTACAGCCCCTGAGATGCAGAACAGCCTAAAGCAATCAATAGCTGCTTCAATGATTACAAAGGAGCCAAAAAGAACTAAATATACCTAACATCCCAACAACCTATCTAGGGGATGCTACATCAATTACAGCAGGCATGCAGACCCAAAAACCCAGGCACTCTTAATTTGTCAAGGAGAAATATAAGAAATTGTCAGTTCATTTCTCCAACTTCTACCACAAATAATAGTTTTTGGTGGAATGATCCATTAATGTTATTATAAATATCCAATCCTTTCCTAAAACTGACAAAAAAATACACATTTTGATTTCCTGTAACTAAGGCAACTCAAGATGTTCAATATTCTGGAAGTGTACAGAAGGCCCCCAGAATTTCCTGTTCACATGTTTGGCCCGCTTTTCCCAGCACATAACACTGAGACTGATCACGTGTCTGTGACAAGCAGACTCATCCACGTGCACAGGAAGCAGGAAATGAATAGAATCCAATGTTTCCACTAAACAGCAACAGATAGGAGTTCTCTGACTTCTGCAGCATTTTGACACTCTTAAAGCTGAACTCTGGGCACAAGCATTTTTTATTTAAATATGTTCCCCATTAGCTAGGGGGGATAAAATCAACTTCGTGTGCACCAAACAGCTTTGCAAACCCAGATGTCCCCATATAAAAAATGACATCATCACTGTGCTGTGCATAATTTATGTAGTGCGCTGAGCTGTTGGAGGGACCCAGCCGGCTCCTCACACTATAGGCTGCCTGCAGAAAACTACAGGAGGGACGGATACAAGGCCAATCACCCAGCACAAGGAGAGAGAGCAGCAGTGACCGGTCTATATTACAGGAAACTCCTACACAGGGGTAAAGTTTCACAAATCTGGAAGAAATACACAAAGCATAAGGTTCAAAGAAGAATACCCATGCCTCTTAGACAATATTTGTTGATCCTGGAGATCAGCTTTAACCAAAAGGTATCAGTGCTGAAATTCTATTGCAAAACTGAGGACTGGTTCTCACCAGAACGCGGTACGAGATAGGTGCATTTAATGCGCGTTTCCCCACCACATTCAAACACACTGCCCTGTGTGCATGAGGGTAGCAGTGTAATGTTAACGCCACCCCAAATGCAGATTGCAAATGCAATGCGTTTGTGGGCACCAAATCGCATGGTACCGCAGTACCATGCAGTTTCGTGCAGTGCATTTCTCAGGCTTCTTGTACACTACAGCTCCTTAACTTTAGGAGCTTTTGGCGTTCCTAAACTCAACTCCATAAAAGCCTATGTGTCAATGTACACATAGGGGGTTTTTTACGAAAGGCAAATCCACTTTTCATTACAAGTGCAAACTACAAGTGCAAAGTGCACTTGAAATTGCACTGAAAGTGCACTTGGAAGTGCAGTCGCTGTAGATCTGAGGGGGACATGCAAGGAAAAAAAAAACCAGCGTTTTAGCTTGCACATGATTGGATGATAAAATCAGCAGAGCTTCCCCTCATTTCAGGTCTACCCCTCAGATTTACAGCGACTGCACTTCCAAGTGCACTTTCAGTGCAATTTCAAGTGCACTTTGCACTTGTAGTGCAAAGTGGATTTGCCTTTCGTAAATAACCCCCATAGGCTTTTACCAGAATTTAGGAGCTGCTGTGGTTAGGGGAGCTTTAATATCCCTCAACCTCCCTTTCCTGAATGTGGAAGAATCGTGTTCAGGATAAAAACGTTTTGGCCTCCACAAAACACAAACCATGACAAAATTGTGGCTCGATTTTGCAGGATTTTCCCATGGTCGGCGGTCAAATTAGGCTGTGTGTACATAAAGCAAAGTAGTGCAAGTTCCTGTTTTTGCGTGGTCTGGTGCATTTTGCAGCCCATTTAAATAAAGAGGCTGTCATATTGCACCACACGGGAATGCACTGGAATGCATGCATTTCCCTGCGATCCTGGTGTAAACCGGCTCAAGCACTTGTGATTGAGGAACTTCTCGACCACCTGAAGTCCACCATCCACCCCTTCTCAATATTTCCCAAGATTAGCATTGTAAACTACAGCGTAGCAAAAAGTGACCATGGGCTTATTAAGCAGCCTTTTTCAGTGCGAATTTGGGAGATTTTTGTATTGCCGCAAAAACACACTAATGGCTCGGAGATGGGGCACTGTGGGAAGCCCAGAAGTCTCTCAATCTGACACTTCTGGAGTTGTCATTTTTGTAGCAGAATCGCAGATGATATCATATATTTTAGGTTAGTTGTGTCAAATTGCTGCAGCAGTCAGGGTTCCTGTATGTATAGATTGCCTACGTGTTTACTTATCGGCATAGCAGGTGTGGACAGGGTGTCCTTTAAGTGATTTGGTCCCAAATCAAAATACACCTATGAAAAAGGCAACAGGTAGCGCTTACTATGCTCCAACTTTCAGCCTCATCTGAGTTTCATGGACAGGAAGCCGAATTTTTCCGGCTTCACTGTGACATCACTTCCCCAGAACTAATATCCAGTCCAGGAGCTGGAGAATGGCATTTTCCATCTTAAATCTCTTACATGCATTTTGTTTTATGACTGTCTGCAAGAATAAAGAAGGTACTTGGGAAGAATTGTTTCCTCGCCTGCTTTCAACTGCTTATCCAGTCACTGTTCCATTTAAAAGCTCCAGTGTTTGGAAATGCACCAACTTGAAACTTCGTATTAAAAGGGGGCATTTTCCCTATTAGCTAACCTAGCTTGGCCCCAGGTGGTGAGACCATTTTTACACTGTTTAGAAAATGATCAAAGTAGTCATACAACGACTGCATGCATATAAACATATAGTGACCATGGTACAATTGTATCCTAGATATTGGTCAGCAGCATATTCTCTGGACATCGCACACAGCCTGATTATAGCACGTTAACCAATCGAGCGCCAGCTGGCAAACATCTACAGTGATTTTATGCTAATTTACAATATGAACAGCTGTTTTTTCTTTCACCATACAATTATACTTTCGACAAGAAATAGCATTGTGTAGGAAAGCTGGATCTTCATTGTTAGGCTATTGCAAATGTCCTCGGTTAACCATCAAAATTCATTACTAACATATCAGATTTATTGCTTTCTCACTTCAGAATCATTTCACTTTAATGTCTACAGCAAGCAATGAAAAGACCAGGAATGCAGATTGTAGCAGAAGGTTATCACTTCATTTCCATGACACTGCTATTTGTAACTTTGGAATTGTGATTTGTAAGGTGAAAGGGTACTTGTAGAAGCCAAAGGCTGCTACTGCCCTCTGGTAGCCTAATAACCATCTCCCTGGGGGTCAAAACAACAAAAGCCAAAATATACTGAGCCATTTAGTATCAGTTACCTCTAGGCAGTCTTCCGGTCTTTATCTGGATAAAGTCTTCTATATTTATCCTTTTTTGGTATGCTATTGCCCAAGGGCATAGACAAAGTGTGCAAGTACTAGCAAGAGGGTGGTATAATTTACAAATGGCTCTGCAGACAGCTTTACATGAGCTAAGATGCATCAAGTAATTGAGTAGTTTTTAGTTTTAGGTACATTATATATATTTGGTTCTGACTCTAAGCACCTGTGTATTTAATTTGAGGTCCATATGAATTACTAAACCTCATAAGAAATTTCAGAACAATTTCCTTGTGTTTTTTTAATTAAATGCAAACAGTAGAAATTCTGTGTGAACCCTCTGCACACTGCTAGATACCCTTTCAAAAAAAAAAAAAAAAAGGAATTTTTATTTCACACATATCGCAATGCATGGTTAAGCGTCGCGACGCATGGGGGTGGACTCCGGCGGCAAATTCAAAAAGTTCAAAATTCATAACACATACAGTACACTGTAATTTTGTTTGAATTCATTTCACATCCCTTTTGTCCCTTTACGTCAAAGGTAGTTTGAGACCAGCTAGAAAACAGCAATAGTAAATTAGAACACTTGCAGAATTGAACGATAGTGAATCGTGGGGAAATTCATTTTATTATTATTTTTTTTTTTTTTTATAATTATGTATAGTTATTTATTATATTATAATTTATGATTTCGTGTTTCAAAATTTATCATACCCAGGATATCTACTAGGCTCTTGTTTGGACAGATATAAGTGCGTTATTACTAAGAATTACAGGCCTAAAATATAAAATGCCAAATTTCTATGCAAAAAAATATACCACTCTGAGACGCAAAAATCTGACATAATCATACCGCCAGGGTGCTTATAGAACCAGAGGCTTTTCTTCTTGAAGAATGTTGCAAAATTCACAGCATTCATTTTATGGTAGCATTACAAGAAGTGCTTTTGCGCAAATAGTGATATACGATTTAAAATAAATTAACCCATAGACATAAGGAGAGTGTTTATAATGTTCCAAAGTGAAATTAAATAAATTGTGTGTTAGACAACTATCTATAATGGCCAAATAAAAATGATATGTGTAAATGATGGATTTTACTCTTACCGTGTATACTCTAACAATATCCTTAATATACTTGTGTGCAATTGGGTGTATATCACCTAGTGTGAGCTAAACCAAAAAATAAAATAAAAAGAACACAGCTGTAAATTTAAAAAAAATAGTGATAACAAATTCCAGTGATTTCCTGCAGTGAATGGGGGGTGGTGAGGTTCTATGGCTGTTAAAATAGGTGAAGATGATTAATCACAATAATCCTGTTGTGGCTCCTTTAACCGGTTCAATACTGGGCATTTTCACCCCCTTCCTTCCCAGACCAATTTTTAGTTTTCAGCGCTGTCGCACTTTAAACGACAATTGCGTGGTCGTGCGACGTTGTACCCAAACAAAATTGACGTCCTTTTTTCCCCACAAAAAGAGCTTTCTTTTGGTGGTATTTGATCACCTCTGCGGTTTTTATTTTTTGCGCTATAAACAAAAGAAGAGCGACAATTTTGAAAAAAGCACAATATTTTTTACTTTTTGCTATAATAAATATCCCAATTTAAAAAAAAAAAACTAATTTTTTCCTCAGTTTCGGCTGATACGTATTCTTCTACATATTTTTGGTAAAAAAAATCATAATAAGCTTATATTGATTGGTTTGCGCAAAAGTTATAGCATCTAAAAATACGGAATAGATTTATGGCATTTTTTAAAAAAAATTATTATTATTTTTTTTTTTTACTAGTAATAGTCGCGATCGCGATTTTTTTTCGTGACTGCGACATTATGGCGGACACATTGGACACTTTTGACACATTTTTGGGACCATTCACATTTATACAGCGATCAATGCTATAAAATTGCATTGATTACTGTATAAATGTGACAGGCAGTGAAGGGGTTAACCACTAGGGGGACACAAGGGGTTAACTATGTTTCCTAAGGGAGTGATTCTAACTGTAGGGGGAGGGGACGTACAAGGGGAGGAGACCGATCAGTGTTCCTCTGTACTGGGAACACAGATCGGTCTCCTCTCAACTGACAGGACGTGGATCTGTGTGTTTACACACACAGATCCACGGTCCGGCCCGGTTAACGGGCAATCGCGGGTGCCCGGCGGACATCGCGGCTGCCCGGCACACGCACCGGGTCCCGAGCAACGCCCCTTAGGCGGCCGGGAAGCCCAGGCCGTCATATGACGTCCACCCGGGATGGGAGATCCCATCTGTGGACGTCATTTGTCTATGGCCGGGTAGGGAAGTGGTTAACAGTCTGGTCTCCCAGGACTCTTACCCCAATGCTATAAATAGCAAGCAATCACCATTAGGGATATCCACTGACCTCTCTGGAAAGTCGATGTGATCTCTCTGGATGATGTATTTAACAGTATTCCTTCTTAAGGTGCAGCGGTATGTTGTCCAATCAAATTAGTGTAAGGAGGTACCTCCATGTAAGAAAGGGAACAAGGAGGAAAAAAGGCCTCCAATAGTGCAGTATGTCAGGTCTAAAAACGTGTTTATTAAAACATAGTAGTGTGGACTCTTACACAGAAAAGATAAAAATAACACAGGGAACAAAATAGGCGTTGTTCCTCGCCTTCTCACGTCACTTCCGGTCGCGGCTCTTCCCGGCCAATCCCTACGCGTTACGTTGCATCTCACAACTTCATCTGGGGTTGTTTAGTGTTATGTGTTACACTTATAGATTTTGCTGCACTTTTATTTTTATTTATATCACACACTTATTTAGTTCACTGCTCCAAAGTAGCGCGAGAGCCTTCTAAAACTATTACAAGAAGAGCGCAATCTGGTCCAAATGTAAACATTATCCATGATTTTTACTGTTTTGTGCATTTTTGATATGCAGCGCTCTTCCCTGATAAAAATGTTTTGCGCTTTTTTGTTATGCAGCGCATTTCCATGGATATTACGATTTTTAGACTTGTACCTGTAACCTCCAGATTACAAAAAGACAATGCTATTTGTCAGTGATTCATTAGGAACAACTAAAAGAAACTAGTACAAGGCAATATTCCCTTGGTGGGCAATGAGTCATGTATCAGAATTCTTTCTGTTCTATTTTAGTGTTAGGTTATCTGTCACCAAGAAAAGAGCGCTTGGATATGCACCAGTTCACTAAATAGATAAAGTAAAATGTTTCCGTCGAGACGGAATTTTCAGATAAATGTTACAATCTAGGCTGATATAGCAACAGACATAGATATGGCTGTTAGTAGTGGAAGGAAGCCTAAAGTTTCCTCTCCCAGCCATTATTTCACCTGCCTATCCTAGTGCCGTTGTATGCTTTGGAGTCTGCTGCTGTCTCTTACGCCTTCTGATCTCTACTTTCTCTAAGATCTACCCCTTTACCGACACTGGGGTTGCTTGCATTGCTATGTCAATCCCATGTGCTGTCATCGTGATATAGGTGCTGCCTTGGTCACTGTGGGGTTGATATACTAAAGACTGTGCACTTTGCAAGTGCAGTTACACTAATTTTCCCCGGAGCTTACTAAATGTGCTGAATCTCTGCAAATTTCCATCATCCAATCATGTGCAAGCAAAAATTCAGTTATTTTTTAATTTTTCTTGCATCTAATTGGGTATTCTTTACAAAGCGAAGTTTGCCACATTCACTAAGCCCTGGGAAAAATTAGTGCAACTGCACTTGCAAAGTGCACAGTCTATTTGCATTTAGTAAATCAACCCCTAAGGCTGCACACCTGAGCGTAGCGTCTTTGAGCGTTTTCCCAGCGTGTTTTGCGCGTTTTTAATGCACCTTTTTTGGCGCTTTTTAATGCGTGACTTGCGTGCGTTTTAGAGCTTTGGCATTTTTTTATTAGCCAATAGAGAAAACTATCATCTGTTGCATCATTTGTTGCTAGGTATTTCAGCTTTTCTAGCTTTTCCGTTAGCTATTATTTCTTTTTTAATTAGTATTATTCATTTAAAATATATTTTTTTGTTAGGGTGAGGGGTTAGAGTTAAGGTTACGTTAGGGTTCGGATTAGGCGTTGGGGTTAGGGTTAGGATCAGGGGTTTATCATTTATTTACTATTACTTATTCTTTTTTGAATTTATTTATTATTTATGATTATTTTTATTTATTTATGTATTTATTTTACATGTATTTATTCATTACTTATTATTATTATTATTATTATTAGTAGTAGTAGTAGTAGTAGTAGTAGTAATAACACCCTAACAAAGATAAAATAAATAAATAACCCTATGTCAGGAAGTTAGTTCAGCTAATACTAATTCCCATACAGCTAATGCCAATTCTACTGCATTAGCTGCATGAGACAAAGTTTTAGCAAATGAACATTAGAAAATGAGCAGTAGCTGCACAAGAATTTGAATTAGCTGTATGAGAATTAGTATTAGCTGAACTAGCTTTCTGACATAGGGTTATTTATTTTCTGTTAGGGTTAATGTGTTAATACTACTACTACTACTACTACTACTACTACTATTACTACTACTACTACTACTACTACTACTACTACTACTACTACTACTAATAATAATAATAATAAAAATAAATGAAAACTTTTCACAAACGATTCGAATTTGAATTTTGTCCAAATTTCCAAAAAACGAAAATTCATCCGAATTTCAATTCGGAATGAAACAAATCATCACATATCTAAACTACACCCAGTAGTTGATGTTCTAAAGCAGAGCTGTGTCCTCCAATGAATGCAGAGGAGAAAGATTTTACAGCGAGTACAAAAATTCCTAATATTTAGCATAAATGTATCGCTTTATTTACTCTGGATACAGGAAAATTTAGCCACAAGAGGAGATTTAAAATAAAGTGCTCAACAATTTTCAATGTTTTACTTCGTAATGGCAAAATTAATATGAAAAAAGTAAAATAGATTCCTACATTGTTTTCACCTGCAACAAAAGCAATCTTGCATTTTTCCTGACAGCTTCATTTTAAATTTTACACTTATATTTTATTTTATATTTATTTATAATTTTATATTATTATATCATTTTAAGCTATACAAACAGGACAACATAACTAGTGATTTTTTCCCAGATGACATGATACTGTAATTGTAAAATAACATCTACAGAAGCAGTGACATTACACATGAACTGATGCATTGAAACATAACTCAAATAGCTGGTGCAATCTAATAAATTGACTGTGGTGATTACAGCAATTACCTGTGTATTCATCGACATGATTTTCCCAAACATTTACTCAAACAGTACATATTATTTTACAGCAATTTACCTCAATATACCTGAAGAGGTTGAAAAACTCTATTAAAGTAAATGCTTCCTACTTATATACACATTTCACCTGATCTTGGCACCTCTTTCTAGAGATCACTTATCTGCAAATGCTAAAGAAGTAATGTGCTAAGCCAGAGAATGTACAGAGCTGCCTTCTTGTATTAAGTATTTTTAATGTATTAAGTATATAAATAGATTGAATATATTCAAGACCCAATGAATAGCATTTCCATATTACTTGTTTCATATCCACATATACACGCTTTCTTAAAACTTCTATAATTTCTATAAAAGTGGATGAAAAGAAAAGTAGGGTTGTTGTCTTGAACAGCAGGTTATATCATCTTGCATAGCAAAAATCTGTTCTACAAACAGGGGCGTAACTAAAAATAGCAGGGCCCCATAGCAAAATGTTGTATGGGGCCCCCCTGCAAACAGCCCCCCCCCCCAGCTGCCCTAGTGTCAATGCAGCGTGACCTGTGCCACATACAGCGTGACCTGTGCCCAATGCAGCGTGACCTGTGCCCAATACAGTGTGACCTGTGCCCAATACAGCGTGACCTGTGCCCAATACAGCGTGACCTGTGCCCAATACAGCCTGGTCTGCCTGTGCCCCGTACAGCCACACCTATGCAGAGGAAGAGGCAAGCCACCCGGATCAGCAGAGAGCGGGATTGCCCACTGTAATAGCTTTCATTTGAATTTCCCGTCTTCCCGGGGCTCATCGTCACATAGCCCCACCTCTTGTCCCGACGACTTTGATGACGTCACATGTCCCGAATTGAATCGGCGTTCTGTCTATCAAAGGCACCAGGCCAAAAAGTGGAGCTATGTGACATGAGCCCCGGGAACACTGGAAGTTCTAATGAAAGCTCTTACATGGGGCAATTCAGCTCTCTGCTGATACGGACAGCTCGCCTCTTCCTTTCCTCTCTCTTCTCCTGGCTGGGAGACTGTGCTGGCAGTGCTCTTATCCTCACTGGGCCCCACTCAGCTGCGGGCCCCATAGCGCCCGCATGTGTCACTATGGTGGTAGTTACGCCCCTGTCTACAAAAAAAAAAAAACTGATTAGTTACTATGGGCACTTGCTTCTAGTTTTCCTTACGAGGGGCAGCACCAAAGCATGATAGTCATACTTTTTTCTTTTTTGGCCTTGGGGACACTTGTAAAAAAGTTTAAAGAGTTTGTAAAGGCTCAAGGGTTTTTACCATTCTATGAATAAAGGTAGAAAAAACCTTTTGTGTGCAGCGGCCTCTTAAGCCCCATACACACTATTAGATTTTCTGCAGATTTTTGTCTTCAGATTTACCAAAACCATATAACAATATGAGGTCAAACCTTAAGAGTTTCAATGTGTATGCAATCAGGCAGGGCCTTGCACTACATGGTTTTGGTAAATCTGAAGACAAAAATCTGCAGAAAATCTAATAGTGTGTAAGGGGGCTAATACTTACCTGAGACCTATCTCAATCCAGTGATGTGCACAAGAGCAGTGGGTCTCCTGCGTCTCTTCCTTCTCATTGGCTTAGACAGCAGCTACTGTCAATCATAGTCAGTGAGCCAATGAAGAGAGAGCGGGGCCGAGCCATGCTCCATGTATAAATAAACTTGAGGTACAGCCTCCGTTCCCAGTCGATGCCTTGTATGGGGAAACGCGTCGAGTGGAGCTACAGTCCTTGACCTCACCACGCACCAGCTGGCTGGCTTGAGCTGCGGCTGTGTGACTTTTTTCTTTCTACCATGAATTTGGATATAAGTGCCTAAATTTTATGGGAATACAGAACCATGAAGCCTCTTCCTTCTATTTTATGATATACCCCACTGTTGGAGATCACCTAGATTAGGTTACTTTCGTGTCAGTGCAGATTTCCACACAAACAAACAGCCCGCTGCAGGAGTGAGGATCCTCTCACTGGATGAGCTTGAGGAGGAGATATCCCTCGTTGGCCGATTCCTGTCTGAGCGTGTATGATCTCTATAATTTGAGATCCAACAACTCTGGTAAGCGGTGCTTATTGACTTTTGTGTGAACAGAACAACCGGGTCAACATACTGTGTCCTACTTATTTGCACTTTGTGGAGCACCATATGGACATCAATATTTGTTCCCAAGCTGCACTCTGTGTGTTTATTGACACACAGCACGCTGCTCATCCCGCCCCCCCCCCCCCCCCACACACACACACACACACTCTTTCCTCACAGTCTGTGATTGAAAGCAGCAGGAGCCAATGACTCCTGTTACTGTCTCTGAGCCTATGAGGAGAGAGAGAGCCACCACTCTCGTACATAGTGTTGAATCGAGATCAGTAAGAATAAGGCAGGCTGGGCGAGAGCAGAACACAGAAGGTTTTTTACCTTAACGCAGAGAAAGCATTAAGGTGAAAAAAAAAACTTCTAGCTTTACAACCACTTTAAGGTGTCAGAATGCTCTGTACCTCAAATGACAGGTAGAAAACTTTGCAGAATATAGAGTGTAGGTTGATTTACTAAAACTGGAGAGTGCAGAATCTGGCGCAGCTCTGCATAGAAACCAATCAGCTTCCAGGTATTATTATCAAAGTTTAAAGTGGGGTTCCACCCAAAAAAAAAAAAATACCTGGAAAAATTCTAAAAAAAAAAAAACAAAAAAACATTTGGATATTTTTTTTTTTTCACTTACCTCTAAATGCTTGTTGCTAGGTGGTCCCTCATAGTCTGCCTGTTCCTTTACCTGGGCTGGTGACATCACTTCCCCCTTGGCACAGGAAGGGCTCCGCTCTGCTCCCTCCCTCCTGTCAATCATCTGGGACCCATTACAGGTCCCAGGTGATTGAGCGGCCAATCACGGCGCGCGGTGCCGCTCGCGCATGCGCAGTGGGTGCCAGGCTGTGAAGCCACAGCCCGGCGCCCACAGTTGAAATGCCGGCGCCGACGAGCGGAGGGGGGGGGACGAGCGGGGCTTCGATCCCCCACATCGCTGGACCCAGGGACAGGTAAGTGTCCAATTAAAAGTCAGCAGCTGCAGTATTTGTAGCTGCTGACTTTTAATTTTTTTTTTTTTTGATGGCCCCCTGGGTGGAACTGACCAAGCTGAAGATAGATTGGTTTCTATGCAGAGCTGCGCCAGATTTTGCACTCTCCAGTTTTAGTAAATCTCCCCCACTGTGCCATGTTATACTGATGTGAAAAGGCATCATGGAGAACAATGTAAATATCATTATCATACTGTAGTACTAGTGTGGGCTTACTAATATTCAAAAAAACATATCTAATCGCAATAGCGTTTATAAATATTTTTAAAATAAGAGGGACAACAATTTCCAATAAAAAGTAGATATCTAATTGGTTTGAAATGACTTCAAGCAAACACCTAATCAGTGGTTACCAGTGAGTTTTATGTATTGTAAACAGGTTTATTGGCCCTTTAATATTTATTGCATTCCTTGCTGTGATAAATGGCCCATCCAGTGTTACCCTGCTTTACCCAAACATTTGTATTCTTTTTATAGGACCTTATTTATTCCACAATAATCTGTTTGTTCTTCCATCACACATCCAATGGTATTTACAAAGATTCAGCTGCCTTTTTTTCTTCCATGTAGCAGTTGTACTTATAAAAAAGGTAATGATTACCACCTCATCCATCTGTCATAAAATGTACAGGCTATATACACACTCCTAACAAAACATCAAAGTAGAGATAATTACAACCTGCAAATACAAAGGAAAAAGGTAAATGCTTCGATCCTTTCAGAGACGTGTCGGGCAAAACCAAAGAGTCTCATTAAAATGCATGTCAATGCAACACAAAAATACAGTGGTCAAAATCAGACAGCTTCGCCAGAAAGCAGCCAGCACGGTTTTGCTTGGCTTTAATGTTATCGTCCTGAAGTTACAGTGGTCTCTTTAAAACACTGACCTCCTTGTTTAATTAGGCATGAAAAGAAACAAAACGCATTATAGCATCAATGTTAATATCTTGCCAAGCACATTTGAAATGCAAGGCACAACTTTATGCTCAGTTAGATGTCCAGGGTAAAAGCCAATGAGAAGCATTTTTTTCATGTAATAACAGGTTCTGTACACATCTGTGTGTTTTTTATTTTTTTAAATACAAGCTTTACAACCAGTTACTTAAAGCATGTTTGGGGACGATGGTTGTACAGCCGCTCGATCAGCTAATCCGTGTATTCTGCTGTTGTGGAATTCTCCCCACTGTCAGATCACAATAGCTCAGTGGGAGGGGATTCCCCCATCCATATCAAATGTGCGAATGGGGGAATCGGGTCCGTTTTTTAACGTTCAGGGCCGGTTCCGACTTCAAGTCGCATGACATGTCAAAATCAATGGTTCCCTTATAAGAGCCATCTTAACCCCTTGCCGACCGGCTCACGCCGAAATACGTCGGCAGAAGGGCACGTACAGGCATATTAACGTACCTGTACGTTGCCCTTTAAGACGCGGCATTGTGGGCGCCCGCCGCGAGCTCCGTGCGTGTGATCACGGGTCCCGCGGACTCGATGTCCGCAGGGATACCTGCGATCGTCTCACGGAGAGGAAGAACGGGGAAATGCTGATGTAAACAAGCATTTCCCCATTCTTCCTAGTGACAGGACACTGATCACCGCTCCCTGTAATCGGGAGCGGTGATCAGTGTCGTGTCACACGTAGCCCATCCCCCCCACAGTTAAGAATCACTCCCTAGGACACACTTAACCCCTGCAGTGCCCCCTAGTGGTTAACCCCTTCACTGCCAGTCACATTTACACAGTAATCAATGCATTTTTAATCGCACTGATCGCTGTATAAATGTGAATGGCCCCAAAATAGTGTCAAAAGTGTCCGATCTGTTCGCCATAATGTCACAGTCATGATAAAAATTGCAGATCGCCGCCATTACTAGTAAAAATAAAAATTATTAATAAAAATGCCATAAAACTATCCCCTATTTTGTAGACGCTATAACTTTTGTGCAAACCAATCAATAAACGCTTATTGAGATTTTTTTTTTTACCAAAAATATGTAGAAGAATACGTATCGGCCTAAACTGAGGAAAAAAAATGTTTTCTATATATTTTTTGGGGATATTTATTATAGCAAAAAGTAAAAAATATTGCAGTTTTTTCAAAATCGTCGCCCTTTTTTTGTTTATAGCGCAAAAAATAAAAACCGCAGATGTGATCAAATACCACCAAAAGAAAGCTCTATTTGTGGGAAAAAAAGGACGTCAATTTTGTTTGGGAGCCCTGTCGCACGACCACGCAAATGGTCCGGGGCTGTGGTTAACCACACAATTTGCCCCCTTCCTGACCAGGCCATTTTTTGCGATATGGCACTGCGTCACTTTAACTGACAATTGCGTGGCCATGCCACGGTGTACCCAAACAAAATTTGTGTCCTTTTTTCCCCACAAATAGAGCTTTCTTTTGGTGGTATTTTATCACCTCTGCGGTTTTTATTTTTTTACGCTATACACAAAAAATGAGCGACAATTTTGAAAAAACACAGTATTTTGAACTTTTTGCTATAATAAATATCCCCAGAAAATATATAAATATCATCATAAATAACATAATAAACATAATAACATAATAAATATAAAAAAAAACCTACATTTTTTCATCAGTTTAGGCAAATATATATTCTTTTACATATTTTTGGTAAAAAAAAAATTTTTAAAAATTGCAATAAGCGTATATTGATTGGTTTGGGCAAAAGTTGTAGCATCTACAAAATAGGGGATATATTAATGGCATTTTTGTTATTTTTTTTTTTTCTACTAGGTGATCTGCAATTTTTAGCAGGACTGGGACATTGCGGCAGACAGATCAGACACTTTTGACACTTTTTTGGGACCACTGACATTTATACAGCGATCAGAGCTATAAATAGCCACTGATTACTGTATAAATGTCACTGGCAAGGAAGGGGTTAACACTAGGGGGCGGTCAAGGTGTTCTCTCATTGTGTGTTCTAACTGTGGGGGGATGGGACTGACTGGGGGAGGAGACCGATCGCTGTTCCTAATTACTAGGAACACACGATCTGTCTCTACCCCCCTGACATAACCGGGCTTCGTGTGTGCTCTGTCAGGAACGATCGCGGGTTGCCTGGTGGACATCGCGCCCGCCAGGCACACACATCAGCTCCTAAGTGACATGTGACGCGCCCCCTATACCCCTTAACTGATCAATTTTGTGGCATGCAACTTGTGCTCTGAGGATCTTGAAGGGGAACCCCACGCCAAAATCAGAAAATAAAAAAGTGTAGCCCCCCCCAAACCATACCAGACCCTTTGATCTGGTATGGATTTTGAGGGGAAACCCCACGCTAATAAAATAAAATAACAGCGTGGGGTCCCCCCAAAATCCATACCAGACCCATATCCAGACCTGCAGCCCAGCAGGTCAGGAAAAGGGGGGCGAGCGAGCGCCCCCCACTCCTGGACCATACCAGGCCACATGCCCTTAACATTGGGGGGGTGGGTGCTTTGGGGCAGGAGGGCTTTGCGCCCCCCACCCCAAAGCACCTGGTCCCCATGTTGATGCCTCTTCCCGACAACCCTGGGCGGAGGTTGTGGGGGTCTTTGGGCAGCAGGCTTATCAGAATCTGTAAGCTCCCTTTAACAATGGGCCCCCCAGATCCCGCCACCCCATTCACCAAAAAAAAAAAAAGAAGTGTAGTGTTACAAAAATCAAGAAATATTTTTTGACAAGTCCTTTATTAAAAATTAAGAATGTCCCCGTCATAGCTCCAATGTGTCTTCTTTCTCCGGTTTCGACACCGCTGTCTTTCGGTGTTCTTCCTTTGATCTACTTCCTCGGGGCTTCTCCCTCCCGTGATGTCTTCCTCCTCCAGTGATGTCTTCTGCTGCCGCCGACCCGCTAAAAATAAAAAAAACAATCCTCATCCGATGCTGGCTCCGGCCGTTGTGTCAGCTCTGTTGTCTGCCAGTTCTTATATAACTATGGGGCGTGGCCATCTGGTGACGTCATACAAAGACCCCGTCCTTGTGACTTCACAGTGGTGGGTTCTCCGGTTGATGTCATCAGATGGCCACTGCCCGTAGCTATACAAGAACTGGCAGACAACAGAGCTGACACAATGGCCGAAGCCAGCGTCAGAGGAGGATAATTTTTTTTATTCTTAGGGGGTCGGCAGTGGCAGATGACATCACCGGAGGGAGAAGACATGACCGGAGGAAGAAAACCCTTCCCTTTCCCGACCTGCCCTGCTGCATGCTCGGATAAGGGTCTGGTATAGGGGGGAACTGGGAATCCAATTCACTGATGCACAGAGACAAAAAATTCTTTACTTTGCCCAGAAATCCTCAATTGCGACTAGGGTACAAGAAACTTGTTACAAAATCACGACACGCTGGTACAGGGTCCCTGCCATTCTACATCGTTTTTTCCCTCAGATACCCAGCATCTGCTGGCGCTGTAGTGCTGAGGAGGGGACGATGTTACACATTTTCTGGTCATGTCCCAAACTTGCCCCTTTTTGGCTAGGGGTGGCCCGCACAATTGGACACCTCACAGGTGTCTCCCTGGAGGGGAACCCTGCAGCCTGTCTGCTACATCTGTCAGAACGATACATTCAAAAATATAAGACCTCTCTCACCATCCAACTTCTAAATGCCGCAAAGGCATGCATTCCCCTGTGTTGAAAATCGGAGAGACCACCGGCGAAATCCTTGTGGTTTACTAAAGTAAATGAATTAAGGGATATGGAGGATCTTATGGCTACCCTACACAATAGGGAGGAGACCTTTCGGGAAACCTGGAGACCCTGGCAGCACTTCATATACACGGAAGCCTATCTCCAGGAAATGGCCTCAGGTGGAGGTCAATACACCTCATATTTCATATTCTCATACTTTCTGTATTCTTTTTCTCTAATATCTTAACCTCTTAGCTTCTACTTCCCTTTCTGTTCCTTTTCCTTTCCCTGCCATCCCTTCCCCTCTTATCCTGGTCACATTCCTCACCTACCCCCAGGGATATTAGTCTCTGTGTAACGCATTCTCATGCATGGGCCTCTCTATGGCCAGATACAAAGAAAATCTTAAAATCAACTACCTTCTCATTTGGTCCCATGTCTGGGCTTCATAGCCTGTCAGCTCCCTACCTTTACCATTTCTACGAGAAAACGTCATCTATCACTGAATGATACAATCTAACACTTAAGGAAGTCAGTATTGAATAAAGCAACTAAGATCTCAGAGCACCCCCAAGGTCTCATACTTAGGCAGTAGTGTTATGCTGGGGTATAATCCCCACAAACTGTGATTGTGGTGCTATTTTAAGTAATCAGATATTTTGAACCTATTGTTTCTGATATCTCGGGTTATACACTTACTCCTGTATTTCATACGCTTGACTCTGATACTGTTATATAATTGATTATGTAACTGGTTGTTCCCACTCAGTGTGAAAATAAAGGAATTTAAGAAAAAGGGTCTGGTATGCAATTTTTTTTCCGAAAGGTCTGGTATGGTCACGCCATTTTTAAAAAAAATTTGGGGTGGGGTTTCCCTTCAAGATCCATAGCAGACCTCAAAGAGCCTGGTATGTATCGGGGGGAGGGGACCCTACGCAGTTTTTTTTTTTTTATTTGTCGCAAGGTTTCCTCCATACGAGAAGCCAAGGAATTGTTTGATTGGTCAAAGGACAAGTGGCAATTATCTCAAAGTCGGATCCCATTCATTGAAGTCGCATGGAAGTTGGACATGAAGTCGCAGGGTAAAGTTGGATCGAAAGTCGTGCGACTTCTGGGCCAAAGCAGTATGAACCCGGCCTCAACCAGCTGTTTTGGGTGGAGGGTGTTGAGGACTGCAAGTGCATAAAATTGCACTTTTTTTTGTAGCCCCCCCCCCCCAATCTGCTTCTGCAGACTTTTTGGAGATGTATGCTGGACCATCTGTGTATAGCACAGAACTTTTCTGCAGCACCATGAGGAATACCGAGATTGAGGCATCAGTATATTAGGCATTGGGGGGAGATTTGCTAAAACTGGAGAAAGCAAAATACAGTGCAGCGCTGCATAGAAACCAATCAGCTTCAAGGTTTTATTGTCAAAACTTAATCGAACAAGCTGATGTGAGCTGCTGATTGGCTACCATGCACAGCTGCACCAGATTCTGTGTGCCCCAGTTTTAATAAATCTCCCCCATTGTGCCAAATCTCTTAAGAGCTATAATATTATACATAATTGTATACCCTTCACAAAACATGAGGGTAACCATTTAGGGGAACACAGAGGTATACCGCTCCAGGTGGCAATCCCACTGCTACACCTCCCCTGCACATGGAGAGGGTGCTGATTCAGCGTGCAATGAAAATGCAAAAGGAAAAGTCTGGATAGCCACACTCCAATGCAATCACCTTTATTGTGTAAAAAACACACAGCAGTCCACACAGCAAACAGAGGTCAGAAAGAGTCAGCTGTACTAACGCGTGTTACCCCCCTATTGGTGCTTAATAGCTATGAGCTAAGGGTGTGAAACAGCTGATTCTTTTTGACCTCTGTTTGCTGTATGGACTGTTTTTTACACAATAAAAGGTGACTGCATTGGAGTGCGGCTATCCAGATTTTTCCTTTTGCGTAACCATTTAGGGACCGTTTGTTGAAGCAAATGTCATAGTTTACTAAAGCTGCTAATACACCAGTAGAATTTGGTTGTGTTCAGAAAATTCATTACATTTTCTAATAGTTAATGGGGCCTTGACCATAGTGAAAAAAGAAAATAAAGAAGAAGAATGGAATTTTTTTTTCGAAGGGATGAAATTCCTATGCCCTGTACACATGATAAGATTTTCCGATGGAAAATGTGTGATAGGACCTTGTTGTCGGAAGTTCCGACCGTGTGTAGGCTCCATCACACATTTTCCATAGGAATTTCCAACACACAAAGTTTGAGAGCAGACTATAAAATTTTCCGACAACAAAATCCGTTGTCGGAAATTCCGATCGTGTGTACACAAATCCGACACACAAAGTGCCACGCATGCTCAGAATAAATTAAGAAACAAAAGCTATTGGCTACTGCCCCGTTTATAGTCCCGATGTACGTGTTTTACGTCACCGCGTTCAGAACGATCGGATTTTCCGTCAACTTTGTGTGACCGTGTGTATGCAAAACAAGTTCGAGCCAACATCCGTCGGAAAAAATCCATGGATTTTGTTGTCGGAATGTTGTCCGATCAATGTCCGACCGTGTGTACAGGGCATAACTGTGAATGTGTTTTTTTTTTGGGAGAAATGGGACTTATTGTAATGGGCATGTGCATCCTAAAATCAAGCATAAAATTCAGAACATTGGCATGTCAATAGAACCAGAGTTTTCACATAAAATTTCAGGCCAGAATGTTGTCTTGAATGTTGAGATTTTTTCTGAATTTCCGTACAAAAGTTTAAATATAATTCTGCTGGTGAATGGCCAGCTTTAGGCTAGGGGTATCCTAAAACCCAGTAAACCATTACAACTTTATCTGCAGTAGTAGAATATTGTACCAAACCCAAACCTCAAATCTTTAATAACTTAGGTCAACCAATCACTTAAACTCCAAACTTTTTAACTTTTTCTGCCAAACAGAAACAAAATGTAGATATCTCTAAAAAATACCATCTATTCACAAAGGAAAGGTACTCTTGAAGCTCGTGTGAGCCTATAGACTGATGGCTCATCCAGAAGATTCCTATTGTGTGCACACTGCACTGTCTCCAGATTAGAAAAAATGTAGCACTTATACACCAAATGGACATCAATAATTTATCAGCAGTTTTGGGAACAGCCGTTGTGGAGGAAGGGCAAGTTTCTTTTAACTTTGAGCAAGGATCACTGTTCTCAGGCACACAGACACTGCATTTTTTTTAAAGACACAGCTGTCACAAAAGTGACTTTCAGGTCAAAAGAATTTCAATTAAAGATCCCAGCTTCTGTTTCCAGGTTTCTGCTGCTTGGAAATTGAATTTGAGATGGAAGTATCGATGTTTTTATTCTTCTTCTTGATTGCAAAAATAATACAGTAGGGGTAAGCTTCTATAAAAAGTGCCATGGATGTGGATTGTGAAGAGTGTGGGAAGATTTCTACTGTAGTCATAATTTTCTAGAAAACACTGAAGACTTCATACAATTTGGACATGTGTTATGACAACGTAGAGTAATTCAGGCAGCGGCCTTCCTTAAAAACAAATGATTTATCAAATGACCTTGCGTTACGCCTTTCGCTAACCTCCTTCTGAAAAGTCTAATTGCCTGGCTGTCTCTGACTTCAATACTCAAAGTATAAATACTCAAAGTGCTCACTCCTCCTCTTCAGCATGTCATAGCTATCAAAGCTGTGGGCACACAGCATCACACTCAGGCCCGCCATAGACTGAACTGGCTGAGATTCAAACAATGTATGGGCAGGCTGAATGTAAACAAGTTGATCGATTGATCAACGTGGGTACAACCAGCTTGCAGGATTTTGCATGCAATTATCGCTAGCGGCTGATATAGCAATCATCACTCTCTATAATGGCCCAGCAGGAGGGATTCCCCTGTCAACACTGTCTCTGATGATGGGGGAATCGGGCGAAATTTGCTACATGGATGGCCGGCCTCATGGTGTCAATGTTAAAACAATTGGACATAGACAAGAAATTACTGTAAAGTCTTGTACACACGATCGGACTTTCCGCCAACAAAACCGTGGAATTTTGTCCGAAAGGTGTTGGCTCAAACTTGTCTTGCATACACTCGGTCACACAAATGTTGGCCAACAATTACGAACGTAGTAACGTACAAGACGTACTACATGGTTTTTCAGCTCTTTATCGCCACCTTTTGGGCTCCTTCTGCTAATTTCGTGTTAGTAGAAGTTTGGTGAGTGTTGATTTGTGCTTTTCTTTTCGCGTTTTTCATTTATCTCTTTTCATTTCGTGCTTTTCAGTTCGTTTCTGAACGGCCGTTTGTCAACCAGACATGTTGCGGAATCGGAGGAGATAACGTGTTACTTATTATTAGCCTTGGAGTTATTGCTTTGACATTATTTTTTTGGTTGCATAATGATTTGATTTGGTACATTTTCTATATTTCTGGATGCATAGAATGCACTTTTCGGTTATTTTCTATTGGCAGATAGCATGTCTATTTTTTTTTTTTATGCACAATAAAAAAGTTGTGGAAAATAATATTTGGCTATGTGTTTTACTTCAAATGACAGTTTGGGAGTATGCAGTTACATTTTAAAAAATACAATGTAAAATTGACAAGGGACACCAACATAGTTGTATCTTTGTTCTTAAAAACTACAGGATAATGATGTTGTGGTAACTTGCACAAACAAAAAAAAAAGTATAATAATATTATTCTTGCTATCACTAGAAAAAAAACCTTCGAAAATTTGTTTGCAAAAACTCCATCAGTACCACCAGCAAAGCAGCTTCACTATTATCCCATTAAAGAAGAAGAGAATGTGCGCTACATTTTGAGATTTCATAATTTGCCACGTCACAAATGTTAATTCTCCATTACGAACGCTAGTTTACAAGACCGACCGCTTCTGCTTCCGAGCATGCGTGTTTGTACTTTGGACTTTTGTCCAACAGACTTGTGTACACACGATCGGAAAGTCCGATAACACATTTGTTGGCGGAAAATTTGAGAACATGCTAGCTAACATTTGTTGGCGGAAAGTCCAATGGAGCATACACGCGGTCAGACTTACCAACAAGCTCACATCCAACACTTCCTGTCGGAAAATCCAATCGTGTGCATGCGGCATTAGGCATTATTCCTATCTGAGCAGACTGTTGCTTTAATGCACATTGAGACGGCTGTATATGGGGAAACCAGGCAGTGATTTGAAGGCTTGTGTGGCACCAATGTGAGCTGCCTAACTGCTGTCAAAAGAACTCCCACAACAACTATTGGTAACCTCTGGCAAGCTACCATCATCCTCTTGCTACTCTGCTATAGGGCAGTCAGCAAGTGGTTAAAAAAAAAAAAAAAACATTCCTTTACAATTACTTTAAAGCAAACATTTGTTTTTGTTTTTTCGGTTTGGATAGAATAGGGAAGGGTTAAAACATCCCACTGGCTGTGTCCAGCTAGGGCAGTGATGACGAACTTTGGCACCCCAGATGTTTTGGAACTACATTTCCCATGATGCTCATGCACTCTGCAGTGTAGTTGAGCATCATGAGAAATGTAGTTCCAAAACCTCTGGGGTGCCAAGGTTCAGCATCACTGAGCTGGGGAGATCTCCATTCACTTCCTGTCATGGAGAAGCAACAGAAAATAAGGAGGATTTTTTTTTTTTTTTTAAATGAATAGAATTCTCCTGTCTCAACTGGTGTATTTTCCCCCACTTATTGATCTGACAACTCAAAAATGTAGGATTTTCCTTACTCTCTGTCTTAGTGACATTAGTCATCAAGACAATCATAGTGAAGAATCTTTCCAAGGCAAACATAGACAGGATAGTTGTCAAGTGTCCCGAAACCAGCAGGACAGTTCTGGGATTTTGCACATTGCCCTGCACTGTCCTTGTCCCATGGGGTATCCTGCAAGATCCAGGGGACCCAGCACTCTGCTGTAAGTTTATGATCTTCCTGCTCATGGGAGCCCTCTTTCATAAGACAAAGCTATGTCCCTTGGGCAACCCCTCCCCATGGAAATCATATGAGGGTGATGAAATGTTGTTTGCAGCCAGTGCCAAGGATAAAAGGGAGATGCTACATGGGGTAAGCAACTGCCATTAACAGTGCTCTTGCACCTCTTTGCAGAGAATAGGGGAAGTAAATTTGTCAGGAGCCTCTACACACTGATGGACAGAGGAGGGAGGGGGTGGTATGGAGGGTGGTAACGCATTTCAAAAGTAAACTGATTCTTTGTCAAAGGAGTGTACCATTGAAACATGTTATCACTCCTCCCTCCTCCATCCATCAGTGTGTAGAGGCTCCCACGAGGCAGCAATAGCGGTGCAGGATACTGGGCATTGGTGGTTTCTGACAGCTGTCAGATCCTGGTTCCCTATCATGTCGGCAAGACAGCATTTAGCCTGATGGTACCTTGATCCTGGTGGAGTCACTGTCTGTGCTGATTGTCGAGAACTTTACTTGTGAATGTACCATTTCCTTTATTTAATAAAATATTGTTATATTGCTAATGAGGATCTTACACTGCTGTTTCTTGTATTAAAAGTAGTGCAGGCACTACTTTTTCTGCATTCCCATGTGGTTTTCAGCCCATTTAAATGAATGGGCTGTCAAAATGCACCACACGGGAGAACGTTGAAAATGTACAGGAGTGTGTGCCGCAATACAAGGCGATCCTGGAGTAAAATGGCCATACCTCCCAACTTTTTGAGATAGGAACGAGGGACATCTATTAGCAAAGGTATGTAGACATAGGACAAACCTCCTGCTATTCCCACTTAAAAGGAGAATTATACAAAAAGAAAAAAAAAGATTAGTTAAACCTACAAGTACTTTGTTTGTTTTTTTACCACTTCTATTCTTTTATATTGGCTTTTGAAATTTACAAATGCAGCAATTTAGAAATTGGATGAAAGGTTAAGCACTGGGAAACACTTTTTGAAATTTTATATACTACATAGATCAGAAAAATTGAGGAACAAATGAGGAGGAAAGGGAGACAGAGGGACTTTGTTCCAAATCAGGGACAGTACCTCGAAATAAGGGACAGTTGGGAGCTATGGAATTGGCTCCGAGTTTTCTTCAAAACTGCCCCACTTTTTAATGGCCTTGCTAAATCTGCTCCCAAAAATAATGCACTGTGCCCAGTGATCTTTGATTTCTCCCATGTTGTTCAGGAAAATCTTTGCCACTATAAGGTTACTTACTCCTGTTCTAGCCAATGTATCTCATGGCTGGACGCAAAAAAGTAAATACACACAGCTGTTGTATACAAGAGCTTCCTCCTAGCACCAATTGTTTTACTTTTTTTCAGCATTCAGTGGCTACAGCCTTCAAACAAACCAGTTTGAACAAAATGATAAAACCTTCATTTAGGTCATTAAATCTCTCTAGAGCATGTAAATACACCTATAATTTGCTGTTGTCACAAGGCATCTGAGTGTAATGCTCCATAATGAATTACTGGACTCCTGAAACATGATCCAGCCCTTCTGCTGCAATGTTCTCTGAATTCTGAACAAAGGAAAGATGATATGAAAGCAACTGATGCTAATATTCATTAAAATTTACAATGCACCGCTCTTCAGAACACTACTAATGCACTTTGTCTGAAAAAGTGTTTTTCACATAATGGAAATTGGAAGATCATAGAAATGCCAAACAAAGGAATTTCCTATAAATATCATATGCCCTGGCCCAGCCTGTAATTGTTGACATGAGAACAATTGGGGTGCCCCTGGGGTACCAACATATAGGCTTGGGTCACCTCCATCAGAGACAATAATCCTAATATATACCCAGAAACACTTTGCCCGCAACCCACCTTTGAAATAGCAGCTATCACAAAAAAGGCAGCGCTCAATATTGTGAATGCTCTCAAATGAACCTCATTTTTTATATAGTTAGCAAGCAACTAAACACCAATTTATGGGCACTAAATACCAACCACATACAGATTATGAATAAATCACATCATTCTTATGTAATAATACTACTACTACTAATAATTATAATAGTAATACTACTACAATAAAAGTTTCAAGTCTCTTATTACAAATCATTCTAAATTTCCAGCAAACACCACGTGTAGTGATACATTGCTCTTCTTCCAAATTATCCTTGTATACTCCACACTTATTGAGACCACCACCTATGGTAATGACACTTACCAGAAATTTCTACCTCTAAGTTGTAGGAAGGTCAAAACTCATGCCAGTCTGGTATTGAGCAATCAGGCAGGTGACCACAATAGGCAATGAATTTAAATCTCCATCAAATGAGGAACTCAAACAAAATAAAAGCTCCATAGTGTAATATTGCTTTTAATACAACCAAAAGACTGCTTCACAAATGTTCACTTTCATTACCATAGAGTGCGAGTTGCACTAAACGGTCAAAATAATGCAGATCTGGCTGCCATATGTCCCCGCATCTCAATCCCATGGATATATGTATCAGTATTTTCTATATAGTAGTGTTCTGGTCCAGCTTATGTGATAATGTCAAAAGTCCAACCCGACGTGTTTCTATACTACCACTTCATCAGGTCACCTAATTTTGTCTCTTGGTTAGTACTGATAGAGGTACAGCACCCGGTTTGGCACCAAGGGCAGACACAAATCTTCATGAAAGGACACATAGGTTTACCAAAATATTCAGATAATTACATACAGTATGTCTAAACATATGGCTTGGTTACCTTTCCCTCTTAGGAAGATACCAACATCCCATATATAGCTAATAAATCAAAATAGTTAACAAAATTTTAGGTACTGAATTTTATGATGACATCAATAAACTGCTAAAATTTATTTTCCTTCAATATGTCTTTTTTTTTTCAAAGGCCATATCCATTCTGTATCATGTATACATACTCCCAACCACCAGACCTACTCAAAACATGACATAAAAAAAGAGAATTGGCCAACAGCAACACCTGACGCAATGGATTACTACAAAGTGATGTAATGGCTATGTAACTGATACTTGGATAATGTTTGATGTGGAGGTTAGTTATCATTAGTGGTAATAGTGACAGGAAATACACAGCCAAAGATATTTCTTTTGAGCCCTAAACCAAAAACCTATACCTGACCTGTCTTTAAAAGCTAGAGAGTTAGTTTTGTGGTTTTCCAAGGGTACAGTAATCAGATACTGTACACGTATGGTGTGAATGAACCCCGAAAATACAATAGACACAGAACTGTTGGTCTTGCAGGGCCAGTTCCAGACCTAAACAAGAATTACTTTCTTTCCCAAAATATGTGAATAGGTTCATCTGGCAAACAATATGGGCTATAGTGGACATGACTCTTCATGACTAGTATGTCTGCTATTCCTGTTGTGACCATTACAGGTGGTGGAGTGTTAGAATGAACCCTCAGAAGGGAATTCTGTGATTTTAACAGCTGTCGTTAGAAGCAAGCTTCAGGCTGTGTTGTTGCAGCCTCTGTCACTCAATAAAACTGTCTCTTTCAGCCTCAATAAACTCATCACTGATACTACACTGTGTGCATGGGAAGCCAAAGCAGGTCATCAAAAAGAGTAAACGTTCTGTGCTATGTCACAAATGACTATGGTCAAAGAAAACATGTTCTACCACCTGTTTCCTGTCTTACACGGAGTTTCCAATAATGTCCTGTATGTTTTTCCTGAATGATTACTGGATACAAAGATATTCATTACCACTGACTGTTTGCATGGTAATAATTGCAAATCGATTGATGACAAGATGATGACGTTTGTACTGTTACAACTGAACAGAAAAAGCAGTCCTGCTTACACCTGTGTGACTCGTCACGCTACAGCTATCGATGTAAGACAAAGGGAAACCGAATATTGGGTTTGTTTACACCTATGCAATGAGACCTGGAAAAGGGGTACCAGCACTTAGCCCCCATAGACTGGGAGTGCATGGAAATGAATGACAACACATGGTTTTTGACAAAATGAAAGATAAGTGGGATTATTAATGGGCCTGAAACCCTCCCACAGAAAGCAACTTAAAGAGTCATCTTGATAAAAACAGGAGTTTTATTACAATTCATTGTAAAAAGTTGTATGGGGAAATGATCTCCTAAAATACATGTAAGATAGTATACAGTGCCTTGGAAAAGTATTCCTACCCCTTGAAATGTTCCACATTTTGTGATGTTACAACCAAAAGCATAATTGTATTTTATTGGGATTTTATGTGATAGACCAACACAAAGTGGCACATAATTGTGAAATGGAAGAAAAATGATAAATGGTAGAGCTGCATGATTTTGGCTAAAACGAGAATCATGATTTTTTTGAGAATAATGATCATGATTCTCTCACGATTCTCACGGCGTAACATCATCTTTCACATTATACAAAAAATTGGGCTAACTTTACGTTTTAGTTTTTTTTTAATTCATTAAAAGTATATTTTTTTTTTACAAATTGTATTTGAAAGACCGCTGCGCAAACACAGTGTGACATAAAATATTGCAACAACCACCATTTTATTCTCTAGGGTCTTTGCTAAATTATATATATATATATATATATATATATATATATATATATATATATATATATATATATATATATATATATATATATATATATATATATATTTATAAATGTTTGGGGGTTCTGAGTAATTTTCTAGCAATAAATATTGATTTTAACTTGTAAGCAGCAAGTGCCAGGAAAAGGTTTAGACTTTAAGTGGTTAAACTTCCCTCATCTACAGGCAGAAGTTCATTCCTTTGATCTAAGAGGAAATGTTACTTTGTTTATAATTATTCATGATATTGTGATAAAACTTGGCAGGCTGCCTGCATTTTTTATTTATTTTTTTTAGCTGTGAGAACTCTCTGCACTGGTTAGAAAGAATTGTGAAATGCTGTTTTGAAGATCGTGAAGGGAAAAGAATCGCAATTTTGATTCTTACGGATTGATCATGCAGCTCTAATAAATGGTTTTCAAATTTTTTACGAATGAATATCTGAAAAGTGCGGCATGTATTTGTATTCAGCTCCCTTTACTCTGATACCCCTAACTAAAATCTAGTGGCACCAATTGTCTTCAGACGTCACCTAATTAGTAAATAGAGAGTCTACTTGTGAGTAATTTAATCTCAGTATCAATACAGCTGTTCTGTGAAGCCCTCAGAGGTTGGTTAGAGAACTTTAGTGAACAAACAGCATCATGAGGGCAAAGGTACACACCAGACTGGCCAGGTATAAAGGCATAACTGCAAACCTACCAAGAGATGGCCGTCCCCCTAAACTGACAGGTCGGGCAAGGAGAGCATTAATCAAAGAAGCAGTTAAGAGGCCCATGGTAACTCTGGAGGAGCTGCAGACATCCACAGCTCAGGTGGGAGAATCTGTCCACAGGACAACTATTAGTCGGGCACTCCACAAATCTGGCCTTTATGGAAGAATGGCAAGAAGAAAGCCATTGTTGAAAGAAGTCTATGCTTACAGTTTGCCAGAAGCCATGTGGGGGACACAGCAAACATGTGGAAGAAGGTGCTCTGGTCAGATAAGACCAAAATAAACTTTTGACCTAAAAGCAAAACGCTATGTGTGGTGGAAAACTAACACTGCACATCACCCTGAACATACCATCACCACCGTTAAATATGGTGGTGGCAGCATCATGTTGGGGGGATGCTTTTCTTTAGCAGGGACAGGGAAGCTGGTCAGTGTTGATGGGAAGATGGATGGAGCCAAATACAGGGCAATCTTAGAAGAAAACCTGTTAGAGTCTGCAAAAGACTTGAGATTGGGGTGGAGGTTCACCTTCCAGTAGCACAACGACCCTAAACATACAGCCAGAGCTACAATGGAATGGATTAGATCAAAGCATATTCATGTGATAGAATGGTCCAGTTAAAGTCCAGACCTAAATCCAATTGAAAATCTGTTGCAAGACTTGAAAATTGCTGTTCACAGACGCTCTCCATCCAATCTGACAGAGCTTTAGCGATTTTGCAAAGAAAACTCAAAATGACTTGCAGCTGTAATTGCAGTGAAAGGTGGTTCTATAAAGTATCGACTCAGGGGGACTGAATACAAATGCACGCCACACTTTTCACATATTTATTTGTAAACAATATTGAAAACCATTTATCATTTTCCTTCCACTTCACAATTATGTGCCACTTTGTGTTGGTCTATCACATAAAATCCCAATAAAATACATTTAAATTTTTGGTTGTAACATGACAAAATGTGGAAAATTTCAAGGGGTGTGAATACTTTTTCAAGGCACTGTATATCCAGCTCAACCACCCTGAAGTGTCATTCTCCCCCATAAACCAAACACAGTAATTGATAAAGTAACTATTCCACACACAGTATTTAAAAAAAGTGAGTACACCCCTCACATTTATGTAAATATTTTAGTATAACTTTTCATGTGACAACACTGAAGAAATTACACTTTGCTACAATGTAAAGTAGTGAGTGTAAAGCTTGTATAACAATGTAAATTTGCTGTCCCCTCAAAATAACTCAACACGCAGCCATTAATGTCTAAACCGCTGGCAACAAAAGTGAGTACACCCCTAAGTGAAAATGTCCAAATTGGGCCCAAAGTGTCAATATTTTGTGTGGCCACCATTATTTTCCAGCACTGCCTTAACCTCTTGGGCATGGAGTTCACCAGAGCTTCACAGGTTGCCACTGGAGTCCTCTTCCACTCCTCCATGACGACATCACAGAGCTGGTGGATGTTAGAGACCTTGCACTCCTCCACCCTCCTGTTTGAGGATGCCACACAGATGCTCAATAGGGTTTAGGTCTGGAGACATGCTTGGCCAGTCCATCACCTAAAAGGATTTACAAAAATGTAAGGGGTGTACTAACTTTTGTGAGATACTGTATGTATAATACATAAATGAGGAGGTAAGATGACAGATAACCCAACGCATTTCGCAGTTGTAGCTTCTCAGGAGTGCAAAGGGTGTTGCTGAGCAGGGTTAAGGCACTTATCCAAAAGGATATATCGTCAGAGCTGATAGAGACCTTGCAGGACATGGTCAGAAGATGGTATGTGGCAGTAGATGACATAGGGATAGAACCCACGTAAAAGGCCCAGGAAGTCAATGAGTTTCTGGGGATATACTTCCAATTACCTTTGCACTTTAAGTATGGGCCATGTGGGCCGATGCCAAGTGGCTGTAAGGAGCTCACATGACTATCATATGAAAAATGCATTAGTATCGATAACTGCTATCAATGCGGATGAAACGCTTGCTCTAAAAGGTGGTATGCAAACAATTCATAGATATCATTTTTAAAGCAGAACTCCTGTCAAAAATGGATTTTACCATTAAAAGATACAAATAACGAAACCAGCTTTTACTGCAATATTTAACCTCAGTCTACAAATTTCCCCAACAGTACTTTATTTTAGCCACTAGGTGTCCTGACTCTGTCCTGGCATTCTTCGACCCCCTTCCTCCGAGCCTAGGTTGCCCCGGACTCACCCTAATCTGTGATTGATCAGTAAATTAGAAGCAATGATGAACTCCTTTCTCTGTCACTCTGCTCTCTCCCCCTATCAGCAATCTTCTTGTTAGCACATGAACTGATCGGCTTCTGGCACCGCATCCTCCTCACACTCCAGCCCTGTTATCCAGGGATTGCAAGAGGTTACATTCAGGTACTCACACCATTTATAAATACGTGTCATGCTTTAGTATTGGTTACTGAGCTGCATTCATTTATATTTGCCTGGATTTTAGCTTTAAATAGCTCCTGGGAGAGCACAGCTTTAATCTCACTGTTTGCTATGTGCACAACTTTTTTGTTTCCTCTGGTATTCAGAAATCCGCTCTATTGAAGTTTTTATTAAAGTCAGGTCACTAGGAAATTTTATTCCATCTTAAACTCATAAGTACAACCTAATTTCAGTAGCTTTTAAGTACACCAGCATTTATAACTATAGGCTAAGGATGGCTATGGATGCAGAGATGTCTCTCCAAGAATCACTGAAATCTTAATGCTTAAAAAGACCCAGTCACCAATATTGTATAGCAGGTAAAAGAAATCAAGTATTTTAAATGCTTAGGCTTAATGTACACGGGACGTCTTTACAATCTCCCCTGAATGAATTAACTTGACAGATAGTAACCCACGTTTAAAACATCCATTTTGCCGCGTTTACATGCCGCGTTTAGCCGCGTTTGCGTTAAGAAGCGTTTGAAAATATATTTTTTTTTTCAAAATAGCCAGAAACTAAAAATGCCTGTAAACGAGTTACCGCGTTTAGCCGCGTTTAGAAGCCCCCTTCACACAGCACACAGGAACAAAGTTGAGGTTGTCAATCATAGATTGATCTCTCCCCTGTCACCTTTTTCACTTGGTGTCAGGAAAACGTGTCAGAAGTGACTCATGCTGATAACAGAGGAACTAGAGAGCAGAGAGAAATGACACTTAGGCCGGGTTCACACATGTGCGGCCGCAGGTTAGTTCATGGGGGCTGGTGCGTGTTTGTTTACTGGTTCAGGTGCGATTCAGGTCTGAATTTTTGCCTGTATTCGCACCTGAACCGGACCCAAACCCGTACAGGACCCTTCTGCAATCTGAACCACAGCCGCCCTGGACTTGTGTGAACCTGCTCCACTGAGAGACAGTCACACTCGCCTGTCATGAGGATTGGATACGGGGAAACCCGCATTCAATCCACATATGTGTGAACCCAGCCCTAGAGGTTGATTTACTAAAGGCAAGTTGACTGTGCACTTTGTAAAGTGCAGTTGCCCTCTGCAAGTGCAGTTTCTTCAGAGCTTAGTAAATGAGGTAAGGCTTCACTTTGCAAAGAGTACCCAATCATGTGCAAGGAAAATAAAAAAAACAGCATTTTAGCTTGCACATGATTGGATGATGGAAGTCAGCAGAGTTTCGGCTCATTTACTAAGCTCTGGAGAAACTGCACTTGCAAAGGGCACAGTCTTCTTTCCTTTAGTACCCTATATACTCGAGATTTTCAGTCCTTTTTTTTAGGCTAAAAGTGCCCCCCTTGGCTTATACTCGAGTCACCGCGGTCTGCCTATCTGATCAGCGTGTCATGTAGACAGACGGCGGCCAGCGTGTCATAAAAACATATGGCGGCCATTCCAGTTTTCAGCCTATCACGGACATCCGCTCATCCTCGTCCGTGGTATGAGGATCAGCGGATGTCCATGATAGGCTGAACACTGACTGCTGGGAAATTGAGTGTTCTGCCTATTACAGACGAGGCAGGAGGCTTTTGAACACTGGAATGGCCACTGTATGTTTTTATGACATGCTGATCGGCGAAATGGTGGCTGCAGATCGGCACACGTAGGCATGCGCAGGACACAGAGAGGATGCAGATCGGCACACGTAGGCTGCAATGGACACAGGGAGGTATGCACAGGACACAGGGAGGTATGCACAGGACACAGTGAGGTATGCACAGGACACAGGGAGGTATGCACAGGACACAGGGAGGTATGCACAGGACACAGTGAGGTATGCACAGGACACAGTGAGGTATGCACAGGACACAGGGAGGTATGCACAGGACACAGTGAGGTATGCACAGGACACAGGGAGGTATGCACAGGACACAGGGAGGTATGCACAGGACACAGTGAGGTATGCACAGGACACAGTGAGGTATGCACAGGACACAGGGAGGTATGCACAGGACACAGTGAGGTATGCACAGGACACAGGGAGGTATGCACAGGACACAGTGAGGTATGCACAGGACACAGGGAGGTATGCACAGGACACAGGGAGGTATGCACAGGACACAGTGAGGTATGCACAGGACACAGGGAGGTATGCACAGGACACAGGGAGGTATGCACAGGACACAGTGAGGTATGCACAGGACACAGGGAGGTATGCACAGGACACAGTGAGGTATGCACAGGACACAGGGAGGTATGCACAGGACACAGGGAGGTATGCACAGGAAACAGGGAGGTATGCACAGGACACAGGGAGGTATGCACAGGACACAGTGAGGTATGCACAGGACACAGGGAGGTATGCACAGGACACAGAGAGGATACAGATCGGCACAGGTAGGCTGCAATGGACACAGTGAGGTATGCACAGGACACAGTGAGGTATGCACAGGACACAGGGAGGTATGCACAGGACACAGGGAGGTATGCACAGGACACAGGGAGGTATGCACAGGACACAGTGAGGTATGCACAGGACACAGGGAGGTATGCACAGGACACAGTGAGGCATGCACAGGACACAGTGAGGCATGCACAGGACACAGGGAGGTATGCACAGGACACAGGGAGGTATGCACAGGACACAGTGAGGTATGCAGAGGACACAGTGAGGCATGCACAGGACACAGTGAGGCATGCACAGGACACAGGGAGGCATGCACAGGACACAGGGAGGCATGCACAGGACACAGTGAGGTATGCACAGGACACAGGGAGGTATGCACAGGACACAGTGAGGTATGCACAGGACACAGGGAGGTATGCACAGGACACAGTGAGGCATGCACAGGACACAGTGAGGCATGCACAGGACACAGGGAGGTATGCACAGGACACAGGGAGGTATGCACAGGACACAGTGAGGTATGCAGAGGACACAGTGAGGCATGCACAGGACACAGTGAGGCATGCACAGGACACAGGGAGGCATGCACAGGACACAGGGAGGCATGCACAGGACACAGTGAGGCATGCACAGGACACAGGGAGGCATGCACAGGACACAGGGAGGTATGCACAGGACACAGTGAGGCATGCACAGGACACAGTGAGGCATGCACAGGACACAGTGAGGCATGCACAGGACACAGTGAGGTATGCACAGGACACAGTGAGGTATGCAGAGGACACAGTGAGGCATGCACAGGACACAGTGAGGCATGCACAGGACACAGGGAGGCATGCACAGGACACAGGGAGGCATGCACAGGACACAGTGAGGTATGCACAGGACACAGGGAGGTATGCACAGGACACAGGGAGGTATGCACAGGACACAGTGAGGCATGCACAGGACACAGTGAGGCATGCACAGGACACAGTGAGGTATGCACAGGACACAGGGAGGTATGCACAGGACACAGGGAGGTATGCACAGGACACAGTGAGGTATGCACAGGACACAGTGAGGTATGCACAGGACACAGTGAGGTATGCACAGGACACAGGGAGGTATGCACAGGACACAGGGAGGTATGCACAGGACACAGGGAGGTATGCACAGGACACAGTGAGGTATGCACAGGACACAGGGAGTTATGCACAGGACACAGGGAGGTATGCACAGGACACAGTGAGGTATACACAGGACACAGGGAGGTATGCACAGGACACAGGGAGGTATTCACAGGACACAGTGAGGTATGCACAGGACACAGTGAGGTATGCACAGGACACAGTGAGGTATGCACAGGACACAGGGAGGCATGGAGCTGCAGATGGGCAATGTTGACCCTCTTTTCCACTTACAGTAGCTGCTGCATTTCTCACCCTCGGCTTATACTCGGGTCAATAAGTTTTCACAGTTTTTTGTGGTAAATTAGGGGCCTTGGCTTATATTCGGATCGACCTATACTCGAGTATATACGGCAAATCAACTCATTAATGTTTTGGAGAGGCATATACGGAGTATAGAAATATGTGCTTTCTTCAGATTTCATGTCTCAGGTTTACAACCATTTTAAAGGCTGCTGACATCACATCCAAGATGGCGGCACCCAGCAGCAGTATTAAGCCATTTAGATGTCTATGCAAGGAAGGGTTTCACAGGTAAATAACATACAAAAATATGTTCAATTTTACTGAAAATATAATCCTATAGGAAGGGATTTGTTCAAATTAGTGGTCTGGGGTAAGGGTCTCTTTGCGATTTTATCAACTGACCAAAGTGGAACACATATAGTCCAACAGAGGAGAATAGGTCCAATCACAATCCAATCCAATTATCTACAAATTGTAAACTTCTGTGTATTCTGATAACAGATGTGGTTGTCATTATCTCCTAGGGTTGCCCCTAATTACCCCAATTACCCCATCCTCCTTAAGACCCCTTCACACTGAGGCATTTTTCAGGCGCTACAGCGCAAAAAATAGCGCCTGTAAAGTGTCTGAAAATAGTCTCAGCTGCAAACCCAGTGTGAAAGCCCAAGTGCTTTCACACTGAGGCTCTGCGCTGGCAGGGCGTCACAAAAAGTCCTGCCAGCAGCTTCTTTGCAGCGGTGCAGGAGTGGTGAATACACCGTTCCTCCCCATTGAAAACAATGGGGCAGCGCTGCTATACCGCCGGCAAAGCGCCGCTAAAATGACGGTAAAGTGGAGCTAAAAATAGTGCCGCTTTACCACTGACGCCCGGGGCGGCTCTGTGTGAAAGGGGTCTAAAGCATAGCATTAAGCAGACATCAGGCCTCTTATGTCAAGATTAACATGTACTGTGGTCACTATTATTGCTGTTCTGTTTTTTTCTTATGCTAATAAAATCCAAAGAAAAACGAAAACATGCCAGAAGTAACAGCTCCTATACTAAATTATGTCTGAAAGTGGAAAATGAAGTGGCTTGTGGGAACAGCACTCAGAGTGCTGCCTTTGACTTATTTTTTTTTTATAAATTCTTTATTTAGAAAAAAAAAAAAAAAACAAACACACACACACACACTAGTACAGAGATCCATATGACATTGTTTGTACCGTAGTCCACCTCGAAGGGACAGACCACGTAACCATACATCCTGGTCTAACAGGTAATAAAAGCATGAAACATTAACCTGGTGGTAGACTTTGGGGTCGAGAAGCTAGCTGTATACCGTATATTTTTAGATGGTTCACACCAAATTATTTATGATAGAAAGGGAGGAAAATGTGACCCTAGGGTCAAATCGCCATAAAGAAGAGCTAGAAAGGAAGTGTGAATAGAGAAAAAAGAAGAGAAGAAGAGGGAAGGGGGAGGAAGAAGGGAAAAGGAAGAAGAAGGGAGAGAGGGGGGGGAAGGGGGGAAGGGAAAGAGAAAGAGAAAAAAAAGTAAAAAAAATAAAAATAAAAAGGGGGAGGGGGGGATTAGTAAAATTTAGCTTAATTAAATGGGGAGGGAACCTTCCTCCAGTCCCTCCACCCATACCGGGTATTCCTCCCAGGTATCTCCATTCTCAGCCATATTAGATCATCAGCTGTGCATGCTCCTCTGAGTAGACAAACTTGTGCCAAAAGAACCACTTCTGATGGAACAGTTCTCTGAGTCCCCTCTCTGTGGCCACCAGATCCTCCATTTTGTTAATTTCAGCTACTTTTTTCAACCAGCCACCCCCGGAGGCTCCGTCCGCTTCCAGAACAGGGGAATGCAGCTTCTTGCCGCTGTGATCAAGAGAGGTATAATGGATTTCTTATAGATCTTGCTCTGGATTTTATGGTGATGTAAAAGAAAGAAGGCGGGTGTCCTGGGCCGTTCATGGTTCTGGGCAACTTCTGGATAATGCGGTGGACTTCGGTCCAAAATGGGGTCAGGGAACGACATGACCAGGAGACGTGGAGGAGAGACCCTGGTCCATCCCCACATCTCCAACATAGGTCTAAACTCTGAGGGAACATCCAATGTATCCTGGCCGGGATGTAATACCACCGAGTTAGGACCTTAAACCCTGCGTCCTGGTGGTTAGCGCACAAGGAGGTCTTATATGCGAAGAGAAACAATCTCTCCACTTGCCTCTCAGTTAGCTTAAGCCCCAAATTTCGTTACCACTTAGAAATATAGGGGGGTATGTTTTTTATTTATTATAGAAATATAGGAGGGTCTGGATTTGGGGGAGCAATGAGCAATTGGTATGCCAATAACACCATATGACGCACCGGCTCTTGTTCCGAGCAAAGTAGCTCAAAGGTATTCAAGGTTCTACTAAAGGGTGCCGGGGAGGACTGTGATCCTATAAAGTGAGCTAGCTGGAGTTTTTGCCAGAAGGATAGGCCCCTAAGAGAGGGTCTTCCATGATATTTTCTCTAGACATCCACTTTCCGTTGCTGATGAAGTGTCGGAGCTGAGATCTTCTGACCTCTTTCAGGTCCAGAAACCTGGGATCGCTGAGTCCCTTGCTGGACTTATTTTTAAAAGTACAGAGATCAGAGTTGGCATCTACGTTCCGGCCTTCACTCTCTAGTGCTGCCATTCTCAACCAGGGTTCTGTGGAAACCTAGGGTTCCTCCAGAGGTTGATAGGGGTTCATTGAGCAATGGTTGACTGACCTTCCATCTGGGGGTGCCTGGATACTTCCTGGTCTAGTGCCACTTGTGCCAGGACACCAATGATCTGTCTGGAAGGGGGCATTCAGGCCACCAATGTAAGGGTAGTGTTTTTTACCACTGGGCATTTATCCTTCTGACCCCTGATGACTTGGTTGTAGCAGGGGTTCCCTGAGACCTGAAAATTATTTCATGGGTTCCTTTTGGGTAAAAGGGTAGAAAGGCTGCCCTAGTAAATTAGTGACTTGGATAAAATATGCAAGACATGGTTTCTGAACCTTCAGACGTCATGCTTGTCCCAGGTCAGTGATTCATTAGTCAGTGAAGTGAGGATCAGGATAACAGCCCTGGAACTTGCCCTTTTAAAAACAAGTCAGGAAAGGCAGTTACTATATTTCTGTCCTTGGCTATTTACTACAGCGGAGGATGATTTCTTTTCCTATAAACTAGTCCTGTCATTTCCGGTGCTGAGCCCCATCTTACTTCATTTTACAGCTATGATCTATACAGTAGTCCAGAATGGCCCAGTGGTTCAGACAGCTGTTGTTTTTTACTAAAAAAAAAATACATATACACAAAGCTTAATTGCATTTTGTCCAGTACTTACACTATGTCATGTTGCATACTTGGTCTGTGTATATAATTCTCCACCATAATCCTATTATGGAAATAATGATGAAAACAGCTTTGTAAAGTGCAACTGTCTGCCGGACAATAGTGGATAATGGTCTCTAAGGACATAGTTAATATTCAGAAAAAGGGTTTGATTAGCAGAGCACGCAGCTAAAATGTTTGAAATACCAGGACTAAAAATAAATTCCAAATTGACTATTTTAAAACCTAATTGACGCTGGCATAATCTACACTATGAATGTGTCCCATAACGTGGTGTGTCAAGAATGTGGGTCGCTCTGCTCTGCTTGGTTGCCTCTGTGAAAATACACTATGGCCTTTATTTAATTAGGCAGAGCGCAGAAAATCATAGCAACCAATCAGAAATGATCTTTCATTAGTCTGAAATCAGTCATTTGTAATTTGGTAATGCAGGCATACAGCAGTTTTACATGCAGCACATCATAAGAATGATTTTTTTTTTTTTTTCATATTTACACTTTTTTGGCTAAAATTTTTACCGGAGAAAAGAAAAATTCATTTAGAGATCAAAGTGCACAACTTACTGAGAAACTGAAAGCACTTTTAAATACACATTTAAAATAATTTAAAACCTTTTAGAATGAGTATCAGGGACACTTGGCTGTTTGTCTTGCATTAAAATAATTAGGAGGATGACAAAGCAATGCATTCACATTCATGACATGTTGCCAAAGACTGAGTAAATACGTGGAATATTAAATGCCTTTTCTTCAATAAATGTTCACTAAGACCGCCTTGGAAATCTTAATAGATAAGAAATATAATACAAGAAGATTGGTTTGTACTACAAAGAAAGGACAATTTTTCAAAGACTTTAATTTCCTCTTCTGGACATTATGAAAATAATAAAAATATATATTATGCCCTGTTGGAAATATGCTAAACAAAGTGTTATCACATGGGCCCAATAGTGGGTGACGCTCGGGTTCTAGATCAGGAGCTAGGGACCTCCACACATAGCAAAAAAACAAACAAAAAATAACCCCTTTAAAGTTCCCCCCAGACTTAAAGCGGGGTTCCACCGAAATTTTGAACAATATCTGTATGTATTCTCTTCCTTGCCTAGATGCTGACATGCCGTTTAAAAAAATTTAAATCGGCGTAATTACCTTTTATTTTTCTATTTTTCTTTGCACTTCCTGGTTCTCCTCCCGTGGGAGTAGGCGTGTTTCTAGCCTCTCCCAGACTCCTGGGAGCTAGTCTCAGGCTTCCCAGGATGCCACTGAGCATGTGCGGGAACGAGCGGTGAATGCTGGGAGCACAGCATTCACCACATCCAGGAAATAAATGCTTGTGGGCTTCAAATGCCCACAATGAAGATGGAAACCGCCTGCAGTGAATAATATAAGTTATTCTTTCCAACGAAATCTGACACAGGCGGACATATTACACACAATATGTGAGTATGTAATGCTGAGAAGAAAAGTTTGTGAATGAACTCAAAAAAAAAAAAACAATAGATAGGTGGACCCCCGCTTTAAACAAGCATTTACCCCTTGCAGTGCAGGAGCAGCCCCACTACAAGGGAGTATTTTTTATTTATTCCTGAGAGAAATGAGGGAGTCGCCAATGCTAACCTACTGGACATGCTTGAATCCCTGCTGTCATATTTATCTTGTGGATTAAAAAAACTTTTTGAGTCCCTGGTTGGAACAAGCATACATATGAGGTACATCAAAGTGAAGTCAAAATCCTGATTTGCCTACAGACAGTGACGCAGAAAGCACTGAAACCATTAAAGAATATGTAGACCTTCACCTTGTAAAACAACCCATTCAGTTTAAAATAGAAATGTGATGCAAACATTTGTGTATGTATATACTGTGTGTATTATTTTATACAGTTTATACAGTGCCTTGAAAAAGTATTCACACCCCTTGAAATTTTCCACATTTTGTCATGTTACAACCAAAAACATAAATGTATTTTATTGGGATTTTATGTGATAGACCAACACAAAGTGGCACATAATTGTGAAGAGGAAGGAAAATGATAAATGTTTTTCAAAATCTTTTACAAATAAATATCTGAACAGTGTGGCGTGCATTTGTATTTAGCCCCCTTTACTCTGATACCCCTAACTAAAATCAATCTAGTGTCACCAATTGCCTTCAGAAGTCACCTGATTAGTAAATAGAGTCCACCTGTGTGTAATTTAATCTCAGTATAAATACAGCTGTTCTGTGAAGCCCTCAGAGGTTTGATAGAGAACCTTAGTGAACAAACAGCATCATGAAGGCCAAGGTACACAACAGACAGGTCAGGGATAAAGTTGTGGAGAAGTTTAAAGCTGGGTTAGGTTATAAAAAAATATCCCAAGCTTTGAAAATCTCACGGTGCACTGTTCAATCCATCATCCAAAAATGGAAAGAGTATGGCACAACTGCAAACCTACCAAGACATGGCCGTCCACCTAAACTGACAGGCTGCACAAGGAGAGCATTTATCAGAGAAGCAGCCAAGAGGCTCATGGTAACTATGGAGGATCTGCAGAGATCCACAGCTCAGGTGGAAGAATCTGTCCACAGGACAACTATTAGTTGTGCACTCCACAAATCTGGCCTTTGTGGAAGAGTGGCAAGAAGAAAGCCATTGTTGAAAGAAAGCCATAAGAAGTCCCGTTTGCAGTTTGCGAGAAGCAATGTGGGGACACAGCAAACATGTGGAAGAAGGTGTTCTGGTCAGATGAGGCCAAAGTTGAACATATTGGCCTAGAAGCAAAACGCGGAAAACTAACACTGCTCATCACTCTGAACATACCATCCCCACCGTGAAACATGGTGGTGGCAGCTTCATGTTGTGGGGAGGTTCACCTTCCAGCAGGACAACCACCCTAAACATACAGCCAGAGCTACAATGGAATGTTTTAGAACAAAGCATATTCATGTGTTAGAATGGCCCAGTCAAAGTCCCGACCTAAATCCAATTGAGAATCTGGGGCAAGACTTGAAAATTGCTGTTCACAGACGCTCTCCATCCAATCTGACAGAGCTTGAGCTATTTTGAAGAATGGGCAAAAATGTCCCTCTCTAGATGTGCAAAGCTGGTAAAGACATACCCAAAAAGACTTGCAGCTGTATTTGCAGCAGAAGGTGATTTTACAGAGTATTGACTCAGGGGGGCTGAATATGCACGCTACACTTTTCAGATATTTTATTTGTAAAAAATGTTGAAAACCGTTTATCATTTTTCTTCCACTTCACAATTATGTGCCACTTTGTGTTTGTCTAGCTCAGTGTTTCTCAACTCCAGTCCTCAAGGCGCACCAACAGGTCATGTTTTCAGGATTTCCACTATTTTGCACAGGTGATTTGATCAGTTTCACTGCCTTAGTAATTACCACAGCCGTTTCATCTGAGGGAAATCCTGAAAACATGACCTGTTGGTGCGCCTTGAGGACTGGAGTTGAGAAACACTGGTCTAGCTCATAAAATCCCAATAAAATACAATTGTGTTTTTGGTTGTAACATGACAAAATGTGGAAAATGTCAAGGGGTGTGAATACTTTTTCAAATCACTGTGTATATATACAGTATATACAGTGGATATAAAAAGTCTACACACCCCTGTTAAAATTTCAGGTTTCTATGCTGTAAAAAAAATGAGACAAGGTTAACTTTTTCCACCTTTAATGTGACCTAAAAACTGTACAACTCAATTAAAAAACAAAATGAAATATTTTAGGATGGGGAAGTAAAAATAAAAAAGACAAAAATATTGTGGTTGCATAAGTGTGCACACCCTGTTATAACTGGGGGTGTAGCTGTGTTCAGAATTAAGCAATCACATTCAAACTTATGTTAAATAGGAGTCAGTACACACCTGCCATCATTTAAAGTGCCTCTTATTAATCCCCCAAAAAGTTCAGCTGTTCTAGTAGGTCTTTCCTGGCATTTTCCTAGTCTCATCCTACAGACAAAGCCATGGTCCGTAGAGAGCTTCCAAAGTATCAGAGGAATCTCATTGTTAAAAGGTATCAGTCAGGAGAAGGGTACAAAAATATTTGCAAGGCATTTTATACATATATAAGTGGAGAAAATACACAACACAACAGTGACTGGACAAGAGCTGGACGCCCCTCCAAAATTGATGAAAAGATCTTCCTGCTTTGCGGCTATTTTTCTTCAGCTGGAACAGGGGCCTTAGTCAAGGTGGAGGGAATTATGAATAGTTCCAAATACCAGTCAATATTGGCACAAAACCTTCAGGCTTCTGCTAGAAAGCTGAACATGAAGAGGAACTTCATCTATCAGCATGACATTGACCCAAAGCATACATCCAAATCAACAAAGGAATGGCTTCACCATAAGAAGATTAAAGTTTTGGAATGGCTCAGCCCGAGGGCCCTGGGCCACTAGGGGGCCCCATCAGGGTTGCCAGCCTCAGTAAAACCAGTATGTAAAAATCTGTGCTTTTTTTTACATCTGTCTGTGTATACTGTGTGTACATGTATGTGTATACTGTGTGATTGTATACTGTGTGTGTGTATATACTGTGTGGCCCCATAATCTCTGATTGCCTGGGGGCACCACAATCTCCTATTGCCCGGGGGCCCCATGAGTTATCAGTCCGCCCCTGCTGGCAGGATCACCAGAAGTTTTACACAAATGAAAAATACAGTACGGAGAGAACAGGATACCTTTTAACACAAGTACATGGTACAACAGGCACATATCAGGAATATGAAATGTTGGGTTAACGTTTTCTATAATTTAGCATGACAGCCAGTTATTTACATTTATATACTTTAAATAAGAACAATAATTACAAAATATACATATAACAGTATTTTGCTCCCTAGGGAACCAATCAGTGGTGGCCTTTTTTTGGGGGGCGCAGCAAACAGCCACCCCCCCCCCGGTGGAGCTGCACTACCCCCCCGCGGCACTAGCCCACTCCCCCACCACCACCCGCTGTCCTTACCTTGGATGTGGGCAGTGAGAGTATGGCGGGTTCGGGGAAAGTTGCTCAGGTGTCCTCTCCTCCTCCCTCCCCCCCTCCAATAGGATTGCCAAACGCTTCCCGATTGGCCGGGAGGAGGATCAGTGTTGCAACAGTGAATTTTCATTCACTGTTGCAACACACCTGGGGGGGGGGGTGCTCCAGATGCAATGCTCTGCATCCTGAGTCCACCCTATTTTGAAGCCTATGAGAGCCTATGGCTCTAATCAGTGCTTAAAAAAAAAACAAAAACCCTGACCGCTGTAATTCATATGCCCGGTGACCCGAAAGGGGCCGGACACATGAATAGGGGGCTGGCCGCATCCACAGTGGACAGAATAATGCTATTCATATAGGGGGTAGGGAGGATAGGGGAGGTGGCGCCCAGGCACCCCAATGGATGGGCCGCCACTGGAACCAATTGCATATAGCTTTTGGCCCCGCTCAAATTTGTCTCTCAGTTTCTAGGCAGCATAGTTGGATAGGTCCCCCCTACCTGACAACGCCGCTGGAAAGAAGATGGATTTGTTATTGGCAGCTTTGGATGCAGGGGCCGCTCTGTAGACCAGCACTGCTATTCACAAAAGTAATCACACAGCCTGCAGGTTCTGGGTGTCTACTGGCAGCTGCTTTTACACATTCATTTCATGAATGATCGATCAGCGTTGTCGGGCCGTGGTATACACATCACAGGGTCCAACATCACTGAGCATTCATTCATAAAACTGAAAGCTCACCCAGTGCTGCGACACTATGTGATCCATGGGTCGGGCTGTGTATGTATAAGAGCACACAGTGCCTCAGCTCTGAGTGATCTGTCTCTATTATGAATCAACAATCAGCGCTGCTTGTTTATTCAAAATAATAAAGATCTCTCAGAACTGCGGCTCTGTGTAATGTATCTGCGATTCCTTTTTCTTTATACAGGGCAACAGTAGATACTTTACACAGAGGCAAAGCTTAAAGTCATTATTTGTTCATCTTTTTTGAGTCACGGACCCCTTTAAGAATCTGATGAAAGCTATGGACCCATTTCCCTGAAATATTCACATAAAAACGGCTTTCCATGCAACGAATCTACTGTATGTACAGTACTTCGTAAACTCACTCCTTCTTATGCAAAAAGTAAATGCCACTCATTACAAAAATCAAATCAAATCATCTTGTGCCAAAATTGTTTTGTTTCGTTTTTATTCGTTAATCTAGTTATTTAGTGTCCTTAAATTTGGTTGATTCGTTCAATTCGTATTCAGGGATTCGTATTTGAAATTCGTTTCATGTCTTTTTCAAATTGTCTTTGAATTTACTGATTTTTTCGATTTGAAATGTTCGAAATCAATTAGTTTTGAATTGGTTGAATCGAAAACTTTAGATTTTAACATTTTTTTTTCGATTTGAATGTGGCAAATTGAACAAACAAAAGAAAAATCTTCATGAAATGATTGAAATTACTCTTTAAATCACCTTTGGCTTAACAAAACTGCATTATTTTGAAAAATACTCTAATAACATACACAGTCTTTGATTTCAGCAATATGTGTACAGTTAGAATTCAACTGGAGTTTGATGTAAAATTAAATTTCAATTTCAGTCCGAATTTCCGAAATCCGGACGAATTTCATTTTGTTATTCGGAGCATTCGTTAAAATTAGTTTATATTGTAATTTGGGTATTCCGATATATCCAAATCTCTGAATAATGAAAAATTTGTCTGAATATTAATTCGGAACGAAATGAACCGCACATGTCTATATCAGTGGCGGCTGGTGCTCAAAATTTTTTTGGGGGGCGCAAACAAACTGAAAGATTCTGAAAAAAAAAAAAACATCAATTGCCGCCTCACTGTACAATCAAACGCAGCCACTGTACCATCAAACGCAGCCACTGTACCATCAATTGCCGCCACTATGCCATCAAATGCAGCCACTGTATCATCAAACACAGCCACTGTGCCCATCAATTTCAGCCACTGTACCATCAAACGCAGCCACTGTGCCATCAAACGCAGCCACTGTGCCCATCAATTGCCGCCACTATGCCATCAAACGCAGCCACTGTGCCATATCCAATGTTCCCACTGTGCCATCAAATGCTGCCACTGTGCCATATCAAATGCTCCCACTGTGCCATATCAAATGCTGCCACTGTGCCCCATCAAATGCTCCCACTGTGCCATAACGAATGCTGCCACTGTGCCCCATCAAATGCTCCCACTGTGCCATATCAAATGCTGCCAGTGTGCCATATCAAATGCTGCCAGTGTGCCATATCAAATGCTGCCAGTGTGCCCCCCGCCAGCCGTCTGCACTTACTGTTTTAGTGGGACAGCTCCTCGATGTCTTTTCCTGTCATCTCTTCCCATCCTCTGCTATGATTGGACGCCTGATAAGCATCCAATCACAGCGCCTGTCGTTTCAGCCAATCAGATGACGGGTAACAGATCCAAGCACCTGATTGGTGGAGAGGCGGTTTAGTGTTAGGAAAGCGCATAATAATTCACTTTTCTGACACAGTTGAGTGATCTGCGAGCACCCAGCATGGGCGGGCGCCTGAATAGAGGGTGACAGCGGCAGCCATAGATAGATTCATGCAATGAATAATCTATCTATTGGTGCTAAACTGGGTGGCAGGAGAGAGGGGGCGGCGCCTGTGCGCCCTTATGGATGCACCGCCACTTATACTACTAGAAAATAAATGAGAATTAACACTTGTTATGGAGAGGCACAAGATGGTGGTTATGCAGAGAATGATGATACAAATTTAAATGGTGAACATAGGCCAACAACGAGTCAAGAGATGCTTAGTGGTCAGTGCTATTAGCAGTGGCAGGGTGAGTTTTCTTGTATTTCTTTCTAAAGGAATCCATTGATTGGGACCAGGGAGAGGTCTGTATAGTGAATGTAAATGTTATGGACCTCCTGAAACCCAGCCATAGACCACTTAAGGGCCCAAGGACCCCAGGTTAAGAATCCCAGCTCTAGGTGATCTTTTACTAGTATGAATGAACATGCAGCGCTGATTGGGCATGCAGAATAATAACAGATTACTCAGCTAAGAGAGGGGGTGGGACTTTATGCTGGCTGAACCTCCCTTATAGGAATGCCAATAATGTGGGCTTCAAAAGGGGGTGGAGCTACAGCCAGCATTGAGAGGTGTGTTTAGAGGACAATGAGGCCAGCAGTGTTGTATGCAATTGGTCTCCTGGGAGATAACTAAAATAGAAATAAACAATAATAGTTTTTTTTTTTTTTTAAGGGAAAGTATGTTTTTTGTTTTTGTGGGCAATTTCATGTTACAACTTTCATTTAATCTAGAGATTTAAAGGTTAGCTACTAGAGGGAACTCTCAGTGTTCAAGTGCAATTTCTTTATCTCAGTCACGCAAGGAGAGCATATTTTTATTGAGCTATACAGGTTCTAGACGTGTGGCGTGGGAAGGAGCAAAAATGCAAAATGACTGCAAAACACTGAAAAGCAGGTGGCAGTCTCTGTATATGTAATAAGCAAATAAAGCTACCCTATCAGGGAAAAAAAAATGTTTATAAAAAATAAAAGAAAAGAAAAAATAAGATACCTTCATTTATAGAAAATATCATGAATACCTTCCCTATACACAGGACACACTGTTCTGCATGATGTAACTGCAGGGAGCAGAATGATGTCATCATTTTGTATATCTGATAATTATAATAGCTGAATGGGGTCCTATGGGACTAAGAGCAAGTTTTAATGCCAGGCTGTAATACATGTTTCCTGTCTCTGTGATCATTTCCAATGCTCGAAGTGTTAATTTTCTCTGCATCTGACTCCACCCCTCCCTGACATACAATTACAATGTCCATATATTCGCCCTGTCAAAACTGTTTAAAAGTATAATGAGTCAGCCTGCCTAAAATAAACTTTATGGCCTCCATTCTAAAGAACATGTCCAAACGCTGAGTGGAAAAATGAAGGAAGTTTACCCTATGAGCGGCATGGAAGAAGAGCATGCCGTCTGAAGTGGAATCGTGTTTGAAAGCAACGCTACTCTTTTGAAATGTGCTCCGACAGATTCATTGAACTAGCCAATCTCCACAATTAGATAATATCCTCTATTTACAGCTCTGGAAATGCACTTTACATTCACTATCCAAAGAGATTTACTTTCATTACAAGTTGTGCTGTGTGCCAAGGCAGATGCCATAGGCATGACATTCCCCCACTACAAATGCCACACATTACAAGGAGTATTCTAAGCTATGCCACAATGTATTGTGATACAAAACATATCTTTATATGTACAGATATCTCATCACCGGGTTAATCCAGCGTGTGTATAAAAAGTAGTCGCTTTAAGTTCACTTTCAGTTTAAGGAGTGGCTACAAAAAAGAATTTCATTTTCATGTTGCAAATGAATATGGTAACCTAATCACTTGATATTATTTATAATATTGCTATTTTGCAAACACTATCAAAAGCAGAGAACAAACGAGAGGAATACCTTTCTATTCATATCCTTGAAGTGTTATTAAATCATCAGTTTAAAGGGTTAGTTCACCTTGAACTATTCACAACCTCTCCACCTCTCTGGTCCCTGCTGCATGTACCCTAAATGCACTTAGTGCCCCCTGATGACCTCCTCTTCCAGAGTGCCCCGCTTGTGCCTCCTTACATCCTCTTCCAGAGTGCCCCGCTTGTGCCTCCTTACATCCTCTTCCAGAGTGCCCCTTATACATCCTCCTCCAGAGTGCCCCCTTATACATCCTCCTCCAGAGTGCCCCCTTATACATCCTCCTCCAGAGTGCCCCCTTATACATCCTCCTCCAGAGTGCCCCCTTATACATCCTCCTCCAGAGTGCCCCCTTATACATCCTCTTCCAGAGTGCCCCCTTTGTGCCTCCTTACGTCCTCTTCTTCCAGAGTGCCCCCTTATACATCCTCCTCCAGAGTGCCCCTTATACATCCTCCTCCAGAGTGCCCCCTTATACATCCTCTTCCAGAGTGCCCCCTTTGTGCCTCCTTACGTCCTCTTCTTCCAGAGTGCCCCCTTATACATCCTCCTCCAGAGTGCCCCCTTATACATCCTTCTCCAGAGTGCCCCCTTATACATCCTTCTCCAGAGTGCCCCCTTATACATCCTCCTCCAGAGTGCCCCCTTATACATCCTCTTCCAGAGTGCCCCCTTTGTGCCTCCTTACGTCCTCTTCTTCCAGAGTGCCCCCTTATACATCCTCCTCCAGAGTGCCCCCTTATACATCCTTCTCCAGAGTGCCCCCTGCCCCCTTAGCATCCCCTTATATAGCCTTCTCCAGAGTGCCCCCTTATACATCCTCCTGCAGAATGCCCTCATACACATACACTATATTAGCAAAAGTATTGGGACGCCTGCCTTTACACACACATGAACTTTAATGGCATCCCAGTCTTAGTCCGCAGGGTTTTTATTACTGAGTTGGCCCACCCTTTGCAGCTATAACAACGTCAACTCTTCTGGGAAGGCTGTCCACAATGTTTAGGAGTGTGTCTATGGGAATGTTTGACCAGTTTTTCAGAAGTGCATTTGTGAGGTCAGGCTGTTGGACCAGAAGGCCTGGCTCACAGCTTCCACTCTAATTCATCCCAAAGGTGTTCTCTCGGATTGAGGTCAGGACTCTGTGCAGGTCAGTCAAGTTCCTCCACCCTAAACTTGCTCAATAATGTCTTTATGGACCTTCCTTCGAGCACTGGTCCAAATCATTTGGTGGAGGGGGGATTATGGTGCGGGGATGTTTTTTATGGTTTGGGCTTGGCCCCTTGGTTCCAGTGAAGGGAACTCTTAAACGGGGTTGTAAACCCTTGTGTTTTTTCACATTAATGCCCCCCAGCCCCCCCCCCCCGTTTTACTCACCTGAGCCCGTTCGTTCCCACGCCGGAGACATGCAAACTCTCCCTGGCCAGGGTCTCGGCTCTGGATTGGATCGGTTTGGATAGAGCGAACCCAATGTGTGACCTCATATTGTGACTCAACCACTCCACACACTTTATTTCCATTGGATGCTGCTACTGGTCAATTCTCTCTTTTGCACCAATCTGGATTAATATATATATCTTGGAGGTGTTACTTGAGTCTTTGGGGTTGTTTATTAATAATATGTTTATTTTTTAATACGCGTTTGTAATACCATGCAAATTTTGATCTATCTATGGCCGGCTTAAAGCTAGGCAGTCACTGCTTGGCTGACAATTTTCCAACAAGGCCACCCACAGCTCAAAATTCGAGTCATGTATGGCCAACTTAAGCATTTCATTCTAAAAAATGTCTCCATCAGTGGTGCTCATACCACCAGGAGAGCTTCTGACACATTCAAGGAATCAGAGCTGGGCTGAGGGGTAGGCAGCAAAGGAGTCCACCTTGAGCACTGTCATCAGGAAGGGGACGCCAAAAGAGCAATACCTGCAACCTATGCTGCTGAAGTACTTCACAGTACTTGGGTAAGGAGGAGACCCTTTGGCCTTTTTGCCTCTTCACTTTTTCTCAATATCTTTCTGTCAACGAGATCCTGAATATAAATATCAGTAAATTAATATGTCCATGTGCAACTGGCCTTAGTACCAAACCGGTAAGAACGTAACATGAGCAATGTACTTCCGCCTAGTAGCACTAGGGTCGTAGGTTCAAATCCCAATCACAGCATTACCTGCGTGGAGTGTGAATGTTCTCCTTGTGCTTGCATGGGTTTCTTCCAGGTGCTCTGGTTTCCTCCCACATTCCAAAGACATGCTGGTAGGTTCAATGACTACTGTCTTAATTGGTCCTAACATATATACATACATATATATATTATTATTATTATTATTATTATTATACAGAATTTATATAGCGCCAACAGTTTACGTAGCGCTTTACAACTTGAGGGTAGACAGTACAAATACAATACACTTTGATACAGTAGGAATCAGAGGGCACTGCTCCTTAGAGCTTACAATCTATATATATATATATATATATATATATGAATGTGAATTAAGGACCTTAAAATGGTAAGCGCCTTCAGGGCAGGGACTGATGTGAATTTACAATATATATGGAAAGTGCTGCATAAATGGATGGTGTTATATAGGTACCTATAATGAAACAAATAATAAATTAGTGACTAATGTATATAAAATCAGGTTAGCTACTGGCCTGAAAAACACAACCTTCTTTCAGAGAGTACCCAGATACCTGAGAGAATTGACAAATGAAAAAATTAGGCTCACCCACAACAGGCTTCCTGTAGAAAACTAGAGGAGTGGAGGATACAAGACTAATCACCTTGCTCAATGAAAGAGAGCAGCAGTCTTGATTACAGGAAGCTTGTGAACAGAGAAAATATTTCATACTAGGTTACTGCAAAGATCTGGAAAAGTACACAAAGAGAAAGAGTGGTACATGTACCATGAGGGGTTTTAATACTGTATGAGTGGAAAGGACTCAGGGAGCGCTAAATGTCCATGGGTTAGGGGCGCTAATTACTTGTTTTGCCTTGGGTGCTGACAACCCACGCTATGAAAACAATTTTACTGTTAGGGGTCCCCACAACTTGGGAAATGTTATCAAGGGGTCACGGCACTAGAAGGGTTGAGAACCACTGATCTATAGCCATATGTGAGCTTAGATGTTAATTCATAGTTGTGGGGATACATTTAGGAACACTGGTAAATTGGCATTCATACATTTGAAATCTAGCTTGAAAAACAAAGTTCTCACTCTAAGTAATAAGATTATTCTTACACAGGTACAAAACAATACCATTATGAATGGACAATAATTCAATCTGCTATATTTGTCAATGGATTCCAATCCCAGGAGGTATTCATAATTTCACTAAAGGCAGCAATATTCGCCATCTTTTATGAGATCAGTTACAGAAACAAATGATAATGAATCTCAGATCCTGAAAATGGTTTTACTACCAAGTACTGCAAATGTTGCTGAGTCACTTGTCTAGGTTATCAGAGGAGTAATTCATGCAGATCTTAAGGATTTTTATCAGATTTTCAATAGTCAGTGCTTAGCTGGCCATAGGCACGCAGATATCTCCCTAACAATGATAAACAGGGATATATTTGTCCATCCTTGTAGAAACAGCTCCAATGTCAGGACCCTCCATGATCCTTGCCTGATAGTTCATAGCTCCCAACTCTCCCTGATTTCGAGGGACTGTCCCTGATTTGGAACAAAGTCCCTCTGTTCCTCTTCCCTTCTCATTTGTCCCTCATTTTGGTCTGATCTATATAGTTGTATATAAAATTGCAATATTTATCTTACCAAAAATGTTTTCCAGTGTTAAACCTTTCATCCAATGTCTAAATTGCTGCAATTGTAAATTTCAAAAGCCAGTAAAAAGGAATAGCAGTGGTAAAAAAAGCACTCATGGGATTAAGTAATTTTTTTTTTTGTATAATTCTCCTTTAAGGAGGCGTGTCAGGAGGCGTGTCCTGTGCCTACATACTTTTGCTAATAGGTGTCTCTCATTCCCATCTCAAAAAAGTTGGGCGGTATGCTTACTGTTATGCTTTCCCCTGCTTCACAAAAGGGGTGGGTCGGCTTGCAAGGAGATTTTACAACAAATTGGAATGTCTCTGTGTGCAATAACCATTCCTCCTACTGTGTGAATGCCCATTATCACTTCCCAAGTAATTTTAAAAATATGGCCTAGTAGTGACATAATATACTTGAAAATGGCAACATCACATGCAATTTGTTATTTATAATTAATACCAGTATTTCAGAATTTGAAGGGGTTCTAAAGTCAGAAGGTTTTTTTAAATCTTAATGCATTCTATGCATTAAGATAAAAGCTTTTTTTAAAAAAAAAATCCTTCCTGATCTCCTGAAGGCATCAGTAAATGTATTTTAAAGTGTGTCTAAAGCCAAAACCTATTTTTTTTTTTTTTAATTTATTATTATAGATAGATCAATAAATAGTTAAATCTCCTGTTATTTTTTTTGCCATCTATGTGCTATTAGGGAGACTTCCCTTCACTTCCTGCACTATAAACAAGACAGATAACAAGAAGAAATATTTACAAAATGAGGGATGTCCACTCTCAGGCAGTAGTCACTGCAGCAAGTGTCCCTATTTAATGTTTTAGTAGCAACTCAAAATGTTCTATTTTTCCATCAGTCTTTCGCAGTGATACTGGTCACCAGGACAAATATAGAGGGTGAATCTCCCTAGCACGGAGACTGATAGAGGTTCTGATCCTTGCCTTTATCCTAAATATATGTGATCTTTTACCACATGTGAAAACCTGGCAATTATAGGGTCAAATCTCTGACTAGCCCTTTAAAGCTCCCAAATTTGCTGCAATTCCACTCCCATCCACTAGGGGCTATTCTTCGCTTGGACAGACGAGTCCTGGCTTCCACACAACGATACTTGGCGCTCTTCACCATCCCTTTGGCTGTGACACATGCCGGTGTTCTATCGAGAAATGACCCCGTCGAAAAATGCCTCCGATGGGTACGCGCATGAGCAGTAACCAACGTCACTCCAGCTGATATGTTGATCAGCTGGAGTGCCGTCAACACGGCGCATGCGCAGATCCTACTCATCAGAGGCGTTTTTCAACAGGGGGCATTTCTCAAAATGGGAGAATAAAACCCCCTTCTGATGGTGTAAAGACCCAGGCTTTCAAGCCCAGATATCCTACCAGAAGAGTTCCTGACAGACTGGGAGTAGGTGTGTTGGTGAATAGGTCTCCTGCATCACACGCAGGGGTTCTCTGAACACCAGATTACTGGCAAATGGAATGGAGTGTACTAAAGTACTACAGTAATGTCTGAATGAAATGTGCAGCTAGTCTGTGTGAATAGAATATTTATTCATTACAGGTACTTACAATTGATATAAAAAGTCCACACACCCTTGTTAAAATGTCAGGTTTCTGTGATGTAAAAAGAAAAAGGGACAAAGATAAATCATTTCAGAACTTCTTCCACCTTTAGTCTACGTTTCCACTATTGCGACCCCAAAGTCACGAGATTTAGAATGCGACTTTGAGTGCAGCTTTGATCCAACTTTACATTCTCTGGATCAAAGTCGCATCAAAGTAGTGCAGGTACCTTTTTAAAGTCGCTGATTTTCAAAGTCGCACAGATTTCGGAACGGGTGCCATTGAAATCAATGGGCTGTGACTTGTCATGCGACTTTATGTGTCCAAAATTGCATGACAAGTCGCACTAGTGGAAACAAAGCCTTAATGTGACCTATAAACTTTATAGCTCAATTGAAAAATAAACTGAAATCTTTTGGGGGGGGGGGGGGTAAAAAATAAAATAATAAAATAATGTGGTTGCATAACTGTGCACAGCCTTAAACTAATACTTTGTTGAAGCACCTTTTGATTTTATTACAGCACTCAGTCTTTTTGGGTATGAGTCTATCAGCATGGCACATCTTGATTTGACAATATTTGCCCACTCTTCTTTGCAAAAACACTCCAAATCTGTCAGATTGTGAGGGCATCTCCTGTGCACAGCCCTCTTCAGATCACCCCACAGATTTCCAATTGGATTCAGGTCTGGGCTCTGACAGGATCATTCCAAAACCTAAATTTTCTTCTGGTGAAGCCATTCCTTTGTTGATTTGGATGTATGCTTTGGGCTGTTGTCATGATGAAAGATGAAGTTAATTTTCATGTTCAGCTTTCTAGAAGAAGCCTGAAGGTTTTGTGCCAATATTGACTGGTATTTGGAACTGTTCATAGTTCCCTCTACCTTGACTAAGGCCCCTGATATTCTGCAAAAGGTACAGGAATTGGACTGCTGAGAATTGGGGTAAAGTCATTTTCTCTGATGAATCCCCTTTCCAATTGTTTGGGGCATCCGGAAAAAACCTTGTCTAGAGAAGAAAAGGTGAGCGCTACCATCAGTCCTGTGTCCTGCCAACAGTAAAGCATCCTGAGACACTTTCATGTGTGGGGTTGCTTCTCATTTACAATTTTGCCCAAGAACACAGCCATGAATAAAGAATGGTACAAAAACATCCTTCGAGAGCAACTTCTCCCAAACATCCAAGAACAGTTTGGTGAGGAACAATGCCTTTTCCAGCATCATGGAGCACCTTGCTATAAGGCAAAAGTGATAACTAAGTGGTTTGGTGAACAGAACATCAAAGTTTTGGGTCTAGGGCCAGAAAACTCTTGAGAACTTAATCCCATTGAGAACTTGTAGTCAATCCTCAAAAGGCGAATGGACAAACCCCCCCCCCCACAAATGTTGACAAACTCCAAGCATTGATTATGCAAGAAAGGGTTGCCATCAGTCAGGATGCACCCCCTCCCCAGCCCCCCTTTTACTTACCTGAACCCGATCATTCCATTGACGGGTACAAGCAGATCAGCTCCAGCCGCTATCTTGGGTCCTCATTGGCTGTATTGATAGCAGCAGGATCATTGGCTCCCACTGCTGTCAATCAAAGCCAGTGACACAGGAGCCGGGGGCGGGGCCGAGTCCTGCTGTCTGTGTCAATGGCGCAGCAGCAGGACTCAGGAGTGCACCCGTACAAGTGCCCCCAGGGAATGCAGGTCTCTGAGGGGGCACTCGAGAAGAGGAGGAGCCAGGACAAGACCCTAGAAAAGAGGAGGTAAGTATGACATGTTTGTTATTTTAAAAAAAACGAACCTTTACAACCCCTTTAGGCTGGATTCACACCAGTCCAGTGCGAATTCCAGCTCTGTTTTCTCTGTGAAGAGAAAAAACAGCTGTTCAGCGGTTCCTCTCCGTAGTAGGTGAGGATCAGCTGAGCAGGGAGAGGGGGGAGGTGTAGTGAGGAGGGGGAGAGAATGCCTGTTCACAACGGAATGCATCTGCGAATCAGATGCTTCCCATAGAAGAATATGTGCCTTCAATTGCACCGTATTGCCTAGAAAACGCACACGTTTTTTGGGCAATGCGGAGTGAGAATGCAACGCACATATGTGAACCAGATGCATTCAAGCAAATAGATTTTAAAATGTTATGCGAATTGGATGAGGTGTAAGCCGCATCCAATTCGCATAGGGGTGAACTGGGCCTTAATGTAATTGTCAATAAAAGCCTTTGACACTTATGAAATGCTTGTAATTATATTTCAGTATACCATAGTAACATCTGACAAAAAGATCTAAAAATACTGAAGCAGCAGACTTTGTGAAAATGAATATTTGTGTCATTCCCAAAACTTTTGGCCACGGCTGTATATTGCACATTCACATCAGTCCCCTGCCCTCAAAGAGCTTACAATCTAAAGTCCCTAACCCATATATACACATACTAGGGCCAATTTAGACAGGAACCAATTAACCAACCAGCATGTCTTTGGAGTGTGAGAGGAAACCGGAGTACCCGGAGGAAACCCGCTCAGGCACAGAGGTTCTCCATGCATGTATTGCTGTGGTTGGGATTGGAACCAACAACCCTAATGCTATTAGGTAGAAGTGCTAACCACCTAAAATTGATATATTATATATATATATATATATATATATATATATATATATATATATATATATATATAAAATTATCAGTCTTAACCGGAGTGTGCCTTTTTAAAGTTATTGCGCATTTTGAATGGACATTTAGATCTCCGCAATGTAGGAATGCGTGCGTTCTTGCATTGCATGAGACGACGTGTTACACTGCATTTTGCGCTGTGATGCCACCCCAATGCACCTAGCCATCGCAAATGTTATTATTATATTATTACCATATGTTGTGGTGCAATGCAATTGAAAAAAAAAGGTCACGTATGTCTATGGTGGCATTTAGATGCATCAAATGAATGGGCTGTGCCACAGCAACACACAATAATGCGGAAGCTGTATGATTTATTTGATTGCAACATTTGATTTTCACAGCCAAACTACACTTCCTCTTTTTTTTAGGAAAGGCAAGGTATTGGATGAATGGTTTGTGGAAAATACGAATGATGGTTATTACAGTAATAACATGTGTGATCAGTCAACATCACTCACTTCACTATCTTATCAGAGTGACTACAGATACAGGACAGGTTTGCTGCTAATTGTCTTGTGATGTGTGTATGAGAAGTACCAGCGCTGTTGTGGGTGTCAGAGCTCTTCACCAGGGAATCTAATAGCTGGCTAATTATTAAATGACTCTCCATAAAGTCACAAGCTTCAGCATTGCTACAAAGTATATAACCTGTCTATTGCTGCAAGCTACATATGTGTTACAAAGGTCTTCATTTACTGAAGCTGAACTTAGTGTTACTAAACCCAGAACACTCTTTTCACTATATCTGGTCTCCCACAGTACAAACAACATGGAAATGCAATTATTTTAGTAAATAGAAACTGCTAAATACCTTTTCTCATCAGCATTATATAGCAGTCTTATGACATCTATCAGTGTCTGGTTAAAGCTTGTAGGGGGAGTTTTCATTTACCTCTGACTGTCCTATGAGGCTGTAGGACCCCTGACCCTCTGTCTGGACAGTGCGGATTGGCCCTGTGCTGATCACATGCACTTTCCCAAGAAAAAAAAATACAAACTCTCTAGCAATACACACCAAACTGAGCATGTGCAGCTTGTCCCGTAGCCTCTGTTCTATCAGCAGATAGATTGGGGACAGTAAAAGAAGGGGAGGATCAGAGAAGACTGGATCAAAACAGCCTTTATACACAATGCAGAGGATTAACCTCTTAGGTTCCACAGTGAGTATAACAAGCATGCTTTACTGGATATACAGACTGATTTTACTGTGGTGGATTTAGTAAAGAATTAAAGAAAATAATGATTTTAAAAACTACTGTAGTAAACCCTGCTTGGTCATTTTTACCTACAGGTAAGCCTATAATAAGGCTTACCTGTAAGTTAAATTAATATCTCCTAAATGTGGACCATTTAGGATAGGGATATGCAATTAGCGGACCTCCAGCTGTTGCAGAACTACAACTCCCATGGGGCATAGCAAGACTCTGACAGCCACAAGCATGACACCCAGAGGCAGAGGCATGATGGGACTTGCAGTTTTGCAATAGCTGGAGGTCTGCTAATTGCATATCCCTGATTTAGGAGATATTCACCCTGCATGCAGCTGCTGATATCCCGGCACATATGCTCTGAAGGTCCGGCATACCTTTCTGGAACTTTAGAGCTTCGTGCCAGGAGCGAGGGCTCCCACGCGCATGTGACCTCATTGCAGCTCTGGCCAATCACATAGTCAGAGCTTGCAAACCCGGAAGAAAGACAGGAGGAACATGTCAACCCTGTCAGCGGTGACATTACAGCGCTGGAGGGCTTCCTTCCAAGGTGAGTATTTTATAATGTGCTAGTATGCAATGCATACTAGCATATTATGCCATTGCCTTGCAGGGTCTTTATTTTTTTTTTTGCAACGTCCACCGTTTACAACCGCTTTAAAAAAATGGAAGCACCAATTGCAAAAAAAAAAAATAATCACAAAACCCACCAGTGCAATTTCACAAAATTAAAACTGTTTCTGTAGGGAGGGGAAAGAAACCTTTTAGATCAGAGATCAGGGATATTAGTAAGTAATCAGCTTCTAACTTCAGCTTGTTCAATTAAGCTTTGACAATAAAACCTGGAAGCTGATTGGTTACTATACACAGCTGCACCAGATTTTGTAAATCTCCCCCAATGTCTCTAAAGCTCGTCATACACTTTACAGTTTTTTGGACAGTCTACATAAATTGACAAAATCTATGCAATGAAAGAACCTACCTAAACTATACAATCCACCTGTATCCAATCAGGCAGGCCCTTGCTGTACATAGCTGTTGGTAGATCTTAGGGATATTGTACAGTCAGATTATTGTAATGTGTGCGGTGAGTTTAAAGTGGTTCTAAAGCCTTAAGGTTTTTAACCTATGCATTGAGGTGAAAACCCTTCTGTGCTGCAAATCCCCCCCCCCAGCCCCTCTTATACTTACCTGAGCCCATGTCAATAAACACAGACAGGACGGCTCGGAAGCGAGTACGCACAGGCGCCCCCATGGAAAGGGGACCACAGAAAAAGAGGATCCATGCAAAACCACTGCACGGAGCAGGTAAGTATAACATGTTTGTTAAAAAAAACAAAAAACAAAGCTTTAATGTCGCTTTAACAGCTATACACCTGTGAGAGAATATAACAAATTGGGAGCTACATGTGGCTTCTCCTCCTAATCAAATGTTTTCCTTTTTTCCATCACATTTGTTTCTATTTACCTTTGATTAGTTTGTATTAAAGTGATTGTAAAGTCTATTTTTTTTTCCTTAAAAATAACAAACATGTTACACTTGCCTACTCTGTGTAGTGGTTTTGCACAGAGCAGCCCTAATCCTTTTCTTCTCGGGTCCCTCTTCAGCGCTCCTCCCTCCTGTTGGGTGCCCCCACAGCAAACAGCTTGCCATGGAGGTACCCGAGCCGCAGCTCCCTGTGTCCAATCAGACAGCAAGCAGCCCCTTTTTTCTCCTTATTGGCTCAATGACATTGACAGCAGCGGGAGCCAATGGCGCCGCGCTACTGTCTCAGCCAATAAGGAGGGAGAGTCCCGGACAGCCGAGTTTCTCGTGCAACATGGGTAGATCTAGATGGGGCTCAAGTAAGTATTAGGGGGGCTGCTGCACACAGGTTTTTTTATCTTAATGCACAGAATGTATTAAGATTAAAAAAACTTCTGCCTTTACAACTACTTTAAATCGGTTGTATACCCCGCTTTCACATTGTTACCTACAGGTAAGCCTATAATAAGGCTTACCTGTAGGTAGAATTAATATCTCCTAAACCTGTAAGGTTTAGGAGATATTCACCCTGCATGCAGCCGCTGACACATGCGCTCTGAAGGTCCGGCGGATGCCGCTGGAAAATCAGAGCTCCTTGCCGGAAAGAGTGACGTCATCGTGGCCCCGGCCACTCACAGCGCCGGAGCCGCGAACCAGGAAGAAACGCAGAGGGAACATGTCAGCTCCCTCAGCGGTGACCGGGAGGCAATGCTGGCACTGCGTTCTAAGGTAAGTACTTCATAATGAGTTAGTATGCGGTGCATACTAGCTCATTATGCCTTTGCCTTACAGTTTTGGGGTTTTTTTGCGGGCATACAACCACTTTAATGTGTTCCTTTCCTACCCTTTTGTCTGTGTGTTTATATTTGCATGTACCTTTTCACTTACGGTTATTTTTTACTAGTTATATAACTGGTAAACAACAGGAATCTCACAGGAATGTGCTGCACGCTGGTGTGCGATTCACATGTGGTGCAGGGTGGTGCGATTTTAGCTCTCACTGGACTGCAAAAGTAATGCATACGGTACTTTAAAAACCGCAATGCAACCGGACCACATGGTACTTTTGTATCCAGTGCAGGCAAACGCAGTGTTTGCAACCTGCCTTTGGGGTGTTGTTAAGTTAACAATGAAACACTCTGCAGATCGCAACTGCAGTGAGTTTTGTATGCGGTGTGGGAAATGTGCATAAAATGCACGTTTCTCGCACCGCGTTCTGGTGCGGACAGCTTAATGCCTTTATGAAAGAAACAGATCGCAGAAAAAAGTGCATTTTATACAAGTTATGCTTCAATAGTCCTAGATACTATTAAGGGTTCCCTTTAAGGCTAGGTTCACACTTTTGCATCTGCTTTTTTTTTTATGAGACTTTTAGCGCATTTTTGAGGTCGGGTTCACATATGTCCGGCCGTGGGTTCATGCCTGCGTCCCTGTTCACTGGTTCAGGTACAAAATTTGTTCCCAATTTTTGCAAGAACTAGCACCTGAATCGGACACAAAGACGCACAGGACCCTTTTTGAATGTGGACCAGGGCCGTCTCCCTCCATTAAGAGCAAGGGAAGCCTGCATCCAATTTGTATATATGTGAAGCCAGTCTAAATTTACATTTCAATGCACATTCACTTGCATTTTTTCTTTTACCCAATAAAAAAGTCAAAGAGGTTGCTATGGGGTGGGGGGTTGTTATCCTGTACTAAGATGCAAAAAAATGAATATTACATACTTTTTATTGTATACTGCCATTGAAGTCTCCTTTCCACCTTGGTGCTCCAAAAGCACACCTGTACTATTTTCCCAACCCATGGCAGCACACAGGTCTGAATGGCCCCCATAAAAAGAAATGGCAATCCTCTTATTGGGCGTTGGGCGTGTGACCGGTGGCCTATCTATGATGTGAGTTACCAATAAAGGACATTAGTGTGTCGTTTTAGGAGAAAAGAGTGCATGGTTTACCTAGCACTCCAGTCCTGGAACCTACGCCCTGGGGAGTACAAATAGATTGAATTCATGATCAAACCATCTGTTCACATATAAGTACCCCCCCCCCCCCCCCCACCAAAAAAAAAAACACTGATCTGAAAGACATACAAGCTGCCAAAGTCTGGCCTGGGGCACAAAAACTGGAAGGCACTGTAAAGGGAACCGTTCGGTCAGCCGGCCCCATAAGACGAACAAATGCATCTGGCTCTGGCAGCCTCTGAGAAATCCACAGTAAGGATGATAGTGCAGGATTCGCCCTTTTTTCGTCAGGAGATCAGGACAAGCACAATTTCAGTTATATTACATCACCGAGTAGCATGAACCAAAAATTGCTCTGAAGTTTTCACATTGCCTGGTGTCATCGGCCTGAATAAATAGGGGCATTCTGTGCCAGACAAAATAGACTGAAGTGTACGGGACAGAATCCCACGTTGTCACACTTTAAAATAATCCGATCCAGCCATGATCACCTCAAGGGTACACGGCCCTGAATATCACGCCACCCCCTGACCTTTTTGTGACCACATCTTTACTATTTAAGACAGGATGCGTCTATATTAGACCTCTCGCTCCAATCACGCTCCGCTGGCCTTTGTCGTTGCCACTACTTAAAAACCAACAACTGTTCACTATTTTAACACGCGTCCACATTCCGGTTATATTTTGCATGTCTGTTTGAATACAGAGCTTTCTCCTTATGGAAATGTGATCAGGGGTTAAGCTGTATTTTGGGACTTTTTTTTTTTTTTTCGGGTTGTAAATAAGCTGCACAGTGATGACTATCAGCATGGGAATGGGGGGGAGGGGGGCGGCTATGCTAGTTAAAACTAAATGTATATCCCACAAGCAAAAAGATCTAAGACCCTGTCATTAGCTGTAAATATCTGAGCTTTAGTGTGTTAACCCATTAAGGGGCTTATTCACCAAACAAGGCAAAGACCAACAGTAGGCAAATAATTATTTATGGATTGAATATTAGTACACATAAAGCTGTGTACTGCACTGTGCAAATCATCACATTACAAAGGTATGACGTACAGCAGAGTAAAGCCTATGCAGGTACAACGGTGAGCATGTGTTTTTGCACATTTTAATGCATCACGTTTAGGGTTGCCACCTCATCCCTTTAAACCCGAACACATGAATTACACAGGTTCTGAGACTAATTTAATGCAGATAAGGCACCAAGTGAGTTTAATTAACACCTTAATTAGCCACGAAACCTGTGTAATTAATATGTGTTCAGTTTTAAAAGGATGGTGGAAACCCTAATCGCGTTTGGGGCAGTTCATTTATTTCATTAGAATTGCAGAAAAGAAGTGCAGGCACATTTTTTTTTCTTATCTAGGCTACACCAAAACACTTGATACTTTGTTACCATGTGTATTAGGCCTCATGCACATTGAGCATTTGCTCAGCTCCTCTAAACGCCCTTTCTTCTGGCAGAAAAAAAGATGTCAAAAACCACTGTATTGCACATGTGCTTATGAAGGTTTGTATTCGTTTATTTGCGTCTGGGCATTTGGCATTATTGAATATTAATTACTCTGGCCATTAGAATGCATTAACACACAAATGTGCCTAAACGCTTCTCGCGTTAATGCACGCGTATGCGCGTTTATGCATATACATGCTTTTTTTCTGCCCAAATGCTCCTCTCCTGAATGTTTTTTTTTTTTTTTTTTTTTTACACTAAAGGCTCCTTTTCTAAAATGCCTGTAAATGCCTATGTGTTCATGGATGCATAGGCGAACATACAGGTGTATTTATAGGCTGAAAAATTCAACGCCAGGCTCTTGTGAAAGTGGCGTTTTTTCTGCCCAGTGTACATGAGGCCTTAATGTGCAGTTTCTCACTCACATTAGCTAGATGCCTTGGGGTGCCATTAAGACTTAATGGCACTGCAGCGTGCCTGGAAAAAAGCATGCATGTTTTTTAACGCTGCAGGAATGTGAACAATTTTGCTTGTGTTCCTGCATCACACAAATGTGAACGGAACCTTAGGCCGATGACCCACAAGTGATTTCTTTTAAAATAGATAAATCACTGCTACAGATCACTAATGCCAGCAATAAACAGTTATTTGTAGCTAGCGATTTAATCATTGGCGATTTGCTGCAACATTGGGTTGCCTCTGCTATAAATCCCCTTCCTTCAGCATTATGTTACCAAGCATAGTGATTTTGCAGAAAAGCATTAAAGTGGAATTAGATTCAAATTTTTTAATACTGCCGACAGGTAGGGTTTTAAATGACAGAAGAGACCCTATTAGTCATAAATGGTTCTCCCAGTCTGTCAGTGGCAGTGTAAACTGAACTGTGCATGCGCAGCTCAGCGTACGCTTAAGGCAACACTCTGTGCCATGATGAAGTGACTGGAGTGCGCATGCACAGGAATGACTTCATCGCAGCCTGGGCCATTCAAGAGGCTAATAAATTGGACCAAGAAAAAAGACCAGGAGAAGATGGAAGCATCCAGGACCAATTCCCCCATCCATACATTTGATGTGGATGAGAATCCTTCCCGCTGAGCTATTGTATTCTGACAGTGAGGAGACTTAATGTCGGAATAGACTGATCAGCATTGCAGACTATAGCCGGCAGCACTGATTGAGCAGAAAAAATCTGACCAGGTGCTTGTACAGAACTCCATCTACAATTAACTTCTGTACAACCTCCCTGCTCATACATGGATTAAAATGTAGTCAGCCCCTGCTGAATATCACTCCATGTATGACCTGCTTAATGGTATAAGGTGCCCGACTAGCCTGAGATAATATGGAATGTAACATAACTCTTAAACATGTTTAGATCTAAAATCACCCTAAGCTAGTCATACAATCTCTCAAACTATGTAATATAAGGACAAATCTAAATAGTCCTTTATTTAGCATAAAATAGGCAGGCCCTTTTACTACATAGTTGATGGTAGATCTAAAGGGACCTATACAATTAGACTGTATAATATATGATCAGCCTTAAGCTAGCCATACACCATACAATTTGATTGTCCAATTTCTGTACAATCTAATTTTTATTTACTAGAACTATTTGATAGGAGGGCACACCTAACAATTCAATTCAATTTGTACAAAATCAGGCATGCCCTTGCAGTACATAATTGATGGTAGTAGACCTAAAGGGGATTGTACAATCAGACTGTATTGTCTACGGTCAGTCTATAACCGGCCATACACTATCACTATCACACTATCTATGAACAATATCCTTTAGCTTTACCAAACATATGTAATATGAGGTCAAACCAAAACGATTCAATCAATAATTATTCAGTCGGGCAGGCTCTTGCATTATATAGTTGAAGGTAGATCTAAGTCCTGGTTCACTTTGGTGCGATTTGACATGCAATTCGACATGTCGAATTGGCGGCAATTGCCGGCAATGGCACCGTCCTAATCGGTGCGACGCCGCACCGATTTCAAACAGTAGTTTCTGTACTACCTTTTGGGGGTGCACAGATTTCCATTGACATCTGTGCAGAAACCCACACAGATGTCTGAAATCACAGCCAAAATCGGGACTGACAAGCGGGAGTAAAATCGTGCGAGTTCATCTAAACATGCACGGCTTCATTCCCGCAGCTCAGTGTGAACCTGGGCTTCATGAGATTGTATAATCAGATTGATTGCCTATGGTGCCCATACACATTACAATCCAATTGTACGTTTCCAAGTACCCAAACTATGTAATGTGAGGACAAACCTATACAATCCAATTTTTTTTTTCTTGCACAGACCCTTATATGGCATAGTTGTCAGTAGACCTGGAGAAAATTGCACAATCAGATTGTATAGTATAGTGTATGGTTAGCTTTAGTCTTTTTTGCCCCAAACAAAATGCATAGGTTGCCATTGCTGAGCCCCTTCTGAAAATGCTGACTGTCGTGCTGATCCTCCAGCTTTCCAAACTTTCCGAGTCTGAACTAGTAGCGCCTTCATTGTATTGATTTTAGTTCTGGGCTGGGGACTCAAGACTGAGGATTAGTATGAGCGCACTTTGGTCTAGTTCATGCTACACAGCAATGGTAGCCCACTTATTTATGACATGACAGGTGTCCTTTATTGCGGTATTCTTTCCAGTAAGCAGGGGGTTGTCCTGGACAGGGTTAACTTCCCAATAGTGACATCTAAGCAGCTGGTCTTGTTAACCCTTCATGCCTCCTGTCTGCCCCATTTCTACTTGCATCATCCATCTATCCCAACCATGACTGGTGGAACCTCTTTATTGGTTCTTTTGAGTTTGTTATAAAAAAAAAAAAAAGTATTGCCATGGGAACAGAGAGACACAGTAATGTTGTCACCATCCCTTATAGCTGCCTCTCATTCTTGTCCTCTTTTGAAGTGTGCAGATCTGATGAGCAGTGTATGCAGGGCCGTTTTTAAGGCAGGGCAAAAGGGGCAGCTGCCCTGGGCCCTGTCATTGTTGTAGGGCCCAAAGCAGCTGCCTAATACTTGGCAACTATCCCAGTTTAAATTCCCTTGTCCCTTGAGTCCCGTGCTGTGTCCTGATATCTCGGTGTAAAGTTCTGTTACTAATGCTGCCCAGCTCTGCCCTATTGTTGTGTACAGATGACTCACCTGCAAACCCTGTGTTTATATGTAAATACCGACATTGATATGTAAATAGTGACGGCATTCATATGTAAAGCGGAAGACCAGCAGGATTCATATGTAAATAGAGGCAGTATTCATATGTATATCATGTCCCCCTGGAGGTCATAAGGTCATATCCACCATCACCTATACTGAATGCTGCCCACTGGGGAGGTAAAGGGCATACTTGAAAGTCCTGCCTACAACTGTGGTTATTAAGCCTACCATCAGCCTGTTCTGCAAAGGTAAGCAAATTAGTGGGGGGGGGTAGTGTGGGGTGTGCATAGGTAGGCAGCGAAGGAATTACAGTTTGGGGTGCACAGGTGAGCAAGGAGGGGATGTATAGAGGTAAGTAAGGTGGTTGCAAAGATGAGCAGAGGAGTTAAAGGGGAGGGGGAGTGGAGAGCATGGGGGAGGTTTGGGGTGCAGAGGTTAGCATGGGTTTAAGGATGCAAAGGTGTACTGACCGGGTGGATAAAGAAGATGTAGGTCATGTGTAGGGAAGCCCATTCATTTCAACGGGCCGCTCTATGCGCTCCAAATGCGGAAGAAACGCCCAAACCCTTTTCCAAAATCAGTGAGCAGTATTGATGTACATTAATCTCTAGCAACAAATCAACAAGCAGAAATTATGTGCTCTAACCTCTAGCAACCAGTCAGTGAGTGGTAATGATACACTGTAACCTCTGGCAACCAATTGCAATTGCTGTCTTATCTGATTCAGTAAACTGATTTTGAGTCTAGCTGCTTTTTATTGTATGTCTCAAAGCAGGTGAAGAGCAAAACTGCATGGAGGGGGGCCCAAAAAATTTTTTTGCCCAGGGTCCAATCAATATTAAAGACGGCCCTGAGTGTATGCAGCAGAGGGAGGGGAAGGAGATCTGGCTAATGGGATATTAAATATCCTGAAACATGCATTTTCAGCCATGTACTCGCAGCTTCTAAAAGCCAATAATGCTCTGGACTTCCTCTGTTTAATTTCCAAAGGGGGCTTAAATGACAGATGAGATCGATGCTACTTTACCATTGTCTGTGGCTCAATTACATCTCCTTAAAGGAACATCACTGCAGAAGATACAGTGGGAAAAAAACTACAGCTACCAACTGTTCATGATTGCTCTGACTGTCACACAGGAAAGTAGGTGGAACTTTACTACAGGAAGTGTCAAAGTTTTCACTGTCACCTTCTAGGGCTCTTTAATCTCCTTTGGCACTGATGGAGTTATCTGCTTAGACCTGGAAATCAGCAAATTCTTTTCTATCTAAATGTTCTGTGAACCTTGGATGTGCCCATCACTTCTATAACCCACCATGAGCGCCCTGCAAATGAACTCAGTCACCTCTGACAGGGCTTGTAAAAGATAGGGATAAAATGGGAAGGCTGGCAGCAGAGAGATCTATGCGGGCACAGCCAGGAAATCTATGTAGCTACAGCCAGGAGACCTAGGTGGACACATGCGGGACATCTAGAAGGGCACAGCCAGGAGATCTAGGTGGGCACAGCCAGGACATCTAGGGGACACAGCCAAGAAATCTATGTAGCTACATCCAGGAGATTTAGGTGGGCGCATCCAGGAGGGCACAGCCAGGAGATCTATGTGGGCACAGACAGGACATCTAGGAGGGCACATACAGGAGACCTAGGTGGGCACAGACAGGAGATCTAGGGGGCACAGACAGGAGATCTAGGGGGCACAGACAGGAGATCTAGGGGGCACTGACAGGAGATCTAAGTAGCTACAGCCAGGAGATCTAGGTGGGCAGAGCCAGGAGATCTAGGTGGGCACAGCCAGGACATCAAAGGGGGCACAGCCAAGAAATCTATGTAACTACATCCAGGAGATCTATGTGGGCACATCCAGGAGATCTATATAGATTCAGCAAAAAGATCTGTCTGGATCTATGTAGGCTCATCCAAGGAATCTTTGCATGCCCATTTAGGCAAGCAGGAGCTTCGTCTGTGCTCAGTCAGGAGCTCTATGTGTGCCCTCACAGGATATTATGTAGGTACAGCCAAGGTATCTATGGAGGCAGGGATCAGACAGGAGTTCTATGTAGACAAGGCCAGGAGAATTTTGTATGTACAGCCAAGAGATCCAAGTGGGCACAGTCAGGAGATCTATGATGGCACAACCAGGAGATCTATGATGGCACAACCAAGAGATCTATGATGGCACAACCAGGAGATGTATGTAGGCACAACTAGGAGATCTATGTAGGCACAACCAGGAGATCTATGTATGGCCAGCTAGAAGATTTATGTTGGTACAACCAGAAGATCTATGCAAGCACAAACCGGAGATCTATGTAGGCACAACCAGCAGATCTATGTAGGCACAACCAGCAGATACATGTAGGCACATCCAGCAGATCTATGTGTGCCCAGCCAGCAGATCTATGTATGTCCAGACGGGGAGTCCTACCTGTCAGACTTGGTGAACTTCTTAAACGATTGCCTGGTGAGGTCATGGTAGGATCTAAAGCTGTGAGATTCGGCAGAAATGCCCTGAGCCCTGGTGGTCCTTGGTCCCATCTGGGTGCTGGTGGGCACTGCCAGGACAGACTGGTACTTGTGTAGTTTCCTTTTCAGTTCCTGGATCTCCTCTTCTTTATCCAATAAGCGGTCCTCCAGATCCCGGATCCTCTCCTCCTTCAGCATCAGGATCTTAGCGAAGTCCTCTTCCAGGTCACTCATGGTAGAAGTTGGAGCGGTAAGTAGTCCCAGTCCGGGTGAATGGTGGAGAAGTTTGTGGTGTGATGTGGATGGAGCTGGGAGGAGGGAGATCAGTATGAGAGCTCCAGAGGAGGATGAGGAGTGCTAATCCACCACTGACCCTTCTGGGAATCGCTGATTAGCTTTCATTGAGAAACCAATTAGAGCCGCCTCGCCTTCCCTCTAGGATCAGTCCATAGAAAGCACAGATCGGACGTGTGATCATCCCACCGACACCATCATCATCATCATCATCCTCCTCCTCACCACACTCCGCACAGCTCCCAGCCCGGCTCCTGCCCTGACATAGGAACAATTAGTCTGTGATGGGAGGGGGGCTCTGTAACCGGATCCTAACAAAACTCTTCTTCTACAGAAGATCCTCCACACATGGACGAGGGGCCCCGAGAGCACACACTGTCCGGGGCCACCGACACCGAGCCATGGAAGGGAGGAGGGATGTATAGGATTGTGTATATGGGACACTCCGGACTTCTTCTATAGGACATGTCCATGTGTGTTCAGTGATCGGGGACACACAGAGGTGACAGCCAGGTAAGTCTGTCCTACACACCGACCTTCTATGTCATTTATTCTATATGACTCTGATCACTGAACACTGAGGACAGAAATATGGGAGCTGGAACTTATAGATGGCTGTCATCCTCCTTACTACTGACCGATCCAGGACTGACATCCTCATCCTTACTACTGACCGATCCAGGACTGACATCCTCATCCTTGCTACTGACCGATCCAGGACTGACATCCTCATCCTTGCTACTGACCGATCCAGGACTGACATCCTCATCCTTGCTACTGACCGATCCAGGACTGACATCCTCATCCTTGCTACTGACCGATCCAGGACTGACATCCTCATCCTTACTACTGACCGATCCAGGACTGACATCCTCATCCTTACTACTGACCGATCCAGGACTGACATCCTCATCCTTACTACTGACCGATCCAGGACTGACATCCTCATCCTTACTACTGACCGATCCAGGACTGACATCCTCATCCTTGCTACTGACCGATCCAGGACAGGCATGCTCCAGGATTTATAGATATGGGTGACTGATATCCTCATCCTTACTACTCACTGATCCAGGACAAGTGTGCTCCAGGACTGACATCCTTATCCTCACTACTACTGACTGATCTAGGACAAGCATACTGGAGGATTTATAGATTCTGACTGATCCAGGACAAGCATGCTCCATGATTTATATATATATATATATATATATATGACCAACATCCTCATCCTTACCACTGACTGATCCAGGACTGATATCCTCATCCTTACTACTGACTGATCCAGGACTGACATCCTCATCCTTACTACTGACTGATCCAGAACTGACATCCTCATCCTTACTGACTGATCCAGGACATGCATGCTTCAGGACTGACATCCTTAGCCTCACTACTACTGACTGATCCAGGGCAAGCATATGTCAGGATTTATTTTATAGATATGACTGACATCCTCATCCTTACTACTTACTGATTCAAGACAGGAATGCTCCAGGACTAACATTCTTATCCTCATTATTACTAACTGACCTAGGACAAGCATGCTGCAGGATTTATAGATATACAGGTATATGACTGACATCCTCACTTTACTACTGACTGCTCCAGGACTGATATCTTCACTACAGACTGATCCAGGACAAGTGTGCTCCAGGATTGACATCCTCATCCACAGTAGAGATTGATCCAGGATGAGCATGGTCTAGGACTGACATCCTTATCAAGGACAAGCATGATTCAGGATTTATAGATGACTGACATTATCATCCTCTTTTTGTTTTTTACTGGCTGGACCAGGACAAGCATATTTTAGGACTGACCTCTATATCCCCACTAGAGACTGATCCAGGACAAGCATCCTCCAAGCCTGACATCACCATACTCAGGACTGCCATTCCCATCCTCACATTGCTACAGACTAATCCAGAACAACATACTCCAGGACTGACATCTTCACTTCTCTACTGATCCAGAACAAAAATGCTTCGGGACTGACATTCTCATCCTTACTTCACTGCAAACTGACTCAGAACAAACATCCTTCAGAACTGATATCCTCACTTTACTACAGACTGAGCAAAGAACAAGCATGGTTCAGGATCGACATCCTCACTTTACTATAGACTGACCAAGGAACAAGCATGGTTCAGGTCTGACATACTCACCTTACTACAGACTGACCAAGGAACAAGCATGGTTAAGCACTGACATCCTCACCTTACTACAGACTGACCAAGGAACAAGCATGGTTCAGGACTGACATCCTCACCAAGGAACAAGCATGGTTCAGGACTGACATCCTCACTTTACTACAGACTGACCAAGGAACAAGCATGGTTCAGGACTGACATCCTCACCAAGGAACAAGCATGGTTCAGGACTGACATCCTCACCAAATAACAAGCATGGTTCAGGACTGACATCCTCACCAAGGAACAAGCATGGTTCAGGACTGACATCCTCACCAAGGAACAAGCATGGTTCAGGACTGACATCCTCACCAAGGAAGAAGCATGGTTCAGGACTGACATCCTCACCAAGGAACAAGCATGGTTCAGGACTGACATCCTCACCAAGGAACAAGCATGGTTCAGGACTGACATCCTCACCAAGGAACAAGCATGGTTCAGGACTGACATCCTCACTTTGCTACTGACCGACCCAAAACAAGCAATACTCCAGGACTGATATCTTCATCCTCACTTCACTGTCCAGTGAGCTAGCTGGCTCAGAACAGGCAATGCTCCAGGACTGAAATTGCACTACCTATCGAGTCACTGACCCAGAGCAAGTGTACAGGACAGTAGTTTACTATCCAAGCTTCAGAGGCTGCACATGTTAGCGACTGGGGCTTGTGAAGGTAGGATCAGGATGACAGCAATAGAGTATATACCTTTAACAAAGCCCTGTAGAAATGGCAGAGCCCATATGTCTTCACAGTTTGACTTTACAACAGAAGAAGGCCTGGGGCAAAGATTACTACAGGGGCCTTTGTAAAACATTAAAAGCCCAAGTTAATCTGTATAAAATGCTCTGTTAGAATGATTTTCTCATTCAATAGTCACTCTGCTTTGTCTTTCTGTCCTTGTTCTTTTTATCAGATCCTGCTGGTAGCCATGTGTGATCTGCCCATATGTGGGGCCCCCATGATGACTGCTGGAATGACCCCAACCTAACAGGACAACAAAGTTCAGGTTAAATAAAGCTTTGGATAGAAGAAGTGTTACTTTCCTTTTACATTAAGCCTACCAGTGCAAACATTGATTTAAAGTGTAAGCTCCTAGGCACATTTTCATCACTAAATATAGGACACAATAGGGTTGCTGTAAAACTGGAGCGTGGAAAACCTGGTGCAGCTGTGCATGGCAGCCAATCAGCTTCCAGATTTTTGTTGTCAAAGCTCTATTGAACAAGCTGAAGTTAGAAGCTGATTGCCTACCAGGCAGAGCTGCACCAGATTTTGCACTCTCCAGTTTGAGTAAATCAATCCGATGTATCACTACAAGATATTAATTGGGGTATTTATATTATGAGCTGCTCTCACAGGGTAGTTTCACACCAATGCATAGTAGTAAGCCTAGGTTCACATTGGTACGATTTTGCATGCGATTTGACATGTCAAATCGGTGGCTATTGCCGGTAAAGGCGCCACACCGATTCCCAAAAGTTGTTCCTGTACTACTTTTGGCGACTTTGGGAGGCTTTTGTATAGACATCTGTGCAGGAACCCGTACAGATGTCTGTCAAATTGTTCCCGAATTCCAATGTGAACCTGGGCTAAAGGGCAGTAGTGAATTCTACCATGTGTTAGCGCAACATGCTACACTTTTTGTGGAGCTTTGTGATGTCAATTAGAATGGTAGTCCAACGTATATGCACCTACACATGTTCCAAAAAATGCTGGAGGGATGCATGTTGATATCTGATGCTGTTGGAAGTTCATTCTTAATGAACAGGCTACTTTAATGCATGTTAACACACAAAATACGTCATATCAATGCCTGTCTGGTAAAGCATCTGATTAGTCTGGTATAGTAATGGGTATCTTATATTTTAGATCTGTACTACTACCTATTACTGCTATTACACCACTTGCTTCCTAGAGTAAAGCTGGCTATACATTATACAATTTTCTTATTCAATTTCATTTAGATTTACCTTCAACTATGTAGTGCAAGGAACTACCTGATTGTATACATATCGAAAGTGTTCAGGTTTGACCTCATAATATATGGTTTTGGTAAATCTAAAAGAAAATTGTATAATGTATGGCGAGCCTTATGCGGGGGGGGGGGGGGCTAAGGAATGAGCTTGTTATGGCTTAGTATACAGAGGTGGCAGTTCTTAGGTCCCTCTAAAAATCAATCTGCATTAGATTGCTTTTCACAGGGTGGTTGATATGTTCCTTCCTTGGCACCTGTTTTAACCTTTAGTCCTCATGCACACGGACGTTTTTACAGCTGATTTTTTGAGCTTTTTTTCAGCTTAAAAAGGCCTGTCTGTTAGTCTATGGCTTCATGCCCACCTAGGCGTTTTTGAGCTGCAAGTGGCATAGGCGTTTTTAAGCTGTAAAAAAAACCCAGGACCAGTGGGTTCTGAGAGACTTTTTCAGCTGTAAAAACGCTCTAACGCTCAAAAACGCTCAAAAACGTCATTCACCAACGTTTTTTAGCGTTTTTGATCCATTGAAAAAAAAAAAAAAAATTTGAAAAAAAAAAAACGCTCAAAAACGCTAACGCGGAAAAACGCTATTGCAAAAACGCTAAAAAAAGCTGAAAAAAGTTAAAAAAAAATCACTGAAAAGATACTGGCGTTTTCATAACGTTTTTTTAACAGCCTGTGTGCATGAGGGCTTAAAAGGCTGCACCACCATGGTACAACCACAGGCACTGTCTGTGGTTGCAGGATGGTTTCTGCATGGCCCCATTCACTTGAATGGCTCATATTTGGCAACAGTTATGCCAACAGAGAATCCAGCCTAAAGGGGTTAGTCGGGGGTAATAAAACCACTTCTCAACCACATATTTTTACCATCCCCTGACTGCAAGCGTAAGCAAGCCCTTCTAATCTCTCAATCCAAGCTCTACTGCTTTTAAAGCTGGCTATACACAGTTTGCTTCCGGCTGGGTTCACATATGTGTGCCCGCAGTTTTCAGCCTGCGGTCCGGTGCGTTCCTGTTCATTGGTTCAGGTGCGTTTCAGGTCTGAATTTTTGCCTGAATTTGCTCCTGAGCCAGATTCAAAAATGCACAGGACCCTTTTGGAATCCTCACCATGGCTGCCCTGGACATGTGTGAAGCTGCTCCATTATGGTGTACGAAAAAAGTCGATGTGTATGGCCAGGCTTAATTTCTTGGACTCCGACTACTCCACCAACTGCCATTTGTTGCCCTTCTACCACCTTTATTACTGTAGTAATGATCACTATTGGTTACTAATTGAAAAAAGGATAAACAGATAAACAAATAAATGTTTGCTCAGCTCCTTCCATAGAGATGAAAATAACAATGACTGGGTTGGGGTCTGATCCAGGGCCATCTTAATAGCATCATGGGCCCCTGGGCAAAGTAATGCACTGGGCCCCTACCATCTGGGGCCAATTTACGCATCTACTCTTAAGAATTACAATATAAATAGTTGATAGAATTAAAAAATGTATTTATTATTATTTTTAATAAAATTGTTTTTAAACAATAAGAACCCATTTCATAAATCAAAGACTAATCAACACAACGGGCACAGTACAGGGGTGAAGGCAGGAGGGCACAACACTGGGATCAGGAGGGCACACAACGGGTTCGAGGATGCTGCTTTGGACACGGCCATCGTAGGACAGCTTAGTAAAAAAGCGTGCCTGACAAATCCGGGACAGTTGGCGAATATGATGTAATGCAATACTATCATGGGGCCCTCATTAACCTGGGGCCCCTGGGCAGTGCCCAGGAGTGCCCATGTATTAAGACAGCCCTGGTCTGATCCAGATCACTGGTATCTGAATTAGGACAAGGCCAGCTTTTTTTATTTACTTCCACTCCTATCTGTTTACTAATACATTGTTCAGTTGTGCAATAAAAAGTTTTTCTGTTATATCTCTGATATGTGTCACATCCAAATCTGCTGTGATGGCTGAGAATTGTTTATTAAAGAATCTCAACATAACAATCAACAATCTGCATTCTTTGTGTCCTTTGACTCATTTTAAGTTGTTTTTAGTGCCCCTATATCAGATATGACGTAAGCAGTTTTTTTCAGAATTGCGAAAGTGTGTCTTTGCTGTGGATATGGGATCCAGTGCAGCTTTCCACGTGTGAACGGCAGATCCTCACGCAGAGAGTGACATCTTGTGTTCAGATATATTAGTGACAAGACAAAGTAGAGAAAATGATTTGCTTTTCAGACTTTTAATCCCAGGAGGTTTAGAAGACCTTTGTGATTCATAGACACCAAATTTGGTTCCTGAATTATTACTCCCGAAACTTCCCAGGCATGTCCATGAACTGCACATTATTGCACTTGGCAAAAGAAACTTTGGCAATTAACTGTATTATGTAAATAAAGGAAACTACAAGCTTCCCAAAAGCTGAAGAACTACATATTCTAGGATCCATCGCCTCAAGTACTTGGAAACCCCACATGAATGACATTCATTTTTTTAAAGTACTACTTATCGTAAGCAATTGCAGTGTTTCACCTTTTTCCATCGACCTCATGCCCACCAAGGCGTTTAGGAGCTGTAAGTGGCATAGGTGTTTTTAAGCTCCAAAAAAAAACCCAGGACCAGCTTGTTCTGAGGCTTCAGCGCTAGAGCTGTAAAAACGCCAGATGCCGGTAAAAGGGGTTAAATGCGATTCAATGAGGCTTAACGCTGTATACAGAGCATTAATCCTCGTCCAGCGTTTTTCTGTCTCTATTCAAAATCAATAGTTCCCTATGGGAGCCCATTGATTTGAATAGAATTTGCACCAGAAGTCGGGTCAAGATAATCCAACTTGCGGTGCGACTTGTGTGCTGAAAATCTTGAAAGGGAAAATGTAAAAAGAAATTTTGCGTGAGGTTTCCCCCCAAGACGATACCAGACCCTTTGGTGTGAGGTTTCCCCCCGAGACGATACCAGACCCTTTGGCGTGAGGTCCCCCCCCCCCCCCCCAAGACGATACCAGACCCTTTGGCGTGAGGTTCCCCCCCCAAGACGATACCAGACCCTTTGGCGTGAGGTTCCCCCCCCCAAGACGATACCAGACCCTTTGGCGTGAGGTTCCCCCCCCCCAAGACGATACCAGACCCTTTGGCGTGGGGCCCCCCCTGCCCCAAAGCACCAACCCCCCATGTTGAGGGCATGTGGCCTGGTATGGTCCGGGGGGGGGCGAGGGGCGCTTGCTCAGCCCCCCCCCCTTTCCTGAGCTTCCGGGCTTCGGGGGGGAACCTCATGTAAAAAATGTTTTACATTTTGACGGGGTTCCCTTCAAGATTCTCAGCACACAAGTCACACCGCAAGTCGGATCATCATGATCTGACTTCTGATGCGACTTCTATTCAAATCAATGGGCTCCCATAGGGAACCATTGATTTTGAATAGAGACAGAGAAATGTGGCTGAAATCTAGCGTGGCTAAACATGCATCGACACCAATGCAAAACGCGGAAAAAAATCAAGTTTTTAACGCCGCTTTTTTCCTGGAATCAGTACTAGCTTTACAGCTCGTTTTTTAAAACGACCGTGGGCATGAGGCCTTATTGCAAACTAGTGCTGCAGATCTTCTCCAATTCGTTTTGCAGCTGCCAGTAGCTTTGCAGCGAGTTTTTTAACATTTTTGCAATAGCGTTTTTCAGAATTAGCGTTTAACGTTTTTTCTTTTTTTTCAATGGATCAAAAACGTTAAACTTTGGGCTGCATTTTTGAGCGTTTATCTGTGTTTTTGGGCATTTTTGTGCATTTTTTGAGCATTTTTAGGCGTTTTTTGACGTTAGAGCTGGAAAACTCCTTTCAGAACCCACTAGTTTTTTTTTGTTTTTTGGGTTTTTTTTTACAGCCTATGTGTGCATGAACACATAGGATAACATGCTGGAGAGTTTGACTGTAGAAAAAAATGACTGAAGCCAAAAACAGCAGCTGTAAAAACGCCCAAAAATGTCCAGTGTGCATGAGGCCTTACAACATCATGTGATGACAGTAGACTATGCCTGTGCAATGTCCTGCAGCGTGGCTGCTTGTAGCCTCCATTGGGAGAGCTTGTAACAGGGGGACAGCTACCGAGTATTGTCCCTCGATTTTGAAAGCTTCTTTTTTTTTTTTTGGGACAAATTGTCAATTGATTGTGAATGTATTTGTGTGCTTTATGTTGTAATATAAAAAAAAAAATTGTTAATAAACAGATGAATAAAACATAAACAAACATGTCATACTTACCTGCTCTGTGTAATGGCTTTGCACAGAGAAGCCCTGTTCCTCCTATTCTGGGGTTCCCAGTGGGGATCCTCAGTGGGGATCGCTTTGTTGATCTCCGCTGAGCCGGCGAATGACAGGTCCATCTGCTCACTGTGCCGAGACGGACCTGTCAGATCTCCGCTCTCCACTATAGGGGATCAGATGAAAACGGATCCGCCTGTGCGTTTTCATCCGATCCGATCTGCCAGACGGATGGAAAATAATGTTTCCATCTGTCTAAATTTAGTGGAGCAGATCGGATGTCAGAGGACATGTCACCGCTGACATCTGTCGCTCCATAGAGCTATATGGAGTGTCCGTTCAGGTCCGCCTAAAAAACTGACAGGTGGACCTGAACATGTGTGAAAAGGGCCTTAGGCTTAATGTACACGGGACGTTTTAAAACTTCTCCTGAACGATTTAACTTGACAGATAGTAACCAACGTTTAAAAACGGCAGCGTTTGCATTTAGAGGCTTTTTTTTTTTTTAAAATAGTTAAAAATGCATCTCCATTAAAAATGCCTGTAAACGAAACACAGCTAAACACGAGTTACCGCGTTTACAAGCTGTCACAGGCATTTGGCGTTTCAAATGCCTCTAAACATCCGTCCTGAATGCATTTTTTTGCTTTCCGAAAAAGTCTTCTAAACTCAACTGCCTGGAAACGACTATAAATGACCCTCTGTACATGTACTGATAACAAAACAGAGGAGAGTTCAGGGTAGGGTTGCCACCTTTTCTTCAAGTCAAACCCGAACACTTTAGCAGCGCACAGCAATTTTTTTTATTCAAGTTAATCAAAAGAGTCCCCTTTTACATTTGAACCTGCAGAGTTCCCCTTTTACGTCTGAACCCACAGAGTTCCCCTACACTGTAAGGGGGTACTCTGCAGACTCTGATGTAAGGGAGAACACTGGGGACTCTGACATACAGTAAGGGATGCTCAGGGAACACTGGGAACTCTGATGTACAGAGAGGACTTTGATGTAAGGGGGAACACTGTGGCTTCTGATGTAAAGGGGAATTCTGATGTAAGGGGTGCTCTGAGAACCCTGATTTTCCTCAGTGTACTCACTCTGAGGCAGGTGAGAGAAGGGGGGAGACTTCAGTCACAGACAGGGATGGATGGTGAGCTCACTCACCCCTTGGCAGTCAGCACCTCTCATCCAGATATATCTGAAGCTCCTGGACTTCAAATTTCCGGGGCCCACTTTCCTTTTCTGAGGCACAGCGCTGGGGATTGGAGTGTGGGCAGACACAGATATCTTTTTCCACCGAGAAGTCCGATCGTGTGTACGCGGCATCAGGCTTCATGTACACGGGACGTTGTTCAACCTCTCCTGAACGATTTAAGTTGACAGCTAGAAACCGACATCTAAAAACAGCCGTTTAGCCGCATTTACATGCTGCGTTTAGCCGCTTTTAGCCGCATTTGTGTCTAGAAGCATTTGAAATTTTTATTTTTTTTTGCTTAAAATGAAAAACATCTGTAAACGAAACGCTGCTTACCGCTTGAAATGCCTCTAAACACAGCTTCTGAACGCATTTTTTTGGGTTCCAAAAAAAAGCCTCTAAACTCAACTGCCTAGAAATGACTATAAATGACCCTGTGTACATGTACTGATAAGATAACATAGAGGAGAGTTCAGGGGGCAGCTGAAAAAAATGCCAAACTGATCCTAAATGTCCGTTTACCAGCAGCAGTGTACATGAAGCCTAATACCTAGTTAAAACAACAAAAAGTGAAGAACGTGTACAATGCCTTTAATGGGAGTGTTAGATGTGTGTCAGATTTGATCATGAGTGGAGTGGATGAATAATCAGTGTGTTGTCTTCTCTTCTCTCTGCAAACAGCAAGCTGTGAATATTCCTTAACTCTGACCAAGGGAGTGGTGTCACCCTCCGGGCTGCCCTATCTGTCTGCGGTGTGTAAATCACCAATGTGTAAGGGGGGTTACAAATCCTTCAAGCATCTGTCAGTTTTTTTTTTTATTGCTGTCTGCATGCCTTCTGAGGATATTTTCCTTCAAGTAATGGGAATTTCTGCAGCAGGAACGCAGACAAAATACTCCATCCAAAAGGAAAGTTTGTATACGACCCCCCATCTATACATTTTCTGAAAGCACAGCTTGGAATAAAAAAAAAAGATAGTGTCACTGATTTTGTAGATCCTGTGATGTTTGTGCAAATTATATTTTTAATTAAAAAAAAAAAACTCAAATCATTATTAGTGCACACAAACATAGCATAACTGACTAGTAAATCTAAAGCATACATTTTTATTGTGTTATTATATAACAAATATTTTATAATCCTCAATCCCAGCAGGAGCCGTAGGGGAACAAAGGAAAGGTAAGTACATGCTGCTCAGGGGTGGGAGGAGGACCTTAAAGTGGTTCTAAAGGCTGAAGGTTTTTTTTTTTTACCTTAATGAATTCTCTGCAATATGGTAAAAAATGTTTTATTGTCAGCTCCCCCCAGCCCCCCAAATACTTGAGCCTGATCTTTAGCGCTTTGCCCGAGAGCAGTGGTGCTTCCATCTCTATCCCTCCTCACTGGACTCAGAGAGAAGAGTGGGAGCCATTGGCTCCTGCTGCTGTCAATCAAATCCAGTGAAGAGGGAGTGGGGTCAGTGGACACACACAGTGCAGTTTGGGATCTCGCCTGCACATGTTCCACCATAGGAACTCTCTTCCTATAGTGGCACATAGAGAAAAGGAGTCCAGAGTGCTGGTGGGGGACCCCAGAAGAGGAGGGTTGGGGCTGCTCTAAGCAAAATAATTTACTTTACAATCACTTTAAGTAAACCTGTTGCCTTTTCCTTACCCTTTTATTGCCCCCAACGTAAGGCTTACAGAAGCTTTTAAACAGCTGTTATGGCAAATGTTATGCCAAGTGCTATGGCAAGTGTTTACACTTGTTAAGGCAATTGTCAGCTTTTTGCTGGAAGTGATTTGGGTGGCTGTAAAGCCTCGCAATCACTTTTACACGTACAGGAATGTGCTGCCTCTCCTACCTATCCCCACTACCAGGCATCCTAGACTCTTCTGCCCCTCCTGCAGATCCGTGATGGCCATGGCAATTGTCGGTGGGTAGCACTGAGGGTGATCAGCGAACATCCGTTTGCTGATCACCTCTCTGGTGAATGGCATCAGAAGCGACAAACATTTTGTAACTTCCAGATTTAGTAATGTCACTCGCTGGCTTCTGTGGCTAGGGATGAAGCTGATCAAGTACAATCTATGCTTGATCGGAATTAATGGGGCGCTAAAGTGATTTAGGGGTCTAATAGAATCCAGATGTCTCCTTAAAGAGGACCTGTCATGTCTATTATGCTGTCACATAGGGGCTTGTAAGTCATAAATCAATCAATAAAGTTAAGTTTAAAAAAGGTAAAAAAAATGGAAGATACACACAATCAATAACTAAAAAAATTCTAAGGCCCCTGCCCCTACATACACACATGTGGTGCACCTACATATGAAAATGACGATGGTGCTACAAATTTTAGGTATCGCTGAATGAGATCAATAATTCTAGAGCCATCATTCATGATTAACTCTAAACCAATGGCCTGTGGAAGCTTTGAAAAGTTGCCTATGGACATAATTGTGTACTGAAGTTTGTCACCATTTCACAGATGTATGCAATTGGCTTGATATGTCTGATGCTATTGATTACTCAACAAAACCCCATCCTTCATATTTTACAAAATAACTGCTATCACTAAAGCATTCATGAGTGTTTACATATTGCACAGAACACTTTATTTGGATTCTTCCTTGATCTGTTGAGTTGTTTTTCTAATCTAAGTGTAGCACCCTCCTAGTATAGGTGCTAGGTGTAAATAGTTAGTTTAGTGTAGTTTGCCTCTTCGTCTAATGGTGGGGCTAGAGGCAAATCTAACTTGCTTAATTCCCATTAGTTAGAACTTCTCTTGGTGTTTTAGTGCTGTTGGGTTTGTCTGGGCTCCTCCCGTCTTCTAGAAACTAGTAGAGCTTTCTGGAACATGGGTTGGAGCTAGGCAAATAGGCAGCATGAATATATACTGTATATACAGTCTTGGCTAATTACAGGGGAGGTTCCCCTGAGAATGCTGGGATTGACCTATATATTCAGGGAACACCTGAGCTCTGGGTCCTTCCCAGATAGTGGATGCAGGCTTGCCACCCCTAATACCTGCTGCCATGCGGCCTCAGGTGGGCGACCTGAGGGCCTGAAGCTGAAATGAAGGAGTGGCCAATGATCTAGGGGCCTGGTTCTTTTGGCTACCCCTTTGTGCTAAGACAGTCAGCCAAGGGTCGAATTAAAGAAATCACTGGCTAGTGATCTGAAGAGCTTTATCTACCTGTCACTCACTTCAAGAGACTTTGCTCATACTCTATATTTCTACACTGCTATACAGGAGAAGGCTGCCATCTGCTCCCAGCAAGGGGCTTCACCCTCTGCTTAAATCTAGATCAGCTAGAGTCCTCAAGTTGTGCATAGTTTTGTTCTGAAGTATCCTACTGCAATTCCCCTACCCTTTCCAAGTTCCTCTAAAATAAAACTACAAAACAACACCCCTAGACTGGTCTTTGACTTCATCGTTCTACAGTGTGTGTACCTGCTACGGAAAATACCTTGTGCCTGGCTGCTAGTGCAGAAGTAAGGACTTTCTGGGCAATACTCAAGCGACTCATACGGGAAGGTAGTGCCACATAAGTATTCATTGGAACTGAGTGAAGTTCCATCATGGAACTATTTTGCATAGTGTTTGGTGCATTACACTGCACTGTTTAGATATTTAAAGGGGAAGTAGAACACAATTTTTTTAAATGTTTTACAAAAAAAGGTCACATATAATAATTGTGTGCACTTAAATCAACTTGAGTGTATTTTCTACTGAAGATATGTTTTTGATAAACAGTTGTGCTAATAATGTGTGACATAAAAAATTGCAACGAGCACCATTTTATTCTCCAGGCGCTCTGCTTTCGGGAAAATATTTAATGTTTGGGGGTTTTAACTTATCTCCAGGCCTAATGTATGCATTTTAACATGTGTGCAAAAAATGCAAAAATAGCTCTGGCAGTGAAAGTATTAAAGTGAACCTGTGTCCAGACTATGAATAATACATATTCTGAACAAGCGGTAAAAGCACTTTAAAACAAGCCCTCTACTTTAGGCATTGAGGAATCTTAAAGCTACTTTCACACTGAGGCGTTTTTCAGGTGCTTTAGTGCTAAAAATATCGCCTGTAAAGCGCCTGAACACTGCCTTTTCTGCAGCCTCGGTGTGAAAGCCCGAGTGCTTTTACACTGGAGCGGTGCGCTTGCGGGACGAGAAAAAAAGTCCTGCAAGCAGCATCTTTGAGGCAGTGCGGGAGTGGTGTATACATCACTCCTATACCACCCCTGCCCATTGAAATCAATGGGCACCGCTGCCGAAGTGCCTGCAAAGCGCTTCGGCAGCAGCAATTTGCAGGCGCATTTAGCCCCTTTTTAACCCCTTCGGGGGGGTTAAAAGCACACCTCTAGCAGTGACAAAGAGCCGCTGAAACAGCAGTAAAGCGCCGCTAAAACTAGCGGCGCTTTACCAATACCGCTCCCACTGCCTCAGTGTGAAAGTGCCCTTAAAGAGGAGACACTAAAATCACAGCTCATTTTCTGTTTGCTTTCTAATCTTGGCAGCTTCTCAGCCCTGCATTGTCACACCTGACTTCAGAGTCTGTTGTAATCTTTGAGAATGAATGCTTCACAGTACATGCAGGTAGAAGGTCGAGGTGACTTTTTATTTTTTGCTGCTTGCTAAGAATATATTGTATGTCCATAGTCTGGGCCCAGGTTTACTCTAAAGTGGTTGAAAACCCTTACATTTGCCCAGTGAAGCGACTAGCCTCAAGTGATACACAGAAATGAAACAAATCCTCCTACATAAGTTGTTCCTGTTTATCTGCACCGCCTCTCCTCTAATGCCGCGTACACACGACCATTTCTCCCGTCGGAATAAACTCTGAAGGTTTTTCCGACAGAGTTCCGACAGAATTTCGCTGAAACTGTCTTGCGTACACACGATCACACCAAAGTCCGACTGTCAAGAACGCAGTGACGTACAACACTTACGACTGGACTAGAAAAAGGAAGTTCAATAGCAAGTAGCCAATAGCTTCCGTCTAATACTTGCTTCAGAGCATGCGTCGTTTTTGGTCCGTCAGAACAGCATACAGACCAGCGGTTTTCCCAAAAGGAATTCGTTCCGTCCGAAATATTTAAAACATGTTCTATTTCTAGGTCCGTCAGAATTTTCGAAAAAAGAAGTCAGATGAGGCATACACACGATCGGAATATACGATGAAAAGCTTCCGTTGAACTTTTTCTTGGACATTCCGCTTGTGTGTACGTGGCATAAGGCTCGGTTCGCACAGGAACCGGCTGCAGATCGCACAGCGTTCCTGTTCTTCGATTCAGGGACGAACCGGGGACAAATCTTTGCCTAAATTCGGCCCTGAAACGGAGCCGAAGACGTTTCTGTGCAGTGCGCTCAGCAGCCGCCCCGGAGATATGTGAACCTGCTTCATAGGGAGCCGGTCACATTCTCCTGCAATGCGAATTGGATGCGGGGATTGAGTCAAATACACACTATAGAGGGAACAGAAAACATAGTAACCTATGATAAGTCAATTCATTGCTATTTTAATCCATATCAGTATACTTTAGTGGCCATTCATTTCTGAAATGTTCTTTTTATAGAGAATATCACTGTTTTGAATACATGTGAAAGGTTCACAGTCCATGTGCTTGTGTGTTTTCTCCCTAATTTGCTAAGATTAATTGTGGAAAACCCTATCTTTACAAAAGGCACGCTGGAACTTTAGGATGATTGGTTAACAATCAAAACAAGTCAGATGGATGTTTATTTAAATTTTTATTTTTACGGCTACGTAAATGATATGTGATCTGAAGTAAATAAATTTATGAAGTAATTTTTATTTATATGGACAAAAATATCTTTTTATAGTGTAAATCTGCTCCGAACTTTGCTCCTTTCATCTCAGTTGAAATAGAATTACAAGACTCATAATACTGTTAACATACAGTGCAGTATAATACGTCATTTTTGTATACTAGTATCATGGTATCTAGATGTTTGCTGTTCAGGTACACTGCATCTGTTTAGATAATGTTTACCGAAGGCATACCTTTCCAATGAACCAGTGCCTGCTTCATACACTATAAGGTTAGAAGAAATAGACTTTATTTTAGATTTTGCCTGCAGCATGACCTTGATATCACAGACTAACAAGCAGATGTTCTGGTACTTTTATGAACACTTTTAAATCTGAATGTTTGAATATTGTCTGCTAGAGGAACAGAAGCAGCAGTCTGATTTTCACTAATCTTAGAAAACACTGTTAACTTAACTTTTCTTCAAATGGAACACATGATAACTGAATAGCTTTTCATGTTTTTATTGGAACACGTTATAATTGGTCTAGAAAACCTGATAGTCAGTCAACAACACAGTTTTTTCCCACTAATTAGCTTTGCGTGGACATCATGTGGACCGGTTCATATCTGAAATGTCCTGGTATATCTACCAACATTCTTGTTTGTATATTTGGGATAAAATGAGCCAAGCATTGATGTTCTGACCAACCGTGAAAACTGGTATAGTTACAGCAGCCATTCTCAACCAGGGTTCTGCTGAACCCTGGATTTCTTCCTGAGGTTGCTAAGGGTTCCTTGAGCAGTCTCCAGTGGTGAATTGATCTCTCACCTACACTGGCCACCAATACATGGGGAAATTTTCTGCTGACCACCATTTCTATACTGACTGTCAATGTAAGTGGTCACTTCTACACTATCTACCGATGTAAGAGGTTACTTCTTCACTGACCAACAGTATATAGGGTCACTTAAAGTAGAACTATAGGCCTTAGCTGTTTTTTAGTATAAACTATTACATTTATTTGGAGTCTTTTATCCTTTGGTCTGGCACTCCTTCCATTAGTGCATGCTTTTTTTGTACCCACTTCTGGGTAGCCTTGTCTGCTGTAAACAGCTTAATCTGAGCTAGTGAGCTCTCTTTTTTAGTCCTTCCACTACTTTGTATGAACTCAAGGTCCCAACACCTCTTGGATGTTTTTTTTCCTTTATTGGACCCTTACAATGATGATCAGTGTAGAAGTGACCCATTTACATTGACAATCAGTGTAGAAGGGACCCCTTACACTGATGATCAGTGTAGAAGTGACCCCTTACATTGATGATCAGTGTAGAAGTGACCCCTTATATTGATGATCAGTGTAGAAGTGACCCCTTACATTGATGATCAGTATAGAAGTGACCCCTTACATTGATAATCAGTATAGAGGTGACACCTTACATTGGCGGTCATTGTAGAAGTGACCCCTTACATTGATGATCAGTGTAAAAGTAACGCCTTACATTGGCGGTCAGTGTAGAAGTGTTCCCTTACATTGATGATCAGTGTAGAAGTGAGGCCTTACATTGGCGGTCATTGTAGAAGTGACCCTTTACATTGATGATCAGTATACGAGTGACCCCTTACATTGTTGAACAGTGTAGAAGTGTTCCCTTACATTGATGATCAGTGTAGAAGTGAAGCCTTACATTGGCGATCAGTGTAGAAGTGACCCCTTACATTGATGATTAGTGTAGAAGTGACCCTTTACATTGATGATCGGTATAGAAGTGACCCCTTACATTGATGGTCAGTGTAGAAGTGACGCCTTACTATTGCGGTCAGTGTAGAAGTGACCCCTTACATTGATGATCAGTGTAGAAGTGACCCTTTATATTGATGATCAGTATAGAAGTGACCCCTTACATTGATAATCAGTATAGAAGTGACACCTTACATTGGCAGGCAGTGTAGAAGTGACACCTTACATTGATGATCAGTGTAGAAGTGACACCTTACATTGATGATCAGTGTAGAAGTGACCCTTTGCACTGGCGTAAAAAAGCATGCACTAATGGAAGGAACACCAGACCAAAGGATTAATTCCAAATTCATTTATTAGTTCATAATAAACTCAGCCAACGTGTTTCAAGGGTCCAAAAAAACCCCTCCTTCATCAGGGCTTTAGTAAAAATAAGAGCTTTGAATAAACTCAAAATAGAGCTTTCCTGTGTATCTCGAAGTAGGGAAGCTAATTGCTGGATCAGGAGAGTTACTGGCCAGCCATATCGGCATGAGCTACCATCTTGATTGCTCACGCAGATATTGCTGGCCAGTAACTCTTCTGTCCCAGCAATTATCTTACCCATACAGATTCACAAAGGAAAGCTCTATTTTGAGTCCATTCAAGGTCCTTATTTTAATTGAAGTCCTGTTCACATTAGTCAAGAATCTCACAGGTTATGCTATTGTTTCATTCAGGCTGTATTTTCACATCCAAGACACTTTAATATTACCACAATTAAAAAAAAAATGAATCAAAGTAATTCAAACACATATAACAAACAATAAATAAGTATCAATAAAAATGGTTTGCTTTTTAAAGCAGCACTTTATATCTACCATATGTAGAAATACTGGCCAGTACAGATCCAAGACCATTCTAATTTCGACTTCGTTCTTGCCAGTGTGACACACAGGAAGAATGGACTTGAAGGTTTACCACAGAATCTGGAAGGGCAGGTATAAAAGAAACTCACTGAAACCCAGTATGAAGGCAAAAATACCAGAGATTATTTTAAATGTCTTGATGGAATAAGATATAAAAATAATGTAACTGACCCTCTAACAGGGTTGGAACCTTTTGGAAAGCCCCTTCTAAAAAAAAAGTTTAAAAAATCACCTACATACAGCAGACAGGGTGAGTCCCATGGGTAATTCCCATGTTACCTAAATAACAGTGGTGTTGTAATTCTCATATTAAAGAGTTATTGTAGCACTATGGTCAGGTTGCGCATACCAAGGTCCCTGGGTATGCTTAACCATTTCCACAATCAAAGAGATAACTGGTTTATCCCTTTAACAAGGAACATATGTTACCACGTGCCTAAAAAAAATTGTAAGTCATGTGTAGGCAGGTTGAAAATGTGTACAGTTTAATTAGCCAGCAGCCGACCCAGACTGGAGAAGGGGTTAATGGTTTTCAGCTCAATTCCAAGGCTTTTTGTCCTAGCCAGCCCAACTGTGCTATAAAAAGGGGGACAGCTAGGTTCCGGAGAGTGGAACCAAGGGTACTGGTGTATCTAAGAGTTACAGCCTTGTCTGTGAGCGCCATCCTGGCACTGCTGAAAAAAACAGGGATTGCGGAGGACATCCAAGCCAACTACATTATTCTAGTTTGGATTAAGGGAAGGATGTTGTTTATATTGAACTGTATGCTCAGTAATGTTCAGTAAAGATACATTAACTGTTGTGAGCCTGGTCTGAAGTTAAATGGTGCATGTTGGGTTTGGCATATCAAAGGAACTTGGGTCTGTAAATGCAGTACAGGGTATGAAGTAACATCACTACAATGGGTTATCTCAGCAAGACACAGGGAAGAGGAGTGTAGTTGCTAGCCAAGTAAAGAACAAGCTACAAGCAACCAGTCATTAAGCATGGTAACTGGTAAGGTGACAGGTCCTCTGGTAGTGAGGTGGTCGATATTCTGGCTACTTCCCTAGTGGTTGCTATCCAACAGCAACTGGATTTGAACCCATGTTCCGGAGATCTATTGCCTGGTCATGAGGTACAGAACGGGAAAAGTTCATTGAGAGCACACATGAGGTCTGCGCTATGTGCTTGGTAGGACCTTATTCTGTTAGAGAGGTAACAGAGGTATGCTGGACTGGTGGAGTGGGCAAAATCAGCACATCCCTTCTAATGCAACGTACAAGTTACTGTGGGGTTGATTTACTAAAACCAGAGAGTGCAAAATCTGGTTTTCATGTTTTTTTTTAAAGCCTAATTGAACAAGCTGAAGTTAGAAGTTGATTGGCTACCATGCACAGCTGTACCAGATTTTGCACTCTCCAGTTTTACCCTGTTTAACCGAAAATAAGACCTAGCGTGATTGTCGGTGATGGCTGCAATATAAGCCCTACCCCTCAAATAAGCCCTAGTTAAAGTCCTTGTAGGTCTTATTTTCAGGGTAGGGCTTATTTTTGGGGAAACAGGGTAGGGCTTATTTGGGGGGTAGGGCTTATATTGCAGCCACCACCGACAATCACGCTAGGTCTTATTTTTGGGGAAACAGGGTAGTAACTCAACCCCAGTGTGTAGTGGCATGGGACAAGTCACTTTTCAGAGGAACTCTACACTTTATTACAGTACTGCACACAGTGAAGGCTCATTTGTAAGTCGGGGACCTACCTTAATTTTAGATTTTTCGCATGACCACAGTCTCCGCCTGGTCCCAGACATTGATGAGCATGCTTCGTGCAAGAGGTACCCCCGTGTGCAGAGGCACAGATGACCCCACCCACTCAAGAAATACCACATTCACTTTAAAACGATACTGCTTGAACTACCATCAAAGGTTGAAAGCCTCTACCTTTTGTCAGTAATCTCGTGATCCTGCAATGAACCTGCTTGTGATGCTCGAAACCCTACTACAGGCTCCTTGCTCCTGCACTGCATCCCACATAGCACAAGTCTGAATTTAAAACACACAAGAACTTACAACGTTTTTTTACATCGACAAAGCAATTCAAATCTGCCATGGAATTGATGATACAGAAGGTAGAGAAAAAAGAAGCTATACAGATAGGTTTCAGGAAGCGTCCTTTTATTGCCCTCCTACAACCCCAGTTAGATGATCTTTGAAATCTGGATTCAGGAAATTGCAGAAAATTACTTAAAACTCTCTAACATTTCCAATGTTTACTTAGTAGCATTAGCAGCTCATTGACTCATTTGGGGCTGATTTACTAGAACTGGAGAGTGCAAAATCTGGTGCAGCTCTGCATAAAAAACAGAATTTTTGGTCAAACCTTAAGGGCTCATTTCCACTTGCTTCAACTTCAACACACATTAAAGCACCTACGGCTTCAACATGCCTTTTTGTATGTGTTTTTGATGCTTCAATGGTGCTTTGAGAATGCTTCGGTGATACTTTTTTGAGGCTTTAATGAATGTTGGCAGATTCCCTGAGTGTGTGTTGATATCTCATACCTGCAATACCTCCAAAACACAGCTGAATAAAATCCTCTAAAAAGCTGCATTGTGCAGTAAGCAAGCTTTGTCATAGACTTCTATAGAGGCTTTGAAAATGCTTTGAAGCACCACTAAAGCGACATGGGAATAATTTTTGAAGTAAAGCAAACACAACAAGTGTAAGGCCCCTTTCACATGGCCGGTGTGTTGCGGCATCCAGATTCCTGCAGCAAGAATCTGCGAATTCTTGCTGCAGGAATATTATGATTAGCATCAGCCGCATAGCCCATTTTAATTAATGGCGGGGTGACAGCTGCCGCTGCTGATCGCATGTAGCCACACACAGCGCGATTAGCTGCAGTTCCAGGAAAGATGTCCGAGCCTGGACGCAGCTGACTTTGTCCAGACTCGGACAGGGCAGGCTAAATGTACCAAGTTGATCGATCATTCATTTGGGTACAACCAGCCTGCTGGATTCTACCAGCAATTATCGCTAGCGGCTGGTAAAGCTGAAAGCAATAATCACTGTCTCAATTTCTCCGCAGGAGGAATTCCCGGATCAACATTGTCTGGGGTGATGTGGGAATAAAGCAAATTTCTTTCCTGCAAGAAAGAAATTCGCACTGTGTATGGCTTGCCTAAGTAAGTAAGTAACTTTGGTCATCCAATCATGTGCAAGTAAAACTCCTATCTTGTACATTTTCCTTGCACATATTTGGGCATTGTTTGCAGAGTGAATTATCACTTTGTTTTACCTTATTCACTAAGGCAGCCCTTACATTAATCAAGTTATCTGATTCCCCCATCCATACATTCGATGTGCTTGGCCCATCCGGCATTTATACGGTTACAATCACCTCAAGCATGATGTGCTTGGGGAAATCTTCCCGCTGTGCCATTGTGTTCTGACAGCAGGGAAGGCTCTAGCTATACCCGGGGGCATTGATTGACTGCATAAAACCCGACAGGTTGGTTGTACAGAAGTCGATTGGTAGATTAACTGTTGTAAAACCAGGGTACCCATACATGCAGGGGCGTAACTACCACCATAGCGACCCATGCGGGCGCTATGGGGCCCGCAGCCGAGTGGGGCCCAGTGAGGATAAGAGCACCGCCAGCACAGTCTCCCAGCCAGGGGAAGAGAGAGGAAAGGAAGAGGCGAGCTGTCCGTATCAGCAGAGAGCTGAATTGCCCGATGTAAGAGCTTTCATTAGAACTTCCAGTGTTCCCGGGGCTCACGTCACATAGCTCCACCTTTTGGCCTGGTGCCTTTGATAGAAAGAACGCCGATCCAATGCGGGACATGTGACGTTATCAAAGGCGTCGGGCCGAGAGGTGGGGCTATGTGACGAAGAGCCCCGGGAAGACAGGAAATTCAAATGAAAGCTATTACAGTGGGCAATCCCGCTCTCTGCTGATCCGGGTGGCTTGCCTCTTCCTCTGCATAGGTGGGGCTGTATGGGGCACAGGCAGACCAGGCTGTATTGGGCACAGGTCACGCTGCATTGGGCACAGGTCACGCTGCATTGGGCACAGGTCACGCTGCATTGGGCACAGGTCACGCTGTATGTGGCACAGGTCACGCTGCATTGACACTAGGGCAGCTGTGGGGGGGGGGGGCTGTTTGCAGGGGGGCCCCCATACAACATTTTGCTATGGGGCCCTGCTATTTCTAGTTATGACCCTGCATACATGGATCAAAATTTGTCTGTTCCTTGCTGAAATGGCCCAATTGAAAATTCACTTTGCAAAGGGAATTTGCTTTGAAAGTTAATAGCCTTCATTAGTAAATCAACCCCACTGTGTAATACTTGATAAATAATAAATAATTATTATTATTATTACTTTGTTACTTCTGTTGTAGTTCTCAGTTGTGTAAATGTACTTTGCATTTCTATTCTAGGGCACAATAGATTGAGATAGTAGACCAAATAGTGTTTATCTGGAAGTGTAACAGAAAGCAGGTCAGTGCTGAGACTTGGGCTTGATGACATAGTGATGGATTGTGTAGCACCAAGTGTGCGATAAATTTAGTTCTGGTTGTGGTACGTGAACCATTTATTTGTGTAAACTAAAATGTTTTCATGTACCCTGAGAACCAAGCATAGCGACGCATTCTTCCAACATACGTCTGCAACAACCGAGCTATACATGAAGCAGCTAGGAAACACATCATACCCCGGACCACATGCCTATATCTAGACCTGAGTAAATATTAAACTTGAAATAACATGGGTGGCTGCGCTGGCAGTCAAACATTTGTGACCCATTTCTGGGATTGCGGATTAGAATGTTAAGGTTACTCAGTGACTCCTTTCATAGTGCCTAGTTAATTTAGGGCATAATTATTTACAGTCTGTGCCGTGCATAGCTGGCACTCCATCCAAAGCAAAGAATGCGGCTGCTGGAAGAGCTGTTACCAATAGCATATCACTGCAACTGCTTGTGCCCACAGGGAGAACAATTTAAAAATTAGAAAAAAATGACTGTTTAGAGTGGGCACTGAAATCTAAATACAGTATTTTGTCCCAGCTTTGTATTTACATTACTAATTTTAGCTGCCTCTGTGAAAAGCATGTTATGTTCAGATTTAGCACTGGCCTGAGATTAAAAGATATACTTTTATCAACTGCAGTATTAATGAGTTTAGGTCATGCTGAACCAAAATGACTTTTTTAAGGACAAGTCCAGGCAAATCTCAATGTGAAATGTAGAACTCTTTGAAAACGACCTAACAAGACTAAAGCAAAGTAGAGCTGATAGTACCAGTATGGATTTAAATAGATCTATACTATATAGAATATTTATTTATTTCAGGTACTTATATAGCGCTGTCAAGTTATGCAGTGCTTTACATATACATTGTACATTCACATTAGTCCCTACCCTCAAGAAGCTTACAATCTAAGGTCACTAACTCACAGTCATACATACTAGGGACAATTTAGAGAGGATCCAATTAACCTACCAGCATGTTTTTGGAGTGTGGGAGGAAACCAGAGTACCCGGAGGAAACCCACGCAAGCACAGGGAGAACATGCAAACTCCAGGCAGGTAGTGTTGTGGTTGGGATTTGAACCTGTGACCCTTCTTACTGCTAGGTGAAAGTGCTACCCACTACACCAGAATACATCTATACTCTGCATATAAAAGCAAAACTGGCATTTACAAAGAAAACAAAAGCTGTGTAATCACTTCAATAATGGACACTTTCACCACCTTATTGCCCAGGCCAATTTCCTGCTCTCAGAGCTGACACATTTTGATATATATATATATTTATCATGAGTTGAACTCAAAGATCTAAGACTTTTTCTATGTACACAAAAGGCCTATTTCTCTCAAATACTAGTGAGCACTTCTCCTTTGCCGAGATAATCCATCCACGTCACAGGTGTGGCGTATGCAGATGCTGATTAGACAGCATGGTTATTGCACAGGTGTGCCTTAGGCTGGCCACAATAAAAGACCACTCTAAAATGTGCAGTTATATCACACAGCACAATGTCACAGATGTCACAAGTTTTGAGGGAGCGTGCAATTGGCATGCTGACTGCAGGAACGTTCACCAGAGCTGTTGCCCTTGAATTGAATGTTCAGTTCTCTACCATAAGCCATTTCTAAAAGGTGCTTCAGAGAATTTGGCAGTACATCCAACCGGCCTCACAACCGCAGACCACGTGTAACCACACCAGCCCAGGACCTCCACATCCAGCATCTTCACCTCCAAGATCGTCTGAGACCAGCCAACCCGGACAACTGCTGCAACAAACGGTTTGCAAAGAATTTCTGCATAAACTGTCAGAAACCATCTCAGGGAAGCACATCTACATGCTTGTCATCCTCATTGGGGTCTCAGGAAGGAGGTGTACTCACTTTTGTTGCGAGTGGTTTAGACATTAATGGCTGTGTGTTGATTTATTTTGGGAGGGACAGCAAATGTACACTGTTATACAAGCTGTACACTCACTACTTTACATTGTAGAAAAGTGTCATTTCTTCAGTTTTGTCACATGAAAAGATAAAATAAAATATGTACAAAAATGCGAGGGGTGTACTCACTTTTGTGAGATACTGTATATATATATTTCCTTTTTTTTTTACATTTTTTTAAACATACTGTCATCAGAGTGCCGTGCCATCATAAAGAAGCCGTACTGCTCTGGGGGGTGATCAGGATTTTTTTTTACACAATGATTTCCTATTACATAATGATCACCCTATAAGCAAACATTATTACTTTGTAAATTGTATTGCAGTTCACAATAGTACAAAATGAATGACTATGAATGAAAGCCATTGGGGGTTATTTACTAAAGGCAAATCCACTTTGCACTACAAGTGCACTGCAAGTGCACTTAAAAGTGCACTGCAAGTGCACTTGGAAGTAAAGTTGCTGTAGATCCGAGGGGGATATGCAAGGAGAATTAAAAACAGCATTTTAGCTTGCACATGATTGGATGATAAAATCAGCAGAGCTTCCCCTCATTTCAGATCTATATTACCCCTTAGATATAGAGCGACTGCGCTTCCAAGTGCACTTTCATTGCACTTTCAAGTGCACTTGCAATGCACCTGTAGTGCAAACTGAATTAGCCTTTCGTAAATAACCCCCATTGTGTACAACTGACATGTGATCGCTGTGATTGGTCACAGCAATCACATGGTACCAGGCCGGCAATCTGATCACAATTGGACCACTGCACAGCCCCTAGGGTTCGTGACTGGGAGGACATCTCATGACGTTCATCCGGGATAACAGTGCTCCCACCCGTATTATTATAATAGACTGGATGGGATACGGTAAAACTGCCAGTAAATGACAGCTCCTGTTTGCTTTGTTCTGTTTGTAAACAAATGGACAGGGATTCCCTTCATCTATACAAGACCCTTATTCTAAATGAGGGTCTGATATAGATTTGAATGGGAGACCCCACAAAAAAAAAAAAGAAATGACGTGTCGTTTCCCCAAAAAATGCATACCAGACATTTATCCTTGATGAGGATGGATGTCAAGGGGGACACCACACAAAAGAAACAAAAAAAAGGTATGAGGTCCCCCAAATCTCCAGAGCAGACCACTCAGAGGGCATGTGGCCTGGTGCTGTTCAGATTATAAATCACCTGTAACAAAACAAATCTTTGCCCATAAAAGCTACTGAACACCTACAACAAAATGAAAAACAATAATAATATTAACAGAACAATTCAACACGTCATAATGTATCACAGGAATGCAAAAAATAATATATGACAAGGGACCCATTCATAAATATCACATTGCTGAGTCCAACTGGATTCCTCAATTTTCTCCACTGAAGACATTAAAGCCTGGTACTTACTCTAATTTTTTTTTTCGTTCAACCCAGCAGACTGAACAAAAAAAACAAAAACGGGGGAGCTCAGGAGGAGGTTGCTGTACTAATAATGTGATTTTAGTACAGCGATCTCTTTGCTGTACTATTGTGTTCTGACAGGGGGACACCCCCCCCCCCCAGCCAGAACACACTGGTCAGCTGATTGGATGCTGATCGGCAGAATTTTTTCTGGCATGCCTGTTCAACAGCAGCCGGATGTTCATCTGGCTTCTGTCGGACAGGCTGCTGTACACACGGGCAGAATGCTGCTTTCTGTTGAAACGACCCCTGTGTACCCAACTTAAAGTGGCTGTAAAGGCAGAAGGTTTTTATCTTAATGCATTCTATGTATTAAGATAAAAAGCCTTCTGTGTGCAGTGGCCCCTCTCAGCCCCCTGTACTTACCTGTGCCCATCTCTATCCAGCGATGTCCGCAAGTACCTCGGGCATACGGGACTCTCCCTCCTGATTGGCTGAGACACTGCAGTGACGCCATTGGCTCCTGCTGCTGTCAATCAAACTCAGCCAATGAGGAGAGAAGGGGCGGGCCGAAACCACGGCTCCCTCTCTGAATGGATACACAGAGCTGCGGCTCAGCTGCTTGATGTGGGGGCACTCAACGGGAGGGAGGGGCCAGGAGCTCCAGCCAGGGACCCGAGAAGAGGAGAATCTGGGCTGCCCTTTGCAAAACCACTGCAACAGAGCGGGTAAGTATAACATGTTTGTTATCTTAATAGAAAAAAAACAAGACTTTACAATTACATTACCAATCACTTTTAGTCAACTTTAGTGGACAGCTCTGTTAACATTTTTTCTGCCCTGAAGATCCTGAAATTGAGACGGGGTTTAGATGGCCACTGTTTTCTCTTCATTGGCTGGGCATTGCTATCAATATCTGTACTGTATTCACTGTTGCAGGTTTTCCCTCACTTCCTGTCTAGTAAAACCAGTGTCTCTGGGCTCCATTCACTAAAGCAAATCTCACGCAGTATTTGGGTCACGTGACACATTTTTACTAAATATCGCATGTGATACTGAAAATGTCAGTTCACTATCCCCTTATGCTGTGTTTATGTCAAAAAGCAAAAGCGCTCAATAAATACTACATAAATCCGCATTAAAGTCAATTCACTAAAGGAAATAAATACATAAATACATAAATAAATAAATAAACAAATAAATAAGTAAATGCATTAAATAACTAGTGGTCCAGGCATGCAATATTGAAGGGATGTAAAAATATAATAGCCAATTTGGTGTAGTCTCTACTTTTTAGGCTCAGTAGATGCAGACATGAAGACTGTATGTCCATAACAGACATTCATGGACAGATACAAAAATTACGGATTTTACAAACTGTTTGTAAATTTACTGACAGTTGGCAACCTTGATCAGTAGTCTCTTAGTAATGCATAGAAACCAAAATATGGATAGAAATACAGAAATATTACATTTAGTGAAATATATTTATTTTCTCCTGTCATTTTGCCTGATTTTCAGAGACTTGTTTCTGCATATACAAGCATATACGTCATTTGCTGCATAAACCTCCCAATCACTTCAAACATAATACAATGTAGATGCATATCACAATGGTCTAACCCAGTGTTTCTCAAACTTTTTACCGTCAAGGAACCCCTGGCAAAAAGTCTGAGATCTCGGGGAACCCCTGAAATAATGTTCAGATCTACAACTTTATTTTCTGCACAGATGCTCAATTCTGGGTTTAACTGGAGATAGGCAGTGTACAGGGGTCAACAGGGCAGAGCACAGGAGGTTAGGACACAATACAGGGGGGGGGGGGGCAGCAGGGCACATTATGGGACACATTACATGGGAGCAGCAGGGCACATTATGGGGCACACAGCAGAACATGGGGCACATCAATGGGCACACATCAGAACATGGGGCACATCATGGGGCAATACAACAGAACATGGGGCACAAGGGGCATACAGCAGAGTACAGGGAACATTACAGGACTCACAGCAGACCATTGGGCACACCATGGGGCACACAGCAGAACATGGGGTACATAGTAAGGAAACACAGCAAAACATGGAGTGCACAGTAGAAAATGGGGAACATCATGGGGCACAAAGCAGAACATGGGGCACATCAAGGGACACACAGCAGGGCACATTACAAGGCTCACAGCAGGGCATGGGGCACATGGCACATTACAGGGCTCACAGCAGGGCACAGGGCACATTAAGGGACACACAGCAGGACACATCAAGGGACACACAGCAGAACATGGGGCACATCAAAGGGCACACAGCAGGACATGGGGCACTTCATGGGGCATACAGCAGAACATGGGGCACAAGGGGCATACAGCAGGGCACAATACAGAACATGGGGAACATCAAGGGACACACAGCAGAGCATGTGCCACATTACAGGGCTCACAGCAGGGCATTGGTCTCATTAAGGGACAAACAGCAGGACACAGGGCACATTATGGGTATCACAGCAGTACATGGGGCACACAGCAGAACATGGGTCACACAACAGAAAATGGGGCACATCATGGAGCACACAGCAGAACATGGGGCACACAGCAGAACATGGGGCACACGGCAGGACATAGGGCACATTATGGGGCTCACAGCAGGACACAGGGTATTTTAGGGGGCTCACAGCAGGGCACAGGGCAGATTATGGAGCTCACAGCAGCACATGGCAGGGCATGGGGCACACAGCAGAGCACATCACAGACACACGGCAGGGCATGGGGCACATTACAAGCACACAGCAGAGTATTGGCACATCACAGGCACATGACAGGGCATTGGCACATCACAGGGAACATAGCAGGTTATTGGGGGCATCACAGGGCACATGGCAGGGCATTGGGCACATCACAGGGCACATGGCAGGGGATTGGGCACATCACAGGGCACATGGCATGGGGCACAAGGCAGGGCATGGGGCACATGACAGGGCATAGGGCACATGGCAGGACATGAGGCTCATCACAGGACACATGGCAGGGCATGGAGCACATGGCAGGGCATGGAGCACATCACAGGGTATGGGGCACATTGCAGGGCATCTGGCACATTGAAGGCCACATTGCAAGGCATTGGGGCACAGCGCAAAGCACATGGCAGGGCATGGGGCACATCGCAGGGCACATGACAGGGCATTGGGCACATCACAGGGCACATGACAGGGCATGGTGCACATCACAGTTCACATCACAGGGCATGGGGGAAACCCCCATGGCATGGGGCACATCGCAAGGCATATGGCAGGGCATGGGGCACATGGCAGGGCATGGGGCACATCACAGGGCATGGGGCACATTGCAGGGAATGGGGCACAGCGCAGAGCACATGGCATGGTGTGGGGCACATTGCAGGGCACATGACAGGGCATGGGGCACATCACAGGGCACATCATAGGGCATGGGACACATCACATGGTATGGAGCACATCGCAAGGCACATCACAGGGCATGGGACACATCGCAAGGCACATCAGAGGGCATGGGGCACATCACAGGGCATGGGGCACATCACAGGGCATGAGGCACATCACAGGGCATGGGGCACATCACATTGTATGGGACACATCGCATGGCACCTCACAGGGCATGGGGCACATCGCAAGGCACATCACAGGGCATGGGGCCCATCGCAAGGCACATCACAGGGCATGGGGCACATCACAGGGCATGAGGCACATCACAGGGCATGAGGCACATCACAGAGCATATCACATGGCATGAGGAAAATCACATGGCATGGGGCACATAACATGGCATGGGGCACATTGCAGGGCATGGGGCACATCACAGGGCATGAGGCACATCACAGGACATGGGGCACATCACAGGGCATGGGGCACATCATAGGGCATGATGCACATCACAGGGCATGGGGCACATCACAGGGCATGGGGCACAAGACAAGGCATGTAGCACATCACATGGCATGGGGCACATCACATGGCATGCGGCACATCACAGGGCATGGGGCACATCACTGGGCATGAGGCACATCACAGGACATGGGGAACATCACAGGGCATGGGGCACATCACAGGGCATGAGGCACATCACAGGGCATGGGGCACATCACAGGGCATGAGGCACATCACAGGGCATGGGGCACAAGACATATAGCACATCACATGGCATGGGGCACATCACAGGGCATGGGGCACATCACAGGGCATGGGGCAGATAAGCTCACACTCACAGCAGGGCATGGGGCACACCGTTACACTGTTGTAGCCATTTCAAATGCAGAGTAGCGCGGGAAGCGGCTGGAATAAGTCTTCTCTTTCATATCGTGCTGCTCCCCGTTGGTCCCTGCTCTCTTCTCGTCTATCCCAGGTGAAGTCACAAGCTGTTGGGGTGAACGGGAGGAAAGGAGGGGCCGGCAGGGAGCAGTGTGATATGAAAGAGAACTTATTACAGACGCTTCCTGCGCTACTCTGCCTGTGTTAGAGGAGACCCGATCTACCCGTCAGCTGTCTGTGATTAATGGGTAGATCGCCGCGGAACCCCTGGGGACTTCTTGCAGAACCCCAGTTGAGAAACACTGGTCTAACCCCTTGTTAGAACATACTATATGTAGTAGGAATACTGTAACTTTTCACATATATCTTTGGTGAAAATTTTTGCAAGACACAATTGGATTAGGAATAGACAAGTATTCTTACGAAGGTGTTGCACTTGAGCTTTTAGGAGAGGGATGTCATCAATTTGAAGGTTTGGCAGACGTATACTAGAACATGACTTTGAACAACATCAGGGAATGACAATGGCTATTCTCTAGCAAGACAGAACAGACATGTCCAAAGATATAGCAATGGATTTGCCAAATATCACACCACTTGACCTCCGGAAGATTTACCCCCCCCCCCCCATGACCAGGCCATTTTTTGCAATACGGCACTACGTTACTACCCCATGTACTTGGTATGTGACCCGGCACAGTAGAGCCGCTCTACCGCCGTATAGCTAAGTTATGCAGTCGACAAGCGGATAAAATGTAACCAAAGCCCAAACTTTTTTTTTTTTTTTTCTCATTTTGGATAGAGTAAGGGAGGGTTAGAACCTTCAATATTTTATGCTATTTTTTTGCCATCTGTATCCCATTGGGGAGACTTTTCCTCCGTTATTGTTCTGATGTCTTTCTCTCCCTTTCACTTTCAATGATAAAGAGAAACAGTAGAAATAGAGAGAGTAAATCTAATCTATCACAAATTTCGATGAAATAATGCATGCCTTATTTTGCAAGCGTTTTTTGATGAATTGCAAAAATTTTTTTGAAAAATGCTAAGAGGTATTTTGCCACTCATCTTAAAGTGGTAGATACCATTTTGTGAAAGGAACCCACTGTGCCAGTAAGGGAGAGGAACTATCTCCAAGAGTGCCCTGGATAGCAATAAAAACCCTACAGGGTCTCTATCCTTAATAACACTATCCAAAAAAAAGTTTTGTACACCTAATAGTTTTTTTTAAATGATGAGGAATGCTGCAGGGAGGTAGACAATATGAATTAATGAATTTAGAGTTTTCATTTCCCTAAAAAAATGTCAAAATGTCACCATTTTGGCAATTTGCATTGAAGTCTTTGTCGAATTGGGTGTTTTTTAAGAGCGCAATGAGTGTTTTAAATGGCTCTTGAGGGTTATGGAAGCTCCTTTTAACTATCCTGGATTTGTAGCAGTGCCAGAAAGAGCCCCTCAGTAGCCTCATTATTTTACTTTTTTCACAAAGAAAAAACAACCAGTACAAAGAGTGAAGAAAAAAAACAACAAAGAAGAAAGAAAAAGCAAATACATCAAACACTAAGGCCCCTTTCACACTGGGGCGGTTTGCAGGCATTATTGCGCTAAAAATAGCGCCTGCAAACCGACCTAAACAGCCTCCGCTGTTTGTTCAGTGTGAAAGCCCGAGGGCTTTCACACTGAAGCGGTGCGCTGGCAGGAGAAGAAAAAATCTCCTGCAAGCCGCATCTTTGGAGCAGTGAAGGTGCGGTGAATTCACCACTCCTAAACCGCTCCTGCCCATTGAAATCAATGGGACAGCGCGGCTATACCACGGTAATACCGCGGCTGTAGCCGCGCTATACGAGTCGTTTTAACCTTTTTTCGGGCCGCCAGCGGGGGGTTAAAACCGCACCGCTAGCGGCCGAATACCGCAGTAAAACAGCGCTAAAAATAGCGCTGTTTTACCGCCGACGCCCCCTACCGTCCCAGTGTGAAAGGGGCCTTAATGAAAGAAGAAACACCCACATACACACAAAAATAAGCATTCTCCAAATAAAGAATAAAAAGTAGATTTTTTTTTACAAGCAAATTGTAAATCACCTAAGCAGCTCAATGAGCAAAACAAGGGAAATTTCACCAAGGCAAAATCAATTTTGCAAAATCACATCTCTAGTAGAAGAGAGCTAGATACAATTACCCTTTAATGTTTTCACATTTTTTATTTAAAAGAGAAAAGGCAACTTCCAAATAAACATACACATACAATAAAGAAAATGTAGAATGTACACAGAGACTCCAGTGGCAGTGAAATACAGAAACATTCAAAAAATGGTAGGGAAGTCAAAGAGAAGGCCAATACCAGACGTCAAGGTGCAAGGTGACATTATTATTATTATTATTATACTGGATTTATATAGCGCCAACAGTTTACGCAGCACTTTACAATATAAAAGGGAGACAATATAATACAATAAAATACAAGAGGATTAAGAGGGCCCTGCTCAGAAGAGCTTACAATCTAATAGGGTGGGGCAGGTGGTACAAAAGGTTGTAACAGTGGGGAATGAGCTGATGGAAGTGGTAAAAGATTAGTTAGAGACATGATAGGCTTTTCTGAAGAGATGAGTTTTCAGGGATCGCCTGAAGGTAGCAAGAGTAGGGGATAGCCGGACAGGTGGAGATAGCGAGTTCCAGAGGATGGTAGAGGCTCTGGAGAAAACGAGCATGAGAGGAGGAGACGAGAGAGCTTGAGAGTAGGAGGTCTTGAGAAGAGCGGAGAGGACGATTTGGGTGATATTTGGAGACAAGGCTGGTGATGTAGCTTGGGGCAGAGTTGTGAATGGCTTTGTATGTTGTGGTTAGTATTTTGAATTTAATTTGCTGGGTGATTGGGAGCCAGTGTAGGGATTGGAGGAGAGGGTCGGCAGACACTGAGCGGTTGGTAAGGTGGATAAGTCTGGCAGCAGCATTCATAATAGACTGAAGAGGGGATAGCCTATGGAGAGGCAGGCCAATGAGAAGGGAGTTGCAATTGTGAAGGCGAAAGATAACAAGGGAGTGAATGAGGAGTTTGGTGGTTTCATTTGTTAAAAAGGGGCAAATTTTAGAGATGTTACGGAGGTGAATTCTACAAACTTTTGACAACGATTGGCTTTGAGGCTGAAATGACAAGTCAGAGTCTAGGATTACCCCTAGTACCCTAGCGTGAGGGGAGGGACTGATGGTTGCATTGTTGATTTTGATGGAAAAGTCATGGCGGGGGGGAATATAAATAGCTCTGTTTTAGAGAGATTTAGTTTAAGAAAGTGGTGCGACATCAATGCTGATATGTAAGTTAGTAAGTTAGTAATGTGAGAGGAGACTGAAGGAGTGAGGTGAGGAATAGACAGATAGATTTGGGTGTCATCAGCGTATAAGTGGTATTGGAAACTGTGGGCAGTTATTAAGTGACCGAGGGAGGAGGTGTAGATAGAGAAGACAAGGGGTCCAAGAACAGAGCCTTGGGGGACCCCCCACAGAAAGGGGCAATGGAGAGGAGGAGACAGAGTTGTAGGTGACACTGAAGGAGCGCTGTGATAAATAGGCAGAGAACCAGGATAGAGCAGAATCTCGGAGGCCAAGGGAATGTAGTTTATTGACAAGGAGCGGGTGGTCAACAGTATCAAAGGCCGCGGACATAATAAGTATAATAAGTATCATCCAGGATATGAACCGTAATTAACAGGGTGAACATGGGAAGTCATCCCATAGAGCCAGTGCCCCAGTATTGTACAATGCATTTCCATACAATTTTTCAGATACAGTGTGACTTCCGTAAGAGCTATATACATAACGGAGAACTGCCCAGGTTTTCCAGGTAAGTAGAAAAAACAGAGAGCTGAGAAGCAGAAAGAAAATAAAAGGAAAAAAGGAGGGAAAAGAGAGGGGGGAAGAAAAAAAAAGGGGGGTGACGGGAAGAGGGAGGAGGGAGGGTGGGTGGCAGCAGGTTACCCTTTAATTTTTTATGGCATTATCCCTTATGGCAAAATCCTCAAATCACAAGGTTGAAATGATATAAAATAAAAAATGTTTTACTTGTTAGTGATAAAATACCAACAAGAAGGCCCTATGCACACTGGGCGTTTGCCCAGCTCTTCTAAACGCCTTTCTCCCTGCAGGAGTTTAGGCAGGTTTAGACACGTCAAGCACTTGGCTAATCATTCATTTAATTGGCCAGAGTATTATTTATCTGGTCTGAAGCGCCTAGCGATAACGTGCATATAACATGCTTATACGCATTTAGGCGCGTCTGGCCTTTTTTTTTTTTTAATAAATGCTCCTCTCTTAAATTTCCTTGGGGGGTTCTGCTTCTAAAAGTCACACAGTTTGTCTAAAAGTCATGAATCGGGTATCTTTGTTAACCATAGCAGCCAATCAGATTCTCATTCTCATTTTTCAACCTGCATGAGAAGAAGCAGAACACAGGTGGCTGAGATCCATCAGACAATGAGATCCATCAGACAAGGCACACTGCCAACGGATAACTCTAGCCAGACTTTTTTTGTGTGTGTGCAAAGCTGGAGAGTTGTTGCATCATAGAATGAAGAGGGTTTATATGTTTTCAAAGGAAATGCTTTCAGCACCTGTTGGAAAAAGTAACTTTCCCTGCTAGCATTTTAGAGTCTGTTGACCATATGATTGGATGTTCTGAGACTCCCCTATGGTTCTTTGGATTGGGAAATGTTTTAAATCAAATATAATTTATAAAGTACATATACTGAACAAAGTTACACCTGCCAGTTCCATATTAGCTTTAAGACTTCCGCTACAGAAGATCACTTTACAAGAGGGAAGCAGTGAGGCATTAGTCATACTAGAAGTGTAATTATTAAGTTAGAATCCTTGCCAGTAACTCCTTAACTCAGATCTACAAAGTATCAAAATCAATGCTGAGTTCAGTAACAATCAATGCTTTTACTCTACTTGTATTTCCTTGTATGTTAGGTCCTTGCCATTAACCTGTGATGTGCACATCATTGAGACTAAACTGCATTTCCTTTATTGTATCAGGAGTTGTTAATAACCCACTTCTGTGCTGCAGTGATGGATGGGGCTCTAGGTGGAGGTTAACATGAAGTATATCAAGGCTTGAGAAGTATCTGTGTGCTGTATAAATAAAAAGAAGTAATGTTTACCTTTGTTCTCCTTGTGATAGTTCTCAGGAAAAGCCGTTTTCCTGATGTGGTTATTTACTCGCCTTGTCTCTGTGCCCAGAAAGCAGCTGACAACATATTTGCACTGACAACCATTGCACTTATCTAATAGATATATTTCATAGGTATTTTTAGTTTATTTGTCTTAAACAATGGTATTTTTTAATCTTTTTTGGACTCACTGTATTAAAGATGACAATGTATGCATATGTGACCCTTTGGTTTCTTTTATCCAACCCTTGGGGCAATATTTCATCTTTTGACACCAAAAATGGGGCATCATTTCCCCCACTGACACAAACGAAGGGGCACACTTCCTCCTGATGACACAAACAATTGGGCACAGTTCCTCTCAATTACACCAACAATGGGGCACAATTCCTCTCACTGACACCAAAGATGGGGAATTGTTTACTCTCACTAATGCTGGGACATGTTTTATTTCCAGTGGACAGGCCCTTTGTTTAGAAAGTTTGGAGAGGAAAAAATGTATTCAACGATGTGCTTTTACCTTGAAAAGGACCTTCTATTGTTCTTAACCTTTTCCAAATCTGCAAATTCAATTTTTTTTATTTATTTTTTTGCTGCTCCAAATTTAATTCCTGTTAGAGGGTGGCTCCGTTTGTTCTCCATGCTTCCACTGTAAGTAGGAGGCGGAGCATAGCCACCCTTTCTTGCTCATTCCAGAGGTGGACTACGGACTAATGGCCAGTACACAGGATCCGAAAATCGGACGACTGATCGTCTGGTTTTTTTTTTGCATGCTAGTCGCATATCAAAAATGGAGAGTTTACTAAAGTTACAAAAATTCTCGTACGACAGAACAAAAAATCAGAAGTGATGTCATGTGTTGTAGTGTATTAGTATTGTGTTTTCGGATGGCAACTGCACTGATTAAATGAAAGTTGTACGATCTGGTATTGTACAAGAAAAATTTTCGTGCTTGTCCCATCAGTTAATATCAGATGAACTGTCATGATCGGTTCTCGAAAGCTCTGTACTAATGATCCGATTATCGTACGATCGCGTTGAAAGCAGTAGTTTTCATTTACATTTTCGGATCGTATGTACGGGCCATTAGGACTATGGGATTTGTAGCGTGCACAGAGCAGTTCACATAACCACAACTAACGTGCAGTTCTTGTTCCAAAGAAACTGAAGTGAAGGGGTAAAAGAGGTGTGGAAGCTCATAAAGGACATTATAAAGAGGCAGAAAAAAAATCAAAGGAACCATTTAATGAAAAATGAATTACAGGACCATTATGTAGTGGATGTGTTTGTATGGATTATTTTTGGAGTCCAAGGATATCGTTTAGTGTATGTTTAATATATTCAAATATTAGTTTCATATTTATCTTAAAGGCTGTATGTAAAGATGGAACTGTTTAACACCAGCAAAGATTAATGCAACAAAAAAAAATCACAAATCATTTGTAATGCATTTATTGTGCATTTTGAGCTACTGACGCACTAATCTGAAGGACATTTTTGATGTAACTGAAACTTTCACTTGCTCTATATGTTTATAACTTCTATACACATTTTCAGTTTCCGCATTCAGTAGACATATACCTAAAATGCCAGACAGTGCAATCAGCACCCTAATAAGAGAAAATCAATTAGAGGATAAGCTACGCAGGAACAGAATTATTTTTACTCAGTTATTTTGAGGTCAGGGTGACCCAAGGCTTGCATGAAATGAGAAGAAGAGCAGAGCACAATGACAATGCACATTGCTTCACAGGATGCATGCAGTGTATACGTAATGAGTAAATATAGCTGCTCCAGGGACATATATAATTGAACAAGGAGAGAAATAAGGTTCTTAAAACAGTACAACAGCTATACATCAGTTATGCATCAGATTTAATAGAGATACAGTTATGAAATAAAGCAAAAATGTCACTCTAGAAGAGTGACATTTGGGAGCTATGCAAACATGGAATTCCTGTTCCTGCAGTGGGGTTGCCAGTTGTTGGCCCAATATAAATGGCACAAAAGTGCCTGGAGCTTGTCCTTCAAATTAATCTGGCGTTCCAGACAGGGGAGGACTGGAAACCATTGACCTGAAGGGCAATCACAATCAAAAAGCCTTTCCCTGATAGGGGATGATTTCTGTGGTCTAAAGAAAGTGTTTGCGATTGGAAAATGGTGGGCATTGTGAAAGGTGGGCGATCCTAAAGGACATGGTTTAATACGAGGAACTTTTTTACTTCTTCCAGCTACAGTTTTCTTTGAAGCCATGAGAGATTGGTCTCATGAGATCTCAGAGCCACAATGTTGTTGCTGGAGGATAGTCCTCTGCTAAACACTGTGATCACAGAGAGAACAGAGAGCAGGTAACTGTACAATGCCCAACATGTGTCATTAACTGCAGGCCTCACTCTGATCAATACCTGAATGTGGGAAGATATCTACTCAAGTACACCAGCCCAACATACTGGCTCTGGCCCAGGGGTGTAAATTCTCCTTATGCCTCCCAACCCAGTCTTCCACTGGATCTGGTTGTGTCAGTGTAACAATATTTCACTGTAGTCTCTTTTCTAGGGCTCAACTTTTTGGTGCCAGAGGTCCATTATTTTCATTAGTGCTGCCGTATTCCATGGAGGGGAAGCCTGTATGATGGATTACCCACTCACAGAGCCTCTATAATTAAGCTCCTTTGAGGAATGAAATGTATTAGAGCTGTTTTGGCACCATGTTGATTGCCGGTTCATTGCTTTGCGTCAACGAACTGAAGTTGGCTTTTATGATGAGTGTCTCTCCCTTCTCTTTTTTTGGATTATCAAAATGACAGAATGTGCATCGCTATTAAACACTTCACTGTGGTGTGCCCCAACCACTGGCACTATTGTAGTGCATGCCACAACCATTATATATGTTTTGTCTCTGTGCTGCACACAACATTATTAGACAAACTCCTTACTCCACCCTGGGGGGGATGGGGTGCAGTTTGGCATCTTTTCCCTTGGCACTGGAAGACCTTGTCCCGGCTCTGCTGGCTCAGTTATTGTTCTGTGCTTGCAGTTTGTTTAGAGGAATAAGACATGGGGACATATGGATGTACTAAACTTTTCTTATTTAGCTTTGACGTACACTTTTATCTGCATTATGAGTAAAGGGTAGTATGCAGCAGAAGCTCTGCCATTGTTATCTGTTTAGGTGAGCCTCAGCAATGCTCTCCTAAATGTCATTCCTCAAAACTTTATTGAATCATTGAGCTCCATATTTGAACATACCAAATCAAAATCAAATGAAAACTAATTATTGTACATTAAAAACCTTGTAACAAATAAAGAGATATCCAATACCATATAATAAATATAGAAAAAATATTCAATGAATCGAAAATCCACCAGACTTATAACTAAAAATTGTTCATGTCCAGTATAAAATATTTATGCCGCATACACATGGTCGGACATTCCAACGGGAAATGTTGGATGTGAGCTTGTTGTCGGAAAGTCCGACCATGTGTATGCTCCATCGAACATTTGCTGTCGGACTTTCCGCCAACAAATGTTTACTAGCAGGTTCTCAAATTTTCCGCCAACAAAACTTTCTTGTCGGAAAGTCCGATTGTGTGTACACAAGCCCAGCGCACAAAAGTTCACGCATGCTCAGAATCAAGCAGAAGGAGCCACACTGGCTATTAAACTTCCTTTTTCTCGGCTCGCCGTACGTATTGTACATCACCGCGTTCCCACGTTCGTAATTGTTGCCCAACATTTGTGTGACCGTGTGTATGCAAGACAAGTTTGAGCCAACAACCTTCGAACAAAAACCCATGGTTTTGTTGGCGGAAAGTCTGATCATGTGTACAGGGCATAACAGATAAAACAAGCATCAAAAAAATGTCCAAAAAGGTGAATTGCACTTCTAGTCATAATCCAAAAAATGTATGCAGGTAATTACTCCACAGAAATTTTGCCCCTGTTAATGAACGTGCCCAAATCTTAAATGCTTGAATAGGTACCTCCACCAGCCACCACTAAGTGAAATGGCCGCTCACCTTCAGAAATGACCAAAACCATCAAACAGCTCCTTTTTGCATGAAATGTGGTCTTTAGATTCTGTGTGGTCTTGCCTGATTCGATCTGTCTCATCAGCTGTTACGCTGTTGGGAATATCTCAATCCACTCCTCTCACCAGCAGTCCCCCTGTTGGGACTATTTAGATCACCTCCTCATGCCTACCATTTATACTGTCAGGAATGGCAGAGGCTCACTGCAGGTCCTTTCTACACCCAAATCAATAGTGGAAAGCTTCTTCATACTGTTCCAATGAAGCCGCATGTCCTTATGAGCGGAGGAATGAGGAGTGGTCATTTCTGAAGGTGAGAGACTTAGTGGTAGCTGGTGGAGGTACCTATTCACGAATTTAAGATTTGGGTCCATTCATTACCAGGGGTAAATTTCCTGTGGAGTAATTACCTGCATGAATTATTTGGATTATCACTAGAAGTGCAATTCACCTTTTTGGACACTTTTTTGATGCTTGCATTTTTGTGGCTTGTTTTATGTGTTAATATTTAATACTGGACATGGACATTTTTTAGTTATAAGTCTGGTAGATTTTCGATTCATCGAATATTCTTTCTATATTCATCATATGATACTGGATATCTCTTTATTTGTTACAAGGTTTTTGAATAAGCGCAGCATGAATTTATAATTGTTATTTGGGTTGTAGTGTGAGTTCAATAATCAGTAGTTGCAGCTGTTCAATAAGGTAATTTTATTCACATTCACAAAATTTTCACATAGCAGCGCATAGGTACTTTTACACAAATTGTTGTTTGTTATTAAGGCTGGTACGCAGGGGCCGAGTATCGGCCCGTTTAACAGAAACCGGCCAATATTTGGCCTGTGTGTACAACAGCCTGTCTGACAGAAGTCAGACTAACGACTGGCTTTTATCGAACAGGCACGCTGGAAAACCAGCATCCGATCAGCGCTTGTAGCCAATGGCTGTGAGCGCTGATCAGTGTGTTCTGGTGGGGGGGAATGGTCCCCTGTAAAAACACAATAGCTCAGCAGGACAGATCACGGCATTAGCATCGCTAAGTTAGTACGGCGACCACTCCGATTTTTTTCGTTAAGCTTGCTAGGTTAAACGAAAAACAATTCCCCGTGTCTACCTAGCATTACTGTATGTGTTGATGTAATGTATGAAAGAAATGTATGTAGAAATGTTGATGAAAGAATGTAATTATAAGTCTGAGGAACAAATTAGAGAGGATAGTGATTGTCATTCTGTGCCTGCAATGATGCTATATTGTGGAGGAAGCTGAGTTATGGTCTTAGTAAAATTCTCTATACGATAGCCACTTGCCGACCGGCTCCTGTACATATACGTCACAACCAAGGTATCCATTTCTTCAGGAGCCGGTCATGTTTACAATAATGGTGGTCTCTGCGGCGGATTCGCCGCGAGATCACCGTTATTGGCGGCGGGAGAGGTGCCACCCCCCTCCAGCCGCTTCCCCGCACCCTCCGCCGCCTACAGGAGCCGTCGGCAGCGGCGGAGGCAATCGGGACCTGTCCGTGCCCGGGTATGGAGATGAGTGAGGGGAAGATGGCCCCCACCCGTCTCCGTACCATAGCAGGGCGGAAGCGACGTCATAACGTCACTTCCGCCCATACGTCTTAAAGGGAAATTTTTTAAAAGTCATTTTTGCAAATGACAATTTTTTTTTTTATTGCATTTTAGTCCAAATATGAGATCTGAGGACTTTTTGACCCCAGATCTCATATTTAAAAGGACCTGTCATGCTTTTTTCTATTACAAGGGATGTTTACATTCCTTGTAATAGGAATAAAAGTGCCCAAATTTTTTTTTTAAACAGTGAAAAAATAAATAAAATCAAGTAAAATAAATAAGAAAAAAAATGTTTTTTTTAAAGCCCCCTGTCCCGATGAGCTCGCGCGCAGAAGCGAACGCATACGTGAGTAGCGCCCACTAATGAAAGCGGTGGTCAAACCACACATGTGAGGTATCGCCGCAATCGTTAGAGTAAGAGCAATCATTATAGCCCTAGACCTCCTCTGTAACTCAAAACATGCAACCTGTAGAATTTTTTAAACGACGCCTATGGAAATTTTTAAGGGTAAAAGTTTGACGCCATTCCACAAGCGGGCGCAATTTTGAAGTATTGCAATGACCGCCATTTTATTCTCTAGAGTGTAATAAAAAAACAATATATAATTTTTGGGGGTTCTAAGTAATTTTCTAGCAAAGAAAAACTATTTTAAACGTGTAAACACCAAAATCTGAAAACGAGGCTAGTCCTTAAGTGGTTAAAGTGAGACTTGTCAGTTGGTCAATAAATGTTTCTTGCATAAATACAGGAACTGAGTCCTTTTAATATTTAACATTATTCCAGAAATACATTGAGCATACTTAAAGACTCCTTAGATGAGAGCCACTTTCTACCTCAGCTGGAAGGAGACACAACTCTTGAATGAAGGCTGATGAGTCACGAACATTCATTATTAAAATGTTTTAATTGATTCCTTGGAGATGAAGCATCATTTAAAAGTGCTACAGTCGAGGATTTTATTTTTATCTTGTCAATGGTAATGTTGTTAAATAAGCAGTGGTACACTTTACTTATAAAAACATGACACACTATCTGCCAAGTTCCTTACTTGATTAGATCCAACTGGTCTCATTTTTTTTATTGTTTATCTTTTGAAGCCCAAACACTTACTAGAGTAGGTCTAGCCAAAATTATGTTCTTTTTGTTTTCCTAAGAAAGATCACAACTCATTTCCTTTCCTAGTTATAGCTGTCACCAGGACAGACTTAAGGGGAATATCCCCAACAGCAACACAGATTGCAATACAGTGCCTTGAAAAAGTATTCATACCCCTTGAAATTTTCCACATTATGTTACAACCAAAAAACGCAAATGTATTTTATTGGGAATGTATGTGATATTTATTATACAATTGTGAAGTGGAAGGAAAATGATAAATGGTTTTCAAAATGTTTTACAAATAAATATGTGAAAAGTGTGTCATGCATTTGTATTCAGCCCCCCTGAGTCAATACTTTGTAGAACCACCTTTCGCTGCAATTACAGCCGCAAGTCTTTTTGGGGATGTCTCTACCAGCTTTGCCCATTCTTCTTTGCAAAATAGCTCAAGCTCTGTCAGATTGGATGGAAAGCGTTTGTGAACAGCGATTTTCAAGTCTTTCCACAGATTCTCAATTGAATTTAGGTCTGGACTTTGACTGGGCCATTCTAACACATGAATATGCTTTGATCTAAACCATTCCATTGTAGCGCCGGCTGTATGTTTAGGGTCGTTGTCCTGCTGGAAGGTGAACCTCCGCCCCAGTCTCAAATCTTTTGCAGACTCTAGGTTTTCTTCTAAGATTGCCCTGTATTTGGTTCCATCCATCTTCCCATGAACTCTGACCAGCTTTCCTGTCCCTGCTGGAGAAAAGCATCCACACAACATGATGCTGCCACCACCATGTTTCACAGTGGGGATGGTGTGTTCAGGGTGATATGCAGTGTTAGTTTTTAGCCACACATAGCATTTTGCTTTTAGGCCAAAAAGATACATTTTGGTCTCATCTGACCAGAGCACCTTCTTCCACATGTTTGCTGTGTCCCCCACATGGCTTCTCGCAAACTGCAAACAGACTTCTTATGGATTTCTTTCAACAATGGCTTTCTTCTTGCCACTCTTCCATTATGGCCAGATTTGTGGAGTGAGTACTAATAGTTGTCCTGTGGACAGATTCTCCCACCTGAGCTGTGGATCTCTGCAGCTCCTCCAGAGTTACCATGGGCCTTTTGTCTTCTTCTCTAATTAATGCTCTCCTTGCTTGGCCTATCAGTTTAGGTTGACAGCCATGTCTTGGTAGGTATGCAGTTGTAAAAAAGAACCAATGATAAAACCAATCACTTGTTCACCTTTGCGCCAAAGAAAGAAATGAGTATAAACAAGAAAATATACAAAAAAGCAGCAGCTTATAAATGAATCAAAAATGTAAAATATCACCTAAGAAGATCAGCAGTGATTAGTAGCGCTAAATATCACCTCCTACCAAAAATATAAACACAGAAAAGTGAAATATAGAGGGAAAATGTAGTAAAAGTCCATAAGCAATCAAAGAGTGGTGCAGAAAAGAATGTCCATAAACATATGAACGATCTTCCAAAGAGTGATGGAGTCTTCACACAACACCCTGCGTGTCTCAAGAACCACTCCCCGTCAGTATTGAACTCACCAAGAGATATTGCCTTACACTTGCGTGTTTGGCAGCAGCGCAGTTACCCCTAAAGGGTTAAAACAACGACCAGCTCCTTTCCACTCGGTGTAGACAGGTGGATGTAAACACATGGGGGAAGATAACGAAAAAAAACCTCCACTAGTGTGATAACGTTAAAAACACTGATATTTTATTCTTATAAAACCTTCATCCATTGCACTTACATGATATAAAAGAAAAACAAGCATTGCAATGTGAACCAGAGCGCTATAGCAGCAGAGATAAAATCCAGCCGGCGATCTCTCACCACACTGCAGATACCGCTGGAGCGTCTCACGTTGTAACTAACTCTTCCTACTAGTTGCCGTACAGCCATGCCCCAATGTGTTTCGTCACCTTGACTCCGTCCTGGGATTCATTTTTGGTATGTGGTGATATTTTACAGGTTTGCAGTTGTGCCTTACTCTTTCCATTTTCGGATGATGGATTAAACAGTGCTCTGTGAGATGTTCAAAGCTTGGGATTTTTTGTATAACCTAACCCTGCTTTAAACTTCTCCACAACTTTATCCCTGAACTGTCTGGTGTGTTCCTTGGCCTTCATGATGCTGTTTGTTCACTAAGGTTCTCTAACAAACCTCTTCACAGAACAGCTGTATTTATAATGAGATTAAATTACACACAGGTGAACTCTGTTTACTAATTAAGTGATTTATGAAGGCAATTGGTTCCAGTAGATTTTAGTTAGGGGTATCAGAGTAAAGGGGGCTGAATACAAATGCACGCCACACTTTTCACCTATTTATTTGTAAAACATTTTGAAAATCATTTATAATTTTCCTCCCACTTCACAATTACGTGCCACTTGTGTTTGTCTATCACATAAAATCCCAATAAAATACATTTACTTTTTTGGTTGTAACATGACATATTGTGGAAAATTTCAAGGGGTATGAATACTTTTTCAAGGCACTGTACAAACTTGACCAGACTTCTATTCCACGTCCTATTAAAATTAAAATGTATATTATTGCTGTATGTTCCCCAATGGAGAGATAGCCTTCCTATATGAACACTTCTCATTGGGACAGGAAATTAGAGGAATCTCCCAAACAGGAACACAGGTGGCAAGAAACCTAACTGAGATTCTTAACCCACACACTAGCATAATTGGTATGTCTTTTTTATAAACATTAAAGTGTTGAGAACCCACAATCTGTTTTTTAATATGTTTGGCAGTTTGTCTGATGCTATATAGTTGTCTTAAAATTGAAGTTTAATAAAAATAAAATGTTTTTTGGGATTCTATGCCATATACGTTAGTTATGTGTAATAGTGCTGCTTCTGCTCCAAATCCTCTGTGCTGTGTCTCCTTTACAGCCATCAGATACTGCCCTAAACAGCTATCTTCTGGCACTGTGAGGGTTGACAGCAGTGGCTTCTAATTAGGAAATTTGCACCTCTCGTCTGCTCTCTTTTTCCCTCTTCACCATTCATGGATATGATGCATCAAGTCCTGTGATTGGGTGAAGGAGAATAAGTCATTCAGTGGTTTCACAGAACTCAGTACATCATGGTAGTGTAGTAAGATGAGTTCTATGAATAGTGGAGGAGGCAGGAGGGAATGGGTGATTAGGAGTTGCTAATGTTAACCTTCTAGAGCCGGAAGACAGCCGCTTAGGGCGGTATCCTGTAAGGGGCACTTGCGATTGGGTAGATGTTGGTAATGTACCAGTCCCCACGCCACTTTTTCGTGAATAGGTCACCTATTCCCATGCCTTTTTAGCCCACAGTTTGAACACCTGTTTCCAGGTCATAGGCACGCTCACAACATCCCCAGCCAGAGGCCTTAATATTGAGAATAAAGGACTTTCCAAATACAAATGCATTTTCAGCACTTTAATGCAACTTCACATCTTCACATAACTTTCTGTGATACATCACATTTTGACAAACCTTCAGAATCTTCAGTGCGGAGTGCCACACACAAGGTTTAACAGTCTGTAGCAATCATTTCAGTGCAGAGCACAAGTACACATCTGTAAGTTAAGCCATCTTCCATTTCTTCCTTGGGAGCACCATAGAATTGGGACCACCTCTCTACATATACCAAGTCCACAGCATTTTGCATCCATCACCAAGTCACAGAACTCATATCTGAAGGTCAGTGGGAACAAGGTGCCTCCATTAGTATACCAATCACTTCCTAGTGTCTAGTGCCTCTTCTATTTCTTTGCCCAGCCAGGCATGATCTCAGATGACAGTACAATTCCCAGGTTTTAGCCATTACATATGAGGACTTAGGCCCCTAATACCCTGCTCACCCCGCTACAGGACCTGCAGAAGAAGGTCAGGGGAGAAAGAGTGACTACGGCTATTCCTCCCATGATCTGTACTACCTTACCTCCACAGGGCTCTTTGTTCAGCTCAGTACAGGTTTACATATTTACAGCTCTGCGGTGTCCTGTTCCTAAACCCCCGGACTCTGACCTGGCTCCACACACACCTGCCAGTTATATGGGAATTAACTCCACACATTACATCACTAGAGAGGGTTTTTTTCTGAAAGTGGAGCAGACACCTAATTACAACTTTCCCCTTATCATGCTATAAAGGCAACAAAGCCATCTAGTGGCAAGCAAGCTAACTGCACCAGCCAACCCTCCGATGGCTGTGGTGGGGGACACAGAAAAGAGAGTTTAGATAATGGGTACACATCATTACATATACCTAACATATATGGTGCAGTAATCCCAAAAAATAAACTTTTAAAAAATCTCAGCTTTAAACCTAACCATGGTCCATACTCTAAAATTTAGGACTGTATGTTTCCTTAGTGGGAAGAATTCCTGTCTTGTCACTAGTGAGGGATATATCCTCCAAAAGTGGACACAAGTAGCAGTAAAAGTATGACAGATTTGATAACACTTCCTAAAACTATCAAAAAAAAAAACACACATCAGTATATTTAATACTGTATATGCTACCAGTCTGCATTATAGAGATATAAAAAGTAAGCTTAAAGTGGATGTAAACCCAATGTCATCCTTTCTAAAGTACTGCCATAGGGGTTATCTAGAAGGATATATATGCCTCCTGCATGTATCTTTACCTGTCAAATGTCTCCCCTCTGTCTGTTATGAGACCCGAAAAACTGCATATTCTGTGGGTGGGTCTGTTGTCTCTAGCTCGGTGGGTGGAGTTGTGATGTCAGTAGACTCCCCGCCCACGTCTACACTCCCCTTGTCAATATTCATTTTCTCCTGTGTATTTCTTACACTGAACTTCTGCTATGATCTCTAACATCCAGTGAAAAGACAGGAAAGTAACCACATGACTTCAGCATGCCAAATCATGCTGAGGTGTGGAACAGCCAATCCTTGCTGAGCTGCTGAAGAAAGGAGTGGGGGAGGGAAAATACTGCATGTCTCTTAGGCTAGTTCACGAGATGTAAATCACCTGTCACTCACAGCAAGGGGGAGGATTTGACACAATTTTTCTCTGTTTGTCAAGTTTTATCTCACTGAACAATAAAAGAGGATTGCTCAGAGCTGGGTTAACTCTTTGTGGCAAGACTGGGCTCAAATGATAGGAAGTCTTATATTCTACAATATGACATAAAAAAAAAATTTGGGTTTACATCCACTTTAAGCAAATTATTTTTGTGAACCTGTTGCAAAGCTCCTTAACTGGAGATCCTGCCAATATCAGGACTTGCACAATGACAACGACAAGTCACTGCCTTGCATTTGGCAACCGTATTGTCAGCCTGCAGTATAAGCTCCCTTAGTTGACCAATGTTTGATAGACCCTTATAGGCCTGTTTGATAGACCCTTATAGGCAGCCCCACATCCAACTGAAGGAGTGCACACATCATGCTGACAACACTGCTGCTAATTGCAAGGTGGAGACTTAGGATTGTCAACCTGAAACAGGAAGTACTGTTACTAGCAGGATCCCAAGAAAGGAAAACCGTATATTATTTATTTCAGGTACTTATATAGCGCCGTCAATTTATGCAGCTCTTTACACATATATATTGTACATTCACATCAGTACCTGCCCTCAAGGAGCTTACACTCTAAGGTGCCTAACTCACATTCATACATCCACATACTAGGGCCAATTTAGACATGAGCCAATTAACCTATCCACAGGTCTTTGGCATGTGGGAGGAAACCCACGCAGGAACAGGGAGAACATGTAAACTCCAGGCAGGTAGCACCTTGGTTGGAATTCGAACCAACGACCCCAGTGTGGCTAGACAAAAAAGTGCTAACCACTTAGCCACTGTGCTGCCATAATAGAGTGAGGCATGATGCCAAACATACTGAAACACAGAATTTAGGTTTACAGTATGTAGCACCCTCTAGGTAGGTAGGTGCTAGAGTAGGATTTTTTTGTGTTAGGGTAGGCAAATTTAGGCAGGCCTGGCTGGGAGCAAGGCCTGTTTGTTTTGATCTGGGCTTGGAGTGGCTCAGGATAGCAGCTGGTGACTCACAGGCAGCATCACTGAGACCTCCCTCTTCTTTCTAGAGCTTTCTGGAGGGAGAGGAGAGGTGGAGCTGCCTGGGGTATTCTATGGAGCCATGACCAATCCCCAACCTGTATTGGCAGGGGGCAGGCCTCCTTTAATACCCAGAGTCAGCCCAGCTGGGGAGGAGTTGGAGTTGTTCGGAGCTTGAAGATGGAATGCTAGGCTGTTGGGGCATTTGAGGGAGCTCCACAGTCTGGTGGGGGGGGGCTGGTGACCTGAGCCCTTGGCTCAGGTGCTGACGAGGCCCCTCAAGAAACCATGAAGGTGCCTTGGGGCAAAGAGGACAGCAGGAGAGAGCATTGCTGGGCAAGTCTTCAAGGAGAGGAACAACTGGTCACAGCCAGGAGGGCTGGTAAGTGACAAGCACAGTCAGGAGGACTGGGGAGGCACGCCTGAGAGGCCTGGGAGCATGCAGTCTGGGATGGGTGCAGAGCCAGTGGAGTGGACTGTGTTGTCCAGAGCAGTGGAGAAGGGCAGCTGCAGCCAGAAGGGCTGGCAGGGTCTGAAGATGGGTTACTGGGCTTAGTAACCAGAGATAGAACAGCTAGCACAGGAGACTTTCTCTTTGCTACACTATAGGGACCCGTGGTGCCTGCCTGTAAAGGGCTGTTGTTAAGGCCTGGCTGAGCCAGTGTCAGGCCTAATAACCATGTGCTAGCTGCACCTGGAACATTAGAGAGGAAGCGCAGGAGGAGAAATGGAGTGAACCTACTGACTGTACATAGTTGTTCCAAGCAAATTTCTATTATTTCCACTAGGCATACCATATTTCCCCTACCCCTTCCAAGTTCAATTTCCTCAATGAAATACAAACAACAAAGCTGAGGGACTGTTCATTGTCTTGAAGTGCCTGGAAGTGAATTCCGGGCTGGGAAGGGTGACAGGTGGGCCACATTACTTAGCAGCCCCTACAGGGGTGCCACTACAAGTACATAAATTATAATGACAGTAGAACATAATGACTGACAACATTTCACTGATAGACTCTCCTGTTCACATTCCATAAAGCTTTTATAAATGTTTTCTAGTAAAACTAGTAAACAGTTTAGGCTTTCTGCAATGTTTTTCCAGATCTTTAAGTAAGCTCTCTCAGCTTCAAAAAATTATAAATAGAACTTTTGTGGCCTCGGCACAGACTTTATAAAAATATTCTATCTCCTTCCTGAGTCTTAAGACTTCAACACTTATGTCCTGCTGGGCACATCCTGGTGTACTCAGGTATTACCAGGATAAAAAGTAAGAGCTTGGAGAAGGTAGGCTTTGCACCTTAACCATTTCACCCTGGAAGGTTTTACCCCCTTCCTGACCAGAGCACTTTTTTACAATTTGGCACTGCACTGTTTAACTGGTAATTGCGTAATTATGCAATGCTGTACCGAAACAAAATTTGCATCCCTTTTTTCCCACAAATAGAGTTTTCTTTTGGTGGTATTTGATCACCTCTGCGGTTTTTATTTTTTGCAATATAAATGAAAAAAGACCAAATATTTTGATAAAAATTATATTTTCTACTTTTTGCTATAAAAAATACAATAAACTCAATGTTAGTCATACATTTAGGCCAAAAAGCATTCAGCCACATGTCTCGGGTAAAAAAAAAAATTCAATAAGCATATATTTATTGGTTTGTGCAAAAGTTATAGCGTCTACAAACTAGGGTACATTTTCTGGAATTTAGTTTATGACTGCCTATCTCAATTCTTGAGGTGCTAAAATGGCAGGGCAATACAAGACCCCCCAAATGACCCCATTTTAGAAAGTAGACACCCCAAGGAATTTGCTGAGAAGCTTGTTGAGCAAATTGAATATTTTATTTTTTGTCACAAGTGATTTAAAAATGACAAAAAAAGAAATTATTTTCTTTTACACAAAGTTTTCGGAGGCCATGAAATGCCCAGATAGCACAAAACTCCCCCAAATGACCCAATTTTGGAAAGTAGACACCCCAAGCTATTTGCTGAGAGGCATGTTGAGTCCATGGAATATTTTATATTTTACCACAGGTTTCGGGAAAATTAAATTTATTTATTTTTTTCACAAAATGATATATTGCTCACACATGCCATGGGCATATGTGAAATTACACCCCAAAATACATTCTGTTGGTTCTCCTGAGTCCTGAGTACGGGGATACCACATGTGTGGGACTTTTTGTCAATCTAGCCGTGTACAGAACTCCGAAACCAATCACCGCCTTTAGGCTTTCTAAGGGCATAATTTCTTGATTTCATGCCTCACTACCTATTACAATTTTCAGAGGCCATGAAATGCCCAGATAGCACAACCCCCCCCCCCCCCCCCAAATGACCCCATTTTGTACAGTAGACACTCCAAGCTTTTTGCTGAGAGGCATGTTGAGTCCAGGCCCGGACTGGCCATAGGGCACTCCGGGCACTTGCCCGGTGGGCCGGGGCCGCCGGGCCACATGTGCTAGTGTGGCCAAAGCAGCTGGGCTGCTCCTTGAGCCCGCGCCGCTCACCTGGCCTCTCTGCGGCCGGCCAGTTCTGTTCCGCTGTCTTGCCGGGGGGCGGAAACTACAGGTCAGGTGATCTGTGACCATAACGTGGGAGAGGATGTGGAGGAGACACAGGACCAGAAACAAGGTAAGCTCCCTGTGCGCCTGGATAAGAGGAGCGGCGGGGCGGCTGCATAGAAGAATCAATCTCTCTCTATTCTACTCCTGCAGCCTCTTAAAACTTGCTTCTCCTCCTCTCTCTCGCATGCATTCAGAGGCAGCAGGAGGAAGATGGCAGAGATTGATTCTTTTATATCCTCCCATCTGGCTACTTTTTGCTGCCGCTCCAGTGGTCTCTGACTCCCTCTCTGGGCTCTCAGGTTCCCCCCATGTGCTCTTCACCCCCCTCAGTGCTCTGTGACCCCCTACCTGGGCTCTCAGGTCCCCCCATGTGCTCTCCACCCCCCCAGTGCTCTCTGACCGCCTCCCTGGGCTCTCAGATCCCCCCATGTACTCTCCAACCCCCCAGTGCTCTCTGACCCCTCCCTGGGCTCTCAGGTACCCCCCCATGTGCTCTCCACTCCCCCCCAGTGCTCTCTGACTCCCTCCCTGGGCTCTCAGGTCCCCCTCCCATGTGTTCTCTGACCCCCCCGGGCTCTCAGGTCCCCATGTGCTCTCTACCCCCCCTGGGCTTTTGGGTCCTCCCATGTGCTCTCCACCCCCCCAGTGCTCTCTGACCCCCCGGGCTCTCAGGTACCCCCATGTGCTTTCCACCCCCCAGTGCTCTCTACCCCCCCAGTGCTCTGACTTCCCCCCTGTTCTCCAGCCCCCCAGTGCTCTCAGTTCCCTCATGCTCTTAGGCCCCCCATGCTCTCTACCCCCCCAGTGCTCCCTGACCCCCCGGGCTCTCAGGTACCCCCATGTGCTTTCCACCCCCCAGTGCTCTCAGCTCCCCTCCCTGGGCTCTCAGGTCCCCCTCCCATGTGCTCTCTGACCCCCGGGGCTCTCAGGTCCCCCATGTGCTCTCCACCCCCCCTGGGCTCTTGGGTCCCCCATGTGCTCTCCACCCCCCCAGTGCTCTCTGATCCCACAGGCTCTCAGGTACCCCCTCATGTGCTCTCCCACCCCCAGTGCTCTCCACCCAGTGCTCTGACTTCCCCCCTGTTCTCCAGCCCCCCCGTGCTCTCAGCTCCCCCATGCTCTCAGGCCCCCCCATGCTCTTCAACCTACCAGTGCTCTGACCCCCTCCCTGGGCTCTCAGGTCCCCCCATGTGCTCTCCACCCCCCCAGAGCTCTCTGACCCCTTCCCTGGGCTCTCAAGTCCCCCCATGTGCTCTCCACCCACCCCAGTGCTCTCTGACCCCGTCCCTGGGCTCTCAGGTCCCCCCCATGTGCTCTCCACCCCCCGGTGCTCTCTGACCCCCTTCCTGGGCTCTCAGGTCCCCCATGTGCTCTCTACCCACCCAGTGCCCTCTGACCCCCTCCCTGGCCTCTCAGGTTCCCCCCATGTGCTCTCCACTCCCCCCAGTGCTCTCTGACCCCCTCCCTGGACACTCAGGTCCCCCTCCCACATACTCTCTGACCCCCCTGGGCTCTCAGGTCCCCCCATGTGCTCTCCACCCCCCAGTGCTCTCTGATCCCCCCAGGCTCTCAGGTCCCCCATGTGCTCTCCACCCACCCAGTGCTCTCACTTCCCCCCGTTCCCCAGCCCCCCCAGTGCTCTCAGCTCCCCCGCATGCTCTCAGGCCCCTCTTGCTCTAAGCTCCCCCCATGTGCTCTCCACCCCCCTGTTCTCTCTGACTTCCCCCAATGCTCTTAACCCCTGTGCTCTCCAGCCCTCCATGCTCTCTGACCCCCCCCCTGTGCTCTCAGCTTCCCCCACCCATGTGCTCTCCACCTCCCAGTGCTCTCTGACTTCCCCCTGTGCTCTCCAGCCCCCCTGTAGTCTCAGGCTTCCCACTCCCCGTGCTCTCCAGCCCCCTGTGTTCTCCAGCCCCCTAGTCCTGTGCTCTCGGACTCCCCCCAGTGCTCTCCGTCCCTGTACTCCCAAGCGCCCCCCCTAGTGCTCTACAGCCCCTCCAGTGCTCTACAGCCCCCCTGTGCTCTACGGCCCCCCTGTGCTCTCTGCCCCCCGTGCTCACCAGCCCCCCACAGTGCCCTTCACTCCCCCACATTCTGCAGACCCCCCTATGCTCTCTGCCATCCCCTCGTGCTCTACAACCCCCCCTGTGTTATTTCTCGGCCCCCCTCAACTCCATTAGGCTGGAGATTGGGGAAAGGGCCGGTACATATGCCATGGGCTGCCCAGTCTAACATGCCAGGGCCTATTTTTTCTCCCAGTCCAGGCCTGGTTGAGTCCATGGAATATTTTATATTTTACCACAAGTTTACCACAAGGTGCTTTTTTATTATTATTTATTTTTCCTTTTTATTTTATTTTTATATTGTTCCTTTCATTTTTTTTTTTCATTTTTATTGTTATCACAGGGAATGTAAATATCCCCTATGATAGTAATAGGTAGTGACAGGTACTCTTTTTTTTAAATTGGGGTCTATTAGACTCTAGATCTCTCCTCTGCCCTCAAAGCATCTGACCACATCAAGATCGGTGTGACAAGATGCTTTCCCAATTTCCCAATGGTGTTGTTTATAGCCGACGAAACCAAAGTCATGAAATGCTCAAAGCTTCCGGTTTCTTAGGCCATAGAGATGATTGGAGTCATTCTGGTCTTCGATCAGCTCTATGGTCAGCTGGCGGAACCAACAGCTGCATTCTCAGGTTCCCCGGTGGGACAGGAGAGCCCCAGAAAATTATGGAAGACGGTGTGGGGGGGGCCTTCCCTCCCACTGCTTGTAAAAGCAGTTTAGCGGCTAATTAGCCACTAGGATTGCTTTTATATGAAAGCTGACCACTGCCTGAAAAGAACGATACCAAGATGATGCCTAAACTGGCAGGCATCACTCTGGTATAACCACTCAAAGTCCAGCAACATACCAGTGCGTTGCTGATCCTTGTTGGGCATATATTGTAATGTTCTTTTTTTTCATGCAGCCTGTGGGCTGAACGAAAAAAGAAATTGATCGGTGGGTATGCCCACCATTAGAATACCGCCCTGCATCCATCCACTTCTAATGATGGGCATACATGCACCATTTTTTTTTAACTGTGGTGGTGAAATCACATCCTACAGCGCTGGAGTTGCTGATTTACGTATCGTGAGAGCAAATGCTGTTGCTGTTAAGATAAATAAATCAGTGCTGCAACTGAATGGCGTACCTAAAAAGAAAATAATGGTTAACCATAAAACACAGTAAACAGTAAAGAATAACAGAATTACCTACCTGAAAAGCAAATCAGAGCTGCAGCTGAATGGTGTACCTGAAAAGCAAACAATGGTAACAATAAAACATTAATTCAATAAAACAACAACAATCTGTGTCAAAAAAGAGTAAAAAATATATGCAGAAGCATGGGGGCTAATGTTAGGGGCAAATCGCCCCTGCCCCCATGCTTCGGCATATACAATGCCTTGCAAAATTATTCCCCCCTTGGCTTTTTACCTACTTTGTTACATTACAGCCTTTAGTTCAATGTTTTTTTAATCTGAATTATATGTGATGGATCAGAATACAATAGTCTAAGTTGGTGAAGTAAAATGAGAAAAATATATACATAAAACTATTTTTTAGAAATAAAAAAAAACGAATAATTGGCATGTGCGTATGTATTCACCCCCTTTGTTATGAAGCAAATAAAAAGCTCTGGTGCAACCAATTACCTTTAGAAGTCACATAATTAGTGAAATGATGTCCACCTGTGTGCAATCTAAGTGTCACATGATCTGTCATTACTAGGGATGGGCCGAACACCCTCCCTGTTCGGTTCGCATCCAGAACATGCGAACAGGCAAAAAATTTGTTCGAACACGTGAACACTGTTAAAGTCTATGGGACACGAACATGAAAAATCAAAAGTGCTAAATTTAAAGGTTAATATGCAAGTTATTGTCATAAAAAGTGTTTGGGGACCTGGGTCCTGTCCCGGGGGACATGTATCAATGCAAAAAAAAGTTTTTCGGGAGCAGTGATTTTAATAATGCTTAAAGTGAAACAATAAAAAGTGAAATATTCCTTTAAATTTTATACCTGAGGGGTGTCTATAGTATGCCTGTAAAGTAGCGCATGTTTCCCGTGTTTATAACAGTCTGAGAGCAAAATGACATTTCTAAAGGAAGAAAAAGTCATTTAAAAGTGCTAGCGCTAGTGCCGGCTATTAATGAATTGTCGGTCCCGACAATACACATAAAAGCCATTGAAAGTCATTTAAAAGTTAAAAAAAACCCTTCAGGGTCTGGTATGGATTTTAAGGGGAACTCTGTGCCAAAATTTTTAAAAAAATGGCGTGGGGTTCCCCCAAAAATTCCCACTAGACCCTTATCCGAGCACGCAACCTGGCAGGCCGCAGGAAAAGAGGGGGATGAGAGAGCGGCCCCCCTCCTGAACCATACCAGGCCGCATACCCTCAACATGGGGAGGATGTCCCCATGTTTATGGGTACAAGGACCTCATCCCCACAACCCTTGCCTGGTGGTTGTGGGGGTCTGCGGGCGGGGGGCTTATCGGAATCTGGAAGCCCCCTTTAACAAAGGGGACACCCAGATCCCGGCCCCCCCTATCTGAATTGGTAAGAGGTACAATGTACCCCTACCATTTCACAAAAAGAAAGTATCAAAATGTTAAAAAACCACAGGAGACGACTTGGGACAAGTCCTTTATTAAAAATTAAAAAAGAGATTCCAGCGATGTAATCCAATAAATCCATGCTCCTACTCCAGCGATGTATTCCAATTCTCGATCTCCAGCAACTCCAGCGAGGAACATGCACAGGATCCTGCCTCCACCGGAGGCACCCAGCCAATGACAAGGTGCCAACTTGACAGCTCTTATGTAGCTGAGGGCGGGGCCACCCGTCACGTGACCCCGTCCTCCTCTGACAAGGGGAAATGCCAGAGTTTCCCAGTGACGTGTACGGGTGAACCAGAGGGGGGCGAGGTCACCCATACACGTCACGTCACACCCCAAATTGTTTGCTGTTCGGCACTGCGAACAGTCAATGTTCGAGTCAAACTCATGTTCGACTCGAACAGATAGCCCATCCCTAGTCATTACATATACACACTTTTTTGAAAGGCCCCAGAGGCTGCAACACCTAAGCAAGAGGCACCACTAACCAAAAACTGCCATGAAGACCAAGGAACTCTTCAAACAAGTAAGGCACAATGTTGTTGAGAATTACAAGTGTTAGGTTATAAAAAAATATCCAAATCTTAGATGGTCCCTAGGAGCACCATCAAATCTATCATAGCCAAATGGAAAGAACATGGCACAACAGCAAACCTGCCAAGAGACGGCCGCACACCAAAACTCACGGACCGGGCAAAAAGGGCATTAATCAGAGAGGCAGCACAGAGACCTAAGGTAACCCTGGAGGAGCTGCAGAGTTCCACAGCAGAGACTGGAGTATCTACATAGGATGACAAGAAGCCGTACGCTCCATAGAGTTGGGCTTTATGGCAGAGTGGCCAGAAGAAAGCCATTACTTTCAGCAAAAAACAAAATGGCATGTTTTCAGTTTGCAAAAAGGCATGTGGGAGACTTCCAAAATGTATGGAGGAAGGTGCTCTGGTCTGATGAGACTAAAATTGAACTTTTTGGCCATCAAAGAAAACTCTAATGCCCCGTACACACGGTCGGATTTTCCGATGGAAAATGTGTGATAGGACGTTGTTGTCGGAAATTCTGACCGTGTGTAGGCTCCATCACACATTTTCCATCGGATTTTCCGACACACAAAGTTTGAGAGCTTGCTATAAAATTTTCCGACAACAAAATCCGTTGTCGGAATTTCCGATCGTGTGTACACAAATCCGACGCACAAAGTGCCACGCATGCTCAGAATAAATAAAGAGATGAAAGCTATTGGCTACTGCCCCGTTTATAGTCCCGACGTACGTGTTTTACGTCACCGCGTTCAGAATGATCGGATTTTCCGACAACTTTGTGTGACCGTGTGTATGCAAGACAAGTTTGAGCCAACATCCGTAGGAAAAAATCCTAGGATTTTGTTGTCGGAATGTCTGATCAATGTCCGACCGTGTGTACGGGGCATTAGTCTGGCGCAAACCCAACACATCACATCACCCAAAGAACATCATCTCCACAGTGAAACATGGTGGTGGCAGCATCATGCTATGGGGATGTTTTTTAGTAGTCTGGACTGGGAAACTGGTAAGGGTTGAGGGAAAGATGGATGGTGCAAAATACAGGGATATTCTTGAGCAAAACCTGTACCACTCTGTGTGTGATTTGAGGCTAAGACGGAGGTTCACCTTCCAGCAGGACAATGGCCTCAAACACACTGCTAAAGCAACACTTGAGTGGTTTAAGGGGAAACATTTAAATGTGTTGGAATGGCCTAGTCAAAGCCCAAACCTCAATCCAATAAAAAATCTGTGGTCAGACTTAAAGATTGAAAGAAAAGTATTGTTGCGCTACTAAAAAGATTTTTCTCTTAAAAGTGTAAAGCAGCAGCCAGCATCACCAGTATGATAACCGTATACAAAATGTGATAAATAAATAAATGCAGCGCTAAGTGTCATTAACCATGCGTTTTTCTATGGTTAAACAAATGTGTAATCAAACATGCGTTTTCAGCGATTATACAAACATATAATCAAACATATCACCTTTCATAGGTAATAAGGATGTTCATCCGAAAAAATGTGATCTTGATTCAAAAAAATATAAGTGAAAATTAAAAACAAATTATAAGTGCAGTGTCTACACACATGAATCATCTGATTAGAATAATATATATCACCCTACATCACAGCAGTGTATAGTAGTATATAAAGAAATAAAGTCCATACATAAAAAATTCTAGGGATAACGCTGTGCAAACTGTCGCACTGATGAGATCCCGTAGTGATTGTTACATCTGGTGGGCAATCTTCCTGCATACAGATTTCATATAGAAATAGTAAGGTGGATGCGCTTACCAGAAGGGATGGACACTCTCACCGTACGGCGGGGTGTCATAAGGGCTTGTGTATCCAGATGATCCTATGGATGTTCACTGGAAACTCGGTGAGGCATGCCAATGGACAATACCGGAAACTGCATACACAGCGACTTCGGAGACAGAAACTGCATACACAGCGACTTCAGCGACTTCAGAGACGAGGTAGACTGTAGGTCAACAGATGGATGGATGGATGGATGGATTCCCCTCTCCCAATACGCTAGTGGCCGAAAGGATGTAGTTCTCACCACGTCACAATGTCATCCACATAGGGAAAAAAAAGGGAATCTCCACATGGTGCATGAACCGATAAAAGCAGGTTTATTTGAAATCATCAGCGGTACAGCAGACGTTTCACAAGCATCAGATAAAAAAGTTAAACAAGTGATCACAAGTTGAATAAAAATAGGATTGGAAATTAGCGTGGTAACAGAGTAACAGCAGTCAGCAACCCGACATGTTTCGGACGATTGTCCATCTACAGGGGCATAGACTTAAAGATTGCTGAACTTGAATTAGCTGGAGCAGTTTTGTAAGGAGGAATGGGCAAAAATCCCAGTGGTAAGATGTGGAAAGCTCATAGAGACTTATCCAAAGCGACTTGGAGCTGTGATAGCTGCAAAAGGTGGCTCTACAAAGTATTGATTTTAGGGGGGTGAATAGTTATGCAAACAGAAGGGCTGTGATGATCTCTTCCTGTAATTTAAGAAAGAATCCAGTTCCTCCTGAGGCCTTGTATAGTACATAAGCGTTCAGCAGAGCCAATTGGAATAAATATACAGACAATTTTTTGTACCAGCATCTGGCCTTACAGGCAATTAAGTACGGCGCCATCAACTGGTCTTTGAGGTCCACCCCTCCCATATTAAGGTTGTATTCGTGGACACAGAGAGGTTTCTCCACAATACCAGTCGTTGGAATTTGGACTGTCGTATCTGCGTGAAGGAAGGACAGAACGAAAACATTCTTATTATCCCTCCACTTCACTTTGAGCAAATCATTACTTCTGAACCAGGCTCTCTCCCCCAGCCTATTGCCCCGTACACACGGGACTTTGTTGTCGGAAATTCCGACCGTGTGTAGGCTCCATCACACATTTTCCAGCGGATTTTCCGACACACAAAGTTTGAGAGCAGGATATAAAATTTTCCGACAACAAAATACGTTGTCGGAAATTCCGATCGTGTGTACACAAATCCGACAGACAAAGTGCCACGCATGCTCAGAATAAATAAAGAGATGAAAGCTATTGGCCACTGCCCCGTTTATAGTCCCAACATACTTGTTTTACGTCACCGCGTTTAGAACGATCGGATTTTCCGACAACTTTGTGTGACCGTGTGTATGCAAGACAAGTTTGAGCCAACATCCGTCGGAAAAAATCCTAGGATTTTGTTGTCGGAATGTCCAAACAAAGTCCGACCGTGTGTACGGGGCATAAGACAGGAATCTACAAGCCGTTGGGGTAAGCCCCGGTGATTAGATCACACGGTGCCATATGCGCCAATTCCATGATTAAACAAGTAACTAAAAAGTGGTATGCTTGTGTAATAATTGTCCACGTACAAGTGGTACCCCTTTCCAAATAAGGGGGACACCAAGTCCCACACAATCTTACCAGCACTCCTTATGTAGTCTGAAACAAACAAGATATTTGGGGGGCACACCTTCTCATTAAAGCTAGCACCAGCTTTAATGAGAAGGTGTGCCCCCCAAATAAATTGTTTGTGTATTGTATGGATTCTGACCAAATCATTTTGGGATAGGAGCACCCTATTCCCTCATTAAGTACCTCTCATTAGTGTCCACTTGTGTCATAGGTGGAGACCTCAAAATTCTCCCATTTAGGAGAGTGTAGCTCTCATGGTTCAGAGAAGCAGGATCTCACAAATCTATGGAAAGTGTAGGACCCACTAATCATGGGGTACTTTGTCGCAGTAAGTGGGCTTACCACCATATAGCAATATGGTGTGACCAAATCCCCATATTTTTGAAAATGTCTTTTTAAACTAGCCTTGCTGGAGGTGGATTTTTTTTGCATGTGTGCGCTCTAATATTTTTCTTCCTTATGTAGTCTAGGCAGTTTTCTGGCTCTACGTAACTATCTCTTCCCTCGTAAACCATAAAACTATTTGTATAGCCTGTTGCCCTGTCACAGAGCTTATACATCTTGACCCCATATCTGGCACACTTGCTGGGAAGATACTGTTTGACTGACAAGCGGCCAGAAAATTTAATCAGGGACTCATCAACACAGACAACTTGCAGCCTTGTTTACTCGGGAGTAAACAAGGCTGCAAACTGTTTGATGAAGTGCTTTACAAGGGGCCGAATTTTGTAGAGCTGATCTTATTCAGGGTCACCCCGAGGACGACAGAGTTCATTGTAATTAAAATGCATTAACCGCAAGATCTGCTCATATTGTGTCCTGGTCATGGAGGCAGAGAACACGGGCATATGGTGAATTGGGTCAGTGGACCAATATGACCGCAACTCACTTTTTTTAGTTATGCCTATGAGGAGGGATAGGCCCAGGAAGGTCTTAAATTCGGAGACCGTAATAGGTCTCCAATCTCTGGCAAGGGTCAACTGGGGATTAGCGGCGTTGAATTGACCAGCATACACATTGCTTTGGTCCACAATAGATCTATAGAGATCTTCCGTGAAAAACAGCAAATAAAAATTCCACCTGAATTCCGGGTTGGACAGTGAATGGGGGAAGTACAGGTGCTGCAGAAGTGGTGGGCTCCCAATTCAGATTGGCAAATGCAGCAGGAAGGGCACTATTGGCTCAATGGGCCTGACTTTGTCTTCTTGGCGGCAGCGGGACACTACTTGTGCTTGCCACCTCACCAGCTTGAACTGTACTTATGGGACTCACCACGTCACCAAGTGTTACTGCAGTGCTGGATGTACGACCAGGATGTACTGGGCCTCTGGTGCTTGCCAATTCACCAGAAGGATGAGTGGCACTGGTACTCGCTCTCTGCTCCATACGAGAGCCCTGCGGTTCTTGCACCTCAACAACAGCAGAAGAACAGGGTCAGGTATGCCTGAACTTAGCAGGGACTATTGCATCGTCAGAGCTATCTGTCAGGGTGCCGCTGCTATCTACAGGATCATATTCTGAGCCTTAATCTGACAGATGGGTGACTAGTGAAACTCACAGGTAAAAAAAGCACCTGATTGTCAGTGATTTCTTCAAACGCTACTAAAAAAAACTGTTAGCATTCGCAGGGATCAGGCCTGGCAATGCGAATGCTGCAGTGTTTTGTTTAGTGTTTTGTAAGTGACAGTGATGGATTGATTCTGCACTTGGGTGAGCTGGGCTAAGGGGCTAAATGCAGGTGCTAGCAGGTATCTGGGCTGATCCCACTACCGCTGCATTTTTGGGAACCCTAAACTACTGGGGACGCTAGTATAGATATGATCAGATCAAAGATATTGATCTGTTCAGACACTATACTACTAAGGGAGGTGTATGGTGGGTGCGTGGGTTTTAGCACTACTGCCACTAATCTGGGTTGACGCAGACCCTAACTGACGATAAAACCTAACTGATATCACCCGCCGGGTGATCAGGGGGTTAAACCTTTATTAGGTAATATATGGCGGGTACCCTGGCGCTATAAAAAGTAACTAACTAACCAGCGTCACCCGTGACAATTATACGGTGATCATTGGTGACAGGGCATGATCAAGGGGTTAAACCTTTATTGAGGGGGTTTAGGGGGGGTACCCTAAAGCTACCTAGGCCTACTACTAACTGCCCTAATGCTGATTAGTGTCACAAATGACACCAGTACAGTGATCAGTGAAAAATCTGGCAACTGCACTGGCTGACACTGTGACAGGGAGTTAAGGGGTTAACTGGGGGATGAATCGGGGGATGATCGGGGGGTGACATGTGTACCTATGTGTACTGGTGTTAGTGTAGTTAGAGAGATGTTCTCTCTCCTCTCTCTGGAATGAAAAGAGTTCCACAAGGGGAGATGACATCACTTCCCCTGCCTGTGTTTACACTTACAGGCAGGGGAAGCATTTAATTCGTCAGAAATCATTGGCCTGGGCCTAATGATTGATCGGTTCTGTAATTAATCCGATCGTCGCCGGAACGGCAGAGGTACGTGGGCGCGAGCGCCATACGGGTACGCCGATTCGCGCAGCGGTGCCATTCTGGCGTGAGCCAGTCGGGAACTGGTTAATGTATTTCTGACCTATGGTTTTCAAAAATTGGGGAAGGTTTGCAGCCTCCGCTAAGTGCTTATCACTCTGTGTCTACACACCTTACTTACAGTCCTGGCGATTTATGGCATTGGGAAAGTAAGTAAGAGTAAATTGGTCAAATTGGGACAAAGACCACAATAAAAACACTATTTAGTTTGTCAAGTAAATACCTCAGTAAGGTTTTCATTGCGATCTATTTCTTTACTGGGAAATACTCCTCACTTCTTATCCTGGTGACACCAGTCCCTGGACAGGAGGTGAGGGAAAATTTCCCCTATTAGGGATACAGACACCTACAAAAGCTTGGCACAGCTTTCATCCCTTCTATGAAAACCATTTGGCTGGAGTTCTGCATTTAGTCATATTTTTAAAGGGTGAATTGCACCCCTCAGCCAGTTTACTCACACTTACTGGCTCCCATCTCCAGTAATTGGCGGGTCAGCAATTGAGGAACGTGTTATGCCCCGTACACACGGTCGGATTTTCCAACGGAAAATGTGTGATAGGACCTTGTTGTCGGAAATTCCGACTGTGTGTAGGCTCCATCACACATTTTCCATCGGGTTTTCTGACACACAAAGTTTGAGAGCAGGCTATAAAATTTTCCGACAACAAAATCCGTTGTCGGAATTTCCGATCGTGTGTACACAAATCCGACGCACAAAGTGCCACGCATGCTCAGAATAAATAAAGAGATGAAAGCTATTGGCTACTGCCCCGTTTATAGTCCCGACCTACGTGTTTTAAATCACCGTGTTCAGAATGATCGGATTTTCCGACAACTTTGTGTGACCATGTGTATGCAAGACAAGTTTGAGCCAACATCCGTTGGAAAAAATCCTAGGATTTTGTTGTCGGAATGTCCGATCAATGTCCGACCGTGTGTACGGGGCATTAGTATGCTAGCTGCCAAGCCCCATGTGCTGCCCAATGTCCTCTGTGATCTTCAGTGTTCCAACTTTCAGCTTCTTCTTCGACCCCAGAACCCCAATACTCCCAGTAACTCTCACATGTGTTCCTGTGATCCCAGCTCCCCAGTGCTGCAAGAGTTTTTCTATCCTGTGCTCCATTCATCCCAGCACGCCAGTGCTCCCTGGGACTCTCACATGTTTTCCTGTCATCCCAGTACTCCAATGCTGCAAGAGACTTGCAATCCTGTGTGCCTGCGTTCTCTGTGCTCCTAGACTCTCACTCACTTACTCTTCTCTATGTTCCAGTCGGTCCCAGCACCCAGTGCTCCTAGAGACTCTCACTTTTGTGTATCTGTGATTTCAGAACCCAAGTGCTCTCTTCTGTGTACTCATGCTTTTTTGCTCAGTAGCTGTTTGTATAGGTGCGTCAGAGGGGCACAACCTGGAAGCTATCCCTCAGCAACGCCCCCCATTCCTTGCAAGGTACTCTGTCAATGACCTGGCAGCTCCTTAGACTCTGCACCTCTGCTGTTCTTAGGACTCTCAACTTTGCTGTACCTGCAGGCACTCAGAGCCCTGTTTTCTCAGAGTCCTTGGAGCACCTGTCTACTGTATCCGGTGTCACCCTGTGTGATATCTTAATCTTCCTCTCCAATTCTACCAGCTTTTTCTTAGTCAGCCTGTTCCTAGCGGACATACACTATTATCCATGACAGTTTGCACTGCTTGAACCCTGAGCTGTTGTCTCTGCTGCTGCATTTTTGCATATAAATGTTGCCATGCGCTTTCCTTTTTTACTTTGTTTTTTCCTTGGTCTTAATTTACTATTACACTACTTTTCTGAACCTTTTGTAATGCAATATGTAATTTGCATACTGTCAAAAAACACACTTGCTTTCTATTGTTGTCAGGTACTTAGAAAACATGTCTTCTGATCTAACTCATTATTTCAGAAAATGCATAAAAAACATATATTTCAAAATGCTAGACCTGAAACAGGCTCTTCCAAATACAACAATAAAATACAAAACAGAGAAGTCCTTGTGTGCTTGTCAAGGGCTTGATAAGTGGCTGTACCGCTATCAAAAAGGCTCGTGCTACAACTATTTTTAGCTCAGTTCCGTTTATATAAATTGACTAGAGGAGCAGCAGCCAAGTTATGGGTGTTTTGCATTTGTGAACATTTTTTGCTCTGCTTCTATTGTACATTTAATGATGGGAAATGGTAGAATTAAATGAAAGAGAAAAGAAAAAAGAACTAAGAAACTAAAAGTACCTCTGAGAGCTTAGATTATTTACAACTCATTTACCAATAATTGCCATGTGTGTAGCTTGAAAATTATTCCAGTGGTTGGATTATTTTTCTTTGGGGTCTCTGTCTTCTGTTTTTTCTGCCAGCTTTGCGCACCTTGTTGTGACTGAGTTTATTTTCAATATCTCCCATTTTATTATGGGAGGCAGCTGCCTGCTGGACCGCAACTTTAGTGTCCCTATTTAAGGGAGGGAGCTGAACTTCCAGGTCACTGATGCAACTCTCTGCAGTGGTGGTCCTTTCTCTGATCTTTTGTAGGTCCTGGTGCAGAAATGAGACTTCCTCCCGCAGACTGCCAAAGTGTTCCTTCAAATCATCTACAGAAGCAGGGCATTTATGTACTGTTTTCAAGATTTCACTGAGTGAGGGTTGTGTAGTGTCCTCTGCCTTATGACCTTGGGCTGCCACAGCAGAGCCATGTGGTGCTGCTTGGGACATTTTCACTCAGACCCCTTTCACACCGAGGGCGTTTTGCAGGCGCTATAGCGTTAAAAATAGCGCCTGCAATCTGCCCTCAAACAGCTGCAGCATTGTCTCCAGTGTGAAAGCCAGAGGGCTGCACTGGCAGGACGGGAAAAAAGTCCTGCCAGCAGCTTCTTTGGAGTGGTGAAGGAGCGGTGTGTTTACCGCTCCTCCACCGCTGCTCGCCATTGAAATCACTGGGGTACCGCCGGCAAAACGTGGCTATTGCGACGCATTGCATGCGGTTTTAACCCTTTCTCGGCCGCTAGCGGGAGGTAAAAATGCCCCGCTAGCGGCCGAAACGCGCTGCTAATCCGACAGTAAAACGCCGCTAAAAATAGTGGCGTTTTACCGCCGACGCTATAGGCGGCCCGGTGTGAAAGGGAGACCACTCAGCGTCTGCCACACCCCTCTGCCAATCTCTCAATTGGCTGCCACTCAGTCACCAAATTAAATTCAAGATACTAACTATAACTTACAAAGCCATCCACAACCTGGCCCCCAGCTACATCTCTAACCTAGTCACAAAATACCAACCTAATCGTTCTCTTCGCTCCTCCCAAGACCTCCTGCTCTCAAACTCCCTTGTCACCTCATCCCATGCTCACCTTCAGGACTTCTCCAGAGCCTCCCCCATCCTCTGGAATGCTCTACCCCAATACGTCCGATTTTCTCCTACTTTATCCACTTTCAGACGATCCCTGAAAACTCATCTCTTCAGAGAAGCCTATCTGGCCCCCACCTAACAACTGTACATTTATCTTCTCAATTAGCACATCACCCATAGTTATTGCCTCTTGTATCTCTTGACCTTCCCTCTTAGATTGTAAGCTCTAAGGAGCAGGGCCCTCTGATTTCTACTGTATCAAATTGTATTGTATTTGTACTGTTTACCCTCAAGTTGTAAAGCGCTACGTAAACTGTTGGTGCTATATAAATACTGTATAATAATAATAATAATAATAATCATCAGGTGTTGGGTCATCCTGGCAGCATGGAAACATTATAAGGCAGCAGGGGGGAAATATTGAAGAGTTGAGATTGTTATGATTGGTGATGGCATCTTAAATTTACATTGGGGGACATTGTTCACGTTTAAAAAAAATGTAATTTTAATAAACAATATATTCCAAAGTGTGGGTGTCTTTATTTTCTTTTAACTCTTTGTGGGAATGCCAATAAGTAATATCACAGCGCTTCAGGCAGTTCCATGAGGCTAGGACCGATGCTTATATCACCTGGTTGTTCTCAGTATACTCTTTGGCCAGCAGCTCTGACAGACAGGAAGGTCTGAATATACACGCAAACTATAAAAAGAAGCAGATCACACTGGCCTTATGAAGTATGTAAGTCATTTATTAAAAAGATAAACAAATACTAGTCACAAACAGATGCGCAATGTCAGGCATATACTGTAAGCAATGGCTGACCTGCACTTGACAGAATACACTCCCACATATGCCTCCTGCTTTCAGAGAGAGTGTAAAACCTAGACTGCTGACACACTTCCCTCTTCCTCAGTACGTAACCCCAGAAATGTGACCTGCATATAGTACTTTACAAGGAACTCTTTCTGTTTATGATTTGTTTATGGGAATGGGTAACAGGTACTAATGTACACCTGTATTAATTCCCCTGTGGGTGAATGAGTACAGGGGTTCCTCAACAATGAGGTGCCTTGCAAGAAAGAGAAGGCTTTATTACCTCCTCGCAAGTTACCCCCTCACGTTGAAAAGAATGTGGCCTTGTAAATCAGACCCTTATCCAGGCATGTAGTAGCCAGCGAGTGTGTGCACCCTCCCCCCTGTGCTATGTTAGGCCAGAGACGTGGACGTGGTGTTTATGGAGAGTGACTTAAAGGGCTTGGGCAGCCCCCTTTATAATGGGGGAGCCCAGTTTTAATCCACCCCAGAGGAATAAGTACAGGGGTACATTGTTACCTTCACCTTAGCCATAACCACAAAGAGTTAAGTTAATATAATGACCCCCACACCATAAAAAAATAATTTAATGAAATAAAAATTTAAAAATATTTAAACAATGTCCCCTAATGTAAATCCAATGTCAATCACATCATCCAAAAATGTAAATCCACAGTGATCCACTGTCCAACAGTGTTTCTTCACTGCCATGATGACCTGCACCCTGTAATGTTGCCCTGCTATACTACCATCACTAATGTACGCCCACCTTCCTGTATCATATTAGGCCACATGCCTTTCAACATTGTGGGAGTACTAATCTACCCAGAGAGAGAGAATTGATGTACAGTGTCAGATAGCTTCAGGATGATAAAGTACAAGGCAGATGCTGTGTGCAGGTGTCACCAGGACTGGTGACTTATGAGTTGCCAAACTAGCATTGGTCAGAGATGACAGCAGATAGTAGCATAGTCCATTTTCCAGGCAAGGGGGTCAGAGCAGGCAGCAATCTAAAGAGGATCCATATCCAGGCAAGGGCTCAAAGCAGGTGGCAATCAGAAGAATATCCTATCCAGGCAAGGGTCAGGGTAGCAACAATCAGAAGATCAATCTGTATCCAAGCAGGCGGAGGCAATTCAAGAAAGATCCAAAGTACAGAAACCAAGTAGTAAATACTATCACAAGCCCAACAAGCACAAGCAACAAGAATTCCACCCCAAGGGGAGTGTCACTGCTAACCAATGGAATAAAATGCATACCTCCCAACCGTCCCGGGTTGCCAGTGAATTGGCTGTTCTAATGCCCCCTAAAAATGCTGCCTCTGTCCCTCACTGCCTGGTGAACTGCTGGCCAAGACCTGCTTTATTATTAACCCCCATGCGCTACCTGGCTCACTGCCCAAACAACTGGTTGCTAGACGCGGCCTGCCTAGCATCTAGCAACCAGTGATGTCATGATGAGGAGAAGAGCAGGGCCCCAGTATTCTGAGTGAGCCGGAGAAGGATTTAACATCCTCCTCTGCATTTAAGCTCCACAGTCATCCATACCTAGGACCATCGGCTCCACTCCCGACTCCGCCCCCCCGACTCTGGGTTTTGCCTGAAGCAGGCTGTTCCTGCCTCTGGAAGAGAGGTAGGAGAAATGCCACTACCAACCCTCCCATCATACTGCCCGCCACTACCCTCCATCATACTGCCCTCCACTACCCCCCCCTCCCATCATACTGCCCTCCACTACACCCCCTCCCATTATACTGCCCTCCACTACCCTGTCCCATCATACTGCCTTCCACTACACCCCCTCCCATCATAATGCCTTCCACTATACTCCCTCCCATCATACTGCCCTCCACTACCATCCCTCCCATTATACTGCCCTCCACTACCCCCCCTCCCATCATACTGCCCTCACTGCCTCCCCTTCCATTATGCTCTCTCTACTTAGCCCCTTCCACCTTCCACCCCCCCTGTCCCTTTGTCACAGCGCAACTACCACTTCCTTTTACCTACACATTTTTGTCTGTTTGGATCAGTCACACAGGTGTTGCAGCAGTGTTCCTTAGTTTAGGCCTTTTTTTGACAGCGCGGGAGTTCTCTAATTTTACATTTATTTTTACATATCCACTTTCATTAACCCTTGCTGCAGTCATGGATATTTTCACCTTTATAGAATGCAGAGAGGTTGACCTAAATGCAGTATTTAACAGCGAGGATAAGAAACCAGATAGCACTATTGAGAGCTTGGTACGCAAGCTTGGTCATAATATGGAGAAAAAAGTCAGTATGTGGTGGGATGTCACCACCTTTGACAGGTACATGAAAGACAACATTGTGCCTAGGCGTCTTAGGTGGGACGACCCTCTTAATGATGGCCTTATAGAGCAAGAATCAATTGATGAGTGGTTTAGATTTTTTAATGAAAAGGACATTGAATTATTACAACTTTTGCTTGAAAAAAAACAGAAGAAAATCAGAAAAGTGGACAAAACAATAGCAGAATTGAAAGAGCACTTGGAGGCACATAAAGATACAGCTGAGTTTCAACGCTTCATTGCACAATTGAACAAAGACCTTTCCAGAAAGGACGCTGAAGTCCAGCAGAGAAAGGGTAAAAATTCTCCAGGGATATCAGTGACTTTAAGAAAGATCTGGTATTTAAATGGCAGAATAATATTGGGCAGACTGACCCTATCTCTGCATTTTCCACTCCGGAAAAGGCGGTCAAAATTAACCCTTGCCACTCCGATTTATCACCTATACCCAGATCACCTCGACACACTGCCCCTCGTAGATATTCAGAGAATTACGCAACCAGGAACTATTCCCCAAGATATTTGAAAAATTACGCTAGATACAGACATCCTAGTAACAACACTCCATACAATACATGGAAACAACCCCCTTATCCACAACACACTCTGCAACAGGGGTGGAAAAAGCCCAACAATCGGAGAAACCATAATAAAAGACCACATTGGACACGACCTAACAACGTACCAAGAGAGGCCCTCCATATGAATCATATAGGCAAGAGAGAAACCCAGCATATCCCCAGACCAACTATGAGATGAGAGACAACCGATATGGACAATATGATTATTACAGACCACGTGATAGAAGCCCTGGCCCTGACCATCATCGTGGACCTAGAGAAGAAAGAGGTCCACCCAATGCACCGTATAGACCTAGAGAACGTAGCCCCATTCACGTACAACTATTATGCCCCCTTGAGAGATCTCCGTGACACAGATAGAGACGCGAGATACCAATATGACCACCATCAGGAACAGGGTCATAACAAATCTTTTTTAGAGAGAGGAATGGAACACCATCCTCCAAGGAGAATATAAGAAACAAGGAGAAAAAGCCCCACAAGAAAAGAGGCTGCAGAGCAGGAAAGGGAAAACAAACGAAAATGGGAGACATAAGAGAGGGAATCTTAATCTTACAGAGGTACCGCTCACCCAGGAAGAACTAGTAGTGCTTGACAAAGGGCTTAAATATGCACCAGTGAAAAATCTTGACAAATTTGAAATGTATATAAGCATACAAAAGTATATAAGAAAACTAAACATCAAAAAATACTTGATTGAAAAACCTATAAATGTCAGCACTCCACAAAAAGACCCAGTGTTACATAGTAACCTTAGGAACAGATCAACGTACAATACTAAACCCAAGGACAATACCCACATTGAAGTTTTCAAGAACTTAGTGATGGAAGAAATCAAGAATTTAACCATAAAGAAAAGAGAAGAACCGAGGATTATTAGGACTGGCATTCAGAAACTTATTAAAAGAAAGAAGCTTGTCATTAGGCCCTCAGATAAAGGAGGTGGAATCGTGATTCAAACTACCGAACAGTATCATAAAGGCATGATTAAACTATTGGAAGATCATAACACATACTGCACACTATTTAATAATCCTATATTTAAATGGAAAAAAGAGCTGGAACGAGTGGTCCAATCGGGCCTCAAAAAAGGTATACTTAACAAAAAAAGAAGCTAAATATCTGGTTCCAGAAGCCTGTAGAATTCCGATTATCTACGCATTACCTAAAATCCATAAGTATAAAACTGACCCCCTTTAAGACCGATTGTCAATGGTATAGAATCAATTACAGCAAGAATGGGGGAATATATCAACAAATATCTTCAACCTGCTGTACAATGCACTAAGGCCTATCTGAGAGATACGAAACAAATGCTTCGAATACTTGAAAATAGAGTGGACACTGGTACTGTACTGATGGCAACAGCAGACGTGTCATCACTCTATGCGGTCATACCCCATTTTGCAGCATGTGAGGCTATGAAATGGGGTCTTAGAAAATACACCAAACTCCCCTGCATACAGAGGAAATTTCTTGTCAAATGCCTTGACTTCTGCCTCAAACATAGTCAGTTCTGGTACTGCAAACTATTTTACCAACAGAAGACAGGAGTAGCTATGGGGGCTAAATTTGCCCCCAGTGTCGCAGGACTTTTCATGTCCCAATGGGAAGAGGAAGTGATCTTTTTGGATCCACCCAAAAAATTACTTTTGTTTAAAAGGTACATCGACGATATTTTTATTATCTGGGAAGGTGATCGTGATCTTTTAACCTCATTTTTTGTGAAATTAAATAACAATGCCAAAAATATTATATTATCCTGGCAGATAGAGGAACATTCTATTCTGTTCCTTGATCTAGAAATTTCACGTACTAACAATCAATATACCACCAAGACCTTCTTTAAAAACGTCGACCGTAATAGGTACCTACCCATGAGAAGTTGCCACCATAGAAACTGGCTATTTAAAATCCCTAAAGGCCAGATCATGCGACTAAGATGTAACTGCACTCATGAAGAAGATTTCTGTATGCAGGCCAGCTTGATAGGGAAAAGATTCATACATAAGGGCTATAATCAAGACTTCATAAGAGGAAAAATAGAAGAAGTTAGGCAGATGCAAAGACAAGTCTTGCTTGAAGACAAAAAACCTACATGCCAGCAGGATCAGGTGCCCCTGGTCCTCGAGTATAATTCCCAATACAGAAAGATCGAAAGTATCATATCACGTCACTGGCATATTTTGAAATCCGATAGAGGCCTTAGAGAAATACTACCAGAAAAACCTAAATTCATCTATAAAAGGGCACCCACCCTCCGAGATCGGTTAGTTAAAAGTCTGATAGATCCCCCGAAAAAACAATTTTCCTTCTTTACGGGTAAAGGATTTTACCCTTGAAAACGATGTTATGCCTGCACCCGCACTAAACGTCCGAACCAAAAAGTGTTCTCTTTTCAATCAAATAGTAACGGTACCAAATATGATGTCAACGAGTTCATTGGGTATAACACTGAAGGAGCAGTCTATGTATTGGAATGCAGCTGTGGCCTTCAATATATTGGCCGCACTAAAAGGCTGCTAAGAATTCGCATTAAAGAGCATGTCCAAAACATTCAAAAGGGTTTTGACAAACACAATGTCTCTAGGCATTTTGCAAAACACCATAACAAAGACCCCAGCCACCTGAAGTTTTGGGGTATTGTACCCTATACCAGACCATGGCGTGGGGGGCATAAAGTGAGGATTTTAAGTCAACTTGAGTCTAAATGGATATTTTCTATGGACACTCTTGCGCCTAAAGGGCTTAATATCGAGTTTGACTTAAACTGCTTTCTCAACGATTTCTAATTCATACCTACATTCTTCATGCGATTTCTTATACCTATTCCCATTCCTTCCTCCTTTCAGTCTATTTACCTATAGGTATGTCTACATTGGGGTTATCTACATCAGTGTTTCTCAACTCCAGGCCTCAAGGCGCACCAACAGGTCATGTTTTCAGGATTTCCCTCAGATGAAACGGCTGTGGTAATTACTTAGGCAATGAAACTGATCAAATCACCTGTGCAAAATAGTGGAAATCCTGAAAACATGACCTGTTGGTGCGCCTTGAGGACTGGAGTTGAGAAACACTGATCTACATTATCCTTATATGTTTGCTTTGCTGCATTGATACTTACTGTCATATTTATGCATTTATCCCATGTATTCCCTTCCAGTGAGTTTGTGATACCCCTCAAGCTTCCTCTCCCTCGTTTACTTTTTTACTTTTTTATTTATTTAATGTTTTATATTTTTTAACTTTTTTTCCCTCATTTTTTGCCTCCCCCCTTTTTTATGCTAGATTATGTCCAGTCTATTTTGCTTATCCCATCCTTTATATATATATATATATATATATATATATATATATATATATATATATATATATATATATATATATATATATATATATTATATTTATATATATATATACATATTTTATATATATATTTTAATATTTTAATTATCTATATCCGTTTTCATGTTTATGTGTTTTTCAGCTTTTTTATTTATATCCATGGCGGTGTCACCTATACTTACCAGTGGGCTACTGCCTTCTAGTGATTGCGCTTTGCTGCGCATCTTAGCTGGCTTCACACTGTTTAAGCTTATGGCTATCAGCATTTTTTCCATCGGCTGCCTATGTGTGAGACCCAACACGGCTCTGTTTAATACTGATGCTATTCATTATAATGACGGGCTTCTGGAAAATGGCTGCCAGGCGTCCATCATGTGCAGACTATTTAAAGGCATTTACTTTTACCCTGTGTTATCCTCTGATGAAGTCATGTGACGTGACGATACGCATCAGGATTGGAGCACGGGATACTGTCCCAAACTGGCGGCAGGAGACAAGCTCGGCGCTCCTGGATGCTCTGCACCGCAGTTTATGTCTATATGTGAGTTTTTCATATTGTTTTAAATAAATTGTTTTTTATATGGGATTATGCTATGAGTGCTTTCTCCCTATACCCCACATACACTCATCACATGTGACGAGCACTGAGGAGCGGGGACTAACTGAAGATAACTACTGAGGCACACAAACTTGGCGATCGTGGAATGATGCCCACACTCATTTTCAAAAAAGTGAGTACACCCTCTTTCTGTGTTTCGCCCCCTCTCACTTTGGTCGTCACAGAGTTACACTACATTTCTGTTTATGTCATTTCTTTCATATACCGTCCTGCATATCCACCATTGGAATCGCCTAAAAAACTGGATGGGATATCCATGCCTGCCCGTGGTCTGCAATTAAGCACATGCTGTATACCTTATAGCAGTAAGGTGAGCTGCTTGCAGACACAGAGGTGGTTTCACTGAAGACTTCTCCCTTTTCCTGGAATGTTTTTTCTTGGTGGCGGGACTGTCATACGCTTACCCATATGGATTTATCACATTCAACTTTTTGATTTGTCACTATGTGCTAGTTTTGATACTAGCCCTTATCCACTTGGACTGTTTTGAGTGTTGTATCACTATCATCTACACGCATTATGTTCTTTTTTTAGTTATTTAACCCATGTCAGTATCCTTGTTATTTCATGGTATGTTTGTTTAGTGCATCTGTGGCCGCATACACTTCGGCCATTTTCACCTCTCTACTTAGCCTCTTCCACTTTCCACCCCCCCTGTCCCTTTGTCACAGCGCAACTACCACTTGCTTTTACCTACACATTTTTGTCTGTTTGGATCAGTCACACAGGTGTTGCAGCAGTGTGCCTTAGTTTAGGCATTTTTTTGACAGCGCGGGAGTTCTCTAATTTTACATTTATTTTTACATGCCCTCCATCATACTGCCCTCCACCCCATCATACTGCCCACTGCCACCCCTCCCATCATACTGCCCTCCACTGCCACCCCCTCCCATCATACTTCCCTCCACCCCATCATACTGCCCTTCACTGCCCCCCCTCCCATCATAGTGCCCTCCACTTCCACCCATCCCATCATACTGCCCTCCACTGCCACCCCCTCCCATCATACTGCTCTCCACTGCCACTCCTCCCATCATATTGCCCTCCACCCCATCATACTGCCCTCTACTGCCACCCCTCCCATCATACTGCCCTCTACTGCCATCCCCTCCCATCAAAAATTGTAAAAAAAAACTATAAAAAAAATTGTAAAATAAAATATAATGGTAAAAAATAATAAAAAAATAAAATAATAAAAATTAAAAACTACTGATCCCATCCACTGCCCTACTGATTATGTCCACTGCTCTACTGATCATGTCCACTGCTATACTGACCATGTTCACTGCCCTACTGACCACGTTCACTGCCCTACTGACCCCGTCCACTGTTCTACTGACCACGTCCACTGCCCTACTGACCACGTCCACTGTCCTACTGATCATGTCCACTGCTCTACTGACCACGTCCACTGCCCTACTGACAATATTCACTGCCAGAACTCCAGAACCCTGCACTCTGTACATAGCTCATCCCAGAATCCTGCACTCTTACATAGCTCATCCCAGAACCCTGCATTCTGTACATAGCTCATCCCAGAACCCTGCACTCTGTACACAGCTCATCCCAGAACCCTGCACTCTGTATATAGCTCATCCCAGAACCCTGCACTCTGTAATAAGGTCATCACAGAACCCTGCACTCTGTTCAAAGCTCATCCCAGAACCCTGCACTCTGTACGTAATGCACTCCAAACCCTGCATGATTTTATCCTTTTTTTAATGAATGTGCTGGGGTTTGTATGTATCTATGAGACTCTTGCTTGCGGAACAATAATAAAAATAGGATTTTTAAAACAGCTTACCTGTAAAATCCTTATCTTTGAAGTACATCATGGGACACAGAGCCATAGTAGTTTCTATGTGGGTTATAGACCACCTTCAGGTGATGGACACTGACACCCTAAGACAAGAAGTCCACCCCCTTATATAACCCCTCTCACTACTGGGAGTACCTCAGTTTTGTAGCAAAGCAATACACGTGTATACCAAAAAAGAAGGGGGGGGACCTCTGTGTCCCGTGATGTACTTCAAAGAAAAGGATTTTACAGGTAAGCTGTTTTATCGTACATCACGGACACAGAGCCATAGTAGTTACTATGTGTGATGTCCCAAAGCAATGCCACCTGAAGGGAGGGAGACACAACAAAAGTAGGGCACTAAGAGACTAGAGGACTTATACTGCAGCCTGCAGTACACTGCGCCCAAAGGCGATATCCTCATGACCTTTTACATCTATTTGATAGAACCTGGTAAATGTATGCACTAAAGACCAAGTTGCGGTCTTGTAGATTTGAACCATGGAGGCTTGGTGATGCAATGCCCAGGAAGCACTAACAGCCCTGATGGAGTGCGCTTTAATATGAAAAGGTGGAATTTTCCTCTTTAAACCATAAGCTTGAACAATCACTTGACCATTTAGAAATAGTAGATTTTAACGCTGCCTGTCCTCTGTTAGGACCTTCTGGCAACACAAACAAAACATCCTTTTTACGAATCTGAGCGGTCACCTTCAAATAGACCTTGACTGCTCTCACCACATCAAGAAAATGTAGTGACCTTTCTTCCGCAGAACGAGGTTGTGGAAAAAATGAAGGCAGAACAATATCCTGGTTTAAATGAAAACCTGACACTACCTTCAGTAGGAAATTAGGATGAGGACGCAATACAACCTTATCCTTATGAATAATCAAATATGGCTCTTTACAAGAAAGAGCAGCCAACTCTGATACTTTTCTTGCAGAAGGTATGGCAACCAGAAAAACTAATTTCCTTGTTAAAAGGACCAAGGCAATATCTCGTATCGATTCAAAAGGCTGTTTCTGTAATGCAGACAGGTCTAAATTCAAGTCCCAAGGGTTCAGGGGTGACCTAACCGGAGGATTAATCCACGTTACCCCCTGAATAAAACTATGAACCAGAGAGTGTAAAGCAAGTGGTTGTTGAAAAAAAACAGATAAGGCCGACACCTGGCCTTTGATAGTACTCAAGGCCAGCTTCATTTCTAATCCCATCTGTAGAAATTTAAGGATCCTACCTATGACATATTTCCTGGTGTGCCAACCTCTGGATTCACACCAGGAGACATATGGCTTCCAGACTCTATAATATATGACTCTGGGGGCCGGCTTCCTAGCATTAACCAAAGTAGAAACTATTGAACCTGACAGCCCACGGTCTTTCAGAATAAAGCCAAATAGCCAAACTGTTAAATTTAGCGTTTGTAAAGTAGGATGGAACCTTGCGAGAGAAGGTCTGGCCGCGGTGGTAGAATCCATGGGTCCCCTACTGCCATCTTTACGATCTCTGCATACCAAGATCTCTTGGGCCACGTCGAGGCCACAAGAATCACCTCCTTCCCTTCCTGCTTGATCCTGCGAAGAAGGCGCGTAAGCAGCAGAACAGAAGGGAACGCATAGATCAGTGAAAACTGATCCCACGGAGAAACTAAGGCATCTGTTCCCCATGCCAGCGGTTCCTTTGTCCTTGACACAAAGTTGTTGATCTTTTTGTTGAACCTGGACGCAAACAGATCCACATCTGGAATTCCCCATCTTTGACATATTGACAGAAAGATGTTGGGGTGAAGAGACCATTCTCCTGGGAACAACTGTTGGCGACTCAAGTAGTCCGCCTGCCAATTCTCTATTCCCGGAATGAAGACTGCCGATAGGCAAGGAATGTTGTCTTCTGCCCAGAATAGGATATGATTTACCTCTCTCTGAGCCGGGCGACTTCTCGTGCCCCCTTGGTGATTTATATAGGCCACTGTTGTGGCATTGTCGGATTGGATCCTGACAGGACAATTCTGTAATCTGAGCGTCCAGGCCTTCAGGGCCAGGCGTGCTGCCCGAATCTCTAGAATATTGATGGGCAAGGTCATTTCTGTTTTGCACCATTTTCCTTGGACAGATGCTTCTACCAGGACTGCTCCCCAGCCCAGAAGGCTGGCATCTGTTGTCACCACCTTCCAGGTAACTGCAAGGAAGGACTTTCCTTTCTGAAGATTCTTGGCTATCAACCACCTACTGAGGCTTTGATGCACTTTGGGGGATAAACACATTGGGAAGTCTAGAGCTTGGACCTTCTTATTCCAAGTTGACAGGATACTGTTTTGCAGCAGTCTCGAATTAAACTGCGCATAAGGAATGGCCTCGAATGAAGCTACCATCTTTTCCAACAATCTCATGCAAAGTCGAATAGAAGGATTCTTCTTTGCTTTGACCACCTGAATCAGTTCCCTTATGGAACTGATCTTTTCCTGGGGCAAAACACCCTCTTCTGAGCTGTATCTATGATCAGGCCCAAGTACTGCAATCTCCTTGATGGTTTTAAGGAGGATTTCTCTAGGTTGAGAATCCAACCTAGGTATTCCAGGTAGTTGACTGTGGTGACCAAACTCTGGTTTAAGTGGGCTACCGACTGATCTATCAAGAGTAGATTGTCTAAATAAGCTAGAATTGCTATACCCTGAGCCCTTAATTTGGCTAAAGGGGGAGCCAGAACCTTTGTAAACAGGTGCAGTAGCTAAACCGAAAAGGCAGAGCTACAAACTGAAAATGAAAATTTTCTATCTCGAAGCGTAGATATTTCTGATGAACGGGGAAAATAGGTGCATGTAGATAAGCATCCTTGATGTCGATTGACGCTAGCAGTTCTCCACCTTGTAGAATGGAGACCACTGATCGGATTGACTCCATGCGAAAAGAGCGGATATTCAAAAACTGATTTAGATCTTTGAGACCAAAAATGGGTCTGACATCCCCATTTGGTTTTGGTACCGTAAAAAGGTTTGGATAAAACCCTAACCCTCGCTCTTCCATGGGGACCACTGATATCACTTTTTGAGACAAGAGATGATCCAAAGCCAGAAAGAGAGACTTCTTTTTTTCTGGGTCTCTGGGAACGTTTGATCTGAGAAAACGAGGAGACGGGAACTCTCTGAATTCTAGTCTGTACCGTAGAGATATTAAGAAAGCCAACCATTTGTCTCGAGACTGTTCCTGCCAGACCCTTGAGAACCCCAGAAGTTTTCCCCCCACTCGAGCGAGCGGGGGCGCCCCTTCATAAGGAGGTTTTAGTATTTTGTTTAGTGGGTTTCCTCCCCCAGGGCCTCTTTTGACCCTGGGGTTGACCCTGAGGTTTACCTCTTGAATTTGACGGTAGAAACCGTCGTGACTGCCTGGAGGCAGATGCCCCTGGCACTGGAGAAGAAGCTTGTTTTAAAGAAAAACGCTTAAACTTCTTCTTAACTGGTAAAAGGGAACTTTTTGCATTAGAAATTCTTTGGATGTATTTATCCAGATCGTCTCCAAACCACCGTTCACCATGAAATGGAAAACTAGCCAAGAGCTTTTTGCATGGCACTTCAGCTGACCAATTTTTCAACCATAGAACTGTACTCACATGTACCAGCCTGAGCATAAGCCATGAGACTTGGAGAATAATATCTTTCATAGCGTCTACTGTAAAACATAACGCCTCTGATATCCTGGCCAAATCTTGGGCCTGCTGATCAGGAATAATCTTGAGCACATCTTTAAACTGGTCTTTTAAGGACTGACATACCCCAATCGCTGCCATCGCAGGCTGAACCACTGATCCTGCCCGAGAAATATTGTTTTTAAATAGGAATTCCAACTTTTTATCTGTTGGATCCTTCAGCATTTGAGCATTGTCTACAGGACAAGTCAAGTTTTTGTTCACAGAGGATATAGCAGCGTCAATTGCTGGAATCCCCCATTTCTTATTAAATTCTTCCTCCATAGGATAAAGTGTTGAAAACTTTTTTGGAGGAAAAAACTGTTTATCTGGGTGCTCCCACTTAGATTACACAAGCTTTTTCAGTAATGAATGGATAGGAAAAGCATGAATAGGCTGGGGAGGCTTTAGTGAACCCAAACAAGAAGTGGGGTCATCGACTGACTCCGCTACTGGCAGCAAAAATGTGGAGCGGACCAATTTAGTGAGAGATTGTACCAACAACCTTTCCTGTGAACCCGATCCATGCATATTAGACTCTTCAGAAGAGGAGTCATCAACCTCTTCCTGGTCCCCTGAGAGAAAAACGTCATCTCTCACCCCCTGTTCCTCAGTTTGAGGGTCCTGGGTAATGGACGGGGACCTATTATTCTTAGTCCCACTCTGGGATGCGATTAAGGCATCAATTTTTTGTTCCAAGCCTAAAATGGTTGAGGAAAAAACCTCTTCAGTAATATATACAGGGGCTGCAGTGCTAAAAGCAGCTGCAACACCCGATGTCCCTAATGGCTCACTCTGACCAGCCATATCACTCTCAGGGGAGGATACCATCTTTTTTGAGATGGCTTTAGGCTTCCTAGTGGCTGTAGAAGTCTTTCTAGAGCCCTTTTTCGAGGTGTTTTTACCCCCCCTTCCGACCATAGCTGAATGCACAAAGCAGAGGTACTACCAGAAGGAACACATCCACTGCTTGAGCAATAGTCCAGCCCTGCCGCTGCTATTAATGCTCAGCCTGATGCAATAGTAAATGTGACAAAAGGAATGCCTGTGTTACCAAACCTCTTTCATGCCCCTCTTGCTCTTGTGTCCCTCCGTCAGCTTGCAGCAGTAACAATGGTGCTTTAAAACACACATTCCCGCAATGGACGTTGGAGGACGCTAAGGCCGCACTAAGCCCCGCCCCTCCGTTGCCCAGCGCCCCCCCCTTTTTTTTTAAAAAAGAGCTTTCCCGCACGAGCGCTGGCTTCTGATCCTATGGGATCACTTTGAGAGGGGGAAAAAAATGGCGAGGAGAGAGCCTGGAAGCGGCTGAGTATGGCGGCGTGCCGATCGTGTTTTTGTTTTCCGTTTTCCTCCTAACGCTGTTCCTCGAGAAGAGGGGGAGAATACAGCACAGGTGGGGTGAGGAGGAAACCCCCCCAGACTTACCGGAGGTCTGCTGCTGACTGAAGAGAAAGGAAGCCCGCTGCTCTGGACACATCGTGATATTTTGAGCAAAGCATGAGAAGGTATGTGCTCCATACAGCCCCCAGTGGTGACACATAGGCATGGCAACATTTACTAATCTAAAGGAGACATTCTTAAGAAAATTCAAAAATTTCTTAGAAAACTCCACTTACCTTTCCCGCCGCAGGGTATTCTGTGGTAAAACCAACAGGCCCAATCTTCACCCTTCACGGTGGGTTCCATTAATAAACCTTCAGGAGCTGGGGACCCTCAGGGAACCCACAATCCTGGACCTGTAATAGCACCTCCGCCAGTAAAACTTTATGGCCTTAATACCAAAAGTACTGGATCCCGGGGTCCAGCTCTCTAAAAAGAGAAGCGTTTACAGGCAAAAACCTAGTTTCTTCAGACACGAGGCCCGGGTACCATTCAATTCGGCCTAAAAGACACTTTAATGGATCCGGCTGCATAGCTAGCCCCAGCAAGGATTACTCCAGTGAAGCTCAGCACAGCACATCTTTACTCGTGACCAACACCTTAGACACTGGCGAAAAAACTGAGGTACTCCCAGTAGTGGGAGGGCATAGGCATGCGCACAGGGTGTACCGGGTGTGCCTGGGCACACCCTAATCACCTAGGGCACATTAGCATTATCGCTTTGTGTAGCAGCGGGGAAATGGGAAAGATCTCCCTTTTACTGGCTGTGCCATAAGAGAAGTACTCACGCGCTTCTCTTTCACTGTGCTGGCAGAGAGGACAATGTGCCAGGGCCATATATATACAGTATATAGACACACATGCATGTGTGTTTGAGCTTTGGGATACACACCCTAATGCAATAGGCTGTGCACACCTATGTGGGAGGGGTTATATAGGGAGTGGACTTCTTGTCTTAGGGTGTGCCATTGTCCGTCACCTGAAGGTGGCCTATAACCCACATAGAAACTACTATGGCTGCTTCTGCTCCAAGTCCTCTGTGCTGTGTCTCCTTTACAGCCATCAGATACTTCCAAATACCAGTCAATATACCAGTTCCAAATACCAGTCAATATTGGCACAAGACCTTCAGGCCTCTGCTAGAAAGCTAAACATGAAGAGGAACTTCATCTTTCAGCATGACAATGACCCAAAGCATACATCCAAACCAACAAAAGGGTGGCTTCACCAGAAGAAGATTACAATTTTGGAATGGCCCAGCCAAAGCCCAGACCTGAATCCAATTGAAAATCTGTGGGGTGATCTGGAGAAGGCTGTGCACAGGAGATGCCCTTGCAATCTGACAGATTTGGAGTGTTTTTGCAAAGAAGAGTGGGAAAATATTGCCAAGTCAAGATGTGCCATGTTGATAGACTCATACCCAAAAAAAATTGAGTGCTGTAATAAAATCAAAAGGGGCTTCAACAAAGTATTAGTTTAAGGGGGTGCACACTTATGCAACCATGTTATTTTATTTTTTTATTTTTACTTTCCTCCACCTAAAAGATTTCAGTTTATTGTTCAACTGAGCTGTACAGTTCATAGGTCACACTAAAGGTGGAAAAAGTTCTGAAATTATTTTTCTTTGTCTCAATTTTTTTACATCACAGAAACGTGACATTTTAACAGGAGTGTGCAGATTTTTTCATCCACTGTATCTTCCACATGACAGCCACTGTTTAAATGAATAGAAATTGATGTATTGTTATACAATTTCACACAGAGAGCAGTGATCCTTCTCTGAAACATGCTAGCAGGGTACAGGCTTTTCTCTTCAAGCTGTAGCTGCTTTCTAAAAAAAAAACAAAAAAAACATTCACCCTGAATGTGTTGTTTAGCTAATTCAACCTAAAAGACAGTTTGGCTTTAAAGCTGTATTAAACGCAAAAGCAAATATCTATTTTATTGTAGCTTAACAATTCTTCAACAGAACAAGCTCTCCTATAAATGTATCAGTTAAGAGTGTTAAAGCAAACCATTTATCACTGACAGGGGTGCTTACAATGGTCAATCAGTTTTAAAGCCTAGCCCCAACCTACCTTACCCCCCCCCCTCCCCATGATGCCATGTTTGGGTGTATGATCCAGGCCCAAGCACTGTCACTTGAAAATGAGGACAATAGAGTCAATCCTATCTAAGCTCCAACATCATCCAATCTGGAGTTCATTCAGAGTTTGCCTCCTTGTCTGTGGCTATGGGTGCTGCCAGAATATAAGGTAGGTTCCTCCGACCATATTGTTAGCATGGATATGGGGGAATCAATTATTTTTTCTCTCCCACCAGAAGCTGAACCCACTGAACCTCTTCCCCCACAAGCTGAACATCCAAAATTCAATCAAGCTGTCTATAGGGACTTTCCTGACCAATGACTCACTAGATGAGGATGACAATCTTGCCTGACAATACGCCCCACAGGTTTCTTAAAAGAACTTCCAGTAACACAATAAATACTTTTATTTCTGGGTTTTGTTTAGTAATAATTAAACAATTTATTGGAACTTGTATGTGCATGTAGAAAAAAAGCAAAAAATATATACCACTTAATTATTTCTTTTATTTCTCTGTCCAGGTTGCTGTGTCCTAAGAAAGCTCCTTCAGGTTGCCTAATTATAGGAAAAGAAAAGTAATTTTTACCAATTAGTAACACGCAGCTTTGTAACAAGATTGCTTGCTGTATGTGCCAAAAATGTACACTCTTTTAAAACTGAATAAAAAAAGGAAATTAAAATTAAGTAAACTAAAATATGTTATATACTAAAATATTTAATCTGCAGCACTGTAACTGCAATGTCTTATTCCAAAAGTATTTTAGTTTAAGTTGTAGCTGTTGTCTGTTTTCTGCATATGGTTAAACTGGTCTTTAGCGTGTTCAGCAGGGACTGGCAGAATTTTGAATCCACGTATGGGCAGGGTGGTTGTACAGAAGTTGATCTTTTAACAACTGCCATGACAGATTTCTGCCGCTCCATCAGTGCCACCAGCTATAGTCTGCAGTACTGACTAATGTATTCTGAGGTTGGGGCTTCTTTCATCCACCTCGAATGTGTGGATGGGGGAATCTAATGATTTTTTTTTTCATACAACCCAGTGGTCTGCCTCTCTCTTCCTGTGCTGCAAACAAGGGGGGGTGTTGAATTTTGCCCATTGGAGTCAGTCTGCAAGGGAGAGAAGTTACAGACTGGCCACAGCATATGATTTCCAGCGGTCTACAGAAAAAGAGAGGAGGGAGATTGCTGGGACCTGCAGTCCCCCTAAAGACACAGGTAACCAGCAAGACGTTTCCTCCAGCTGCTGCTTCTGCTAGGGTTTTCTGCCTCTCTGGGAGTTCCTGGTCCTGCTAAACACCTGTGTCCTAGAGCTGGGACTTGCAGTCCTCCCTGAGGAAACCAACCATGCAGGTATGCTGGGGCAGCCACAAGTAGGGTTGCCATCTGTCCAGGATTCACCCGGACAGTCCGGGTTTTGAATCGTGTGTCCAGGTTTCGGACCACCTGAAACCCGGAAACAATCAGAAAGGACTGTGGCTTCCCAAGTAACCGAGTACCACAACCGCATTGGTGTGTGCACGGCCCTATCCCCATACACGGACAGGAGAGAGGAGAGGGATTGATCTGCTCCTCCTCCTGCCTCTACCCCTCTGTCTGCCCACCCACACCCCAATGCCTGGCTTTCTGTGCCTAAGGAAAGGGATGTGTGGGCTGGAAATTTGAAGCTCAGCAACCGGCAGATACATTGGGAATAAAAAGTGTGGATGCCTGAGCCTCCATCCTCAGGTGAGTGAAAGTAAGGGGGGCTCAGATGACAGGGGAGCCCTGTGGACTCTGATGTAAGGGGGGCTTTGAGGACCCTAATTTAAGGGGGAATGCTTGGAACTCTGATAAAAGTGTGAGGTTTGGTGAGCTGAAACCCCCTTACATTAGAGTTCCCCTTTATAGCATTCCCCCTACTGCTAAAGTGCTGCTGCTGCTAAAGTGTTCGGGTTTGGCTTGAAGAAAAGGTGGCAACCCTAGCCACAGGCCTGTAGTTAGGGATTAGAGATGTTGGGAAAGATTGTTCTATATGTTGGACTGTTATCTTGTGATCCTTGTTATGCTTCATTACTCAAGTAAAGCTTTTGAAACTTTCCCTCTGCGTGGTGTGAAGTTACTAAAGGGGTGCAGACACATAGTCTACAGTTGGGTCACTAGCACAGTGGGCTATAAAGACATCACTATAAAGAGTTGATCCAGTGTGAAGCTATAGTTGTTAACAAGGGTAACAGAGGTCTGGCAAGTGACCCGTTGTTAGGCGTATTCATGTGGCAGGTGAGATAGCCTCTTGCAGCGAGGGAGATGTTGTCGGCACTCCTCCCGCAGCGATCCATCTCCCATGGCAAGATCTGCACCGCTGAAGTCCTCAGTCTGTACACGGGTACAGAAGAGTTAAGTGCATGCATGGAGTCCAGTTTATTTGTTCAAGTGTATACGATGCTCGGCACAAGTAAAGGTTCTCCCTGTGCCTGACCCTGTTTCAGTTGCCTGGCGTAGTGCCCACCACACCAACAGGTTGACATTGATTGCCTCTTAATTTTGTACAATAACACAATTACCCACATGCTTAGCAATTTCTGGGAGCTGTAGTTCTGCAAAGAGTATATAATCATTAAAGAAAACCTGTACCGAGTGAAATATGGAGGATTCCATTGCGGATCTGTCCCAGCTAGGGTCAGTGGTGTATCCTCAATTGAGCATTAAGGTTAGCAGAGGCTGCCTATTGTCTCTGGTTTAGATGTAGAGCGGGACATTGATGGGGACCATGATGTAAGGGGGGACTCTGATGGGGATTTTGTTGCCTGCTTGCTCCTGGTATGCGACTTAGAAAATAATAAAGCCACAAGCAACTAGGGGAGAAATAGCAGGATGCGAGAAAATGAAAGTTTTCATTTGTTATTTTTATTAAAACTTTTTTTATTTTTAATTCAAGGACCCAACAAGAGATTGGATTGAAAAATTAAGCTTGTGAATTCATTTTAAATGTTTGTTTGTTTTATTTATTATTTTTTTTATTTAGTCAACTATGAAAGAACAACAGACATCTTCTGGTGGATTATTCAGCTTTGTAAACTGTGAGAATCAATTTTTTCTCTCTGAGAGTTAGGGTATCTTTTCTGTTCCTAAAACAACACTGCCCCCTGCTGGTGCTGAAGGAATTGTTTTTTTTTTTTCTGGTTGATTACTGCAAGTGTTTACTGTACTGAAGAAAAAGAATCAACTGAAAGTCAGTGATGTAAACACATTAGTATCATGAAGTGCTTAGTATTCCTTATGCATACTTTTTTTCTCTACAACCATATTCATCAGCACTCATTTCCACCAGTCAAAAAAGGACCTAGATGAAATTAACATGCTAATAAAAACAGAGGTCTCAGATGTCTCATTGGATAGAATAGAAACCAAAGATGGAAAGGTGTCTTGATAATTGTATCTTGTTTTCAAATATTTGTAATATATAAAGAAATTATATTTAACTAGCAAGGTGCCTTTCCAAGTGTGGTTGCTACTCTAATCCAGGGGCACTGTTGACCTGGGGCACTTTTGGGCACTTCAAGGAAAGCAGTAGTGCCACGGCAAATGAGTTGTGTGGCTAAATTGTTAACAATGGAAGAAGTTTAAGGCCCCTTTCACACGATCGGACCGTTCAGGTCCGCCTGTCAGTGTTGACGGCGGACCTGATTGGGCGCTCCATGTTAGTCTATGGAGCGTCGGATGTCAGCGGAGACATGTCCGCTGACATCCGACCCGGTCCGATCCGCTAAAAGTAGACGGATGGCTCTACGTCCAGGTCCATCGCTGGCGGATCGGATCGAGTGAGATCTGATGAAAACGGACATGCTGTCCGTTTTCATCCGATCCCTCCATAGGCGGCAGTGGCGCCTAACAAGCCGCTCCCCGCTCAGTGACCAGAGAGGGACCTGTCATCCGCCGGCTCAGCGGAGATCAACGGACAGATCTCCCGCTGAGCCGGCGGACCAAGGCGGGCGCTTCGTGTGAAAGGGGCCTAAGGGGCCTTTAAAATATGCTTTGATTTCTGTGACATAGTTAGGAGTCTCACAAACACATGTAAACTTCACACAAAAAGTTTCCATTATGTATGCTTTTGTGCACATTGAAAATAGACAGAGAGATAGCACTTTGAGCCTATCTTAGAGCAGAATTGTATTAAAATAGTCAGGGACTGCTTGACAACCAGAAACAGGGACAATAGTTGAGACAATAAACACTTTGGTGAGAAGTATGTAAGGGTCAGTAGTATGTAAAGTACAGAGTTCTGTAGTCAGTGTAGGGTTTAGGACAAAATTCAATGTGTAGGGATCAGGGGTGTGTAATGCACATAGTTCAGGGGTCCAGGTAGTGTAATGCAAAGAGTTCAAGGGATAGGAGTATGTATTGTGCAGAGTGCTGCATTCAGTGCGGGGGTCAGGAGTAGTAATGCAAAGATAGGGGACGGAAGTGTGTAATGCACAGTAGGGGTTAGAAGTACATAACGTTAAATGAGTCAGGGATGTGCTCCCCCCAAATAAAATTAAGCACTGATCTACAGGCTCACCCCATCTTTCCTCAAATCCTTCACTCCCAGCACAAATCCTTTTCCACTATACCAAATACACCCCTGCACAAATTCTTATCTCCCAATCCCTCCATCCAGCACAAATCCTTTCCACCCTTCTAGCACAAATTTTCTCTATCCCATTCCCCCTCCCAGCATTAATCCTCTTTCCCACCCAGCTCAAATCCCCCTTCTAGTACAAATCGTCTTCCCTTCCAAATCTCCACCAGTACAAATCCTCTCCCCCCTTCCCAACCACAACCCAGCACAAATCCTTTCCCTCAATTTTCCCTTCCAGCATCAATCCTATCCCAACCCCCTAAATCCCCTTCTTAGTCCAAATCCTCTCCCACCTTCTAGCACAAATCCCCTTCATCCCCCTTCCTAACACAAATCTTCTTTCCCTCTCATCTAGATCCCCCTTCGTAGTACAAATTCTCTTCGATCCAAATTGCCCCCAGTACGAATCCCCCCCCCCCCATTCCACCCTTTTAGCACATATCCTCTTCCAGCCCCCTCCCAGCACAAATCTTCCACCCAAAACTCCCACTCCCAGCACAAACTACCCGATCAAATCCCCCATCTAGTACAAATCCTAATACTCCCCTTTAAGATTACCACCAGCACAAATCCCCCTCCCAAACCACTCCTTCAAGCAGAAATACTCTTATCTCCCCCCAAATCCCTTCACCATCCAAATCATCCCCTCTAAAAAGTCCCCCTCCCAGCATAAATCCCCCCTACACACATCTTCTGGCACAAATATGCCCATTGTAACCCCCAAATCCCCTCTCCCAGTATAAATCTACCCCCAACCCCCCCAAATTCCCCCATCCAGCATAAATCGTCCTCCCTCAACCCTCTCCTTCTAGATCTTATCCCCCTCCCCAAAACCCTCCTAGTGCAAATTCTCTGGAAAAGAAAAAAAGAAACCCTCTAGGTCGGACTTTGGAAGCAGATTGGAACAACAATATATTGTCTTATTAAACATAAATATGTAAACATAAGCAATATAAAATTATGAAAAGGTATCGTCCATTGACAGCCACAGAATGGCTAGGAAAGACGGACATTACATATACTCAAAGAAAGAGATGATGTTTCAACAGTATGGCATCAAAAACATGCGTGAGCCCCTGTGCGTCAAGGCGTTCGCTGGATTGCTTTCTCAGGACACACATTGGGGGGTATAGAAACAGGTCTCACTGATCCGGACATACGCTAACGTCTACACAGGACTTTCCCTGGATGGGCGCCACAACACCAAAATAGCCAAAGCCAGGATTTGACTGGTGACTGCCATGCTCACAGGAGGAAAACCAGTATAACACTTCTTACAAGAGAGTGATGCAGTACACAGTCTCCCACCTAGGTAGGTAGACTACATAATAATATTAATTTGTGTTGCACACAGAAACAAACTTGCTTACCTTAAATAGGTTGCAACTAAGTAATTATTTGAGGTTTTAGGGGGCCAAATACCATCAAGCCTATTTAACCAAGGAACAGCGAGGTTCCAAGCCAACAATGGCAGCTGCCTACGGCGGCACTTATGGAGGCATAGTAGGAAGTCAGCACTGAGACCGGAGTTTTGATATGTGCATTGAATGTTTGGAAGAGAAAATTATTGTTAGATAAAATAATGAACATGGTCAGGGCCGTCTTTAAGGCAGGGCAAAAGGGGCAGCTGCCCTGGGCCCTGTCATTGTTGTGGGGCCCAAAGCAGCTGCCTCATACTTGGCAACTATCCCAGTTTAAATTCCCTCGTCCCTTGAGGTTTTAGTCCCGTGTTGCGTTTTGATATCTCACCTGCAGACCCTGTGTTTACATGTAAATACTGACATTGATATGTAAATAGTGAAGGCATTCATATGTAAATAGTGACGGACCAGCATCATTCATATGTAAATAGAGGCGGTATTCATTTGTATATCATGCCCCCCTGACGTCATATCCACTATCACCTATACTGAATGCTGCCCACTGGGGAGGTAAAGGGGCATGCCTACAACTGTGGTCATTAAGCCTGTCATCAGCATGTTCTGCAAAGGTAAGCAAATTAGTGGTGGGGGGGTAGTGTGGGGTGTGCAGAGGTAAGCAGAGAAGGAATTACAGTTTTGGGTGCACAGGTGAGCAAGGAGGGGATGTATAGAAGTAAGGAAGGTGGCAGAAAAGATGAGCAGAGAAGGCAGGTAGCGTTAAAGGGGTGGGGGATTGGAGTCAGGAGGGTGGGGGAGTTTGGGGTGCCGAGGTTAGCATAGGTTTAAGGATGCAAAGGTGTACTGACAGGGTGGATAAAGATGTAGGTCACGTGTAGGACAACCCATTAAAGTGATTGTAAGGGTAATTTTTTTATTTTTTTAAAATAACAAACATGTCATACTTACCTCCACTGTGCAGCTACTGAATATCGGGGTTCAGGAAAGTAAAACGGGGGACTAGGGGGCCGTTGACTGCCAGGTGTTTTTTCACCTTAATGCATAGGATGCATTAAGGTAAAAAAACACGTACCTTTACAACCCCTTTCATTTCAATGGGCTGCTCTATGCGCTACAGATGTGGAAGAAACTCCCAACCCCTTTTCCAAAATCACACGTCACAAGGCACATGTCAGCAGATGCGTAAGGGTGTCATTAACAATTAATGGCACCGCTGTGTATTTGCTACAGGGCAGCACGTTTCTGTGGTGTCAGAAAAGTGATTTTGCATGCGTTCCCATCACACACAAATGTAAACGCAGGCTAAATGTCTCAGTTATATTGGTGTACAGTGTAAATCTTCTCATTACATTGGTGCTTGGTGTAGAATCCTTTCATTCACACTAGTGGCCAGTGTGAATGTCCCCCTTACATTGGTGGTCAGTGTAAATCCCTCCTTACATTGGTGGTAACTGTGAATGCTTCTATTACATTAGTGGTCAGTATAAACCCCTATTATATTGGTGGGCAGTGTTGAAACTTTGAAACTCCTCTTTATATTGGTAGTCAGTATAAGAAAAATCAGCATTGCCATTGATCACACCCTCCCCTAACCCCAGCACTGCTACTGATCCCAGGAGTCCTAGGATCCCTAGGAGTTTTCTGTCTATTAATAAGCCCCCTCACCTCCCCAGTCCATGGTGTGCCGGCAGTGAGGAGGTAAGGTGTTGTAACCTCTAGCAACCAATCAGTAAGCAGTAATGATGTGCAGTAACCTATAGAAACCAATCAGTGAGCAGTATTGATGTACAGTAATCTCTAGCAACCAATCAACAAGCAGAAATTATGTGCTGTAACCTCTAGCAACCAGTCAATGAGTGGTAATGATACACTGTAACCTCTGGCAACCAATCGCAATCTCTGTCTGCTCTGATTCAGTAAACTGATTTTGAGTCTATCTGCTTTTTATTGTATGTCTCAAAGCAGGTGGAGAGCGAAACTGCATGGGGGGGGGGGGGGCAAAAAAAAAAATTTGCCCAGGGTCCAATCAATATCAAAGATGGCCCTGAACATGGTTGAAAAAAACTTGTCACTCATTTTTTATTTTGGTTCTGAAACATTAGAGTTTTAATTATGCACTTTTAGTTATTTATTATAGGGACTCAGAAAGTTATTTTATATTACTACACTGGAGGCAATGCATCAGTCCCATCCAATAAGCACTGATATGGCCATTCTTAAATTGTGCCCTGCCAAAGGGTCACCTCGTTTTCTCCCATGATGTTGTTCTCTGTGTGAGAATCACAAATAAGTGTGGACTTGTAGGAAAGCAGAGAAAATGTCCAGATGAAAATAATATAGCTGCAACATGTGTTTTGCTAAAACCAGTGAGGTGAATTATATTTTCGCAGTCAATTAGTAGCACAAGCATCATAAGCATTATGGATCTAGCTGGAAGCCTATTGATTCAAAATATTAACACACTGCTTTCCCCAGCATCACAGTTCATTATTGATAATTCTTTGCTCTCATATAGCCCTTGAAATATGACTTAAACAAATAAAGCTCTTTTCTATTTCACAGCCAGACTGCCTGCAAGATTGCAGGAAGTGCCAAGCAAAGTAGTCATTGGCTGAATTCTGCATCTAAGCACCAAATGAGTGAAGCTAATCCAACGTTGGTGCTGGAAAAATTACTTCACCTCCAAGTCTTTGTCTTTTTATTGTTTCATTATAAGATAAGGTCTAATATACTGAAGCTTGCTGCACTCCAAGAAAAACAAAAAGAAACTAATTCAAAGATTAAAATTAAGACATGCTTTTAAATGCTTTAAATGAACATGTTTGGTATATGCTAGCAAGAACACTCAAATATGAAATGCATGCTAAGACTGGTCATTTTTGGAAAACTCCTTGTGTGAATGACACTTTAGGACCCAATTTTATTGAATCAAACTCAGGAAACTTGTGACTGTGAAGGTATCAAATTGATAAAGCCATGACAGGCATGTTGAGATGTGTCCAGCTCCAAGAAACCTCAACTCTTTGGAATGCTTTTATATGGGGTTTTCTATCTGCGACACAAGGCTTTCTAATTGGCAGTGAAAAAGGGTACTTTGACATAGCAATGTATAGAAGAACATGATGAAATGTAGAGGGATCTCACTAAATATCACCAGTCCAGGAACTAAATGTGGAATAAACATTTTGTAATTCATTGACAAAAATAAGCAGATATCCAGATTATATGACTAAGTATTATAAGGGTGAAATCCTAGCCTGCACAAGAATCTTTTTTAATCTCTAATAGTATGTTAAAAATGTTAAGATTTATTTGATTTATGAACTGGTAAATTCATGTTTATAATAGTACTATTGAGATTTGGGAAAACAAGAATGGAACCTATTTGAATTATTTGTTATTTGAGCGACAACATGCCTTCTAAATGCTTAATTTACCTGATAATATATATAAATATGGTGTGCTTTGTGTGGTTGGTTCAGAAAGTCTCACTTCCACTTGAATTGAGGCAAACCTAAAAGCATCCTTAGTGAAATCGTTTTAGATTACAGATATTCCCTTACGTCAGCAGACCTTTGGCGAAAATAGCCTGGAGAAGGTTGAAATTTTAGCAGAAAGCTAGATGACCTTGCAGCATCTCAGTATGTAGTGACTATAAAGAATCATAGTAGGCACTTTGGCAGCATAAGTGATAAAAAGAATAATGTTACACTACAGTCATGATTCTTTTAAAAAGAAAAAGGATTTTGCTGTCGGTGTATGAAATAAAGTGCCCTCAATGTCAATACAACATTAAGACAACATTAATACAGTGAACATTTTACCCTACAGCAAGAATCACTTATCAAAGGCGCTACATATTTCTCAAAGCAGTTATTGCATCACAAATGAGATACATGTTTTTATTTAAATAAAAAAATACGCACAAAAGCAACAGTGATGACTATTTGTAAAAAGTATTCCTGACATTCAAAGCACTCTAGCACAGATTAATGTATATAATCAAACTTTGCTAGGTCCAGTGGGAAAATGATGACTATGAACTGGCATGGCATGTGACTGCATATAGAAATGTGTGATTATTAAAAAATGAACCTATTGGAGACAAAATACGGGAGGACAAAGAGGAGCACCACCTAAGTAATCTCTATTAACTCCTGAGTGAATAAAGCTGAAATCAAACCATGACAGTAGTGCAGGCCTTCAGCTGATAGGAATTTAAGACAAATGCAGTCGGTGACTTGAATACTTCACAACATAAAATCCATTTTTTTTAATGTAGGCAGAGGCAAAAAAAACAAAAAAAAAACAGAACACAAGCAGCTGACATGTTTCAGCCCTCAGGGGGCCTTAATCATAGCTTTCAGCTGATAGGAGACCATCCAGTCATGCCAAGATCCATATGGCCAGCAATGATCCACAGCCATCCTGTTAGTTACTAGTGTTTGTATTAACCTCACCAGCCCATCCGATATTAGAAATTGGTGAAAATAAATAAGTACCAATAACCACAGTTACATCTGATTTTAGGGAATAATGGACAGAACACTGGTTGTTAAAGAGTTGATTTTCATAAAGAAAACGATACAATGGGGCAAAATATACTAACTGCAGTCTCTGGTCCATTTAATGTACAGTGGGTAATGGACCAGAGACATCCTAATCAGGACATATTCAAATCAGGACCTCTCTTAAATCACTGGGCACAAATAACCTGACTGTTCCTAGATTCCACCTAAACACCTTTTGGACCAGGGCCTCCTGCTATGCAACTCCAGCTATCTAGTTTAATCAGGAAAACATTGTCTCTGAATGTATTTAAATCCAGACTAATACCTTGCAGGTCTTACATGGCATATGAAGGCAATTAAGTCCTCTCATTCATCTATAAAGAATCCTTATACAAGCAACCATTGCTAACATTTAAAGGAGATCTGAATTGTAACTGGATGATAGTTGCATTGAAAAAACTTTTCCTCCTTTGTTGCATCTCAGTGCTGTTATTTTCCTCCAGCCTCTTTCAGACCCTTTATATATATATACAGTATATACACTCGCTCTGTCTGCATATCCTTGCACTGAATTGGCTTCTTGTGTGACAACAGTGGGCCATACCAGTGCAATGTGTGTTGGCACAGCCACTTGTAATCCCCAGGATTATAGGCGGTGCTTAGGTGCCTTAGTGGGGAACACTGGTAACTCCACTCGCTAATTGCCTAGGTTCTAGACAAGAGTTTGCAGTCACACAAAATCAGCATTAAAACTTTAACCTTAGGCCAGGTTCACATGTGTGCGGCCGCGGGTTCATGCCTTGGGACCGGTGCATATCTGTTCACCGGTTCAAGTGCAATTCAGGTCCGAATTTTTGACTGAATTGGCACCTGAATCTGACTCAAACATGCACAGGACCCTTTTTAAATGCAGAGCGTGGCCGCAGCTCTGCGGTTTGGCCACCAGGATTGCCCGGAACACAAAGCCCCCTGGTTTTTATAACCATGGGCGGCGCTTTGGAGTCTTGGATGATTTCCAGCTCCGTCTATCCTCCATCTTGTTACTCTGGCGGACATGCGCCGTCCGCCGGTGAGGCTTATTGTGTCGGTGGGCTGGGTGTGCGTGACGTGCTGATGCTTCGCGCAGGCACAGTGGGAGTGGGGCCGCGCACACACAGCCCAGGGGACGTTCATAGGACTTCCCTGCTGTCTTCCCCTCTCCATCAGCTGTTCACAATTACTTGCGCCAGCTGATTGGAGAGGGTTTGACAGAAATACACAGCCAGCACACTCCCACACCCATCACTTACCTGCTGGATGTCGGGATGTGCGGCTGGCATGTATAATTACTCTCCAAATCAAGATAAAAATTACTGATTTAAATAAGATTCACTGCCATGCTCATTTGTACCATATCAGGTATTTAACTACCTTAAACATTACTATGCTCTCCATGAGTTTACTATGCCTTAAATTTGATTTCTGAAAGGACTCACACATCAATTATTTATATGATTAAGATTTAACCATTTGTATAAGAAAAATCCAGAGAGCAATTGTTGAGTTAATATACTCAAATATATATAATATTTTTTATTCCAACTGTCACAATAATACGTATACTATGACCATAAAGCTAGGATATTATATATATTAGGTATGTATTATTACCAATCAACACATACATACATATAAATTTTGAGTGAATATGAAAAATATATAAATTATCTAGTGGATATCTATAATTGATGGATCGCTATTATACTTTTTACAGTTGCTGTCATTTATTATCAGTACTCTGCGGCCCCTCTGTTCCATTCGTGTGCATCTTCTATATCCAGGTACATTACATCTACCCATTTGTGGCAATATTCAGAGAAATGAATATATACATTTATACATTGTTACTCCCATTTGGAGTTTCAACTTAGCACAATTTTTCTATTTTCAGGGTTGTCCATCTTGGGCCCCAGTATATCCTTCTGGCCATCCCTCTGCCTTGGAATGTTGAGAGATCTTTCTCTCTTTTGGGGATAGCAGCTACAGTACTAAGTCTCTTGTAGACTTTTTCTTTTTTTCTGATGCCTATATACCTTGAAATAGCAACCCTACTGACACAGCTCTTCGTGCTACTGTCAGAAACCATGAACCAGACCGAGACAGTAAAATCACACTTGTTTATTAATAAAAATAAAAAGGTAAATAGAGTAAGAGTAGTCAAAGCATAGCCAGAGTCCAGTAACCAGTTCGGGCAGTCAGCCAAGCCAGAGTTCAGTAACCAGATCGGGTAATCAGCCAAGCCAGAAGTCAGGGATCCAAGTAGAGGAACAGCAAGCAGAATAAGGAGCCAGAAGGGATGTCAGCAAAGCCAGTCTTTAAATAGGAGCGCTGGAGATGGTTTCTTGTAATGTGACCAAAGCGAAGGCAGGAATGAAGTGAGCTGGAGAACTTTAAGTAGGCGGGACTGATGAGCAGATCCACAACAGTTGGTTAACTGTGGAGAGAGATGAGAGCTGGCCATTAGCCGACAGATGAGCGGCCAGCTCAGAGAAGGAAGGGCTGAGCCAGCCCTGACAGCTACTTACCTTTATCTTTTTAAATGTTACATAATGAAATGTTGAAAATCACCTTGCTACTAAACACTATGTAAGTGGATAATTTAAATACTCAATATAAATATGTACCATGATTCCAACTTTTCATTTTTTTAAACTATTTTTTAATTTTGTCATAGATACATTCTCCTCTTCATACATCCCTGAAGAAGGACAAAAATTTTACTCCGAAACGCGTTGGTTGTAAGGAGGATATTCTATATGCTTTCTAGCAGGGTGACAATAGTTGACATTGTTTAGACAATCATTGTTTCATTTCTATATGTATTTTCAATAATGTTGTTTAATCATTAATAAAAACCTTTTCTACTACAAATATGCTATATACCCTTCCATTAGATACTACTACGTGCTTTTAAAGTCCATTCAGGGGTAACTCTTTTCTCATTTTTTATAATACTGGATGTGACACTATACCAGCATAATATTACCATTCGCCTTTTTTTTCTCTGCTCTGGACCTGTGTGAACCGGCTCCATTGAAAGCTGGTCACACTCGCCTGTCATGCGAATTGGATGTACGGAGATGTTCTAAAGCACAATGTGTATTTGTACCTGAGTAGCAGCAAAGTCCCTAAGGTAATCCAAAAAAGGCAAGAGTCCATGAAGGTAAATACTCCACAGAGGTAGTAAGTGCCCTTAAAGTCCATGATTGATAATGATCCTTAAAGTCAGTGAGTCCATTGGATAACTGCAAGGGAACCCCCCCTCAGGGAACCCTGACTGCCCCCCCCCAACTGGGGCACAGTCCAGTAGCATAAAAGCCTACATTTTGGCAGTCTTTCCCAGCCAGAGCTCTCAGGGCATTTCAGTGAGCCCTTTTTATGTGGATCTCTAGAAAATCTAGCCAAGTCAAATCCTCAGATCCAACACACATCTGCATTGTAACAATTTGCACCTGGCTGGCTCAGCTAACCTGAGGACATGAAAGAGAAAAGTGTTGGGATAACAGTGCCAAAGTATAAATCAGAATAATTCCAGTGCTTCACCTAAAATTAGTATAAACTAATACGTCATGAAAAATATAGATAAAGGGCGCAAAGCACAAATAGACCAAGTACCCAATATAATAAGTATACAGTGCTATCCAATTAGTACACAGTGCACAAATAAGTAATACATCAAAAATGTTTATAACAAATATATGTGATCAAATCTTCTTGTGTATGCTCCAACACCGTGAATTTCAAAGTGCAATGTGCTTCAAAATCTTGCTTATAAGAGTGCCTTACCCGAAGTGATAAGAAAATGCGCTCACCAGATATCCTCGGCCACAGAGTGACCATAAAGCATGAATTTATAGAAAAATTCTCGATTCAATGGTATATCTCCTTCAAATATCTCATTCCAATCAATCATTCATGTGCGGAAGAAACTGAATCCCAATCCAATATGCAGATTTTAAACGTAAGTATATTCACCTTATGTATCCTCTACTGCATATAACCAACTTGCATCAAGTAAGTCTACGAAGTAGCTCCACCACAAAGAGCCACAAAAGGCAGGATATAGTGTGATACCGCTTTTTTAATTGCTTAAAATTAGCACTTACATAGTCCAGCATAGGTTCACAAACAAACCGCTCAAGGGGAAGTAGAACCCGGACCGACGGCGCTATATAACTTGCAGTGCGTATCAGCTTTCCAAACGGAAGTGGAGGGCTCCTAATGTTATGCGTGTCAGGCCTCTTTTATATGCATTTCACACTAGAGCGCGTCAGACGCGGACCAGCTTCAGTTTCTTCTACACATGAATGATTGATTGGAATGAGATATTTGAAGGAGATACACCATTGAATCGAGGATTTCTCTATAAATTCATGCTTTATGGTCACTCTGTTGCCGAGGATATCTGGTGAGCGCATTTTATTATCACTTCGGGTGAAGCACTCTTATAAGCAACATTTTGAAGCACATTGCCCTTTGAAATTCATGGTGTTGAATCATACACAAGAAGATTTGATCATCACATATGTTTGTCATGGACATTTTTGATATATTACTTATTTGCGCACCTTACTAATTGGATAGCACTGTACAGTATACTTATTATACTGGGTATTTGGTTTATTTGTCCTTTGCGCCCTTACCTTTATCTATATTTTTCTTAACCTGAGGACATGAGCACAGGCAGGAAAAACAGGAACACAGAAAGAAAAACACATTGACCCCTTTGTAGGCATCTGCCTACAAAATAACAAAGTGACAATGCAGAAGCACAACTACAAAATTGTTGTCACCCCATAACAGGAATTCCCGGCACAAGAATCTACTTGGATAAACAATATTATTTCAATGAAAGTTGCATATTGAAACCTTTTTGAGATTGCATTAACATGTTAAAGTTTAAAGTGTTAGTTTTTACTTTACCTCCTTTACCTGGAGATGCTAAGCTGTCAGTGCCCATGCAGTTGGTCCAGCGGTCGGGAGATTTAAAGTCCAGGATGGACCAGAGGGATTCTGATTGATCAGAGCCATAACAAAGCATCATTCTGATCTGTCCTGGAAGCACTGCACTGAGAAATCTCCAGGCCTGGGCTGATTGCAGGGGCACCGACAGCGCAACATCCCTGGAGGTAAGTCCGGTAAGTACAGCGGGGACCGGGGGGGGGGTGTTTGTGCAGTGTTAGTTAACCCTTTACATTTTTTCTATAACGGTCTATAAAGGTGAACTAACACTTTAAATGAGATTTTAGTACTTGGGCTTATATCTACTTTATCTGTCAGTACACATGGAGCAAGATTTTGGTCCTGTGGGAGAAAAGTGATTTATAAACATTTGTTTTTATTACTATCTTTCAAAGTAAATAACATGCTAAGCTGCATATTTTTAATGATGTTATTGCCCTGTGTTCAGTCTTGTTTTACAATTACCACCATCATTTTCTTTTTTTTTTTAATGACATGTATTGCAAAATAGTCATTTGTTTGTAATACTCATTGCTTATATTAAGAATGTTCGTGTTGTTGCAATAGCAAAAAATAACACAATGAAAACAAAATGTAAAAATACACAGATCATTTGGCCAAATGGTCTGAAATCTTAGATACTAAAAGCCAAACTGAGTAGTTATGTCTTAAGTCCAGCCAGCTCCCACTTCTTTAATGACAAAAAATTGTATTTCCTCTTTCAGCACTATTTTTATTTTCAGTTTACTAAGAGATCTGCTCCGTGTTGAGGAGTCCAGAATGCTCCCTGCTGGCTGTAAAAAAAAAAAAAGTGTTTTTCTACTGACCATTGCTCTGGCTATGGATAACCAACACTGGGAAACTTTACAGCACAATAGAAAACGGATCACGCTTTCTTCAGAACATTTTTAACACTTTAACCTAGGTTTTATCCTCTTTCAGTGTCTTGATTTATAATTTTTACCAAATGTTTAACTTGGAGACATAACAGTAGAAACCAAATAATATAGTAAGTTTGACTACTTAAAGTAAGACACATCTCTGAATTCATTAAATGGGATTTTTGAAACACCTGGCAGTCTTTTTCTGTGGATAGGTATCTACTTGTGTGCCTTTGACCTGCTTTTGAATCTTCCTAAAGATAAATTCAATGTATTGTTTGAAAAGTTACATTGGTCCACCCTGGACCAATGAAGGTATGCATTTACCATACCTGCCTGATCCTTGTAAAACTTTAGTGATCCTCACTTTCTTCCAGTGCCCATGCCAAACAGCTGCCCTGCTGCACAGGGAACACAGTGGGTCACTTGTACGTCTCAGGTGCCATTCAGAAACTATCTTGCATTTTTCTCAGTGAATACAATCCGTTCTCTGATTGCATTCACTAAAAAAAAATGCAAGCCATTCTCTAAATCATGAGTGCTCAACCTGTGGCCTTCCAGCTATTGCAGAACTACAAGTCCCATTAGGCACTGCAAGCCGCTGAAAGTTACAAGCACGACTCCCAAAGGCAGAGGCATGATGGGACTTATAGTTCTGCAACAGCTGGAGGGCCACAGGTTGAGTACCTGTGCTCTAAATGGTGCTAGTGCTGAGCAGGCAACCTCACTCCCAGGACTGAGAAGACAATAAGACACACTGTAGTAGCAGCAGCCACTACAGTGAATTTTCACTTCTCCTAAGATCTCCAAAGTCCAGGTATTGTATGGGGTATGTATACTTACATTGGGGAAAAACTGAGTTAAAAGGCCTGATTTCACTCAAACATCAAAGAACTACATACAGTGTGTATCCTTTCTAAATTCTAAAGAGAGGTGGATGCATGTTTTTAGGTATGTATGATGTCGGTATTGGTACCATTTGAATGCATTACACAATTTGCATTTATTTACCTTTGCTTGTACTTACAGTGAGTAGCATTATATAAACTCTATGTAGTTCTTTGGTGGTGAAATCAGGCCTTTTAACTCAGATTTTCGTGTTGTATATACTACTGATATACGCCCACCGTTTAGAGCATTCACTCTCATCCTTATTATTTAATCTCTGTAGGTTATCTATGGGGTAACCTTGGATTGCCTATTCTAGTGTTCATACTTACAGTTGTGTGAAAAAGTATTTGCCCCCTTTCTGATTTTAAAATTTTTTGCACATTTGTCACACTTAAATGACTCAGATCATCAAACAAATTTTATTATTACACAAAGATAACCTAAGTAAATACAAAATGCAGTTTTTAAATGATGGTTCCATTTATTAAGGCCAAAAAAATTGTCCAAACCTGCCTGGCTTTATGTGAAAAAGTAATTGCCCCCTAAACCTAATAACTGGTTGTGCCACCCTTGGCGGCAACAACTGCAATCAAGCGATAACTGACAATGGGGTTGATTTACTAAAGGCAAATCCACTTTGCACTGCAAGTGTACTTGGAAGTGCAGTCACTGCAGATCTGAGGGGAAGATCTGAAATAAGGGGAAGCTCTGCTGATTTTATCATCCAATCATGTACAAGCAAAAATGCAGTTTTTTATTTTCCTTGCATGTCCCCCTCAGATCTACAGCGACTGCACTTCCAAGTGCACTTGCAGTGCAAAGTGGATGTGCCTTTAGTAAATAAACCCCATTGCTGTGGAGCAATTTTGTCCCACTCTTCTTTGCAGAATTGTTTTAATTCAGCCACATTGGGGGATTTTCCAGCATGAACAGCCTTTGTAAGGTCATGATACAGCATCTCAATTGGATTTAAGTCCGGGCTTTGACACTCCAAAACCTAAATTTTTCTTTGTTTAAACCATTTTAAGGTGGACTTGCTGTTGTGTTTCGGATCATTGTCCTACTGCATAACCCAAGTGCACTTGAGCTTGAGGTCACAAACTGATGGCCGGACATTCTCCTTTAGGATTTTCTGTTAGAGCTCAGAATTCTTGGTTCCATCAATTATGGTAAGTCGTCCAGGTCCTGAAGCTGCAAAGCAGCTCCAGACCATCACGCTACCACCACCATGTCTGACTGTTGGTATGATGTTCTTGTTATGAAATGCTGTATTTGTTTTATGTCAGATGTAACGGGACGCACACCTTCCAAAAAGTTACATTTTTGTCTCATCAGTCCACAGAATATTTGCCTAAAAGTCTTAGGGATAATCAAGATTTTTTTGGTAAATGTGAGATGAGCCTTTGTGTTCTTTTTGGTCAGCAGTGGCTTTGGCCTTGGAACTCTCCCATGGATGCAATTTTTGCCCAGTCTCTTTCTTATTGTTGAATCATGAACACTGATTTTACCTGAGGCAAGTGAGGCCTGCGGTTCTTTAGATGTTGTTCTGGGTTCTTTTATGACCTCCTAGATGAGTCGTTGTCCTGCTCTAAATTAAATTTTGTAGGCAGGCCACTCCTTGTAAGGTTCACCACTGTTCCAAGTTTTCTCCATTTGTGGATAATGGCTCCCTCGTGGTTCACTGCACTGAAGTTCCAAAGCCTTATGCCGCGTACACATGACCGGACTTTTTAGCATCAAAGGTCAGACGGAACAAATCCGTCGGACAATTCGATCGTGTGTGGGCTTCATCAGACCTTTTCTGTCGAAAAATCTGACGGACCTTAGAGAACAAGTTTCAAATCTTTCTGACGGACTCAATTCCTATCGAACAAACTGTTCGTCTGTATGCTAGTCCGACAGACCTAAAACGACGCAAGGGCAGCTATTGGCTACAGGCTATTGAACTTCCTTTTCTAGTCCGGTCGTACGTCATCACGTTTGAAACGATCGGACTTTGGTGTGATCTTGTGTAGGCAAGTCAGTTTAGTTGCAACCCTGTCGGAACTCCGTCGAAAAGTCCTTCGGGGTTCAGTCCGAAGAGAAGTCCGCTCGTGTGTACGCGGCATTAGAAATGGCTTTGAAACACTTCCTAGACTGATGCATATACATTACTTTGTTTTTAATCTGTTCTTGATTTTTTTTAGATTCTATTAGCTTCTATTTATGTGACTTCTTGATTCAACAGGTCTGGCAGTAATCATTCCTGGGTGTGGCAAGTGAAATTTAACAATTGTGGTTAATCACAGTTCATTCATGATTCAGCATGGGAGGGGCAATTACTTTTTCACATAGGGCCAGGCAGATTTGAACAGCTTTTTTCCCTTAATAAATGAAATAATAATTTAAAAACTTCATCTTGGATTTACTTGGATTATCTTTGTGTAAAAGTAAAATCTGTGACAGCCAAAGATGATCTGAATCATTTAAGTGTGAGAAATATGCAAAATAATAAAAAATTTAGGAAGGGGGCAAATACTTTTTCACACAACTGTACATTGGTCTAAGCTGGATCAATGTAGCTATACAAAAAAAAAACTATACAGTAGTACCTTGAATTATGAGCATAATCCGTTCCAGAAGCATGTTTGTAATCCAAAACACTCGTATATCAAAGCGAGTTTCCCCATAGAAATCAATGAAAACTCAGATAATTTGTTCCAGTGTCACTGCTAGTGTATGCAGTACCGCATGTGACCAGAGGTGGGGGAGTGCTGGAGACACTCGTAAACACTAGGATGCACTTGGAGACCACTCGGGAATGGAGTGTTTCCGAGTGTTTCCGAGTGTCTCCGAGCATCACCGTCACCTCTGGCCACATGCGGTACTGCACACCACAGGGGCTTGAATCCTGCTCGTCTTGTGAGACAATGCTCGCAAATCGAGTCAGGATTTAAAAAAAGAAAACACAGCTCGTGTTGCAAAATGCTCCTAAACCACGTTACTCGCAATCCAAGGTTTTACTGCGCAGTGACGCAGCGGAACTCCGCTTTAAAAGCACAAACAGCTCTCTTATATAATGCCAGGAAAGTACGCTCATTTATCTCTCCAAGTAACACAAACAGATGCTGGTATTACCTTGAGCTCAGTAACATCCTGAAGAGAATAGCCAGGTTGCTTTTATTTATACGAAACACATGGATAACAAAAGAGGGTGGTGGCTTCACAATCAGCCAATCAGACACTTGTATTAATTCAAAAGAACCAATCACACACATGTATATATTCAAATAGATATGCAGTAGTGACGTGTGCAGATGGTGGTGTGCAAAACCATCAGGCAAGCACATGGTTCAGAACACGACCGTGTGCACATTCCCACTGCTACCAATGATGCGAGCCATACTCTATCATGGCTCAGTGGGGCATAATTTTGTATGGTTATACTATGGTTCCCATGTACGCAGATCTGCTTACTTAGGAGTTTAAATGCGATCGCCATGGAGTTGCCAGTTCCTTGGTGAGGCATAAACAAACATCCTTAAAAGAGCAAACAGATCTGCTGTGTCCACAGGAAGGTTTCCGCATCCAATGGTCTTCCACCAACGTCTGTATGTGCGAAAACCCTCGCATGAGCGTATTACAGCAAAACAGACCCTGGGGGGTATCTGACAACATACATTAATAAAAATGTCCACAACACCTCCGTGACCAGAATCTGATTCACCCCCACCCCACCACTATACTTGCCTAGGGAAGAATGACAAGTAATACTGTCACAACCTTCTGGGATATCTGACGTAAAGTCCATAGAGCGGAGGGGGAGGGCAGACCTATTGGCCGTATCATAAGGGGACCAGCTGCATGAACCTGGAAGAGACCCAGCATGTGGTGGTGAGCAGCAGGTCACAATAGGATAATGCTGGATATGCTGGCAGATAAGTTTGTTAATAAATGAAAACCCAGTGTAGACAGGTGCTGGACTATAGAACCATGGCAAAGGAGAGATTGTCCTCTGTACAGTCAGTTTTACTTTACCTTTCTATTGGTAGTCGGGAATGTCGTTTTGCACTATCCCTTCCAATCAGCAGGGGGAGAATTAAAGTCATAAAAGCCTATGGATTCCTATGCAGAATGCTGAGGATCATGGGATTGGAAGTCCAAGAAGTAAGCCAAAATTCTAAGTCCTGTGTCTTTCTGCTGCTCCATTATTCTTCTTTATCAGCACGATAACTTCTGACAACCAAGACAAAACCGGCCTGAAATTTGTGTTGTGGTGGGTGCTATAAATAGATTAGCAGAGAGCAGGTCTATTCACAGTACAGCTCTGCACATTCCTTCCTTCCTCTGCCTAGGTGGAGTGGGTGTGTGTGCCTTTCCTCCAATCAGCTGTCATGCAGTGTATGCCATGACTTTACTCCCAGTGCTGAACAGGAAGACATTTCTAACATGTTTAGTGTCTAAAGAATATAGCAAGCTGAAGACAGCAGATATACATGTAAAACTTATGTAGGGAGATTTGTTTCATCTCTGTGTATCATCTGAAGCTGTTCACTTCACTGGGTATACAGTAGGGACAGAAATTATTCAGACCCCCTTAAATTCCTCTTTAATCGCTTAGTGACCGCCATATAGTAGTTTCAATGCTACAGGGCGGCAGCTGTGCGCAGGATCGCGTATACAGTATATGCATTGTCCTGCACTTCTGGGTAGGGGGGCGCGAATGCGTACCACTGCCAGGTTGTTCCGGCTGTTATTATACACAAAAAAGGACATACATTTTATGTTGGTATTGTGTCGCACAACCGCGCAATTGTCAGGTAAAGCAATGCAGTGCCGTGTCACAAAAAAATGGCCTGGTCATGTAGGGGGTAAATCTTCGGGAGGTCAAGTGGTAAAGGTGACACTAAACACTGGTTTAAAAAAATAAAGTTCTATTCAAGTATGTATTCTTAACTCAAAAATTCCCTTTTATTGATCTCAGCCACCTCTAAATTCATTTTTTTTTCTGCTGTGATTTATCTTCTTGTTAGAGGGTGGCTATATTTGTTCTCCATGGTCCCACTGTATGTATGAATATAGCCGCCCTCTCTTGCTTACTCCTGCGATGGACTATGGGATTTGTAGTGTGCATAGAACAGTGCACATGACCCAAACTAACTTGCACTGCTTGTTCCAAACAAACGGAAGTGAGAAGTAAAAGTAGAGGTTCGGAAGCTTACAGAGGACATTACAAGGAGGCAGAAAAACACTGAAAGAAACAATTTAACGAAAAATAGAATACAGGACCATTAAGTAGTGGATGTGTATGGAATATTTTTGGAGAATAAGGTTACCGTTTAGGTCACTTGATAAAGGACATTTTAGGATCTGACCTATCAAATCAGTGTGGTTTATGCTGAGCTGTCTCAAGTGTTAATAAGTAAATGGTCAGGGCAGGAGTTCTGTTTGTGATAATATAAAAGCTAAAAAAAATCATATACACTGGCTGTCTAAATGTTGTAGCATGATACAAATCCCCACCCATCCTATGAGACTATGTTGTTCTTTCTGCTCTAACTACAATAGTACTCTTTAGTAATCTTTAGCAGAAGCAGCCAATATCATGTATAGCCAAAAACAATTAAACTTGCATATCTCTTATAACCACATCAGTTTTTTGTTCTTATAATCATTATTAGCATCTTGGCAAAAACATTATTTTAGCTGTACTAAAAACAGAAACAAAACATATTGTTATTTCTTTTAGAACAGAATATGTACATGGGGCATTTTTTATTGTGCATTTTAAGTAACTATTCATTTGGTGTTTTTATATGTACATGATTGGTGTGACTTGTTTTTCATAGTAATATTTCATAGCCAGATTTGACGATGTTTCCTTGCCAGATGGCACATTGTATGTGTGTAGTCTTTTGACCCCCCCCCAAACCAACATCCTTAAATTGCAAAGAAGCCAGGCAGAAAATTGTTAGCTGAACAATAGATGCAGCCACTGTTCGGGTATTCTAACAGGCAGCAGCTGTGGTTATCAGGAGGAGATTCCTCCATCTGCTCTGTAAAGATTTGAACAATAAATAATCTATGTATAGTGTTTATATTAAGGAGAATATACTCAAGTGGTAGGTTTCCAATGATTTGCACCAGTCTGTCTAGGTATGTATGGGGATTGTCCTGGTGGTAACAATGCCTACAACCACAGAGTTCTGTCTCTCATTTCTTTAAAGTACTCTTTCTTCTTAGAATGTCCTTTCTTCACAGTCACTCCACTGCACAGTTACAGCACTCTTGCACAGTTTAACCTGGAGTACTGTCTCTTTAAGGGTTAGGACACATAATTCTTTCCTTGCAGGTACACCATCTACTGCACACGCCAGAGCATAAACAGTGTATGCATAGCTCCCAACTGTCCCTGATTTCGAGAGACTGTCCCTGATTTGGAACAAAGTCCCTCTGTCCTTCATAGCTCCTCATTTTAGTCTGATCTATATAGTTGTATACAAAATGCACTATTTATCTATCAAAAATTGTTTCCCAGTGCTTAACCTTTCATCCAGTTTCTAAATTGCTGCATTTGTAAATTTCAAAAGCCAATATAACGGGAATTAGTTGGTAAAAAAAAGCACTTGTGGGTTCAAACAATCAATTTGTTCTGTACAACAATCCTTTAGGGGGCGTGGAAGGGGTGTGTTTTATGCCTACGTACTTTTGCTAATAGGTGTCCCTCATTCCCATCTCAGAAAGTTTGGAGGTATGGTTTAAGCCAAACTCACTATCTTGCCCGCATCCTCTACCAATTGTGGTATTGGGGACATTATACTCAAGTGGTAGGTGCTTTTCCAAGTTGCGTCAGTCAAAACAGTATTTAAGGGCATGGCAGCCCACTTTTATTAAATAAAACAAAAAGTTCACATAGACATCAGTTGCCCACACAGGAGATTGTTCCACATCATTATAAACAAATGAAAATACAGAGCCACCTGGCTCCATTGTTGGCAGCACCGCTGCTCTTTGTACCAGCCCCGCAGACTGTGTTGTCCAGCTCTGCTGGTTTCAGTGGCTCTCTTAGACTTTAGTCACAGCATCCTGCTTCATAGTCCATAGTCCAGTCTTGGCCCGTATAGGGGTTCTCCTGACACCCCAATAGGAGCCAAGCTGAATCCTGGAATGAGACCTTCTGTCTCCTGGCTGCTGGCTGGGGCACCTCTGATGCCTGGCTGAGACCTCCTGTCTCTTAGGCTCCATTCACACCATGACATTCAGGAACGCGGGCAGAATCGCAGCGAAACGCGGGACAAGGTTGCGATCCCCGTTACTTTCAATGGCACCAAAATTGCAGTTTGATGTTGCCATGATCGTCGCCTGACGAATAACAGTAGAATCGCACAAACAGAACTGTGGGATCCTGCGATTCTGTTTGCATGATTTTACCGCGATTCATTGGGCCACTGAATCGCGGAAAAAATCACACCACGATTTGGGTTCCATTGAAAGTAACGGGGATTGCAAACATGCCCCATGTTTTGCGGCGATTTCACATCGTGGGCAGAATTGCAGTGATTCCGCCAGCGAATGAAATGGTGTGAACGAGGCCTTAGCTCCTGGCCGGGGCTCCTCTGACCCCTGGGCGAAACCCTCTGTCTCCTACACTGCAAACAAGAAGGAATGTGGGACTTTGAATGAGGCAATTGACTTGTGAAGGTAGAGTGGTTGGTAAACATTATTTATTTAAGATAATAGTATGAAACAAGTAAAAAAGTAATTTTATATATATATATATATATATATATATATATATATATATATATACTAATGCACATACGGCATGGATGCATCAATACATATATGTCAGCTTGACAGCACATGAGAAGTAACTAATGTTGATAAAATGGTATAAATACATATATGTACACATAGAAATGGCATTTGGCAATAAGATGAATGATATCAATCTTGGGCATGATTAATTGTAAATATAGCACAAGATATTTCCTATTATTAGGCATTGGTACACCATATGCAACAGAGCTGCTGTAAAAACAGAGGAAGATACACATACACTTTATTAATTACATAGTACTCAGTTAATTTTAAATGTATTAAAATTTCTATATGGGCCAGTGAATAGGTAATGAGCCAAACTTGACTGAGCACCCTATGGAAACTTGACGCATTTCATAGCTATATGCCATTCATCAGGAGTTGGGTACAGAGATAAACTGTAAATACAAATGGATATGTAGTATTAGTTAATATATTCTACCCCTAAGGGGAGAAAAGACCTAATGGGGGGGAAAGTGGTCTATACTCACAGGTCAGCTAAAGCACTGTGCTTGGCTAGCATTGAGGAAGATGGAATCCCAAACTGGTTTGTTCTGGAGCTGAGGCAAGGAACCCCGTCCCCGCCAAAAAAAAAAAATCCACATAGCATGCCCGATCGCCACAACACATTCCACATGTGTGGGGATGTTTGTAAATATAGTGTTCTGAAAAAAATGTATAAAAATATGTGAATAATATGTCTCCTACACTGGGAGCTCAGAGCTATCCTCAGGCTTGGGTACATAACAGCCCTGCACACCTAGGTACTCAGGCAGACTGCAGGCACCTGGTAAAATCCAGATACAGGATTGAAAGTTCCGATCCAGAACTACAGAATCCAGACAGAGACAAAAACACAGCTTTCTTAGTTCTGGAACCTCACAATAAACTCTAATGTGAATCCTGTGTCACATTCTTCTCCATTGTAGCACCCTGGTATTTAGACAGGGTTGCTAACAAATTTAGTTTTGCAGGTGGTAATTGTCCTGGCTAATTGATAGAAGATCCACTGATTCCTCCCTAAATTCTGGAATTGCTGCACCTTTTCTCTTCTGTCACTATGTGGCACTGTGCTGGTGACATTAGATTGACAGGGGCTTAGCAAGGTCAGATCATGAATGGATGGGATGTCTCAGCCAATTGGTTTCTTTTAGTCCCTTGGCCTGCTGGGAGAGCCTATTTATTTGGGTCAAGTCAGGTGATCGGGGTTCTGTGTCACCTGGAAGGCTGTCTGGGTGGACGTGTGTTATGTCACCCTGGGTTGCTAGGCTGGAAGCCTGAAGCCTATCCCAGGGACACCTGGCCTCTAGGCTGCCTAAGGCCTATCCAGGAGCAGGAGAAGCAGCGTAGGGTTGGGACTGCAAGATTGCAGTCCAGCCGAGATGAGAAGGTTCAGCCGGACGGGGAACCAGTTGTGGTCGGAGGTAGAAAGGAAGCTGTCCCCACTAGTTGCGTCTACTCAAGGGTGTCCTGGCCCTAACCCGCTCTCCCACTGTTCTGTTAAGAGACAATAAATCTCTTGTTTGCATTCAAAAGTCACTGGCGCCCATCATTTCTTCTTGCATCACACCTACCATGCCTGGCAACCCACTCTACAATGAAGGATGTCAGCTTTCCCTAACCCTTGAGGTCACCATTAGGCCTCTGGAGCCCCGGGATCTTGCTACATTTGGCACCCAACGTGGGGCAAAGGCATTATTCCTGCAGCGGTACCCCTAGAAACCGGCTACAGCTTAATCGGGATTTCATCTGACTCCGTGGGAAGGTGGCAAGTAACATCTTTACTGGGTATTGACTGTGTTACTGTGCATTCCAAAATGTGGGGAACAACCAACATGTCTCATTGCTCATGGGAGAGCAGAGGCGACTCTTTAATTAGTCAAATTAGGCGGTTGCCTTAGGCCTTGCACTCACAGGGGCCTCACGGCTGCCTAATTTGCCTGAAGTGTGTGTAGGAGTGGGAGGGAATGTCCCCCTGTGACCCTGTCAGTGTCCCCACTGAGCGAGCCGGATGGATGAGCGAGGGTCTCTCCTAGTGTGCAGCCGCAGCGCTACTATATGATGAGCGCCACGCCAACCTGAAGTTTCTTCCCTCTGCCACTCTCGGCTCTCTCCAGTGCCCCTTCTGTGTCCCCCAGGCAGCACCACCTGCAGACAAATTATAGAGGTGGAGGCAGAGCTGCCGGCTGCTGTTGAACACAGGAGGGATGCAATGCACGCACATGCAGGAGAGGAGTTTGTTCTGCCGTGTGGAGGGAGGTGAGCTGGCAGCTTTGTGCAGGGGCTTGTGTGCAGTGACTTGAGATGGGGGGGGGCAGTGAGAGCAGTGTCTGCAGCAGGATGGGATGCCAGTTCTGGGGCTGTGCTGCTAACTTCAGTTGCTCTATGCATGCCACTGAAAAGCAATAATGATGTAGCAATAAATCAGGGCTCATTTACACCATATACCACTTTTCTACCCTGTGCACCCCTCTCATGTACATACTACCCCCCACATACACTCCGCACCCCTCTCATGCACATACTACCCTCGCCATACATTCTGCACCCTTCTAATGTGCATACTACCCATCACCATACACTCCGCACCCCTCTAATGTACATACTACCCACTGTCATACCTTCCACTTTCCTCTCCTACACACCATTGTACAGTGCCATCATAATAGCATCATGGGCAAAGTAATGCACTGGGTCCCCGTGACTTGTGGCATATAGTGACCGTGGCTCAATTATGCTACATATTGGGCATGGCTTTTTAGTCTGATTAGAAATTTGTGTCTGATTTTTTTTTTACAATGGTTTTATTATTATATTATTTTTTTTTTTTTAATAAAATTACGTTTTTTAGTGAGAGTTATTTGGCTTCTTTGGTGAGATATCAGGGGTCTAAACAGATCCCCCTGAAGTCTCACTTTTTAGACCGAGAAAGGGACTGAGGAAATACATTCCCAAGCCCCTTTCTCTGCAGCCTCAGCTGCACTGCAGATGAATGAACAGGAGACAGAGGCTCTTCTCCATTCATAAACCGAAGCAGAGTAAACACAGTCACACAACTCACTGTGTTCATTTAGAAAAGGAAGGGGATGGTAAATGACATATTTACCAGCCCCTTTTCCTAAAGATCTCCCACAGCAGTCAGCGGGAGAGAGGAGAAGGGAAGGCGGCAGCGCTGTAGGGGGACATAGTTATTTTTTATTGCTTTAATTATTTTTCTCATTATGGACGTGAGTGGGGCCTCATGTCTATGTTTTACCTAAGGCCTCACAAAGTCTAGAGCCGCTTCTGTGGGAGAGTGTCAGCCTGGTCTTTTGTCACTTTATGCCAGTGCTGCAGGGGTTAACATGGACTCCATTGAACTTTTTTGGCAGAAAGACGTAGGCGCTGAAGTTTATCGAGAGCCTATACACCAATCCCTTGGCAGGGGGAGGAGATACTGACAAACCCGTCCTACTGGAATACAATTTGCTTGGGGGTGACGTCAGCGCGTCGTCTGGCTCCCAGTAGGACAGGTTTGTCCGCGCTCCTGTGGCCAAGGAACCGGACTTAAGGCTTTTTTATCTACTACGCTTTGTAAGTGTGCATTTTGTGTTTTTTAAACTTGAATAAATCTTGTCGGTTTTACACTATGTGAGTTCCCTTCATATATTTTATGGTACCTTTGCCCTGGGTTTCGCTGGTGTGGCTGACGATAAGATGACCTCTAGTGGACGCCGTTAACAGCCTCCATTCTCTGGCTCACAAGGTTATCTGCTTGCTGTGATCCTCTGTAGTGGGGGGTCATGGCCATCTGGTAAGGAGTAACCCCTTCCATTCCCGGTGGTGGACCCTCCCTTGCTGTCACGGATTAACACTAATTATCACGTGGACTTGTTTTCTCTATATTCTGCTGATGATTTGCAGTCACTAGGATATTTTATTGAAATTTCACTCAATGGGACTTTTTTTTTTGATTATAATCAAACGTTTTTTATATTTATTTTTATTTACACTTATTACTAAAATCTTCTTTCACTGTAGATTTTTATGGTATGTTATATAGGTATTAGCGCAACTCCTTATTTTTCCTATGTTTATTCAAAATTAATGTTTATTGTCGGATTTGCAGCTTTTCAAACGACCAAATTATTCACTTGGTTTTTTAGCGCAGTTTTCTCCATTTTTTCCATTCAGATATACCATCTGATCAGATTTCTGAACTGTTCTCAGACACTTTATCATGGACTGGAAAGTGGACTAAGAGTGAAGAGGAGCAGGCATGTGATTTAGGGGAAGATGAGGTTCTTCCTGTGCAAGCTACTAGCATGACGATTGAACTGTCTGCCAGTGCAGCGCCACGCCTGTGTTTTACCAATTCCTTTGAGGAAGATCGTTGGGCGAGTTGGGTTCCTAAAGACCTTGTTACTAAGTCAACTCAGGTGACCAAGTTTGGTTGTAAACCCGATGTTGTTGCTGGGCATCCGGTCTAACGTGCCCCTGATGCACAGGTTCTGTCCGGGTGTGGAGACCACACACACTTACCCACTGGGCACAACCCCCTAACCAGACCAATTTTCAGCTTTCGGTGCTCTCACATTTTGAATGACAATTACTTAGTCATGCAACACTGTACCTATATGAAATTTTTGTCCTTTTTTCACACAAATAGAGCTTTCTTTCAGTGGTATTTAATCACCTCTGGGTTTTTTATTTTTTGCGCTATAAATGAAAAAAGACCGAAAATTCTGTAAAAAAATGCATTTTTCTTCATTTCTTCATTGCAAATTAGTATTTTTTTTTTTTTTGGCAGGTTATTTCTCACACACAGCATATGCATATCACAAATTACACCCCAAGACACATTCTACTACTCCTCCTGAGTATGGTGATACCACATGTGTGAGACTTTTACACAGTGTGGCCACATACAGAGGCCCAACATGCAGGGAGCGCCATCAGGCGTTCTTGGAGCATAAATTACACATATAATTTCTTGACTACCTCTTACATTTTTGAAGGCCCTGGAGCACCAGGACAATGGAAACACCCCAAAAATGATCCCATTTTGGAAAGAATACAACCCAACGTATGTATAATCTATGAGGCATAATGAGTCTTTTGATCATGTCATTTTTTTCTACAAGTTTTTGGAAAATGTGTAAAGTAAATGTGGATTCATAAGCATGGATGAGTATTGCTGATTAGGGATGTCTGGCTGAGTATGGATGGCTGAGCATGGATGGCTGGGTATGGATGGCTGGGTATGGATGGCTGAGGATGAATGGCTGGGTATGGATGGCTGGGTATGGATGTCTGAGCATGGATGGCTGGGCATGGATGGCTCGGTATTGATAGTTGGGTATGGATGGCTGAGCATGGATGGCTGCATATGGATGGCTAGGTATGGATGGCTGGGTATGGATGGCTGGGTATGGATGGCTGAGCATGGATGGCTGGGTATGGATGGCTGAGCATGGATGGGTGGGCATGGATGGCTGGGTATGTATGGCTGAGCATGGATGGCTGAGCATGGATGGCTGGGCATGGATGGCTGGGTATGGATGCCTGAATATGGATGGCTGGGTATGGATGGCTGAGCATGGATGGCTGGGTATGGATGGCTGGGTATGGATGGCTGAGCATGGATGGCTGGGTATGTATGGCTGAGCATGGATGGCTGGGTATGTATGGCTGAGCATGGATGGCTGAGCATGGATGGCTGGGTATGGATGGCTGAGTATGGATGGCTGAGCATGGGTGGCTGAGCATGGGTGGCTGAGCATGGATGGCTGAGCATGGATGGCTGGGTATGGATGGCTGAGTATGGATGGCTGAGCATGGGTGGCTGAGCATGGGTGGCTGAGCATGGATGGCTAAGCATGGATGGCTGGGTATGGATGGCTGAGCATGGATGGCTGGGCATGGATGGCTGAGCATGGATGGCTGGGCATGGATGGCTGGGTATGGATGGCTGAGTGCAGGAATGGGCACATATTAGCGCTGTGGGCACTAGACATCCAGTCCACAGCGCTGCAGCACTCGATCTCTCCCCTCTCCTCTCGCACTGTACCGATCGGTATAGAGAGGGGAGAGAGGAACCAGACGTGACGCCGGTTTGTTTACAAGTGATCGATCCATCATTTGACGGAGCGGTCAAGTGGTAAACAGCCGCTATCAGCGGCCATTTACCGTGATCCGTGATGCGCCGGGTCCAAAGGACCCGGCAGTCACAGATATTCCTGGGGGCGCTTGGGAGCAAGATTCTGGGAGGACGTCAATGTACGCCCTCCCAGAGTTATCGAGTCGCGCTGTAGCCATCATTCGGCTATGGCATGGTCGTTAAGTGGTTAAACACTGCCTAGGCTGTCTAAGTTACAGCGCATTATTATCAAGAAAGTGGCTGAAGATTATGGCTATTTGTATCCATATGTTCCAGTTCAGTTAGAGGAGGAAATCCTGGAGAAAAAGGCACAGTAGGTGGATATGGCCATTCAAAGCTTTGCTGAAAGGTACTCTTCTGTTTCACAAACCGGGACTATGGCTGGCACATTACCCCAGACTATGTTATCATTTGCAGGCCTAACAAGAAGGACCTTCAGCACTACATCACTACTACTGATACAAGGGGGACAGCTGCCAGATCCCAGGTATTACTGTACAGCTGCCAGATCCCAGGTATTACTGATAAATGCTACTGAACTGTGTCAAGTTACAGAAATCATTATGGATTACAAATGTGTGCTTTGTGGAGTCAGGATGCTGAACAGAAGCTACTCCACTTTCAAACAAAAGTGGCTGTGGGGACATTTCTGTTTAGCTGTGCTGCTGGATTGTGTTCTACCGGCAATTGCAGGGAGTTCTCCAAGTGAGTCATGCTGGCCTGTGTTCTGAAAACGTCAGTGTGCCTCCCTCTGAGAGTGGCACGTTGATTTGCAGTTGAGAGACTTCAACGTGTACTGTTCTTTGCCAATGAGGAAAATTATTCTCAGTCCCCGGTTGTGTTGTGGACAGACTGAGGTTTAAAATGCAAGGGGACCTGAGGATGGACTTCAGCTTCGGGAAGTGCACTATGACATGGCCTACTGCTGTGTGATTACAGCCATGCCTCCCGTCCCCAGAGTTATCCCTAAGAAAAAGGGAAACTGCTGGGAAAAAGTTGTTTATATGTGATTGCACCCTAAATGAAATATTGATGGATTTTGGGGCTCCAAGGACACTGTGGTGTTTAGCTAGATAGGTAGATTAAGCTGTGGCAAAAAGGGCAAGTTCTCACCTTAAACTTGATAATGGACTAAACGAAAAAAAAAAAAAACTATACAAATACACTAGGACTGGTCTCTGGATATAATGACCACCAGGTGGTGTGAGAATGCCAACCTGAGTGAGTATTGGTTCACATTATGTAGAATGTTTAATAGCTGCTGCTAAGTTTTTTTCTCTAGGATTGTTATGAAAAGGGGTGGCACCCTCAAGGGGGTGGGACCCCATTTAATCTGTACATGTGCTTAGATATAGTCATGTTTACCATATACAGTATATAGATTAAGATTTGTCATACTGTGTATTTGCACTGCTTCGCTGCTCTCGGCTGAGGGTAATTAACATTCACTTATGTATATACTGCACTGTGCTATTGTAGAAGTAGAATGTGTTTCTCTGCTGTCTATTTTTTCTCTTTCAGGTGTTTCTGCACCCATTACGTCTTCCTTGGCTAAAGAGAAAGATTTCAGCTTGAATAACAATGCTAATATTTTCTATTTTTTCAAGTGTACATAGTAGATAGATAGTTAGGATATAAGGCTACTGTTCTGTATTCCCTTCACTTGTTTGGGTAGTACGCCACACGTAAAACTGTATACATTGTCTGCTATTTATCTGCCCTTGTGTGAACTGCCACTTGCCTAAGTACATATGTTATGTATACATACTTCATGTGGTAGGCCACGTGTATTGGTACTTTGTTTATCTTTCCGTGTTACCCCACCTATCCCAGTTTTTTGCCAGGACATCCACTCTCAGGCTTGAGAGTTCCAATTTTGTTTTCTTTGCAAAGTCAGAGACGTAGTTTCCTAGGCAGAGGGAGGATGTAGCACCCTGGTGTTTAGACAGGGTTGCTAACAAATTTCGTTTTAAACGTAAAGTACTAATGCGCCACTAAACGTGTAAACGATAAACGTGATAAAGTGCTTAATGCAAGAGATATATATAAAGCAGCTCACACAGGTGAACTACACTGGCAGGAATTGATGTGTAGTTCACCTGTGTCAGAGAGCAGAGGAACAAACAGAGCATTCAAGGAACTTCTGAACAAGTTTGAGGCTTGAATTAAAAAAGTCTGTTGAGCTGCCAGTGGCGGGACACATTGTTTTCAGTCCCTGGAGACAAAAGAGCTGGTCGTGGAACTCGGTGTTAGTGGAGAAACAGCCTGGATACTACAATGACCATCTGTCTAGGATATACCCAAGGAGGAGGAAAAGGACACATCGGTGGTATACATCCGTTGATGCACGACTAGACCCATTTGGGTTCTTCCCTTGAGGTGAGAGGCTAGCACACACAGGGTGTGGATTGGAGAAGTATATTTACAAGCTATTATATTATCTGCATTTGGACTTTTTTTCTTTCTTTGCCGCACTTACTCCCATAGAGACTATTGCTTAGTACCTGTAGTTACTTCGGATACATTTTGGATTACTCACCCTGTTGATTTTTTATTTTCTGATGCCATTGTTATTGCACTATTTTGCACATTGGAGAGTGAGATTGTTATCAGCACTTTATGATTAGCACTTTATACCTCAGAATTGTTTTAGAGGTATCCATGAACAGTATTAGCACTTTATTATTAGCACTTCATACTTTAGTATTGTTGTAGAGTTATTTAGCGCTGCTTCACTACAAATCACATAAACAAATTTAGTTTGCCAGGTAAAAAATTGCCCTGGCCGGGTTGATAGAAGATCCACTGATTCCTCCCTAAATACTGGAATTGTTGCACCTTTTCTCTTCTGTCACTAGGTGGCACTGTGCTGGTGACATTGGATTGACAGGGGCTTAGCAAGGTCAGATCATGAATGGATGGGGTGTCTCAGCCCATTGGCAGGGGTTTCTTTTAGCCCCTTGGCCTACTGGGAGAGCCTATTTATTTGGGTCGAGTCAGGTGATCGGGGTTTTGTGCCACCTGGATGGCTGTCTGGGTGGACGTCTGTTTTGTAGCTCCGGGTTGCTAGGCCGGAAGCCTGAGACCTATCCTGGGGACACCTGGCTGCTAGGCTGCCTGAGGCCTATCCAGGAGCAGGACTGCAGGATTGGAGTCCAACCAAGTTGAAAAGGTTCAGCCGTACGGGGAACCAGTTGTGGTCAGAGGTAGAAAGGAAGCTATCGCCACTAAGGGACCATCCGTCTTACTACCGGAGACTACTATGAGTAAGCTGAAGCAAGTACTAGAGGAGTCTTCTCAACAGCCAGGGACGGTGAAGAAATGGGAAAGCATCAGCAAGTGCGGAGCCAGGGACCCAGCAGGATAGCGGGGGTGACGCTTGAGGAGTATACAGCGGGATAGCTGTGTTAGAGCTCAGGAGATCCAGTGACATCTGGGATCAGGAAGTCTAGCGAGAGACTGGGAGCTCAGTGAGTGAAGATCTACGGTAGGATACTGTGAGATAAGTAAAGGACTGTTCGGTGTTACTAAGAGTTATGTACATTTACCTTTAGTGACTGTTGCAAGATTAGTTGCCATAGGAGACAGCGGTCCTAACTATACAGATGTGTTATCTGGCTGGAGGCCTTCCACTGTATAGCTGTCTACCTATAGAAGTCTCGGAGTCTGCCAATTATCATTGCATCTACTCAAGGGTGTCCTGGCCCTAACCTGCTCTCCCACAGTTCTGTTAAGAGACAATAAATCTCTTGTTCGCATTCAAAAGTGACTGGCACCCATCACTTCTTCTTGCATCACACCCATCATGCCTGATAACCCACTCTACAAGGAAGGATGTCAGCTTTCCCTAACCCTTGAGGTCACCATTAGGCCTCTATGGCCCCGGGATCTTGCTACACCATTATCACAGTGGCAGGGTCTCGCCTGCCACAATATGTCACAATATGTTGAATGAAAATAATTTATGTATACCCAACCTTAATTAGAAAGGTTTCTTAGCTGTTCACACCAGTGAGCCGCACTGAACACGCCCCTGCTAGTGTGTGCCATGTGACACGGTATCAATTTGCTGACTCACGTGTCACAACTAACTGTGCTGAAAAAAATTGTACATGCGGTACTTTTTTTCAGCGAACTCCTCAGCAGCCATGAGGTTTGAACAGACACCAATAGAACAATACATTTTGCCTTGTTTATACATTGGGGCTGCACTGTAAATAACAGCCAGCTCAGCCCTACCGCATCTGGTGTGAGCAGGCCCTTAAAGCGGGGGTCCACCTATCTATCGTTTTTTTTTTCATTCACAAACTTTTCTTCTCAGCATTACATACTCACATATTGTGTGTAATATGTCCACCTGTGTCAGATTTCGTCGGAAAGAATAACTTATATTATTCGCTGCAGGCGGTTTCCATCTTCATTGTGGGCATTTGAAGCCCACAAGCATTTATTTCCTGGATGTGGTGAATGCTGTGCTCTCAGCATTCACCGCTCATTCCCGCACATGCTCAGTGGCATCCTGGGAAGCCTGAGACTAGCTCCCAGGAGTCTGGGAGAGGCTAGAAACACGCCTACTCCCATGGGAGGAGAACCAGGAAGTGCAAAGAAGAATAGAAAAATAAAAGGTAATTACGGCGATTTAAATTTTTTTAAACGGCATGTCAGCATCTAGGCAAGGAAGAGAATACATACAGATATTGTTCAAAATTTGGGTGGAACCCCGCTTTAAGTGCCATTCACAACTTCTTTTGAGCTACAAGGTTCAAATGGTTTTGGCTCCAATAGACTTCAAGGGGAATGCCTGAAAAATGCACAAAATCTCACACAAAGGCTTGAAACCCTCGCTAAAAATCATTTTAAACCACTCAGGAAAAAATGCTCAGAAATATCTGTATAAGTTCTAAAAAAGTCTGTAAAACAACCAAAGGCACTCAGCTCAAACATGAATGGGGGCCTAAAGCAGTAATAAACACAAAAACTACAATGTAATATATTGCAGCTTACCAATCCTTAGATGTGGTGCCTGCATTTGTTTTCTTTTTTTAGCTTTATTTCCCGTTATTGCACATGGTGATCTGGACAGTAACACACTTCCTGTCTTAGGGTGTCTGCATTCTGGATGATGTAGTAAAGCAAACACCTTGGACAGCAGTGCTGTCAATCTGGAGAGAGGGTAGTGTTAGACAATCAGATTTATATGGTTTCAAGCTGAATTCCAGCAAACGCTTTATATTATAAGCAGTTACAGTTTTTTCCTTTTGGAATAAAGGTTTTACGCAACTAAAAGCTGACTATTTTAAGCACCCCTGTCAGTGGTAAATTATTTGTCTCAACCCTCTAACTGCTACTTTGTCTGGATAGCTTGGTCTTAAAGTAAGTTGAAAAATAATAGACTTACTGGCTGGATCACCAGGTGAAAATAAAGGGAACAACTATAGATCTGTTAGAGGAGTCTTGATAGCTGACCAGTGCCCTCTAGTGGACATTTGGTGAGTCACCTCTGATTCTAACCAAGGGGTTTATCAGTTTTGTTTTATATTTCTTAAAGCGGAACTTCAGTCATTTTTTTCATTTTTCCATCTATTAAATCTTCTGCCCTTGTTGTTTTAACTTTGGATTGTAAAACTTTTTTTTTCTGCCAGTAAATACCTTATACAGCCCACTTCCTGTTTCTTGTCTGGAAAAAAGCCTAGGCTTATGACATCATGCACAGCTCTCTCTCTCTCTCATTCTCTGCCAGGAAGGGAGGGGGGTGAATCATAAGAGGGCCAATGAGAGCTGCAGAGCTGGAGGTGTGTCTGTGTAAATCCAGGCTTCAAAATGGCAAATATGTTTTTATTACAAATTATGTGAACAGTCTGCAGTTCCTCTTTAAGTCTATTTTGTGAAATAATCTGTTTATTCATATTTTTATTCTCATATGTACTGTCATAGTATTGACTCATTTTACAGATATTGAGTATATTTTCTATTGGTAGTGAGCTTACAATACTTTGTATTGCTACTTTTTTAAAACCAGATGGATTTGCATTATTTATGAGTATTTTTTTAACAGTGCATTCTGTATTGTCATCTGATTAATAATGAATTTTGTTTTAGCCCTGATGAAGGAGGAACTTCGGCCTCCAAAATGTGTTGGATATCTTTTTATCTCCTTGCTGTCATATTGTTATCTAGAAGAAATTATTATGGACTCAAGAGACAGTCTAGCACTTTTCTGTCAATTTCAGTCAGATTTCTCAATTTGGGAGGCCATCTCGCCTTGGAAGGGCCCCGCCTTGTGGTAAAGCTGCTGGGGTCTAGTCATCAAGCCTAACCAACGTCATCTGTTTTGATGGACAATAAGATCTGAGTACAGCGCCTCAGTTGGCAGAGCAGCAGCAGAACTGTGGATCCGGCGTGTGTTGGTGAGAGTGACAGATATTACAGAGCATTATTTCTTGTTTTTTTGAAGAGACAACACAGCAGTCGCAATTTTTGCTTGGTAAATGTAACTGAAACTTCTTGGGGTCCTGTCTGAAAAGAAAAGACATAGAGGAGAAGGGGGGGGGGGGTGAGTCTCTTCTCTTACCCATTTTTTTGTGTATATGTATTTCAGTTTAAAGTGGAGTTCTGCTTAAAAAAAATAAATAAGTCAGCAGCTACAAATACTGCAGCTGCTGACTTTTAATAATTGAACACTTAGCTGTCCCAGGGTCCAGCGATGCGGGGGACTGAAGCCCCAATCGTCTCCTCCTCTTCTCTGCGGTGCCGGCATTGTAACTGTGGGCGCCCTGATGTGGCTTCACAGCCGGGCACCCACTGCGCATGCGCGAGCCGCTACGTGCACAGTGACTGGCCGGGCAACCATCTGTGTCCTGTCCCAGATGATTGCGGCGAGGGAGGGGGGTGAGGTGATCTCCCCTCCGGTGCCACGGTGTGCCGGACTCAGGGACCAAACGGTCCCAGCAGAACATCTCCATAATGAACGATTCCTCACCAAATGGAAGGAACAGTGTATAAATCATGGGATAGCAGTCATGGGTTTAATAGTAGAGGAGGAGAAGATCCAATTAGAGGAACTCAGAGAACAGATTGAAGTGAGTGCCCAGGGCCTTGACCCATTAAAAGACTTAGATGAGTTCACTAAACAGAATGACATCTTGAAAAAAGAAATAGAGAAAGTACAACTTAGTTTGAAAACAAAAAAACAGTCCAAATACAGGAGGGACCTCACTGACTTTGAAAACGGTCAGGCCTTTGACTTGACAGCACGAAGGAGTAGGAGCCGGACAGCTAGAAGGGGACAGAGGTCACAATCGAGGGGACGACGGGATGAATCGACGGATGAAACTGTCAATGATGGGGCCCCAAAAGTGGTAACTTTTTTAGAGGAGGAGGGGGTGGTGGGTCGGGAGGACCACCACCCCCTTTCTCAGAGAAATACACAGAATCAAAAAATAGACCACAAAGACAAGGGGAAAACCCCAAGACAAAAGGCAGCACCACGCACCCGCAGCCAGAGGAACTAGTCACTGTAGGGGACCTGACCAATTTGGACATGAAAGTTATCAACCTTTCAACTTTTCCACTGGAACCTAAACATGTCAGTCTACTTAAAAATGGGATGTCTTTCTCCCCAGTTGACAATATGGATGAGTTCACAGTGTACAAAGATATAGCCCTTTTCTTAAGAAAAGTTTTTTTCAGGTCACTCTACAAAAATAGTGAAGAACGCAGCCTGAATGAGACCGAGCACTTGGATGAGGAGGATCAACGGGCCCTCGATATTTTGAATGCTCTGTTGGAGGAGAATAATAAATCGACAGTAACCGACGGCCCTACAAAACGAGTAGCAGACCTGGTAATCTGCTCTAAGAGGATGCCATTGTTAAGTAAGAATAGATGGCTTTACATGTTCCTTGATATGGTCCAGACTGATCTTGGCAAAATCGACTGGACCCGGAAATGTAAAGACAATCTGACAAATGATGAACGCAAAGCGTTGATGAATCTGAAAAAAGCAAAAAACATTGTTTTCAAAAAAAGTGATAAAGGAGGGAATGTTGTCCTGATGGATGACAAATCCTATGAAGCTGAGGCCAAAAGACTGCTAGGCGACCTGACGACTTACAAAAAACTAGATCATGACCCTTTCCCTAAATTAATACAGAATTTAAACTTCAAGCTGTTGATGGCTAGAGAAGCAGGAATTCTAAACAAAAAGGAATATGAATATCTAAGTGTAAGGGAGTTCAATATACCCACTTTCTATATAATCCCGAAAGTGCATAAATGTCCTGAAAAACCGCCAGGAAGGCCCATCGTCTCCGCTATCCAGGGTCCCCTGGAGAGAATAGGGGTCTACCTGGACTCTCTCGTCAAAGAAATGGTTATAGGACTCAAATCTTACGTACAAGATACACGGCATGTATTGTCAAGAATAGCTGACCTGGAAGTTGGGGAGGGACTCTTACTTTTAGGTATTGACGTTGAGTCTCTATATACTTCGATCCCACATGAGTGTGGGATCGAGGCAGTAAGGTGGTTCCTAGAGTCCAGGTACCCTGAATTTGGCCCTCAAAACGAGTTCCTTGTTGAATTGCTGGAGTTCGCTTTGATGAACAATTTTTTCCAGTTCACGTCACAGTATTACCAGCAGGTTAGAGGGACCTCAATGGGGGCCGCGTGGGCACCCGCATACGCGTGCCTTCACCTGGGACACTGGGAGGAGGAGGACGTGTATACATCAGCCATGTATGAAGAACACGTGCATACATGGCTGAGATATATAAACGATGTGTTGGTCGTCTGACGGGGCACTAAAGAGGAGGCACATGTATTTATTGAGCACTTGAACTCCAATGACCGCAACATTCGCTTAACCCATACTATTGATGAAAAACAGATCCCTTTCCTTGACCTACAGATCACCATTGACGGGGATAGACTCAGCACCTGTACCTAACGTAAGACCACAGCAGCTAATACTTTGCTGAGGGCCGACAGCCATCATCCCCCATGGCTCAAAAATGGTATCCCAGTGGGCCAGTTCCTAAGGTTAAAAAGGAACTGTACTAAGAAAAGCGACCTCAGGAGGGAAAACATTGACCTCTATAAACGCTTCAGGGAACATGGATACTCCCACGGACAAATTCGAAAAGCTAGGGCTAAGGCAACATGCCGAGACAGGAAGAGTCTTATCTCCCTGGATCCCAAGCCATTGACCAAAAGTCAATCTGATCCTGGTCCAGTACGGATAATCACCTCTTATGGAACCCAGTGGGAATCCGTACGAGAAATTCTGGAAAAACACTGGAACATCTTGACTAATGGCCCTGGTTTGAAAACGATCATTGGAGAATCACCAAATATGGTAGCCAGGAGGGCTAGAAATTTGGGTGACATCCTAATTCATTCTGAATTTACCAAAGAGTCGAACCCAACCTGGCTATCTGAGTATCCCAGAAGCAAAGGGATGTTCCCTTGCAACAGGTGCCAAATCTGCCCTTTTGTAGACAGAACATCCACTTTTGGTGATGCCAGGGGGGAACGCATGTTTGAGATACGAGATCTCATTAACTGCTCTACGAGCAGGGTGATTTACATGCTCACGTGCCCTTGCCCAAAAATATATATTGGGAAAACTAAGAGAGCACTAAAGACAAGGATAGGTGAGAATTTAAGGGAAATAAAGGGAGAGAAAGAAAGGGACCCCGAAAAAATCCGGGAAAAACCATTGGCAAGGCACTTTGCCCTTTGCCATCAGGGAAAACCTGATAGATTGAAGGTAAAGGGCATTTATTTACTCAAGCTATCCCCAAGACGGGGTGACTTTATTCGGATCCTTCTTCAGAAGGAAAAAAGATGGATCTACCGTTTGGGGTCCCTTGACCCCCAGGGACTCAATACGGAGCTGAACCTCCAAGTTTTTCTGGAGAACTGAACTCCCATCCATTCCATAAATTGATGTCATTTGCCGTCTGTGGGTTAAAATGTTTCAGAATATGTGAGAATGGAATTTGTCTGCATGTTGTTTAATCAGGAATGACACAGTGTAGCCGAATTTGGGCCATTTAGATAGTCACAAAAAAAAGAAATGATCAAGACTTGTGAGTCATCGTGCAGATAAACCAAGAGCATTAGACTAAAGACACACTGGTGTAACAATATAACATCTTGCACTTTTGAACGAAACAAATAGTTTCAGTCTTATTCAATCCATCTTGATCTAGCTACCCAGTGGATGAAGACCAATCGTCCAAGATGAATTTGAATGAAATGGCACAGAAAACCGGAACTTAAATAAAAAGTTACAACACTGTTGCAAATGCGGGGCTGCACTAGGGGTTAATCCCCTTCAATATAAGGAACGGCCAGCCCCTACCCTCACTACGTCCAGACGAAGCTACGCCCACTGAAGTAAGCGAAACGCGTTGACGTCACAGCAGTCATGTGACGTTGACTCACGCGGCATCCCCCGTGCACGGGAAGCATCAGGAAAGACACTGGACTAGCGCAACCGCGCACCGCACCAACACGCCCAACGTGCTTCAAACTCACGAGCAGCAGCGGTTACGAGGCTGGAGGCTGGAGGTAACTAAAACTACTCTGACAACCAGAGATTAAGTATCCAGACGGGATACACAGCCAGAGAGGAGACAAGTATCCAGGGCAACCAATGGAGCGGTAAGACGTTTACACGCTATACAGTGCATGTACATGTCCACTGAACTAGGAGATGACTATGCAAGAGATGAGACAAACGCTTGATGAATCTGTACACTAGTAAGTCTGCCTAAGTGGAAGCTACAAATGATCAATTTATAGATAGTTGATCCTGCCGCTATTGGTTGCCGTGTGAGAGTTATTCTTGGGACAAACCCCCCCCCCATTAGGGGCCTTTTTCAGCATTTCTCTCCACTCCAAACTGTGTAATTGTCCACACACTGATGTGTTATACGCCGGATGCCTCTTTCTTATGGTCATTATACGGTACATGAAGTCCCCACTTGTCCATTTTGAGGGAAATTCATTTAAATGAATGAGTTGCTATTTATCAACAACAGCATTGATCTCCATGTACCAGGAACATGCAAGTGACTTTTTAAGATCAGTGTCTTTCAGCTAGTGATTTCATCTTACATGTGTATGCAATTTAAGGAATCCTAATCTTTTTAGTTAGGTGAATCACCTTTTCTATGGAATTTTCTAATTTTTATTTAATATTGCTGTTCTCTTTTCCTGCGAGTAAAAGCTTTTGAGTCGGCGTCCGGACTTGTCTTGTGTGTATGTGTGGGAGTGGGGTGTCCTTTCCTTGTCAATTTTACATTAGGGCAGTGTAAGTGTTTTGCGCGTTGTCGTGTTTGTCTGTGTCTGTATATATTTTTAGATTTTCCGGGTCATCCATCTCCAGTATGAGACCCGTGAACAATATTGTATGGAGTTGTATTGCATTTTTCACTTATGATTAATTAAATTGATTTATCATTATTAATCAATAAATGTTGTATTCTTTGAACCAAGTGGTCTTAATTTTCTGCTGCAAAGGTAGCCACTTTTTTGAGTCTCGGTAGTGATACTTGGATTCTTGGTATATATAAGCGGGAGGATGTGGGAGCTGGCACCCTCTAAAAAGAGGGTATCCGCTTCCCCCCCAAAAAAAGAGGACATGCCAAATGTGGCATGTCTGGGGGTCACCTCCCTTAAAGCAGAAGTTCCATTTTTGGGTGGAACTCCGCTCTAAGACACTGTGTTTTATTTAAAAAAAAGCTAATTTTAGCATATAATGAAATGAAAATATTACTATGCAATATTCATATTTATTTACTAAAAAATAACTTATTTACACTTTTTTTTTTTACCTTTTTTTTATATGAACCAAGCGAGCCATTTGGCCCCACATAGACTGACATATGACACCTTGGGAGAAAACTCGGAAGAAGTCATCTACGTGACTCAAAGGACTGATAGTAAGCTGACCCTCCTTATCACAAATTTGGTAGGGGGCTACCTGTAGTCGTAACAAAGAGATGGCCCCTGCCCCACCTAAAACTGGCCTTCACAGCAAGGAACACATGGAAGGGCAAGACAAAACCGGAGGAAATTCCCAGCAAACAGGGGTTTAGTTAGCACACATTTGCAAATGCATGCGTAAGCTCCAAGGCTAGTAGTATTATAAAATATTTTTGTTATATTTATTATGTTTCCACAGTGGGAGCACATGCATTCTAATGGATAGATAAGGGGCAGGTTGGCTTGGAGGTAGCCCAGTCCTCCTTCAAGGCACAGGGGCCCATTGGACACCCAGCACATAGCACGATGGCAGCAAAGGTGTCAAGTGTGTCCCCTGGCCAAGTTTACACCTGTAACAAAGAGATGGCCCCTGCCCCACCTATAACTGGCCTTCACAGCATGGAGCACATGGAAGGGCAAATGCATGAAAGACAAAACCAGAGGAAATTCCCAGCTCAACTCACCAACCAGTCTGCTTACCAACCGAATTAACCTGACCTACAGTCTGCCTTAAAAACCCCTGTTACCTCTGGTTTTGTCTTTCTCGGCTACCTGTACTCACCTCCTGCCACACCCAGGTGGGCCATTCCTACATTGATGGCCAAGAAGCACGATAACCTTGGCCCCCTGACAATTGGTGGGAGGTTGTTAATCTAAGGCAGTGATGGCAAACCTTGGCACCCCAGATGCTTTGGAACTACATTTCCCATGATGCTTACCTACACTGCAGAGTGCATGAGTAACATGAGAAATGTAGTTCCAAAACATCTGGGGTGCAAAGGTTTGCCATCACTGATCTAAGATGTCAACGAGAATAATTTAGGTCTATTGTTCTGTATTCTTTTATAGATAGGCAACACCTATCCTCATATTGATTAGTGGTTCCAAATTAATAATAAACTACTACAGTAGGGAACAAACACAAAAGATAAACACGCAACATCTTTTCAAATAACTGTTCTGCTTTATTATGACACAATTGAAGGTTTTTATACGCATGATTACATAGGTATCACATTAATATTGCAATAACATAAAAAAAAAACACACACACATAAAAACTGGTGTGAAACTCAGCGCTAAAAAGCCTAATGCCGCGTACACACGGTCGGACTTTTTGGCTACAAAAGTCCGACAGCCCGTCCGACAGACTTTCGACGGACTTTTGGCGGACTTGCGGCAGACTTTCTAATGAACGGACTTGCCTACATACGATCACACAAAAGTCCGACGGATTCATACGTGATGACGTACACCGGACTAAAATAAGGAAGTTGATAGCCAGTAGCCAATAGCTGCCCTAGCGTGGGTTTTTGTCCGTTGGACTAGCATACAGACGAGCGGATTTCTGGGTCCGGCGTAGTTACGACGTAAAGATTTGAAGCATGTTTCAAATCTAAAGTCCGTCAGATTTGCGGCTGGAAAAGTCCACTGAAAGTCCGGGGAAGCCCACACACGATCGGATTGTCAGTTGGCTTTAGTTCGTCGGCGCCTGTCAGACTTTTGTAGATGAAAAGTCAGACCGTGTGTACGCGGCATAATAGTTAAAAATAGTGGTTATTGCCGCACGTACTCTGGGTTCTGTCTGGTTAGTGCTTTGAAAGGTACATCAGAAAAATATACAGTATGTGTATATAATGTATAAAAATGTGTGAATAAAAGTTCCGAGAGTAAGAAGGTCAACATTTGGAAAAAATGTTCAGGGGGTGAGCCCCTTTAGATGAGTCTCTGGTGTGACTACTGCAGATGGTGACGAAGTTGTTTCAGACACGGGCTAGAGACCCGAGTACTGTAAAAGGCAAGGCAAATCCTAGTGCAGCATTATTTTATTATAGAAAAGTAAATAGTTTCCAGTAAAAAATGCACTTACATAGTTCTCAGTAGGTGGAAGCTTGTCGCGTCCAGCAAGGAACAACACTGACGCTTGAATCCCTGTGATGTGTAATCCACGAGCGCCGTAAGACAGCGGGGAACTGTAGCCTCAAGGAAACTCGGGAGGATGCCGGCCGGGTGATTCAGCAAGGAGGTGATCCGACAACGTCAGAAAAGGAAGCCGCCTACCGCTGTGGGGGGCCAATCAGAATGCGTTTCGGAGACACAGCCACGCCTGATGAAGGACGTGGCAAGCTTTCACCTACTGAGCACTATGTAAGTGCATCTTTTACTGGAAACTATTTACTTTTCTAGAATAAAATAATGCTGCACTAGGATTGGCCCAGAGATTCTCTTTTTTTCTCCTCCTTCCTATGACATTAATATTACAATTGTACTTTTATGGTAACAAGGGGCGTAACATCGGCACGCTAGTTCTAATCAGGACTCAAAAGAATACAAACATGTCATGAAAACTTTATTAGTGCCGTGTGCACAATGAGTGCAGTGTGCAATACATACAAAATAGAATACAATTATATACAGAACTTACAAATTTTCTTTACAATCTCTCCTCTTTTGATCAGTATATTGATCACTAACCATACCTGCTATCACCTTTACCCTGGAACCTCCACATGCTTAGGTGGAGGTAGTCCTGGCCAAAGAGGAAAAACCCAATTGTGGAGAATATAATAGCTGAGCAGCTTTTTCATTACAAAATCACTTTTCATTGTGAAAAACAAATGACATAAAGATATATTTGCAGAGTATTGGCTGTACACTCCTGTGGTCAGAATGGCCTTCTAGCTTAACCACTTCCGGACCGCCGCACGCCGATATACATCTTAACTTTGAAGAGGGAAATTTTTGTTATGGAAGCAGTTAGCTGCCATAACCCTGGTATTCTCTTCTTCGGCAGGCGGTCCGGTTTCCGATAATAGTGGTCTCAGCGGCAGATTCGCTGCAAGATCACTTTTATCGGCAGAGGGAGAGGGGCCCCTTCTCCCGCTGTGCTGTGGTGCCCTCCACCACTTATTGGAGCCATCGGCGGAGGAGATTGGATGCTTCTTCCTGCAAGGCATGGAGACGAGTGAGGGGAAGATGGCCCCCACCCCTCTCCATACCATTGCAGAATGGAGGCGACGTCAAAAACGTCACTTCTGCCCATAGCTCTTAAAGGGAAATTTTGGGTTTTTTTTCAAATGACAACATTTTTTTTTTTATTGCTTTATAGTTTAAATATGAGATCTGAGGTCTTTTTGAGAGGTCCTGTCATGCTTTTTTCTATTACAAGGGATGTTTACATTCCTTGTAATAGGAAAAAAAGTGACACTTTTTTTTTTTTAAAGAACAGTGTAAAAATAAAAAAAAGGTAAAATAAATAAGAAAAATTTTTTTTAAATGCGCCCCATCCCACCGATCTCGCGCGCAGGAGCGAACGCATAAATGAGTAGCGCCCGCATATGAAAACAGTGTTTAAAACACACATGTGAGGTATAGCCCCGATCGATAAAGTGAGAGCAATAATTCTAGCCCTAGACCTCCTCTGTAACTCAAAACATGCAACCTGTAGATTTTTTTAAACATCGCCTATGGAGATTTCTAAGGGTAAAAGTTTGTCGCCATTCTAAGGGTAAATTCCACGAGCGGGCACAATTTTGAAGCGTGACATGTTGGGTATCAATTTACTTGGTGTAACATCATCTTTCACAATATTGAAAAAAAATTGGGCTAACTTTACTGCTGCCTTATTTTTTAATTCAAAAAAGTGCAATTACGGTGTGACAGAAAGTATTGCATCGACCGCCATTTTATTCTCTAGGGTGTTAGAAAAAAAAAGTATAATGTTTGGGGGTTCTAAGTAATTTTCTAGCAAAAAAAACTGTTTTTAACTTGTAAACAACAAATCTCAGCATAGGTAAACACAGAAAATTCTACATAAAATGGAAGACATACAAAAGACAAATATGACTTCAACATGGCTGAGCTACTTTTCAAATCACAAGAAATATATATACAGTATCTCACAAAAGTGAGTACACCTCTCACATTTTTGTAAATATTTTATTTTATCTTTTCATGTGACAACACTGAAAAAATGACACTTTGCTACAATGTAAAGTAGTGAGTCTACAGCTTGTATAACAGTGTCAATTTGCTGTCTGCTCAAAATAACTTAACACACAGCAATTAATGTCTAAACCACTGGCAACAAAAGTGAGTACACTCCTAAGTGAAAATGTCCAAACTGGGCCCAAAGTGTCAATATTTTGTGTGGCCACCATTATTTTCCAGCACTGCCTTAACCCTCTTGGGCATGGAGTTCACCAAAGCTTCACTGGTTGCCACTGGATTCCTCTTTCACTCCTCCATGATGACATCACGGAGCTGGTGGATGTTAGAGACCTTGCGCTCCTCCACCTTTCATTTGAGGATGCCCCACAGATGCTCAATAGGGTTTAGGTCTAGAGACATGCTTGGCCAGTCCATCACCTTTACCCTCAGCTTCTTTAGCAAGGCAGTGGTCGTCTTGGAGGTGTGTTTGGGGTCATTATGATGTTGGAATACTGCCCTGCAGCCCAGTCTCCGAAGGGAGGAGATCATGCTCTGCTTCAGTATGTCATAGTACATGGTTCCCTCAATGAACTGTAGCTCCCCAGTGCAGGCAGCACTCATGCAGCCCCAGACCATGACACTCCCACCACCATACTTGACTGTAGGCAAGACACATTTGTCTTTGTACTCCTCACCTGGTTGCCACCACACGCTTGACACCATCTGAACCAAATAAGTTTATCTTGGTCTCATCAGACCACAGGACATGGTTCCAGTAATCCATGTCCTTAGTCAGCTTGTCTTCAGCAAACTGCGGGCTTTCTTGTGCATCATCTTTAGAAGAGGTTTCCTTCTGAGACGATAGCCATGCAGACCCATTTGATGCAGTGTGCGGCATATGGTCTGAGCACTGATAGGCTAACCCCTCACCCCTTCAACCTCTGCAGCAATGCTGGCAGCACTCATATGTCTATTTCCCAAAGACAATCTCTGGATATGATGCTGAGCATGTGCACTCTACTTCTTTATCGACCATAGCGAGGCCTGTTCTGAGTGGAACCTGTCCTGTTAAACTGTATGGTCTTGGCCACCGTGCTGCAGCTCAGTTTCAGGGTTTGGCAATCTTCTTATAGCCTAGGCCATTTTTATGTAGAGCAACAATTCTTTTTTTCAGATCCTCAGAGAGTTCTTTGCCAAGAGGTGCCATGTTGAACTTCCAGTGACCAGTATGGTAGAGTGAGAGTGATAACACCAAATTTAACACACCTTCTCCCCATTTACACCTGGGGCCTTGTAACACTAACGAGTCACATGACACCGGGAGGAAAAATAGCTAATTGGGCCCAATTTGGACATTTTCACTTAGGGGTGTACTCACTTTTGTTGCCAGCGGTTTAGACAATAATGGCTGTGTGTTTAGTTATTTTGAGGGGACCGCAAATTTACACTCTTATACAAGCTGTACACTCACTACTTTACATTGTAGCAAAGTGTCATTTCTTCAGTGTTTTCACATGAAAAGATATAATAAAATATTTACAAAAATGTGAAGGGTGTACTCACTTTTGTGAGATACTATATATATACTGTATATATTTATATCCCTTACAATTAAAGCATTTGAATAAATAGTACCCTAGACTGTGATTCCAAGAGGGAAACAAATCAAACACAGAGATTTCTTTAATTTAGTCATTTTTGTAGTATCTGGGGTGGTAGTGTCTGGTGTGGATCCAGGTAAGTTTTCCTTCAAGTTTTGCAAAACTGTACATAAATAGTATGAATGCTTTATTGAGTCTCCAAACATTTCTACATATATATATATATATATATATATATATATATATATATATATATATATATACAGTGGGGACGGAAAGTATTCAGACCCCCTTAAATGTTTCACTCTTTGTTATATTGCAGCCATTTGCTAAAATTATTTAGGTTCATTTTTTCCTCATTAATGTAAACACATTCTGTCACATATTGACAGAAAAAATCTGAATTGTTGACATTTTTGCAGATTTATTAAAAAAGAAAAACTGAAATATCACATGGTCCTAAGTATTCAGACCCGTTGCTGTGACACTCATAAATTTAACTCAGGTGCTGTCCATTTCTTCTGATCATCCTTGAGATGGTTCTACACCTTCATTTGAGTCCAGCTTTGTTTGATTATACTGATTGGACTTGATTAGGAAAGCCACACACCCGTCTATATAAGACCTTACAGCTCACAGTGCATGTCAGAGCAAATGAGAATCATGAGGTCAAAGAAACTGCCTGAAGAGCTCAGAGACAGAATTGTGGCAAGACACAGATCTGGCCAAGGTTACACAAAAATTTCTTCTGCACTTAAGGTTCCTAAGAGCACAGTGGCCTCCATAATCCTTAAATGGAAGACGTTTGGGAGGACCAGAACCTTTCCTAGAGCTGGCCATCCAGCCAAACTGAGCTATCGGGGAGCCTTGGTGAGAGAGGTAAAGAAGAACCCAAAGATCACTGTGGCTGAGCTCCAGAGATGCAGTCGGGAGATGGGAGAAAGTTGTAGAAAGTCAACCATCACTGCAGCCCTCCACCAGTCCGGGCTTTATGGCAGAGTGGCCCGACGGGAGCCTCTCCTCAGTGCAAGACACATGAAAGCCCGCATGGAGTTTGCTAAAAAACACCTGAAGGACTCCAAGTTGGTGATAAATAAGATTCTCTGGTCTGATGAGACCAAGATAGAACTTTTTGGCCTTAATTCTAAGCGGTAGGTGTGGAAAAAACCAGGCACTGCTCATCACCTGTCCAATACAGTCTCAACAGTGAAGCATGGTGGTGGCAGCATCATGCTGTGGGGGGGGGTTCAGCTGCAGGGACAGGACGACTGGTTGCAATCGAGGGAAAGATGAATGCGGCCAAGTACAGGGATATCCTGGACGAAAACCTTCTCCAGAGTGCTCAGGACCTCAGACTGGACCGAAGGTTTACCTTCCAACAAGACAATGACCCTAAGCACACAGCTAAAATAAAGAAGGAGCGGCTTCACAACAACTCCGTGACTGTTCTTGAATGGCCCAGCCAGAACCCTGACTTAAACCCAATTGAGCATCTCTGGAGAGACCTAAAAATGGCTGTCCACCAACGTTTACCATCCAACCTGACAGAACTGGAGAGGATCTGCAAGGAGGAATGGCAGAGGATCCCCAAATCCAGGTGTGAAAAACTTGTTGCATCTTTCCCAAAAAGACTCATGGCTGTATTAGATCAAAAGGGTGCTTCCACTAAATACTGAACCAAGGGTCTGAATACTTAGGACCATGTGATATTTCAGATTTTCTTTTTTAATAAATCTGCAAAAATGTCAACAATTCTGCGTTTTTCTGTCAATATCGGGTGCTGTGTGTACATTAATGAGGAAAAAAATGAACTTAAATGATTTTAGCAAATGGCTGCAATATAACAAAGAGTGAAAAATTTAAGGGGGTCTGAATACTTACCATCCCTACTGTATGTCTCTTAGCAATCTACAAGTCACCTGGCTTTAGTTTATGAGATCCTTCCAAACTGTTAGGATCTGGAATTGGGGAGAAAACACATAAATGAGTTTGTCAAAACCTTAAAAGATCAGCAACATTCTCTGTGAGACCCGAATGGAGAACTTCAGCTGCTGAGACAAAATATATAAGAAAGTGAGTAACACACTCCCAAACAAAATCTCATAGGAAGAGAGTCCAATATCCCTGTGGGGCGTAATAAATTTAAGAAAACACTCAGGAAATAGTTTTCTAGCTTCTTACTATACTTTTTCCTCTATATTGTAGACAGTAGGGGGTGTAAAAATAAAACCTCATGACTTCTAGTAAGGACTCTCTTATAAAAATGATTTCCTCTGTTACTCTCTGTAGATTCTGCACTCTGTACGTACAAACTACTTCTGATAACACTTTTTACTGTGGCCTTTGCAGTAGCATTTGCCACTGGACATCCAGAAAACATATCCATACAGTCAAAATGCATGCTTAAGAGTTCCTGACTTGGAAATCCAGATATATCTTTTTGTAATCTCTGGAAGGGATGTTCAGCTTTTGGTAACACCTTTGGTAACAGGTAAAACAAGAAGTGGTATGTTATAAAAACAACTGTGGTGAACCCTGGCGCTATCCCATGCTCATTTACAAAGGCAGCCATAACTGCTTGTTACTGATGACAAGGTCCATGTGTCAAGCTGGAGGGAAAAGAGTGGCTGGCAGACATAAAAGATTACCTTTTTCCAAAGTCCTGTTTCATAAGAAGTTGACCCCTGTGGACCACTTGTTCTTCTCGTTCTGGGGTCCTTAAAGTTGAATTATTAATCCCAGGTATACTGTGCCAGAACTAGGGTGGAATCTGTGAGTTGCATAGACCCAGCAAGTGTCCGGGGCTGTAAATGCAGCATCCTTAGAGTCGCCTGGTCTGCTTCCATGTGTGAGTTTTAAAGATATTATGGCTTGCTCTGCAAGAAGCTGGAAGGCTGAAGACTTAGCATTCTTAATTGGTTTACCTGCCGAAGTAAAAACAAATATCTGGCCCTTCAAATGCCAAAACCAAACCAAAAGCTCTCCAATTCCCTACTATCTATATACATATATACTCTTTTGACAGCTCACAGGCTTTGCTGTAGCATTGAGCTCTGCTTCTTGAGCTGGGGAAGAAGGATCCAATGACTATGAATACACAGCATCCTTCTAGGTGATAAACTGCATACTCAGTATGGGTCTCAAATCTACAAAAAAAACAAACAAATATTTGGGTGTTCAAGGAGTGTGTTCTGCACTGGGCTCTCAGCAGCTGATTCCTACATGATCAATTTAACACTTGTGGTTTTCTTTGTCTCCAGCCTCCTCAAATAGAAGCAGAAAGATGGCTGGATTCAAATGTACACATTTTTCATTGTTAGATTTGTACATAAACAAACAATACAAATTCATATTTTGAACATTTCAGTAGACAAACATTTAGTTAGCTGTATAATGACCATACTGTATACTTCCTCAACTGGCCCAATTAATCTAGCACCACGACCCCCTGTGTGTTTTGCTTACAATTTGAGTTTGAGAGGTCGCATTCTCTTATACCCCTCTCACTAAATTATTTAGTAGAGCAAAACAAGCTTGCTGCTGTCTTTTTTTACTTAAGAAATGTTTTGGTTGTCCAAATAAGAGACAAAAGTGAAAACACTCAGAAGACAAAAGTGAATACAGGAGATCCTAACATTTCTTCTACAAGGTAAAGCCCCCTATCTCACATGTAACAACAGGAAGCGTATGCATTTATAAAAAAAAAATAAATGTATGTAAAATTGCATGCAAAATGCTTGGTAAGATTGGTGCTATTATAGCAAATCATGCTGTTTTCTTTGTGTTTTTTTTTCATGCAGCTCCACAGAAAAGCTACACAGACACTCTACCTGAATCTCCCATCTCTACGCGTGAACAAAACAACCATTATATCACTGTTTTGAAGCCAGATGTATTACCTTCACACATTGGGGGTTATTTACTAAAGGAATCTCCACTTTGCACTGCAAGTACACTTGAAATTGCACTAATGCCCCGTACACACGGTCGGATTTTCCGATGGAAAATGTCCAATCGGAGCGTGTTGTCGGAAATTCCGACCGTGTGTGGGCTCCATCGGACATTTTCCATCGGATTTTCCGACACACAAAGTTGGAGAGCAGGAGATAAAATTTTCCGACAACAAAATCCATTGTCGGAAATTCCGATCGTGTGTACACAAATCCGACGGACAAAGTGCCACGCATGCTCAGAATAAACAAAGAGATGAAAGCTATTGGCCACTGCCCCGTTTATAGTCCCGACGTACGTGTTTTACGTCACCGCGTTTAGAACGATCGGATTTTCCGACAACTTTGTGCGACCGTGTGTAGACAAAACAAGTTTGAGCCAACATCCGTCTGAAAAAATCCTAGGATTTTGTTGTCGGAATGTCCGAACAAAGTCCGACCGTGTGTACGCCCTATAAGAGTGCAATTAGAAGTGCAGTCACTGTAGATCCGAGGGGGACATGCAAGGAAAATAAAAAACAGCATTTTAGCTTGCACATGATTGGATGATAAAATCAGCAGAGCTTTCCCTCATTTCAGATCTACCCCTTAGATTGAGAGCAACTGCACTTCTAAGTGCACTTGCAGTGCAAAGTGGATTTGCCTTTCGTAACTAACCCCCATTGTCTCCTTCTCTAACTTATGATGTTAGATACTTTAGTTTGTGTCATGTAAAATGTATATAAACATCTTGCACACACAGGCAGTCCCTGGGTTACAAACAAGATAGGGACTGTGGGTTTGTTAAGTTGAATTTGTTTGTAAGTCAGAACATGTAGATTTTATAAGTGTAGCTACAGCCCAAAAAGTATTTTTAAGCTTTTTGGATAGCACTGGGAAGGGTTAACACCTCTGTAACATTTGTTTTGCTGTCTGTGCCCCTGTTCAGAAGATTTCACCTTACTTTCTGTCCCAATGACAATTGGATTTTGGGTTGTTGTGGAAACAAGGATTGGTGATAAAGCTTCAGTGGAGACACCTTTTTCCCATATTAACTCTTACAGGGGTGAATTTCCCTTCCTAGAGGTAGATTTCCTCTCACTTCCTGTTGTCTCCCTCTGTTTGTAAGTAGGAGTCGTTTGTAAGTCAGATGTTTGCAACCTGGAGACCGCCTGTATTTAGCTTTTTACCCTCAGTAAGCATGCTCCATCTACCTCTCTGCTCTCCGCCATGGTGTGGCACTCTTACTGACATGCATTCCATAGCAGAAGAGCACCTCCTGTTTCTTTTCATTTGTTCTATCGGGTTCTTGCACACACTTAGCTTTACAAATACAGGGATCGTACAACACCACTCTCTCTTCTCTCCACCTCACTGTAGTATTCCCCCAATGCATCTGATTTCCCTTGCAAAATTAGATGCTTCTTGTGTGTGGCTGCTTCTCTCCCCCTTTGTTTTTCTTCAAAGACCCCAGTGCACTACACAGACACTGGGGTGACTGCTCCAATTCAATTACACAGCCAGGGCACATATAGGCAGGGGACTGACAGGTAATGCAAGGAATGTATGTGTAAAGCACCTGTAACCTGGACTGTAACTAATGTGGGATGTCTTCCTTCTGCAGTGTGGACAGGGTAAAATTGAATATTCATTAATGCAGAAGTAGTACAGGACATCTTTAATAAGAGCCCTTTGTAATGCTCATTTGTGACGTGTTTCCAGTGCAAGGGGCAGCCATCTTGGCTGGGTTTACAGGATGGTGATTGTCTGAGGCAACAAAGCAAGGACAGTGAACTTGACTGCTGGAGAATGGGAGCTTGGTTGTGCCACAAACCTGTGGAATGCAGGGAGGAAGCCACTGTGGGGACCTTGTGCTGTTGTAACCATTTTCCTGTGCTGAGCATCACAAGGTTGCAGTGAAAGGAGAACAGTGATGTGTGGCCAAAGTTTGTTGGAGCTAGCTGATGCTGTGATGCCCAGGAGAAGAGAGCTGATCAGAGACTGTTGCCATCATGCTCTGTGCAATGTTGCATGAGCGGTAATGGCTCTGGAAGCAAGCAGGTGTGTGGGAAAGAGACTGAGCTGCTGCTGCTCCTGCTGTTGGATGAATGGATCCCTGCCATAGCTGACCACAATCAGGTGAGAACTCACAGAAGAAAAGAGACTGAGAACCTTCTCCCTTGGATGGTGTGATTTAGATGCTTTGTGAGATCAGTCTGTACTAGAAAGCACTCCCACCACTTGTAAGTGTAGCCAGGTGCTGGGCTACAGAGATGTGGAGAAGGAGACATTGGCTTTTATTCTTATCCCCCTCTACTGATATACTGATGTTATGCTGTACCATTCTCCTCTGGCCAGAAGGGGGAGAGCTAAAGCCAAGCAAGCCCATAGACTTCTTCGCAGAGTGCCAAGAAAGCTGAGAGTTGTTTTTTGAGACAGCAGCCATATAATGGTTACACTACACAGTAGGAGGCGTGGAGAGAGGATTTTTATGAAACTGCCTGGGAAAGTTCTTCCTCTTAGCACCAAGTGAATTAGAGCGAGAGCACCTCTGTCTGGATATCCAGTTACCAGCTGGAGACCATACCATGATCCAAGCCCTTGACTGGGAGTGAAGACACCCGGGGCAGCGCAGCACTGCCCACATTGCAACACCTCCACCGCTGTGGCAAGGAGATTGGAGAGTTCACTCATCCTCCGCTTCCTACCGCTTCCTACCGCTTCCTACTGCTGATCATAAGAGGCTTTCGGAGAGAGACTAAGGGGCCCCGTTTACATTAAGAGGTCATGGCAGCATCCCGGAGACTAGTGAGAGGGCTTTTCGCTCATTGCTGATACTGTTAGCAGGGACTGGGCCACTGAGAGCAGAACATCAAGTGCACCCAATCCATACCGGATCCATATCACACTTTATTCTGCACTTATTCTAAACCTAGACTGCACCTATACCAACCCTATACCGCATTATACCAAACTTGTACTGTATCTGAATCAAATTACCTTGTACCTGGACCATATCTATACTATATCTATACTGCATGCAGGATAACTGGGGCTGTCTTTAGGGGCAAAATGCTCTTATAGGGCCCCAACAATAGCCAGCAGAATAATAATTATTACAGGAAGGACTACCGTTCCCATAATGATTATTCTGCAAGCCTCCTTTGTTCCTCTGCCCCCTCTGCTACCATCCTCCTTTTTTTAAACAGTGCATAACCTGTCGGCCTAGGACTAGAATTGCCAACATAAATACGCTTCTCGTCTTCTGACGGTTTTTAAATAATGGAGGGCGGGGCCACCCGGTGACCCTGCCCCCTCTGAAGCATGGGGACTTGACGGGGACTTCCCTGTGGCATTCCCCGTGACGTCAATGCCACAGAGAAGTCCCCGTCAAGTCCCCGTGTGTCAGAGGGGGGCGGGGTCATCGGGTGGCCCCACCCTCCATTATTTAAAAACCTTCGGAAGACTAGAAGCATCACACAGCGGGAGCCTCCCATCATGGTGGATGCGGAGCGGCCTGAGAAGAAGAAGGGAAGAAGAGGCCACGGAGGAAAATGCCGGACGAGAACACCGGAGGAAGAACCAGATGAACCAGGAGAAAAAGAAGATGGAGGAAGAAACCGAAGGAAGATAGAAGAAAGAAGATAGAAGAAAGAAGAAGCATTTAAATAAAGGAATTGTCAAAAACTGTCTCTTGTCATTTTTAACATTTTTGACACTTTTTTGTGAAATGGTAGGGGTACCCCCTTACCATTTCACACAGGGGGGAGGGCCGGGATCTGGGGGTCCCCTTGTTAAAGGGGGCTTCCAGATTCCAAAAAGCCCCCCGCCCGCAGACCCCCACAACCACCGGGCAAGGGTTGTGGGGATGAGGCCCTTGCCCCCATCAACATGGGGACAAGGTGCTTTGGGGGGCTACCCCAAAGCACCCTCCCAATGTTGGGGGCATGTGGCTTGGTACGGTTCAGGAGGGGGGGGGCGCTCTCTTGTCCTCCCCTCTTTTACTGCGGCCTGCCAGGTTGCATGCTCGGATAAGGGCCTGGTATAGATTTTTGGGGGGACCCCAGGCCATTTTTTTTTATTTTGGCCGGGGTTCCCCTTAATATCCATACCAGACCTGAAGGGCCTGGTATGGAATTTAGGGGGACCCCACGTCATTTTTTTTTTACATTTTGGTTCGGGGTTCCCCTGTGGAGAGTTCCCATGCCATTTTTATCAATGAACTTCATGTGTATTGTCAGACCGGCAATTCATTAATAGCCGCGAGTAGTTTTAAATGACTTTTTTTCCTTTGAAATGTCATTTTGCTGTCACACTGTTCTAAACATGGGAAACATGCGCCCCTTTACAGGCATACTATAGACACCCCCCAGGTACGAAATTTAAAGGAATATTACACTTTTATTGTTTCACTTTAAGCATTATTAAAATCACTGCTCCCGAAAAAACGGCCATTTTTAAAACTTTTTTTTGCATTGATCCATTTCCCCTGGGGCAGGACCCAGGTCCCCAAACACTTTTTATGGCAATACCATGCATATAAGCCTTTAAAATTAGCACTTTTGATTTCTCCCATAGACTTTTAAAGGGTGTTCCGCGGCTTTCGAATTTGCCGCGAACACCCCAAATTGTTCGCTGTTCGGCGAACTGGCGAACAGCCGATGTTCGAGTGGAACATGAGTTTGACTCGAACTCGAAGCTCATCCCTACTACACACATACAGTTAGAGATCTCACAGACAAAGCATGCAAAAATAGAGCAAACATAGTCAAATCACACAGAGCTTGCACAGTAAGGCAGGCCATAGATTATGCAATTTTCTTTACTGTAACCATAGGTAACTACAGGTTGTTAGGAAACCCTAACTGTAAAGCTTGTTAGATTGGCTTCTGTCCGGCTGGAAAACCAGCATTCGATCAGTGTATTCTGGCAAGGGAGGAATCCTGACTGTCAGAATACAAAAACACAATGGTGGAGAATCCTGCATCTACCTCGTTTGTCTAAATGCAGGAATCTGTGAGTTTTTTTTGTTCAGCCCACTGTTTGAACAAAAAAAAAAAACAACTCAGCTTTAGTGTCTGTGAATTCATCTGAACAGACTTTAGAATCCGAATGTGATCATTGGTTGACTGATTATTTTTCACATACAGTTTATTAGGTGTTCGTAATGTTAAGAAATATCATTTTTTATTTTTATTTTTTTGGCTGTTCAGTAATATTACAAACGTGCATGGATACATTTCTGACTAAACATTTACATAGTTACATAGTAGGTGAGGTTGAAAAAAGTCCATCAAGTCCAACCCATGTGTATGATTATATGTCAGTATTTGAAATATTCGAGACATCAAAACATTCGGGAATAATCTGCCCCATCCCCCCCACTACCACCCCACAATTTTTACCATGGCAATAACTATCCCCAGAAGATCAGATATAGTTTAATGCATATTCATTCTTATTTGATTAATAGCACAAATCACAATGGGATGGGCAGATAGCAGTGACCCTGCAGATTGCTAGGGACTGCTAACATGATTTCTAATTGTTATGTGCTACTGCACTTTGCACATGATCACATACAGTGTTAGTACTTCCAAACACATCTAACAGCACTAAAAACAGAATAGCAAATGAATATTCGGTATTCTAACACTGAATCGTCTTTCCGCCAGTCAGGAAGCGCAGGTGTGAGGCACTTTTCCAGATTGGCAGAAAGGAGAAGCGTTCTAATTGGCTGTTGAGGAGGAGACGGAAGCTGCCAAGCAGGGGGAAGAGATGCCCACTCGTGATGCCTACGGAGGAGAGCCGGGGAAGCCGCTCGTCTTTGAGGTAAGTGCACCGACTGACTGACCGACCTGACCCAACCTGACCCGGGGTGCACTGTTTGCTGCCCACCCCAAAAAAAATTGCCACCAGCCACCACTGACGCAGACACGGCAGTCCAAATTACAACTGTGACTGGTGTTGTTGAGAAGCCCCTCTGTGTCCACGAATACAACCTTAAAATGGGAGGGGTGGATTTCAACGACCAGATGATGGCGTCATATGTAGTTGCCCGTAAGGTAAGACGCTGGTATAAAAGTGTTTGTATACTTATTCCAATTGGCTCCGTTCAACGCTTACGTGCTATACAAAGCATCTAGAGGAACTGGATCCTTCCTAAAGTTCCAGAAAGAAATAATCACAGCCCTTCTGTTTCCAGATGGTGCTGTAGCCCAACTTCCCAATCCAAAGGCAGTGAACCGGCTGCATGAGAAGCATTTTCCGGATGTCCTCCCTGATACTCCTACCCAAAGAGCACCCCAAAGAAGATGTTGTTTCTGTAGAAAATGTGTGACACCCGCTATTAGTGTTCCTCCTGTCCTGACCAAACTGGTCTCTGCATTGGTGACTGATTCCGTCGCTACCAAACACTAATGGAGTATTAGCATAGGATACAGCATGGCATGGTCCTAGGGCACACTATCACAGAGTCTTGAACCATGAGATGGCCATCGCATTTTGAGAGACCCTAAGCTGGAACATTCAAAGTTATAATAAAAGTGTAAAAAAAAGAAAAAAAAAGCATAAAAATTAAAAATATATATATATATAAAATAAAAAAGCCAAAAATAGTTGTAGTCTTCTCTCTCTATTGTTCTACTCTGTTTTACTGTATTTTATGCTATACTGTAATGTTTTATTGTTACTGTCTTTTATAGTGTTTGTTTTGCAGGTAAGTCATTCTATTGTTTTACTGTACTGCTACTGTGTTTTATTGTTAACCATTATTTGCTTTGCAGGTACGCCATTCAGCTGCAGCACAGATTTATTTATTTTGACAGGAACAAGTTTGCTTTCACAATATTTAAATTTGTGACTCCAGTGCTGTAGGAGGTGATTTCACCACCACAGTTAAATAAAGAGCATATACGCCAAAGCATAGGGGCAGGGGTGGACATAGGGCCAGATGCTTCGGCATATATTTTTATTTACTTTTCTCGGCAGAGATTTCTTCATCCACATTGATCGATGTGAATGGAGGAATCTGTTAGATTCGTTTTTTTTCGTTCAGCTCATGGGCTGAACGAAAAAAAAAGAACGGTGCATGTATGTCCATCATTAGAAGTGGGTGAATGCAGGGCGGTATTCTAATGGTGGGCATACCACCGATTAATAGTTGTGAATAGAGAACTCTGTTAGGTTCTCTTTTTTCGTTCAGCCCACAGTCTGCATGAAAAAAAGAACATTACAATATATGCCCAACAAGGACCAGTGACGTATTAGTATGTTGCTGGACTTTGAGTGGTTATACCAGAATGATGCCTGCAGGTTTAGGTATCATCATGGTATCGTTTTTTTTCAGCTGGCGGTCGGCTTTCATGTAAAAGAAATCCTAGAGGCTAATTAGCCGCTAGACTGCTTTTACAAGCAGTGGGAGGGAACGTCCTCCTCCTGCTGTCTTCCACGGTTTTCTCAGGCTCTCCTGTCCCACTGGGGCACCCAAGAATGCTGCCGGTGGTTCCACCAGCTGACCATAGAGCTGATTGGAGACCAGAACAGCTCCAATCAATCGTCTTTATGGCCTAAGAAACGGGAAGCTACTAGCATTTCATGAATTTGGTTTCGCCGGATATAAACAGCGCCATTGGGAAATTGGGAAAGCATCTTATCATACCGATCTTGGTGTGGTCAGATGCTTTAAGGGCAGAGGAGAGATCTAGAGTCTAATAGACCCCACATTTTTCAAAAAAGAGTACCTCTCACTACCTATTGCTATCATAGGGAATATTTACATTACATAGTTACATAGTAGATGAGGTTGAAAAAAGACACAAGTCCATCAAGTCCAACCTATGTGTGATTATGTGTCAGTATTACATTGTATATCCCTGTATGTTGCGGTCATTCAGGTGCTTATCTAATAGCTTCTTGAAGTTATCGATGCTCCCCGCTGAGACCACCGCATGTAGAAGGGAATTCCACATCCTTGCCACTCTTACAGTAAAGAACCCTCTACGTAGTTAAAGGTTAAACCTCTTTTCTTCTAATTTTAATGAGTGGCCACGAGTCTTATTAAACTCTCTTATGCGAAAAAGTTTTATTTCTATTGTAGGGTCACCAGTATGGTATTTGTATATTGATATCATATCCCCTCTCAAGCGTCTCTTCTCCAGAGAGAATAAGTTCAATGCTCGCAACCTTTCCTCATAACTAAGATCCTCCAGACCCTTTATTAGCTTTGTTGCCCTTCTTTGTACTCGCTCCATTTCCAGTACATCCTTCCTGAGGACTGGTGCCCAGAACTGGACAGCATACTCTAGGTGCGGCCAGACCAGAGTCTTGTAGAGTGGGAGAATTATCGTTTTATCTCTGGAGTTGATCCCCATTTAATGCATGCCAATTTTCTGTTTGCTTTGTTAGCAGCAGCTTGGCATTGCATGCCATTGCTGAGCCTATCATCTACTAGGACCCCCAGGTCCTTTTCCATCCTAGATTCCCCCAGAGGTTCTCCCCCCAGTGTATAGATTGCATTCATATTTTTGCCACCCAAATGCATTATTTTACATTTTTCTACATTGAACCTCTTTTACCATGTAGTTGCCCACCCCATTAATTTATTCAGATCTTTTTGCAAGGTTTCCACATTCTGCGGAGAAGTTATTGCCCTGCTTAGCTTAGTATCGTCTGCAAATACAGAGATTGAACTGTTTATCCCATCCTCCAGGTCGTTTATGAACAAATTAAATAGGATTGGTCCCAGCACAGAACCCTGGGGAACCCCACTATCCACCCCTGACCATTCCGAGTACTCCCCATTTATCACCACCCTTTGAACTCCTCCTTGTAGCCAGTTTTCAATCCATGTACTCACCCTATGGTCCATGCCAACGGACCTTATTTTGTACAGTAAACGTTTATGGTAAACTGTGTCAAATGCTTTTGTAAAATCCAGATACACCACGTCTATGGGCCTTCCTTTATCTAGATGGCAACTCACTTCCTCATAGAAGGTTAGTAGATTGGTTTGGCAAGAACGATTCTTCATGAATCCATGCTGATTACTGCTAATGATACTCTCATTACTAAAATCTTGTATATAGTCCCTTATCATCCCCTCCAAGAGTTTACATACTATTAATGTTAGGCTAACTGGTCTGTAATTTCCAGGGATGTATTTTGGGCCCTTTTTAAATATTGGTGCTACATTGGCTTTTTTCCAATCAGCTGGTACCATTCCAGTCAGTAGACTGTCTGTAAAAATTAGGAACAACGGTCTGGCAATCACTTGACTGAGTTCCCTAAGTACCCTCGGATGCAAGCCATCTGGTCCCGGTGATTTATTAATGTTAAGTTTCTCAAGTCTAATTTTAATTCTGCACTCTGTTAACCATGGAGGTGCTTCCTGTGTTGTGTCATGAGGATAAACACTGCAGTTTTGGTTACTGAAGCCCCCTGATTTACTTGTGAAGACTGAGGAGAAGAATAAATTCAATACCTTCCCCATCTCCCCATCCTTTGTAACCAGATGTCCTTCCTCATTCTTTATGGGGCCAATATGGTCTCCTCCTCCCTTTTTTACTGTTTACATACTTAAAGAATTTCTTGGTATTTTTTTTTCTCTCTCCGCTATGTGTCTTTCATGTTCTATCTTAGCCATCCTAATTGCACCCTTACAATTCTTGTTGCATTCTTTATAAAATCTGAATGCTGAGGATGATCCCTCAACCTTGTATTTTTTGAAGGCCTTCTCCTTTGCTTTTATATGCATTTTTACATTGGAGGTAAGCCATCCAGGACTTTTGTTCGCTCTTTTAAATTTATTACCCAATGGGATGCATTGGCTAATGCCCTTATCTAATATGCTCTTAAAGCAAACCCATCTCTCCTCCGTGTTCTTTGTTCCTAATATTTTATCCCAATGTATGCCTTTTAGCAAGGTTTGTAGTTTAGGGAAGTTGGCTCTTTTGAAATTCAGTGTCTTTGTATTCCCTTTATATTTCCTATTTGTGTGATTTATACTGAAACAAATTGACCTGTGATCGCTGTTACCTAAATTGCCCCGTATTTCTACATCCGTGATCAGGTCTGTATTGTTGGTAATCAGTAGATCCAGTAATGTTTTATTTCTAGTTGGTGCATCTACCATCTGACCCATAAAATTGTCTTGCAAGACATTAAGGAACTGGCGAGCCTTAAATGAATGTGCGGTTCCCTCCACCCAGTCTATGTCTGGATAATTAAAATCCCCCATTATGATAACACTTCCCATCCTTGCTGCTAATCAAAATTGTGATAGGAGATCTGTCTCCACTTCCTCCTTTAGGTTAGGGGGCCTATAGCATACTCCCAGTATTATTTTCCCCTTAAGGATTCCACCTCCCTCCCTAGCTCCCTCAGTGATGTAATCTCTCCCCTTCTTTACCCTCTCTATCCTTGCGGTAAAGGGTATACCCTTGAATGTTTGCCAGCCAATCATGAGAGCTGTTGAACTAGGTCTCTGAAATTCCCACAAAATCCAAATCCTCCTCGTACAACAGTATCTCTAGTTCACCCATCTTGTCCGCCATGCTCCTGACATTGGTGAACATGCCACATAGTTTAAACCTGTTGCATATTGTCCTCGTATTGGGTGTTTCGAGATTGCAACTAGGACTTGCTACTATACTTACCTTGTGTTTTTGTGCTTTGGTCAACCTACCACTAATGCCCCCAATACTACCCTCTGGAATATCTTCCGCGCTGACTATCTCTACCTCTGGACCCTCCCCCCCATTGCCTAGTTTAAAAACCCCTCTAACTTTTTGACCATCTTCATTCCCAGCTGATCTAAACCCTCCTCATTTAGGTGCAGTCCGTCCCTTCTATAGTACCGGTTATCGACTGAGAAGTCGGTCCAGTCCTCCAGGAACCCAAACCCCTTCTTACTACACCAGCTCTTCAGCCACTTGTTTACTTCCCTAATCTCCCTCTGCCTTTCTGGTGTGGCTCGATGTACCGGTAATATTACTGAGAATACTACCTTGGAGGTCCTTTTCCTCAATTTAGCTCCTAAGTCCCTAAAATCGTTCTTTAGGACACTCCATCTGCCTCTGACTTTGTCATTGGTGCCAACGTGCACCATGACAGCTGGGTCTTCTCCAGCCCCTCCCAGTAATTTGTCCACAAGATCCGTGATGTGCCGAACCCGAGCGCCCGGTAGACAACATACTATGAGACACATTCCCCGTGATAACAATTAAAATGATAAAAATATAAAAATATAAAAGGGACAGTGTAAAAATAAAATAAAAATGCAAAATAAATCATTAAAAAAATGTAAGTAAATAAAATCACTCTTGTCCCCCCTCGTGTTTGCACGCAAAGGCGAACCCAAGCATCAGTCTCATGTTGTATGTGAACAGCAATTGCACAATGCATGTGAGGTATCACTGCGAAAGGCTTTTGAAAATGTATGCAGTTTGTCGTCACTGCACGGGTGTGCGTAATTATAAAGCATGTTGTGTTTGGTATCTATGTATTCGGCATAAAATCATCTTTTTCTTACCAAATATTTGGGCAATATAATGTGTTTTTGTGCATTAGAATTCAAAAAAGTGTTTTTTTTTTCACAAAAAATTGCATTTGAAAAATCTCTGCGCAAATACTGTGTGAAAAAAAATTGCAACACCCAATGTTTTAATCTATAGGGCTTCTGCTTTAAAAAATATATACTGTTTGGGGGTTCAAAGTAGTTTTCTAACAAAAAAAAAAAAATTCATGTAAACAAGAAGCGTCAGAAAGGACTTGGAGGTTCAAGTGGTTAGAAGTGTGGGTGATGTGTGGCATGATCTTCTAATGTTGGGCATAAAATGACAGGACAGTTAACCCCCCCCCCCCTCCATGACCCCAAGCTATTTGCTGAGAGGCATGTTGAGTCCATGAAATATTTTATATTTTGCCACAAGTTTTTTACACAAATTTGTCACTAAATGATATATTGCTCACACATGCCATGGGTATATGTGGAATTACACACCAAAATACATTCTACAGCTTCTCCTGAGTATGGGGATGCAACATGTGTGAGAATTTTTGGGAGCCTAGCCACGTACAGGACCCTGAAAACCAATCACCGCCTTCAGGCTTTCTAAGGGCGTACAATTTTAATTTAACTCCTCATTACCTATCACAGTTTTGGAGGTCATGAAATGTCAATATAGCAAAAAATTACCACATTTTGGAAAGTAGACAACCTACGCTACAGTGCCTTGAAAAAGTATTCATACCCTTTGAAATTTTCCACATTTTGTCATGTTAAAAAAACGTAAATGTATTTTATTGGGATTTTATGTGATAGACCAACACAAAGTGGCACATGATTGTGAAGTGGAAGGAAAATGATAAATGGTTTTCAATTTTTTTTTTTTTACAAATAAATATGTGAAAAGTTTGGCTTGCATTTGTTTCCAGTCCCCCTGAGTCAATAATTTGTAGAACCACCTTTCACTGCAATTACAGCTGCAAGTCTTTTTGGGGGTGTCTCTACCAGCTTTGCACATCTAGAGAGTGACATTTTTGCCCATTCTTCTTTGCAAAATTGCTCAAGCTCTGTCAGATTGGATGGAGATCTTCTGTGAACAGCAATTTTCAAATCTTGCCACAGATTCTCAATTGGATTTAGGTCTGGACTTTGACTAGGCCATTCTAACACATGAATATGCTTTGATCTAAACCATTCCATTGTAGCGCTGGCTGTATGTTTAGGGTCATTGTCCTGCTGGAAGGTGAACCTCTGCCCCAATCCCAAGCCTCTTGCAGACTCTAACAGGTTTTCTTCTAAGATTGCCCTGTATTTGACTCCATCCATCTTCTCCTCAACTCTGACCAGCTTCCCTGTCCCTGCTGAAGAAAATCATCTGCACAACATGATGCTGCCACCACCATGTTTCACGGTGGATATGGTGTGTTCAGGGTAATGTGAAGTGTTAGTTTTCTGCCATATATAGCGTTTTGCTTTAAGGCCAAAAAGTTACATTTTGATCTCATCTTACCAGGGAACTTTTTTCCACATGTTTGCTGTGTCCCCTACATGGCTTCTTGCATACTGCAAACGGGACTTCTTATGGCTTTTCTTTAAAGGTTTTTTTCTTGCCACTCTTCCAGATTTGTGGAGTGCACAATTGATAGTTGTCTTGTGGACTGATTCTCCCACCTGAGCTTTGGATCTCTGCAGCTCCTCCAGAGTTACCATGGCCTTCTTGGCTGCTTCTCTGTATAATGCTCTCCTTGCCCGGCCTGTTGGTTTAGGTGGATGGCAATTGGTTCCAATAGATTTTAGTTAGGGGTATCAGAGTAAAGGGAGCTGAATATAAATGCACACCACACTTTCCACATATAATTTTTTTTTAAAAATATGAAAACCCATTTATCATTTTCCTTCCACTTCACAATTATGTGCCACTTTGTGTTGGTCTATCACATAAAATCCCAATGAAACAGGTTTACATTTTTGGTTGTAACATGACAAAGTGTGAAAAAAAGGGGTATGAGTACTTTTGCAAGGCGATGTATTTGCTGAGAGGCATGTTGAGTCCACAGAATATTTTATATGTTGCCACAAGTTTCAGGAAAATTACAAAAAAAAATATATTTTTTTTCACAAAGTTGTCACTTAAATGATATATTTCTCAAACATGCCATGGGTATATGTGAAATTACACCCCAAAATACATTCTGCAGCTTCTCCTGAGTATGGGGATACCACATGTGTGAGACTTTGTGGCAGTCTACCCGCATACAGGACAATCACCAATCGCCGCATTCAGGCTTTCTAAGGGCGTAAATTGTTGATTTCACTCCTCACTACCTATCACAGTTTTGGAGGCCATGAAATGCCAAGATAGCACAAACCTCCAAAACTGTGATATGTAGTTAGGAGTGAAATGATCAATTTACGCCCTTAGAAAGCCTTAAGGCGGTGATTGGTTTTCGAGGTCCTGTACGCGTAAAGCTGCGCAAATTCCACAAAACATACCATAGTTTGTATACGCTATAACTTTTGCGCAAACCAATAGATATACGCTTATTGAAAAATGTTTTACCCAAGACATGTGGCTGAATAAATTTTGGCCTAAACGTATGACTAAAATTGAGTTTATTGGATTTTTTTTATAACAAAAAATAAAAATACAAGAGGTGATCAAATACCACCAAAAGAAAACTCTATTTGTGGGGGAAAAAAGGACGCAAATTTTGTTTGTGTACAGCATTACATGACTGTGCAACTACCAGTGCCAAATTGCAAAAAGTTCTCTGGTCATGAAGGGGGTAAAACCTTCCAGGGCTGAAGTGGTTAATATCATTTTAACTTTATGGCCATATCCCTATGTATAGTAAGAAACATTAATGATCCAGTGAGTAGGGTGGCAGGACAATAAGAAAAAACACTAAAGCATAACAGCATTTTGTATTTGTGTTTTGTTTTATTAAAGCAGAGCTACACCCAAAAGGGGAAGCTCTGCTTGTTTTCACCCTCCCCCCTCCACTGCCACATTTGGCACTTTTTTGGGGGGAGGGGGAGCGGGTAACTGGTTTTGACTGGTACCCACTCCCACTTCCGGGTCAGATCACTGCGGCGATCTACGAGGAAGTTCAACCCCCCTCCTTCCCCCACAGAATTCTGGGACACATACAGGTCCCCGAAGACTGTGGGACCATTCCCAAAGCACTACATGACTCACGCATGCGCAGTAGGAAACTGGCGGTGAAACTGGAAGGCCTCACTGCCAGTTTCCCTTACCTAAGATGCCCGGTGCCTGCACCCGAAGCCAATTGAAGAATCAACTCAGGTGCCGACATCGCTGGATCCATGGACAGGTAAGTGTCCTTATATTAAATATGAGCAGCTACTATATTTGTATCTGCTGACTTTTCTTTTTTGGGGGGAGACTAGAGCGCCTCTTTAACCCCATTTTATTTTATTAACTATACATTCCACAGCATTATTTTGGTTGGTTACTATGCTCTATTAGAGGGCTCAAAATTTCAAGACCTGAGTCACTAGCCAGGCCTTAAGATTTACTCGCCACCAGTTGCTCCACCCAACCACTACCCTGCCCCTCCCCTAATTCCGCCCCTAAACACATCCTCGTAAATTATCTCATAAAATTACACTGTTAAATGTTTTATGCAGAATTAAGTTACAAAAATAAATATTAACAACTTTAACAATATTAACCTCCCTGGCGGTATGATTATTTCAGATTTTTGCGTCTCAAAGCGGTACAATTATTTTGCATAGAAATTTGGCGTTTTATATTGTAGGTCTGTAATTCTTAGCAATAACACACTTATATCTGTCCACCAAGAGTCTAGTAGATATCCCGGGTATGATGAAGTTTGAAATACAAAATCATAAATTATAATATAATAAATAAATATAAATAATTAAAAAAAATATATATAATAATAATAAAATAAATTTCCCCACAATTCACTATCGCTCAATTCTGCAAGTTTTCTAATTTACTATCGCTGTTTTCTAGCTGGTCTAAAGCCACTCTTGACGTAAAGGGACACTTTTTGGTTGCTATGGACAACTTCAAGTTTCCAGACAGAAAGAACAGTATATATAACATAAAACTGCATGCAGGGCATGGGCCAAAGCACTGGGGACAAAAGGGATGTGAAATGATTTCATACAGTACTGTAATCTGTAAGCCTTATCAGTGCCCATCAGTGCAGCCTATCAATGCCCACCAGTGCAGCCTATCATTGCCCATCAGTGCAGCCTAACAATGCCAAATAATGCAGAAGGGAGGAATCAGGAGGATTGCCGGCCAGATCATGCAGAGTGGGGGTCTTCCACTGTGACAAAGCTTGTATATGAAATGCCAGCCGCTATCAAACAAACTTCCACCTCCTGGACCGGCATTGGACCAGTGTGCTGTCTATCATAGGAGCCGGTCCAGTAGGCTGGAGTTTCATATACAAGCTGTGTCACAGCGGGAGATTCCGACTCTGTGTGATCCGGCCAGCTCTTCTCCTGACAGTTTCCTGGCTGATCGTTTCTGGCAGAAGCAGTGGGGCCTTTTTTATAGGGCATCAGTTTGACCCGGGGGGCAGGAAGCCTCCCTTCCAAGCTGCTCTGATGAGTGCACTGCTTCTGCCAAAAGCCATCAACCAGGAAAATGTCAGCCCAGTCGGCCCCTGCTCCACACTCACCCTCCATTAATTTCCACTTGCCAAATGTGAGCAAGCGAGTGGAAATTTTGAGGGCTGCTGTAGTACATTTTTTGCATATTGTTAGATTTGTCATATTGTGTATTTGGTAGTTAAGTAACAGATGTCCTGTAGCCCATGGCAAATATTTTTGTAATATTGTTCAATATAAGATGTTGTATCACATGCTTTCTGATATGAAAGTAACACATTCAGTTTCTCAGACACATTAGATTGCCGCTGAACATTTATTTCAGGATAAAATGAGAGCAAGCATCCGATTGGCTGCTGTGGACAACCCCACCTCATTTCCACTCTCACCTAGATTTTTGACACATTTCGTACAGCTATCTTCAAAGCATTAAAGGCGCATACTGTGGAAAATCTTTGATCTGTTTTCTCAGTTATTTAATTGCAAATACAGGCACGTTTAATTGTTTAAAGAACTCGTCTTTAAACCTTACTCTGCCTTTAAACACTATGGGGGAGATTTACTAAAACTGGTGCACACAGAATCTGGTGCAGCTTTGCATAGTAACCAATGAGTTTCTAACTTCAGCTTGCTCAATTAAGCTTTAGCAATAAAACCTAGACACTAGCCTGGTTACCATGCACAGCTGCACCAGATTCTGCATGCACTAGTTTTAGTAAATATCCCTCATGTCGTGGTAATATATACCTGTCTTATTTTAGAAAGGTATTGTGCTGTTTTAGAGCCTTGTCACTGGTGTCGTTTTGTGATGATGCTTTCTATGGCTCAGCCTAATTATCTGGTCAAAGGGCTATACAGCTAAGAGATAGAGCAAGTTAACGTTTAACCCGCGAGGATTGTAAACCAAACCTGGGGCCAATGAACCTTTGGAGTTTGATATGATTAAGGAATAACCAGAGGTACACGTCTCAAATTCGCCATAATCAAGCAGAACCTGCTGGTGGTGATCTCTGAAATTGCTCAGGTAAGCTTGGAACGTTTTCTAAACCTGTAAAATATATCTTTAAACAGCAAAGCTAACAAAAAAATGTCTGTAAAGCAAAATGTTTACACAACTGTAATATTGCATGCTGCACTTTCTGGATAATCAGAAATGTATGAATAGGTTCTCCCTGTATAAACAATATGTTGCCTTAAAAAAGTGACTTATCTAGGACATTTTATATGTCATAATATTTTACATTATAGAACAAACAGCAATCACAATTGAATGCTCAGATGTAAAATTTTATGGGTAATAGAGATGCATTATTTTTATATTAAGAAGCTATTCATTTTTAGTTAAAACTGGTATGTAAAAAAGTAAAAAAAACAAAAAAACATTTTGATAAAAATTAATTCATGATGCCTGCACCAAAATTAATATTGATATAACAAAATGATTATTTTCTCATCTTTTTTTTATACTATATACTGATATAGGATTTAACATATTTTACATTATTTTTAATAATATTCAATTTATCAAGTGATCAAGTGAACACTATGTTCAAAGGAAATACATTGCGTATGTTAAATACATTAAGTATGGCTTCCTTTATCATTTCCTTTATATTTCTTATGCTTTGTAAATGGGTAAGCAAAATTTATTTTATGTATAGCGTTAATGATGCAAGCCTAGGAAGGTAAATGCTGTTTGTTTATATATTCAACCAGCTCGATCTGTACTAGAGAAAGGCGTAAATAATCAGAATTGCTTATTGACATTACTGTTATAGTCTCTGAACTACCTTATGTTTCAGGCCTGCAATGTATCTTTGTAATAGAATATGGATAATTATATTTAAGCAGATATGTTGTTTGAAAAGAACGAAAACAATCAAAAGGTTGTCTGATCTAATTAGAAATATGTCACATATTCATTTATATTAATAATACATTTATTGGGCTAAAACCTGGTTGAAGACACTTGCTAGCTACCTATGAAAACATATGTATTTCTCATTCTGAAAAGGTACTTTAAAAAAAAAAGATCTATAGAACTAATTATTAAAATTATACATAGAAATTAATGTTGATATTGGGTGCTTAAACAGCAACTTTAATTCAGATGTATATTTACCGTACTTGCTCTGTTACATATCAGCCAACTTTTTGGGGGATAAAGGTTAAAAATGATAAAAGGTGTTGTGTAAAAAAAGATTTAGGCTCTGTGCATATATAAATGCAGAATGCTACAGTATTTAGAGTTAGCGACTACTTATATCCATGTATTGAACCTTAAATTATACACTAAACGTTACAGTATATTATATAGAAAACAAGATTATTTTTTTAAAATAAAATACCAGTTACAGTAGAAGTACGGTACCAATAAATGGTGTAGTTTTGCAAGTCTATAAACAGGAATATAAAGTAGGCAATTTTAGTAATAACATTGTCTAAAAATGTTAAAGATGTACCCACAATTTATTTGCCACATCAATCTAGTTGGATAGCGCTACAATATCTAATCAATTCATGGCATGCAATTGTCCATGAAAATACTGGGAGGTGACGGGAGGTAGGCCTAATGAATAAAAAAAGTTAGTCATGCAGTTATTGTATGCTAACCTGTACAATAAATAAACACATACAATTGTAAATATCTGTTTTATGCTAAGTTGTTTTTTTTTCTAGACATACAATTGTATTAGATAACTGAAAGCAGTAGGCAGCTATCTATTTGCAGTTTATGTCATATTAACTGGCAACTATGAATAGAAGTAAGACAAGCTTGGTATTTATAAAAGAGAAAGTATAATAGATTTTAGGGCTTTGCATTATGGGCCATGACAGTCAACTTGCAAATCCTAATGGACTTTCTAACGTGAAAGCCCAGATCTGCCTGCATGAACGGAGGCATCCTGTGTAATGCTAAGTCAGGTGGTCCCATTTCTGCTATAGGAGATGTAGGGTATATTTTCCGCTTGTGTGACTTACTCAAAAGATTGTTTCATTTTATGTCCGTACCAGTCAGGTCTATTTTAGAACATATCTGGTATTTGGGTGTCCAGAATATTAGTGATCAACTTATTAGAATATAGTTACCAAATTAGGAACATTAGCAAATGTATGCCCATGTCAGAATGGGTACTTTTGAGAAGCTGAGAAAATTATCAGAGCATGTAACCAACACAAAGAAAACTGGATCAAGGATGAACATGTTAGACATACAATTATTATTATTATTATACACGGTTTTTATAGCACCAACAGTTTGAGCAGTGCAATGTAGAGAGGGGGGGGGGGGCAGCACAATTACAATACAGTTCAATACAATAGTTATTTATCCAAATTCACATTGCATTTTAAAGATAAAACCTTGTTGGGAGGAGCAACATATACTCTTTTTGTCCAGTTTTTCTCAACAATTGACTGTCTGCCTTTTTAAGGTTGCTCACTGGATATTAATCTACACTGCTTATCATTTAGCGTTGGGAATCAGTTTTGCCTCAAAGACAAGATGAATATTAATCAGTTATGAGACGAGTGTCTCCTTATCACTGCCTCTTGTGCTTGGTCACCCTAACACAGTGGGCCTTGGGGTAGCTCTGACTTTGAATCAAAAATGTTTCAATTTCTAATTGTTGCACATATAAATGCATCATGATTATTCTTAGCTAGAAGAGTTGTACAAAGCTATTCCCCTACTTTAAGGGCACCCTATACTGGGAGAAATACAAAGGATGCCATTGCTGGGTCCAACTATGTTAGTTGCCTAGCTGCCATGCTACTACTAAGTCACTGACCAGGAAATATGATGATCTGGAGCTGTGACCTGATCTGCTGCACAATTGTTCAAGTTAAGTGATTAACAAAGTATCATAGAGGGTAAGCATGACAGACAACTAGCATTTTTGTCATGTGTCAGTGACTTGGTACAGGTGGATTTTGGTGCAGGTAATTGTCACAGCACAGACAGTAATGCCATATACTAGGGCCTTCTCACTCGAAACCTCCCTGCAACCCAAACTGTAATCATCCTTGTAAACCCAACAATAACCATCACACTAACCCTACAGAAAACACACAGACCATCCCACATAAAGTACCTCAGGCGTTACACCTTTATCCCAGACACATAAAATAATCTTTAATTTATAACCAAACCATGAGGTACAATCAAATCTGCTCAGATACCATAGAGAGAAATGCCCAAATTATCACCCCAAGAGGGATTTCATAAAACAGGAATATAATCCAATGACAATAAACACACAGATCAGGAAAGCAGCTAACATCTCCGCAACACTATAAGCAAATAGAGAATCAGATTCCTTGATTGCTCACCTGCAACCTACCCCTAGAAGCTTTAAGAAAGCTCACAAAAGAACTCCAGGCTCGTTTTCACAAAGATGTAAGAAATATTCCCAGAATCACAACTATTAGCATATTGACAACCACCCAAACTAAGACAGCTAATTGTGTGATGTTCCCTAAACAGCCCAATACCAAATGGAACATCTTCCTGCATGCAGAAGAGATGTAAGACTTGTACACACATCTACAGCACATATAGGATACCGATATCCAGGATCACAACATACACATAGTACAGAATATAGGGTAACTTTTACTTCAGTTGCTCACATGTGGTATAGCTTATATTGTGTGCCAAATGCCCATAGAACTCTGTTTGCGAGGAAGGTCCTTCATAGGTTCAAAATTAACAACAACAAAACCCATGTCCCTGTGGTGGTGCATTTCCATAGTAGACTGTAGATCAGGGCATAAATAATCTAAGAATTATTGTACTGATAGGGAATTCAAATCAAGAAAATAGAGGTAGGAATGGGAATGTTAAAGCGGGGTTCCACCCAAATTTTGAACAATATCTGTATGTATTCTCTTCCTTGCCTAGATGCTGACATGCCGTTTAAAAAAATTTAAATCGCCGTAATTACCTTTTATTTTTCTATTCTTCTTTGCACTTCCTGGTTCTCCTCCCATGGGAGTAGGCGTGTTTCCAGCCTCTCCTAGACTCCTGGGAGCTAGTCTCAGGCTTCCCAGGATGCCACTGAGCATGTGCGGGAACGAGCGGTGAATGCTGGGAGCACAGTATTCACCACATCCAGGAAATAAATGCTTGTGGGCTTCAAATGCCCACAATGAAGATGGAAACCGCCTGCAGTGAATAATATAAGTAATTCTTTCCGACGAAATCTGACACAGGCGGATATATTACACACAATATGTGAGTATGTAATGCCGAGAAGAAAAGATAGATAGATAGGTGGACCCCCGCTTTAATTCATACACAAACTCTGGACAGGGTTCTAAATCTGGATAGCAACTTTAAGTGTTACTGGTATTTTAATTCATTTTACAACTTAAAAAAAAAAGCCTGTTTTTCTCAGGCCTTTGATGAAAACAATGGATAGTTCAAATAGACTTAATGAGGTGACAAGTTTGAGGTGACAATAGCTGTAATTGTTCTATGGACTTTTCAGAAAGACTGTCATTGAGGTGAGAATTGTGCCTGAAATCCTTATCTGTGAGTTACCGTAATTGCCCCAAAACTACCTCTAAAATCTGACCTCTTATCTCTTACAAAAGCCTGTGTCAAGAAAATGTATATGTGCATTGCTCCTCCTTGTAACTTTGTGTATAAATATATGGGTTTCTGAACCATTTTTAAATATGTAGAAAGCCTGACAAAGGAATCAAAGTTATCCCAAAAGCTTGCATCTTTGAATTAACCCTCTCTGTAACTCCATTAACTATCATACTATACTATACTCACTGACCATTCCACTAACCATTTCCATAACCCTATATGAATACAAAAAAGTGTGCAGCACTCAAATAATATAAAGACTACCTAAAAAGAATTATACTCAGTGAATCACATATGGCAGAAAAAACTTCTATATCATCGGCAGGCAACGTCTAAACTCTAATGAAGTCCCACCTTTGGGAGATAACTCGTAAGGTGGAACCACGTCTCATGACATCATCACACAACATGGAACTGATAGGGAAGTGCCGCTGTGAGTCTGCTTAGTGAGATTTCTGAGTTGATGAAGCCAGTTGCAGTGTATTTGTAACCCTTTTGATGCTGCCTGTCCTTTTATCTTATGCGAGTAATTTGGTGGTGCACATTCTTAATAAATAATTTAAGCAGTAAGCATTAGAACTGTTTTTATTTGTGTCTTACTGATGAGGAGTGGAGAAAGCGAGTTGGCTGAAGAAAGAGGAGCTCCCTTGAGCCATCTGGGTACAAACAGTCTGGACTTTCTGTGAGGAGGAGGTGGGGAGGTCTGTCTCTGTCATTTAGAGATTTGTCAATCATTCTTATGTAGACCTCCCATAACTTGGAGGTCTTCAAAGGGGTAAGCACATTATACACTAACATATGTTGGTTTGTTCATCCACACTGGTTACAAGAAGGAGTTTTTTTCGCCATGTGTTTATTTGAAGAATATCACTGAAAATCACTGTATTGAACCTTATGCACATTTTAGTGGATTCATGGTTTATTTTTTATTATTATTACACATACATTCTTTACAAAACTAAGCTTTGGGGGTCAGTATAGCGTATACGTATTTTTCTGCTATGTGATTCACTGATTCATATTATTTGAGCTCTGCACATTTTTTATATTCATATATGTTTTGGTGAGTGAATCCCATTGGGTTTTGCTGCTTGATGTAGGGGAGGTTTGTTTTAAATCATTGAACAGTAACCTAAAGTGTTAGTAAACCCATGACCCTGCATTCACTATATCTGGTCTCACACAGTACACAGAACATGGAAATGCAAATATTTTAGTACATATAAACTGCTAAATACCTTTTCTCATCAACTGTTAGCGCAGTCTGGTGACTTTTATGAGTGTCTGGTTAAAGCTTGTAGAAGGAGATTTCACTCTGCACTGACTGTCCTATCAGTATGGCAGACCCCTGACCCTCTATCTGGACAGTGCTGATTGGCCCTATGCCGATCACATGCACCCTCTTAAGAAAAAAAAAACTCTCTAACAATACACACCAAACTGAGCATGTGCAGCCTGTCTCCTGGCTCTTCATTATCAGGAAATATATTGGGGACAGTGGAAGAAGGAGAGGAACAGAGGACACAGGATCAAAGAGCCATTTTACACAATGCAGAGGATTAACCCCCTAAGTTTCACAGTGTGTATAACAAACATGCATTGCATATACAGACTGATTTTACTGTTGTGGGTTTAGTAACACTTTAAGCAGGCCATACATTAATCTTTTTTTTTTTTTTCATTCAACCAGCAGATTGAATGAAAAAAATGATTAGATTCCCCCATCCACACATTTGAGGTGGATGGGAGAATCACTCTTGCTGTACTATTGTATTTTGATGGAGGGGAACCTTCCCTCGTCATCAGACATCAATGATCAATGCTGCTGGCTATAGCCAGCAGCACTGATCATTTGAGGAAAACCCCAACAGGCTGGTTGTACACAAGTCAATCGATCAATTGACTTGTGTACAACCAGCCTGCCTATACATGGATCAAAATTCTGCTGGTCCCTGAGAACTAGCCAAATTATGATCCATGTATGGCAGCTTTAGTTTTTTTTTCAATCACCATAATCCTCTAACCCTCTATGTAATCTCAACACTAAAGCTGGCCATAGATGGCTCGAATCTCGGTCAGTACAGCAGAGACCAGCCATGGTTTGAACCATCTATAAGCAGGCTGATTGTACTCAAGTCAATCTATCGATTTTTACATGCGATCATTGCCAGCAGTATTAGCCGTTAACAATAATTACTGTGTTCTCTCTGCTCCGCTCTCCCTGCCAGGAGAACACAATCGCTCCTTAGGAGGGATGGAGGGATTCCCCCATCAGCACTGGCTGTGTTAATGGGGAAATCAAGCTATTTTTTTCCTGCAGCCCATGAATGCAGGAAAGACAAGCTATTTATCTCTTGGCTTGCCTAACTCTAATTATAATAATACCTATAACTGGAACACTAAGCCCAGGTTTACACTGACGACGGGAATGAAATCGTGCAAGTTCAGCTTCGAACTGTGCCATTGCTGGCAATTGCCGCTTATTTGGCATGCGATTTGACATGTCAAATTGCATGCCTAATCGCTCCAATGTGAACCAGTCACAGTAATTCTCCTATAACTGGAAAACAAACTGTTCCATTAACCCTTTCTATAGCTCACACTAACTAGCATACTAAAATTTTCATGTGACCCTATCACTAATGATTATGCTAACCCTCCTTGCAACTCTTGCACAAATCATTGCAACAATGTTTCCTGCAATCCTAACTCTAAGGCCTCATGCACACCGGACGTTAAAATAACGTTATAAAAACATCAGTAGCTTTGCAGTGAGTTTTTCAACTTTTTTCAACGTTTTTGCAATAGTGTTTTTTTAGCGATTATTAGTGGTTTTTAGCAGTTTTCCCCATTAGTGGTTTAGCTTTTTTTTTTTAAGAAAACATTATTTTTTTTGGGATGGATCAAAAACGTTAAAAAACGCTGGTGAGCGACTTTTTGAGCGTTTATTAACGTTTATCAGCGTTTATCAGCATTAGAACGTTATCACAGCTGAAAACGTCTCTCAGAAGTTTTGGGATTTTTTTTACTGCTCAAACGCCACTGCCCAAAACTGCTAAAAACAGCCTATGTGTGCATGGACACATAGGATAACATGATGGGGAGTTTAATGACTGTAGAAAAAAACATCTACAGCCAAAAACAGATGCTGTAAAAACATCAAAAAACGTCCAGTGTGCATGAGGCCTAACAATCACAATAATCTTTCAAGTGACCCTTATCCTAACTTTACTTGTAACCCTAAGACTAACAATAACAACATCCTCCCTGTAACTCTATATTAAAGCTGGGTATACGTGTTCACTCCTTTTTTTTTTTAACCAGCAGGTTGAATGAAAAAAAAAGTGACAGTTCCCTGCATCAACACAAGCGATTTTGATGCAAGGATCTCTCCTGCGGTGGTATTGTATTCAAATGGGGGGGGGACTCTCCCCTCCCCTTTCGGAATACACAGATCAGCACATGCAGCCATTGGCTGCAAGCTCTGACTGAATGCTTGTTTTCCAACAAGACCATTCAACCTGAAGTCAGTCATTAGACTGGCTTCTGTTGGATAGACAGCAGAACACACATACCGAAATTCGGGCCAGTTCCCACTGAACCTTCTGAATTTCAGCATGTGTGTCCCAGGCTTAACAATCACAACATCCTCCCTGTAATGCCAACATTACCATCACATGAATGTGTTTATACTAAGATGTTTTTTTTAGAACTGGTTCCTGTGTGTTCCACTGCAGTGTGATTTTCAGCCCATTCATGTGAATTGCTCAGGATCACACAAAAAGTAGTGCATGCACTACTTTTGAAAAACACGCCACACCAAATCACATGGTACCGCGGTACCATGCAATCTGGTGCCCACAAAAACACTGCACTTGCAATCTTTGTTTGGTGTGCCACTAAAAATGTACTGGCACCCACAGCAGATCGCAAAGGTAGTGCGTCTTGATCATGGTGCTGGAAATGTGTGGCGCTTTCTGGTGTAAACCGACTCTTATGCCGCGTACACACGATCGGAATTTTGGCCCGCAAAAGACCGATGAGAGTTTTTCATCGGAAAATGCGACCGTGTGTATGCACCATTGGTCTTTTGCTGGCGGAATTTCAGCCAGCAAAAGATTGAGAGCATTCTCTCAATTTAGCGGTCGGGAAAAATTCCTATCCGAAAATGCGATCGTCTGTGGCAATTCCGACGTGCAAAATCCCTACGCATGCTCGGAAACAATTCGACGCATGCTCGGAAGCATTGGACTTCATTTTCTCGTAGTGCTGTACATCACCGCGTTGACGGTCGTAATTTCAGCGAATTTTTGCGTGACCGTGTGTATGCAAGGCAAACTTGAGCGGAATCCCGTCGGAAGAGCCGGCATATCTTTTTCCGTCGAGGTCTGATCGTGTGTACGCGGCATCAGCGAATTACAGAACTGACAGACATACAAAGATTTTGTTCACAAAGTTAGAGCAATGGCACACTAAAGGTTGTCTTATCACACGTTCACATGGTGCTAGATACAGTATCAAGATATTAGCACTGTTGACAGTATCCAGCAGGGCGTGGTGAGGTAATCACATAGGACAGCTTGGAGACAGCACCACATGGAATGAACAATGTTATAACAACATATCTTTCTGATCAAAGATAAGATACCTCTGGATTCTGGAGTAGGTGGTAAATGTAGACGGGTAAACATAACAATAAGGGTTTAATGCTTGATATCAGTAAATGAATAATGATAAGAAATCTACTCGTCATCTTGATCACTGGTCTACTCCTTTTGTCTTATTAGCGAAACATGAAAGAATAGATTACCTAAGCGGAGAGAGCGTCTTTCTTTTTTCTGATAATCACAGAGGTTTGCCAACATCTTGGAAAATTTCTGTAAGGCTGGCCAGACACAGTCTGAATCTAAGCTGGTTCAGCAGGAACCGGCCGAGATTCAGATCATTATTGGGCAGGCTGAGTGTACCAAGTTGATCGATCAATCAACTTGGAGACAACCAGTCTGCTGGATTCTCTTATGATTACCGGTAGCGGCTGCCATAGCCCCTAGCGATAATCACTGTCTTCTCCTGGTGGGGATGGGCTTCCACCGCCTGCCCCCCCCCCAAGCCGTGGCTGCAGGAAATAAATTAGTGCCGTCTATGACCTGTATGGCCCGTACATACTATCAGAAAATCGTAGAAAAAATACAGCTTTCAAAGCAATTGTATAATAATCTGAATGTCAGTACACAGCTTTCATCTAAAATTATCTGAAGGGACACGAAAACTTTCCCGTACAATACCAGATTGTACGATTTTCGTCAGTACATTACTCATCTGAAAAAACAATACAATACATTACATCACTTTCAAATTTTTATTCTGTTGTACAAGAATTTTCTTACTTTAGTAACCTCTTAATTTTTGATATGGAGACAAGCATGCAAAAAAAAAGAAAAACCAGACGATCATTCGTCTGATAATCTCATCTTGTGTACCAGCCTTAAAGAAGGTGCAAATTTATTTTCTGCAACCACGGATGGGGATCTCAGACCTCTTGTGCTTCTGCTTAGGCGCTGTTGTCTTTTAGTGCAAATGAAATACATATATTAAAGAAACAGAGGAGCATTAAAGTCTCACTAAACAATATCCTTATTCTCCAAAAACAATGCATTCGCATCCACTATTTAAAGTGATACTAAAGTATCGGGTGGGGGGTTGTTTTAAAATAACAAACATGTCATACTTACCTGTTCTGTGCTGTGGTTTTTCACAGAGCAGCCAAGATCCTCCTCTTCTTGTGTCCCTCGCCGGCGCTCCTGGCCTCTCCCTCCTGCCAAGTGCCCCCACAGCAAGGAGCTTGCTATGGGGGCACCCGAGCGAAGCCACTGCTCTCTGTGTCTATTCAGACAGGGAGCCATGGCTCGGCTCTGCCCCCTCTCTCTCCTCATTGGTTCACTGATCTTGATTGACAGCAGTGGGAGCCAATGGTGCCCTGCTGCTGTCTCAGCCAATGAGGAGGTGAGTTCCGGACAGCCGGGTCTCTTGTGCAACATCGCTGGATCAAGAAGGGGCTCAGGTAAGTATTAGGGGGGTTGAGGGAAGCTGCTGCACAGAAGGTTTTTTGTCTTAATGCATAGAATGTATGAAGATAAAAAAAAAAACTTCTGACTTTAGAAACACTTTAATGGCCCTGTAATCTTTTTTTCATGAATTTGTTTCTACTGTGTTCCCCTGCTGTCAGATTTCAATAGCCCAGCGGGAAGAATTCCCCCATCCACATTGAATGTGTGGATGGGGGAATTGGCTGATCTTTTTTTCATTTAACCCACTGGTTGATTGAAACAAAGTGAATTGTGTATGGCCAGCTTAAGCACATATCTTGACATAGTGGGCGGGGAAATTTATAAAAAGTGTCCAAAGCAAAATTTGACTCATCTTTTTCTGAACCGGAGCTCAGCCAATCAGCTTTTAAATTTTCATGTTTTAAAAAAATAGAAAAAATAATGGAATAATAGGAGCAGATTGGTTGCTATGGCCAATGGTACCGGGTAAGATAGAACTTGTTTCTACAACTTTTTATTAACTCCCCTTTTGGGTTGATTTTATTAAAGGAGTAAAGCGTTTTCACGTAGATTAGTAAATGAGGTTTGCTGACTTCAGTCATCCAATCCTGTACAAGCAAACATCCTGTTTTTTTTATTTTCTATGCACATGGTAAGGTATTTTTTATACATAGTAAATCTCCACTTAGCTTCTTCTTAGGTTAAATTAAAATTTACATTTTGTTCTTCTGCTGATTGGAAAGCTTTAGCTCTGATTCTGATTAGGGGACCAGACCTCTGCAAAGAGACTGCTGCTTCCACCCAGAGAGCAGAGGTTCCCCTCCGCAGCTGCTAGAAGGGGCAGGCATTTTTATTTTTATAATAAAAAAATAAACTGTAGGATTGTTGAACTTTTTTTTTTTTTAATGCACCTAGAATGTATGTAGTAAATATGCAGATAATAGCAAAATATTTAGGTATGTGTCCTAACAAGCTATATAGGGCAAAATCTATAGTGTACACACTTGTTTAAATTCATGTTTAACCCCTTACAGCTGTCTCCTGCTTGCCCTTTAAGGGGATCTTGAAGTAGAACTAAACAGTTTCTGAGCACATAACTAATAACACATTTTAGTTCACTTTTAATTTTCAAAGCAAACTCATCTATCCATCTGACTCTATTCTTTACTTTGATTATTAATTACATTGCCCCCCCCCCCCCCCCTCCAGCATTTCTTGCCATGGCCATCTTAAGTAAGGGCAGATGATTCATGTACCATTTTCTTCCTTGAATCCATCTTCCCTTAGGTCAGGCATGTATTCGGGAGGATGTACTTAGACTCCTAGGATATATCACATTTTGATCTAAGACAGAAACCAAAAAAAGCAACTGAAGACATTTTTTAAAAAAAGGTTAAAACAAGAAAATAAAATATATCTTCCTATCCACAGAATTTACTAAGGGTAGCAGCAAAAGGATTAAAAATTGTTAATATTGATTGAGATTTTGGTTCCGCTTTAATGCCAGAAGTTTTTCCTGGGCTTGCTGATCGTGTGATTGGCCGTCACAGTGATCATGGGATCAGAACTTGCCTTACTGGCTCCTGATTGTAAATACTGACCTAGAGCTGTCAGTGACAAGTGAGCAAGCTCCAGGGTTGTCAAACTCACGCTGCATTTTTTACTAACACAAAACATGGGAAATTTACTGACAGCACACATTTTTTACTGGCAACCTGAAAAATGGCAGGACCCCTATTAAAAACTAAGACAATCGATATTTGAACAGTATAAAGACAATATGGAAACACTGACCATACACATAACAAGTAATTTGCCTGATTTACACTTACAAAAGTCGACACAGCATGACAAATTCTCAGCACCTGATATTAATGGACAGTTGTAAAAGTCACAGATTTAATGTGGCAGCATGGTGTTGGAGCCCACCACAGTTCTGCCACATACACTATATTACCAAAAGTCCTGGGACACCTGCTTTTACAGGCACATGAACTTTAATGGCATCCCAGTCTTAGTCCGTAGGGTTTAATATTGAGTTGCCCCCCCCCCCCCCCCCCCTTTGCAGCTATAATAGCTTCAACTCTTCTGGAAAGGCTGTCCACAAGGTTTAAGAGTGTGTCTATGGGAATGTTTGGCCATTCTTTCAAAGACACATTTGTGAGGTCAGGCACTGATGTTGGATGAGAAGTCCTGGCTCGCAGTCTTCGATCAAATTAATCCCAAAGGTGTTCTATCAGGTTGAGGTCAGGACTCTTTGCAGGCCAGTCAAGTTCCTCCACCCCAAACTGTTCTCACAAAGTTGAGAGCATGAAATTGACCAAAATGTCTTGGTATGCTGACACCTTAAGAGTTCCCTTCACTGGAACTAAGCGGCCAAGCCCAACCCCTGAAAAACAACCCCACACCATAATCCCCCTACACCAAATGATTTGGACTAGTGCACAAAGCAACGTCCATAAAGACATGGATGAGTGAGTTTGGGGTGAAGGAACTTGACTGGCCTGCATAGAGTCCTGATCTCAACCCGATAGAACACCTTTGTGATGATTTAGAGCAGAGACTGAGAGCCAGGCCTTCTCGTTCAACATCAGTGCCTGACCTCACAAATGCAATTTTGGAAGAATGGCCACATATTTCCATAGACACTCCTAAACCTTGTGGTCAGCCTTCCCAGAAGAACTGAAGTTGTTATAGCTGCAAAGGATGGGCCAACTCAATATTGAACCCTACGGACTAATGCCCCAAACACATGGTCGGATTTTCCAACGGAAAATGTGTGATAGGATCTTTTTGTCGGAAATTCCGACCGTGTGTGGGCTCCATCACACATTTTCCATCAGATTTTCCGACACACAAAGTTTGAGAGCAGGCTATAAAATTTTCCGACAACAAAATACGTTGTCGGAATTTCAGATCGTGTGTACACAAATCCGACGGACAAAGTGCCACGCATGCTCAGAATAAATTAAGAGATGAAAGCTATTGGCTACTGCCCCGTTTATAGTCCCAACGTACGTGTTTTACGTCACCGCGTTCAGAATGATCGGATTTTCCGACAACTTTGTGTGACCGTGTGTATGCAAGACAAGTTTGAACCAACATCCGTCGGAAAAAATCCATGGGTTTTGTTCTCGGAATGTCCAATCAATGTCCGACCGTGTGTACGGGGCATTAGACTGGGATGCCATTAAAGTTCATGTGCGTGTAAAGACAGGCGTCCTAATACTTTTGATAATATGGTGTAGATGGGTATGGCCAATGGAAACAGGTTAATGGTCAACATGCTGAATGAAGACCAGCCTTGTCTTAACTGCAGTAGTCAAGTAGTTGAACAAGTAGATAACATTCCAACTGATTTGCATATTTTTTGACCTGGTTATGAATTGCACCAGCTACATTATGTCACATGATATTTATACTATGACAAGAGTTGCACAAAGTGGTTTACTGAGAAAACAACATTCTCCTCTATGAATAGTTTCAATTATTCAGGGAGGTTTGGGGGAATTCCACTGCAACAATTGATGAATAACTGTTCAGATGTTTACAGATTGATATCAACATTTGAAACACAACAACATTTTTTGCAGTTCTTTTCATTTAATTCTCCCTTTGTCATAAAACCAATTATTTGAAGTTTAGAGGGGAACTCCTTTAAAAATAAATTTCTGTTTTTGATGGGGGAGGGTTAGAACGTCTGTCAGCTGATCTCTTATTGAGTTTTTTGTTACTGTTCAGGTTCACTTTAGGAAATGATCACTCCTGAGCAGTCACCAAGCCAGGAAGTGTGGGAATTCATGGCAGCAAGGACCCAGGAAGCAAAAAAGCACTTTATTCAATAGTGAGTTGGAGGTGAAGTTGGGTCTTCTTTACAGCGCCGGACTTCCTTCGCTACACGAGTTAACTGCTTCAGGTCTAACATTGAATTATATAGAAAAAGTCCTGATATGTGCCAAACCCTTTCTGTTCTCTTCTCCATTCACAATACATTGTTTTCACTGAATGGAACACATTCTGAGTGTCAGAGGGGATACTGTCATTCATCTATCTTTCCCACATTCACAGAATGTGTTGCATTCTTTAAAAACAATGCAAATACATTTGTCCATGGAGGAGGAGGGAGAAAGATGTCCATCACAATGCTTTTAAAGCACTACAGTGATAGATTTTGCTGGATTCACTGAAGAGAAATTTTGTAAAGTAAACCTGGCCATAGATCGATCGAAATTCGGCCAGTTCAGCAGCTGAGGTATTCTGGGGTCGTGTGCAGGCGGGGCACACATAAAAGACACCCCTGGACACAGGAAACCAGGTAGCTGGTATTAATGATAAGAAAAATGATGTGCCAGTAAGTACCACCTAGAATGAAAAAATGCATGATCACTATGTCAGTCCTGGTGGATGGAAAGAAAAACATAAAAATAAAAATAACCACAACATACAAAGCCATTCACAACTCTGCCCCGAGCTACATCACTAATCTTGTCTCCAAATATCACCCAAATCGACCTCTCTGCTCTTCTCAAGACCTCCTACTCTCAAGCTCTCTAGTCTCCCTCTCTCATGCTCCTCTCCAGGATTTCTCCAGAGCCTCTCCCATCCTCTGGAACTCGCTACCTCTACCTGTCCGGCTATCCTCTACTCTTGCTACCTTCAGGCGATCCCTGAAAACTCATCTCTTCAGAAAAGCCTATCACGTCTCTAACTAATCTTTTACCACTTCCATCAGCTCATTCCCCACAGTTACAACCTTTTGTACCACCTGCCCCACCCTATTAGATTGTAAGCTCTTCTGAGCAGGGCCCTCTTAATCCTCCTGTATTTTATTGTTATATAACTGTATTGTCTCCCTTTTATATTGTAAAGCGCTGCGTAAACTGTTGGCGCTATATAAATCCTGTATAATAATAATAATGTTCTTATTTGATAAAATAAAAAAAATGTATGGTGGAAAAAAAAAGAATATAAGAGCGCAGTTCTTAAACATCAACCTCCTTCTTAAACCTCAAAAAGATCCATCTATGACCAACTCAAGGAGCAGTTTGCAAGACATGAAATCTACTTCATTACAGCTAGCAAGTTATGTGACTAAAACTATACCATAAAAAGAAAAAGAATTCTAACTAAGCTTCAGTTTTAACAATTCACTACACAGACTTATATAAGCATAAGTTTCAAAACGTGTACAACCAGATACTATATCAGAGGATCTGTACAATTGGGTAGGCCCTAAATTCTTCTGGTCAACCTGGAGGCATTATCAAAATAATATATTTTAAAGTTTATTTATGTTCCAATGTTTTCAGGACCCATGCCCATGAATTGCCTTTGGTCTCTACTCTTTAAATTCAATTTAAAATCTTTAAATTCATAGAATATACATTGTCACATAAAAGATCTAGGAAATAATTTCAGATATTAACCACTTCCGGACCGCCGCACGCTGATATACGTCCTAAATTTGAAGAGGAATATCTTTGTTATGGCAGCAGCTAGCTGCCATAACCTCGGTATCCTCTACTTTGGCCGGAGGTCCGGTTTCTGATAATAGTGGTCTCTTCGGCAGATTCGCCGCAAGATCACTTTTATCAGCGGCAGGAGAGGCCCCCCTCCCGCTGCCCTCCGCCGCTTATAGGAGCCGTTGGCAGCAGCGGAGGCGATCGAGTCCTTCTGCTGGCTGGGTATGGAGACGAGTGAGGGGAAGATGGCCCCCACCCGTCTCCATAGCCCCCTAAAGGGACTTTTTTTTTTTTTTTCAAATGACAACATTTTTTTTTTGCATTTTTGTGTAAATATGAAACCTGAGGTATTTTTGACCCCACATCTCATATTTAAGAGGTCCTGTCATGCTTTTTTTCTATTACAAGGGATGTTTACATTACAGCGTTGTCATACTACTGAAATTGAGTATGGCCTGTTATATGTGTCATAACCATTACCAAAATGTTCACAAACTTTTTTTCATGTTTGTAAAGAAAATCTATTCTTCCTGTGATTTTGTCTACTATATGGATTATTACAGCGGCTAAGTGGTTAGTGCTTTCACCTAGCAGCACTAAGGTTGTTAGTTTGAATCCCAATCATGGTACTACTTGCCTGGAGTTTGCATGTTCTCCCTGTGCCTGCGTTGGTTTCCTCCCACAGTCCAAAGACATGCTGGTAGGTTAAATGGCTCCAGTCTAAATTGGCCACAGTATTTGTATGTATGAATGTGAGTTAGGGATCTTAGATTGTTTGCTCCTTGAGGTCAGGAACTGATGTGAATGTACATATATATATATGTATATATAAATACAAAAAAAACCTGACTGTGATTTCAATGCCTTACCACTCTACCCAAAATTAAAAAAAAGATTTTGCTTTAGAAACACTTTAAGTGATATTATGTTCCGATTGGTTGAAGTTCACTAACAATTTAACCAATCAGATTTACCTTGCTGTAGTCAGTGTGTCAATCAGTAAAACAATAATTGTGATTGGTCTAGCTAAAGTACTGCATAATATACTATATGTTTAACTTTACCTTGTTCACCCACCCAGCCTATCAATCTACTAAGCTTGCAGTTGGCAGTGTGCCAAGTCCATTTTGAGATGAGCTTTTTGGTGTGTTTTTTTGCACTTATTGTTACTCTCCATTAATGGATCACAGATAAATCTGTTGTTTTTTTCGATCAGCCAGGGGGTTGATAAAAAAAAAAAACTGCATGGACTCCCCCATTCAAGGTGGATGGATCCTTCCTACTGTGCTATTGTATTCTGACAGCAGGAACTCCTCCACTGATCGAACACACATTTTCCAATAAGCTCTCTAGTGATCGACTTCTCATGAATAGAAATGGCCCTAGATGGATCAAAATTCGGCCAGTCCCTGCTGGACTGGACAAATGTTGATCCATCTATGACCAGCTTTAAGTGGTTTAAAACCTTCACCTATACCCAGTGAAGTAACAAGCATCAGCTGATGTACAGAGATGAAACAAATCCTCCAACATAATTTTGTACCTGTTTATCTAAAGCCGATCAGTTCAAGGTCCAGAATTCAGAGCTTGTCTGATCTTTTAGAATTCAGAGGGCGTGGATATGAAGTCTCACACTGCAGATCTCAGTGGGGGCAGTTCTGAGCCCTGATTGGTGATAAGGGACACAAATCTCATCACAGTACATGGAGAACATGCACTGCTAAGGATATCAGTCACAGGCTGTATGCTAGTACTCCCCACCCTCTCACCTTTTTATCTCTTGAAGAAAACCATTCAGAAGTGATTTATGCTGATAACAGAGAAAGGAGGCAGCAGAGAGAAATCTCACCCAGTGCTTTAGAAAAAGACAAGTACACACTATGGAAGAATATGCTTTGTTCATATTTCATGTCTGAGGTGTACAACCACAAGTATCATTCTAAAGCACATGATTTTTCCTTGCACTGAAGGCGGTCAGATAAGTCAACTCTGACTGCCCTTTAATATTTACAGACGCCTTCAAAGTAAAGTGAACTATGAAGGCTGCCATTGCTAGCCTCACTCTGAAAATGCTAGTTGTTTGGCCTTTGATGCCTTTAGTAACACACATGGAACAGGCGAGCAACTCGGGTATTTGAAACATTTCACAATGTGTTATCTCTATTCTTTTTCTGGGTGAGTGACAGAAATAATTGAAGGAAAATCATCAGCATGATACATAGACAGTATTTCTAGAAAGAAATGTCAGCCATGAAAATCTACATATATCTCTCATAGTCATGCATTGGACATGTGGTTGCCAAAAAACAGTCCACTGGTGGACTGGTGGAATGAAAAAACTGCTTTTTGTAGCCCCATTGACCTAAATAAGCATGTATCCCATGCAGTGTGGAGACAGCCCCATTGCAAGGGAGCGTTTTTCCTTTCCCTGGAGACAGGCTTTAAAGTATTGAAGCAAAGGCATCAGTATTAGAGCCAGACAATTAGCATTTCAGAAGTAGATGTTAGTAATAATAGCCTCCATATATATGTCATGTTTTTATATAAGTTGATCTCCTTTATAATAATCTAGAAAAACAAATTCATACTACAATTTTTCTTTCAAGTGCATCTAGTTTCCGTTAACCATTATTTTCCTCTCCAGAGCTGGCTAGATCATACTTGACAGCTATAAGAACTTTTATTATTATTTCTTTAGTCCTAAACATCCTGAAGAAAACAGTGGCTGACACCTGAACGGTTAAACACTAGGAGATTCTGGGGGGGTCCTATAGTCCTTCTTATACGGTATGAAGTATTTATCATAGGGTACGATCGGCCATTAGTAAGGAAATCTGAATGGACACACGAACAAAGAGTAAACTAATGGGTTGCATTTAGAAACATGCTTGACTTACTTGGTTAAATTAGAGTTAAGTTTTAGGCTCCATGCACACTGGCTTAAAAATTGCTGCTTCTACAAGAGTTGTGTGTTTAGCCTGTAGAAGAAGCTCAATGTTATCCTATGCACATGCACATTAGGATGATTACAGGCATATTTTGAGCTCAACGTTTAGAGGCAGGAAAAAAACCCTTCTGGTTTGTGTTTCTGACTGGAGCTTACTGGCAGAAAAAAACGCAAAACTCTCCTAAACTCATCTAAACTTTGTACAAAAAACTCTCTATATGAGCTTTTTTTACTGCCAAGGGAACTGGCATTTTTTTTAAGCCCAGCGTGCATGGAGCCTTAAAGTGTATGTATTATTTTAAAAAGCCAGCCTCGTTATTAAAGAATTGTTGTATAGTAAATTGATTTAGGCAACTTTTTCTCAACTGGCTTTTGATAGGATGAAAAAAAGATCTGTCATCCACCAACCTGGAAAAATGGCGATCCCTTGGGATAAAAAAAATTGAATTGATACACCATTGTTCTTTTGATCAAGCAGATAAGCTTTGGTTTATGGCCTGCGGAAGCTCTCACATGAAGTCCTGGCATGGACAAATCTTACCCAGAACAAGGAGCCCGATTTTAAAAACCTTGGAGTCAGCACTACACAACCTGCGTATTACTACAGTATCTCACAAAAGTGAGTACACCCCTCACATGTTTGTAAATATTTTATTATATCTTTTCATGTGACAACTCTGAAGAAATGACACTTTGCTACAATGTAAAGTAGTGAGTGTACAGCTTAAATTTGTAAATGTGCTGTCCCCTTAAAATACCTCAGCACACAGCCATTAATGTCTAAACCACTGGCAACAAAAGTGAGTACACCCCTAAGTGAAAATGTCCAAATTGGGCCCAAAGTGTCAATATTTTGTTTGGCCACCATTATTTTCCAGCACTGCCTTCACCCTCTTGGGCAAGGAGTTCACCAGAGCTTCCCTGGAGTCCTCTTCCACTCCTCCATGACGACATCACGGAGCTTGTGGATGTTAGAGACCTTGCGCTCCTCCACCACCTGTTTGAGGATGCCCCACAGATGCTCAATTTTGTTTAGGTGTTTAGGTCTGGAAACATGCTTGGCCAGTCCATCACCTTTACCCTCAGTTTCTTTAGCAAGGCAGTGGTCATCTTGGAGGTGTTTTTGGGGTAGTTATCATGTTGGAATACTGCCCTGTGGCCCAGTCTCCGAAGGGAGGGGAGCATGCTCTGCTTCAGTATGTCACAGTACATGTTGGCATTCATGGTTCCCTCAATGAACTGTAGCTCTTCAGTGTCGGCAGCACTCATGCAGCCCCAGACCATAACACTCCCACCACCAATGTTGACTGTAGGCAAGACACACTTGTCTTTGTACTCCTCACCTGGTTGCTGCCACAAACGCTTGACACCATCTGAACCAAATAAGTTTATCTTGGTCTCATCAGACCACAGGACATGGTTCCAGTAATCCATGTCCTTAGTTTGCATTTCTTCAGCAAACTGTTTGTGGGCTTTCTTGTGCATCATCTTTAGAAGAGGCTTCAACCTCTGGATATGACGCTGAGCACATGCACTCAACTTCTTTGGTCAACCATGGCAAGGCCTGTTCTGAGTGGAATCTGTCCTGTTAAACCACTGTATGGTCTTGGCCACCGTGCTGCAGCTCAGTTTCAGGGTCTTGGCAATCTTCTTATAGCCTAGGCCAATTCTTTTTTCAGATCCTCAGAGAGTTCTATGAGATGCCATGTTGAACTTCCAGTGACCAGTATGAGAGAGTGAGAGCGATAACACCAAATTTAACACACCTGCTTCCCATTCGCACCTGAGACCTTGTAACACTAACGAGTCACATGACACCGGGGGAGGGAAAATGGCTAATTGGGCCCAATTTGGACATTTTCACTTAGGGGTTTACTCACTTTTGTTGCCAGCGGTCTAGACATTAATGGCTGTGTGTTGAGACAGCAAATTAATACTGTTATACAAGCTGTACACTCACTACTTTACATTGTAGCAAAGTGTCATTTATTCAGTGTTGTCACATGAAAAGATAGAATAAAATATTTACAAAATGTGAGGGGTGTACTCGCTTTTGTGACATACTGTATATAGGTAGCTGAACAATGAAAACCTAAAGTGGAAGTCTAGGCTATTATTAACTAAGCTTAAAGTGGTTGTAAAGCCTTAAGGTTTTTCACCTTAAAAACATTCAGCTCCCTCCCAGAGCCCCCCTTTTTCTTACCTAAGCCCAATCTGATCCTACAATGTGCACGAGCGCAGCTGTTCCAGCCTTTTTTTACCAATTGTTCCTGCTGCCATCGATCTCTGCAATGAGGAGAGTCAGTGGGACTCGGGAGCGAGCCTGCATGGGTGCCCCCCATGGAAAGCGACTTACCATGGGGGCACCCGATGAAGAGGAGGGGCCTGGAGCGCCGACAGAGGACCCCAAAAGAAGAGGATCAGGGCAGCTTTGTGCAAAACCATTGCATAGAGTAGGTAAGTGGAACATGTTTGGTATTTTTATTTTAAAAAATTTAAAGGTTTAGTATCACTTTAAAACTGCTTCCTAATCCCTGTCTTAACCCTATAACAACTACCCTGTAGAAGGAAGATATTACCTGTTCGTAGAGTACTCCACTCTGGTTATGTAATCGGCTCACAGAGGCCAGCTTCAGGGGAGAGGAGGAACAGCCCTATGTGTAATGTCACCACCCAGGCATTACAGCCGTTGTCGCTTTATTCTCTCCCCTGAAGCTTTACACTGGGGTGATTATGTGACTGGACCAGAGCACTCTGTGAATAGGTAAGCGCTTATGCATTAATCTCTGTGAATAGGTAAGCTCTGTGAATAGGTAAGTATAAGCATCTTTATTCCACAGGGTAGTTAGAATAGGAGTTACAGGGGGGGGGGGGGGGGCTGGGAGCAGATTTAAGCTTAGTTAGCAATAGCCTGTGCGTCTAATTTAAGCAACAGTTTAAAGAAACATTTGTCCTCTTAATTTTGATAAGTCTTTATTTTAACTTCACAATAAAAAAAATGACTTTTAGGGTTATTCACATGGGCTGATGAAGGAAGCAATTGGATCTTCCAAAACGCGCTCTATTTCCACACGGTGTACCCCCACCTCTGATGTTTGCACTGAGCAATCAGGATCCCCCCCCCCCCCCATGGCAGTTTACGCTGCTGGACATTTCCACCTGTCAGCGGCACATAAACACTTTGACTGCACTCTCTGCTACTTGTTATATCCACCTGACAGGAATCCCTACCATCTATCCATCCATCTGGGATAAGGGACCACTATAGGCCCTGGTAAGCTTGTTTTCTGCAACATCATGTGAGTGCAACTGTTTTATGTGGTTTTACCATTTATAAAAAACTGACATATTACACTATCTGGGCTCTTGGCGCTTCTCCCCCTCCCTGTTTTACAACAAGACCCTTACACTGTGGACAGGCCAGTTGTTTATGCTTCCCTGGGTGCCAGGTGCTGCATGCAGGCAGCCCATTCAAGTCTATGAAGATGTAGCTGCACTGACACAACTACTTGCCCTTATGTGAAAGGCCTGTGGCTGCATGCTCCTGATCCCAGGTAGAGTGTGTGCTCGGATATCTTAAGGCAGCTGCCTATATTGTACACAACGCTGGTTTTACCTGTACTAATGTAAGTGCAATACTTTATATTAAGCAAACCTTTTGGGATTTTACACTATCTGGCGTCTGTTTCATTTTATGATCATTCTGATCGTGGGGTGGATGGAGCTTGGTTTGAATATCCCGCTTATGCCCTGTTTGATCTGAGGACACATCTCAAGTTGATGACCCCTGCATAGATTGTTACATCAAGCCTGTTTGACCCTTCATAATAAAGGGTCCGGGCTCTCTGGTAAGAGTCTATATTGCCTGCGGTGACGGTGCACACACGAGGTGGAGGTTTTCTTTTTTGGATTCAACTACTTATCACAGATTTGTGTTTTCTACAGTTGGATTTAATAACCAAATATGATATTTTTGTTTAGCGCATAATTTTTTTCCTTATTTTTTTCTACATGTTGTTTATTGTGATTATATCTCACTTTTGTGGTGCCGCTAGGAAAATTTACACTGTAATAGTGGTGATTGACATGATTTATTTTTATGTTTTTACACATACGCAGTATTCTTCCTTTATTTAAGAAGGTGTTCAGGGCAGCTCACCTGCTCTGGTATTTTCTGATCCTAGTGTCAGAACTGTTGGTTTGTTGCATTCTGGCACCAGGAACTGTAATAACAGTACTCAGCATCTGATACACCCTGATAAGGAAATTCAAGAAAATCATAGGATTTATTTCAGAACGCCAGTTAGCTGGAGGGGCAGACTTCCCTATGGGTGCCCCAGCAAGGAAGAGCCAGAGGCTGCTAGCAGGTTTTGGCAAAAGGATGATGCAAGGGGTAGGAGCGAGCAGGGCCAGGCTTCCAGGGTGTAATATCCTAAATGGTGGGATGAGTGTAAGAGCGCTAATTCCCATCTCTCTCAGCCCTTAGTGACACAGTTGGCAAAGAGGTTTTTTCAGTATCCAAGGCAAGCTAGCACCCGGGAATTGTCCAGCCCTGTAATATTATGTGTGCCTGTTGCATGGAAAAAGTCTGATCTTTCTCAAACAAATAATTATAAGTTTGGGTTGTATAGATGTCAATTCCCAATAAACAATCTGTTGTTAACTTGACATGCATATCCACTAATCAGTGCACGTCAGGTTATCTGAAAATGACTTCCTTTGAGGTAGTACCACATGGCACTGGGTTATCGATACTTATCTGTGCTTTATTAGCATGAAAGATGAATAGAAAGATGAACAGCACAGTGCATGAAAAAGATTCATGCCTTCCAGTGCTAATGCTCCTGCAGGTTCTGCCACCTGTATCTGCCAATCATTGCATGCAAGAAAATGTATTATCATTTTCTAAAACTATTTACAAAATCTATGAATGGATAAAGATAATAATTACAAAACTGTCAAAACTAAATATTTTTATTGGGGTGGATAAGCATGCACTTCTTTTTACACAGAATGAAGTATGTGGCCCAAATATGATCTAGACTATTGCTCTAATTTCCATATGGAGTTTTGCTTGAGTCAATAAAATCAAACATCACAGTGTTGATGTACACAGAATAAACATAATTTGCTTATCTCTGAAACTGTAGCTAGGTTCCCTGAAAGGATAATATGGCACATATGTAGAGCTGGTAGATTTACAATCTACCACAGATTAGGTAAATTTAGTAAACTGTGTTTTAGGAAGGTTAAAAGGTCGCCTCTGTTCCAGCTTGGCTGACGTTGTGTGTGCTTCCGTGCTGACCGGTGGGTGTCACTGTTACCATTGGTCAGTGTTGGAAGGGCACTGTGTCGAAGTGTATAGATGCTCCTCTGTCTCGGAGACAAGCTCGATGGAGGTGGTAGTCCGAGTTGCATTCTGAGAAGGGGGTATTTATGGGATAGACGCCATGTTCTAGGGTTGTTTTACAGCCACCTGCTGGCCCTCCTGGCCGACAGGTATGCGTTAAGGAGCTACCTCGTGGTCCTCCGATCGGGAGGCCCACAATGCTACGGCACAGGGGTAGGTCCAGAGGCTTGTCTGGGGCCTACCACCGCGGCCGTGGAATGGTCCTGAGTTGTTGGTCCTGTGTAACGAAGCTGGACAGCCGAGGAGATCCCAGGGGAAGACCCGTCTTGGAGAGATCACGCAGCGTGCTGGTCTATAGAGGGGCCTGGTGACTCGGTTGCAGGACGTATCCAATAGAAGTAATTATACAGCATAGTGTCACTGGTTCAGCTTAAAGGTTCAGGCACTGTGACTGACTGTTCACTGCAGAAGATCTGATACATCCTGTGGCAGAGGATCGTGCAGGTTTACTCCCCCCCCAAGTAAGTCTGTGGCAGAGACTTTAGGTTCATGCTGCGTACTGGCTGCTAGACCGGTGAGAGAGGCCTATCCAGACGAGCAAAGAGTGCGTCCCATGAGGGGAATGCATTTCACATAATTATCTGAATTCTACCGGGACATTTGTCGCTAAGATTTTGCAAGAAGATATTTGACTTTCTCCTGAAGGTTTCCTTTTCCATCTCTTTCCTGCTACTTCCTAAAGTTTGACTGTTTAATAAAGCATTGAAAACGTACTCCAGTGTTGGTGCGTGTGTCGTTCAGCAGTAAACTCAACGGAACCCATAGACCTGGTGCCGGTGAAACAGAGGGAAGCAAAGTGAAGGTAACAGGCCCGCTTAAACCAGCAGCTCCACCGTGAGTTAGTGCTACACATACAAAAGACAAAACCCTAGCACCTATGTGATGTGTTCTGAAGTATTACAAATGGAATAGTGAAAATGTGGAATTAACACAAAAAAGCAAAAAACATCACAACAAAGTATTGGCAGTGTATGAGCGTGAGGAAGATAAAAACATTTAAATATAGAGTAGTTATAGAAGTAAAATAAATGCCTTATGCTGGCCATAGACAGAGTCAAAATTTGGTTAATTTTGAACATGGCAGTCAGTTTGAAATCAATTTTTGATTTTCAGTTGTTGCGCCACCCCCGAAGGAGTCGCTTGGCGAATTTGGATTCTCTTAATTTCCGCCTCAACTCCAAGAATGACCTCAGCCCCTCTGACACACCTGGTTAAATAAAATTACTGCAGACACATTAAAGTACACATGTGGTAAACACCATTATCCTGGCTGTGGATTATCACCAAAAATAGACACAAACCTGGTAGTGATAAACAAGTTGAATATATTAGCACAGTTTAAAGTATATGGAAACTTACTACACTGTTAAACCTTGCTACAAATAACTAATACATGAGAAAAGACAACCTTCAATATTTAGCAACTGCAGGTATAGAAAGGGCAGCAATCTATATGCCCTTAACAAAGGCGCTGAGAGGGAGGAGAGAAAACTTGTCAACTTCTCAGCTCCTTCTGGGCTGCAAACATCTTTGAGAGGCAAACACACAATGAAAAGAAAAGGGTTACACAAGTACAGTAAGCACAGTTCTGTAATGTTGCAGGTCCTGAGGTGAAGAATACTAGTGTCTTCTGCTAGCAAACAGTGGGGCCCTTGTTTTAAGAGTAGGTTTAAACAAGTTTGAATGGAGCAGTAATCCTCTAGAATGTTCCGTTAGGTAGAGATTTAAAAGGGCAAACTACTAGAGATGGCAGTTTCAAACAAGCATCCCGTGACACTAAAAAGCAGGGTTCTCAAACTGGTGGCCCTCCAGCTGTTGCAGAACTACAAGTCCCATCATGCCTCTGGCTGAGGGAGTCATGCTTGTAACTGTCAGCCTTGCAATGCCTCATGTGACTTGTAGTTTCGCAAATGCTGGAGGGCTGCCAGTTTGAGACCCCTGCTAAAAAGGGAAATTGGTGTCTGCATGCAGTGTTAGTATGGTGTCAAGAAGGATGTTGGGTTTACACCCGCTCACCAGTCCTCTGTGCGATGACACAACAATAGTCCCAGCTTGGCTTTCTCCCCCTCTGATGCTGCCAGAGTCTCTCTCTTTGTCTCCTCAGTCTCAGTGGTTTTCCTCACACCTGTCACCTCACCACACTCTCTCTCTTTCTCCCTCTCTCTCTCCTCAGACTGCTCACCTTATTCTCCTCACAGACTCTTTTTCCCAGGCTTCAGGTTATTGAACCATTTTTACAGTTTGGCAGGGTGCTTTATCCTGCTGAAAAAGGCCACTTCCATCAGGGAATATAATTTCCATGAAGTAGTGTACTTGATCAGCAACTATGTTTAGGTAGGTGGTACGTGTCAAATAACACCCACATGAATGGCGAGGCCCAATGGTTTGCAGCAGAACATTGCCCATAGCATCATACTTCCTCCACAGGGTTGCCATTTTCTCTTGGTGCATGCTTGTGCCATCCCTTCTCCAAGGAAGAGACACACATGCACCCAGCCATCTACATGGTGTATAAGAAAACATGATTAATCGGATCAGGTCACCTTCTTCCATTGCTCTGTGGTCCAATTCTGATGGTCGTGTGCCTATTGTAGACGCTTTTGGCTGTGGATAGAGGTCAGAATGGCCACCCTGACCGGTCTGTGGCTACACAGCCCCATACACAACAAAAACTGTGATGTCCATTTTTTTTTTTCAACACATCACCTTCAGGGACAACATGTGTACTTGCTGCATAATATATCCCACCAACTTTGAAATGCCATTATAACGAGATAATTAATTTTATTCACTTAACCTGTCAGTGGGCATAACGTTATTGCTTGGTGTATATACTGTATATATATATATATATATATATATATATATATATATATATATATATATATACACACACTTCTGTGCAAACATTTTAGGCAGGTGTGAAAAATGCAGTAAAACTAAAATGCTTTCAGAAAAAGAAGTGTTAATAGTTTATTTTTATCAATTGACAAAATGGAAAGTAAATGAATAGCAGAGAAATTCAAATCAAATCAATATTCAGGGTGACCACCCTTTGCTTTCAAAACAGCATGAATTCTTCTAGATACACCTGAACATAGTTTTTGAAGGAACTTGGCAGGTAAGTTGTTCCAAACATCTTGGAGCCTGTGAAAGAAGGCTGTCTCATATCTTCTGTCTCTTCATCTAATCCCAGACACACTCAATAATGTTGAGATAAGGGCATTTTGGGGGCCAAGCCATCACTTCCAGGACTCCTTGTTCTTCTTTACCCTGAAGATATTTCTTAATGACATTGGCTGTATGTTTTGGGTCGTTTGGGGTCGTTGTCCTGAGCAGAATATATTTGGGGCCAATCACATGCCTCCCTGATGTTATGGTATGGCATCTGCCTGTATTTCTCAGCATTAAGGACTCCATTGATCCTGACAAAATCTCTAACTCCATGTGCAGAAATGCAGCCCCAAACTTTCAGGGAACCTCCACCATGCTTCACTGTTGTCTGCAGACACTTATTATTGTACTACTTTCCATCCCTTTGGCATACAAACTACCTCCTGCTACAGCCAAATACAGTATTTCACATTTTGACTCATCAGTCTAGAGCACCTGCTGTCATTTTTCTGCACCCCAGTTCCTATATTTTCATGCATAGTTGAGTCGCTTTCCACATCAGAGGTATGGCTTTTTTGGCCACAATTTTTCAATGAAGACCACCTCTGGCCAGACTTTTCCAGGCAGCAGATGGGTGTACCTGGGTCCCACTGATTTCCACAAGTTCTGTGCTGATGGCACTACTGGACATCTTTCAATGTCAAAGGGAAGGAAGCATGACGTGCTTCCATCTTCTGCATTAAGTTTCTTTGGCCAACCCCTGCATCTATGGTCCCCAACATGGCCGTTTGTGCTTCTTCAAAAGAGCCTAAACAGCACGACTTAAAAACCCAGTCTGCTTTGAAATATTTGTCTGGGAGAAATCTTACTGATGCAGTATGACTACCTTACCTTAGTAGCAGAGTTTGGCCGTTCATCACCCAGTTTTAAGCCTCCTATATGCCTGTTTATGTTTCATTTAATGACCATGTTTCAACCTACATATTAAATTGATGATCATTAGCACCTTCTTGGTATAACTGGGTAGTTATTCATTTGACTCTAATCCTACAAACTTCATGACTTTGTGCAAGTGTACAAAGTGTGTAAATGTAAGAATTGATGCTGGTTTGAAGCCAAAGGGTAATCACACCAAATATTGATTTGGTTTAGATGTTTTTCCTGTTCGCTCAGTTTGTATTTTGTTAATTGATTAAAAAAAAAACAATTAAAATATATATTTTGGCCCCATTTTCTCTCGATTTCCTCTCCCCCCTACCTTCCTGAACTTCTCATATGCCTTAACATCTGTTGATGCTACATAATGACTGTGTATATGCCCTTATTTCCTGAATGTTTTTTTTATGGTTGAGCACAAGGTAGTTGACTCTCTAGGCAAGGGGTCTCAAACTGCCGGTTCTCCAGCTGTTGCAAAACTACAAGTCCCATGAGGCATTGCAAGGCTGACAGTTACAAGCATGACTCCCATAGGCAGAGACATGATGGTAGTTTCATAACAGCTGGAGGGTCACCAGTTTGAGAACCCCTACTCAAGGCATTTATGTCTATGTCTATGTCTTTCCTCTTGCTTTTGTACATTTCATTGTACTTAAGTCCTATGTACTGACAGATCTCTGCTCGATTTTTTTGTCTTTGAACGTTTCAGATTCAATAAATACATTGAAATGAATATATATATATATAACACAATGTGGTAAAGCCATTGTTTGTTGTCATGATGTGCCAGAAGAGCAGAAAATGTATACTTTCCTTTCTGTAATTTTTCTTTCCGGGTGCATTCTTCATGGCAGCACGCAATATATAAAACATTTCCTAACTTCTGACCACCTTGTAAAAGAACCATAAATTGTTGTATTACAATATAAAAGTCCAGTGGTTAGGTTCATTAAATAATATATAATATTATTAAAATAATATATTATTAATTAATTAATTAACGAAAATCTCATATAATCAAATAAATGTACTTTCAATATTTTTAAACTGAACTCTAGTCTGATAGAAACACACAAAACACAGTGTATAATTTTGCAGCACTACAAGGATTAATCCATTACTAAATGTATTTTTCAAATGCAAGCAGTGTGAGTACCTGAATTTGACCGTATGATATCAGCCTCTTGTAGTCCTTGTACAGCAGGTTAACGTTTAAGTGGAAGTAACAGAACAAGGTACCAGGGATGGGCGAACGGTTGTGGCCAAGTATAGGTTCGGGCGGAACTTTGGTTGTTCGGACGTTCGGCAAACAATGAACATTATGCGGTGTTCGCGGCAAATTCGAAAGCTGCGGAACACGATTAAAGTCTATGGGACACTAACATGAAAAAACAAAAGTGCTAATTTTGAAGGCTTATATGCAAGTTATTCTCATAAAAAGTGTTTGGGGACCCGGATCCTGCCCCAGGGGACATGTATCAATGCAAAAAAAGTTTTAAAAACGGCCATTTTTTTGGGAGCAGTGATTTTAATAATGCTTAAAGTGAAACAATGAAAATGAAATATTCCTTTAACCACTTGACGACCGCCTCACGCCGATGTACGTCGGCAAAGTGGCACGGACAGGCAAAATCACGTACAGGGTACGTGATTTGCCTTCCGCGGGTGGGGGGTCCGATCGGACCCCCCCCCCGGTGCCCGAGGCGGTCGTCGTTTGTCCAGCGGCGATCGGTGATGAGGGGGAGACCATCCGTTCGTGGCCCCCCCCTCGCGATCGCCGCCGGCCAATGAAAACACTCCTTTGCTGCTGTATGCTAAACAGCAGCAAAGGAAGTGATGTCATCTCCCCTCGGGTCGGTATTTTCCGTTCCGGCCCGAGGAGAGACGACAAGTATGTGAGTGCACAAACACTACACACACAGTAGAACATGCCAGGCACACAAATCACCCCGATCCCCCCCCCGATCGCCCCCCGATCCCCCCCCAATCACCCCCCCCCCCCTGTCACAAACTGACACCAGCAGTTTTTTTTTTTTTTTTTTTTTTTTTTTTTCTGATTACTGCATAGTGTCAGTTTGTGACAGTGACAGTGTTGGGACAGTGTATATTACCCCCCTTTAGGTCTAGGGTACCCCCCTAACCCCCCCTAATAAAGTTTTAACCCCTTGATCACCCCCTGTCACCAGTGTCGCTAAGCGATCATTTTTCTGATCGCTGTATTAGTGTCGCTGGTGACGCTAGTTAGTGAGGTAAATATTTAGGTTCGCCGTCAGCGTTTTATAGCGTCAGGGACCCCCATATACTATCTAATAAATGTTTTAACCCCTTGATTGCCCCCTAGTTAACCCTTTCACCACTGATCACCGTATAACCGTTACGGGTGACGCTGGTTAGTTCGTTTATTTTTTATAGTGTCAGGGCACCCGCCATTTATTACCGAATAAAGGTTTAGCCCCCCGATCGCCCGGCGGCGATATGCGTCGCCCCAGGCAGCGTCAGATTAGCGCCAGTACCGCTAACACCCACGCACACAGCATACGCCTCCCTTAGTGGTATAGTATCTGAACGCATCAATATCTGATCCGATCAGATCTATACTAGCGTCCCCAGCAGTTTAGGGTTCCCAAAAACGCAGTGTTAGCGGGATCAGCCCAGATACCTGCTAGCACCTGCGTTTTGTGCCTCCGCCCAGCCCACCCAAGTGCAGTATCGATCGATCACTGTCACTTACAAGGCACTAAACGCATAACTGCAGCGTTCGCAGAGTCAGGCCTGATCCCTGCGATCGCTAACAGTTTTTTTGGTAGCATTTTGGTGAACTGCCAAGCACCAGCCCCAGGCAGCGTCAGGTTAGCGCCAGTACCGCTAACACCCACGCACGCACCGTACACCTCCCTTAGTGGTATAGTATCTGATCGCATCAATATCTGATCCGATCAGATCTATACTAGCGTCCCCAGCAGTTTAGGGTTCCCAAAAACGCAGTGTTAGCGGAATCAGCCCAGATACCTGCTAGCACCTGCGTTTTGCCCCTCCGCCCGGCCCAGCCCAGCCCACCCAAGTGCAGTATCAATCGATCACTGACACTTACAAAACACTAAACGCATAACTGCAGCGTTCGCAGAGTCAGGCCTGATCCCTGCGATCGCTAACAGTTTTTTTTGTAGCGTTTTGGTGAACTGGCAAGCACCAGCCCCAGGCAGCGTCAGATTAGCGCCAGTACCGCTAACACCCACGCACGCACTGTACACCTCCCTTAGTGGTATAGTATCTGATCGCATCAATATCTGATCCGATTAGATCTATACTAGCGTCACCAGCAGTTTAGGGTTCCCAAAAACGCAGTGTTAGCGGGATCAGCCCAGATACCTGCTAGCACCTGCGTTTTGCCCCTCCGCCCGGCCCAGCCCAGCCCACCCAAGTGCGGTATCGATCGATCACTGTCACTTACAAAACACTAAACGCATAACTGCAGCGTTCGCAGAGTCAGGCCTGATCCCTGCGATCGCTAACAGTTTTTTGGTAGTGTTTTGGTGAACTGGCAAGCGCCAGCGGCCTAGTACACCCCGGTCCCAGTCAAACCAGCACTTCAGTAACACGTGGTGACGTGGCGAGTCCCATAAGTGCAGTTCAAGCTGGTGAGGTGGCAAGCACAAGTAGTGTCCCGCTGCCACCAAAAAGACAAACACAGGCCCGTCGTGCCCATAATGCCCTTCCTGCTGCATTCGCCAATCCTAATTGGGAACCCACCGCTTCTGCAGCGCCCGTACTTCCCCCATTCACATCCCCAACCAAATGCAGTCGGCTGCATGAGAGGCATTTTTATGTCCTCCCGAGTACCCCTACCCAGCGAACCCCCCAAAAAAGATGTCGTGTCTGCAGCAAGCGCGGATATAGGCGTGACACCCGCTATTATTGTCCCTCCTGTCCTGACAATCCTGGTCTTTGCATTGGTGAATGTTTTGAACGCTACCATTCACTAGTTGAGTATTAGCGTAGGGTACAGCATTGCACAGACTAGGCACACTTTCACAGGGTCTCCCAAGATGCCATCGCATTTTGAGAGACCCGAACCTGGAACCGGTTACCGTTATAAAAGTTAGTTACAAAAAAAAGTGTAAAAAAAAAAAAAAAATATGAAATAAAAAAAAATAGTTGTTGTTTTATTGTTCTCTCTCTCTCTATTCTCTCTCTCTATTGTTCTGCTCTTTTTTACTGTATTCTATTCTGCAATGTTTTATTGTTATTGTTATTGTTATTGTTATTGATTGTTATTGTTATTGTTATTGATTGTTATTGTTATTGTTATTGTTATTGTTATTGTTATTATGTTTTATCATGTTTGTTTTTCAGGTGTGTAATTATTTACACTTTACTGTGCTTTATTGTTAACCATTGTTAACCATTTTTTTGTCTTCAGGTACGCCATTCACGACTTTGAGTGGTTATACCAGAATGATGCCTGCAGGTTTAGGTATCATCTTGGTATCATTCTTTTCAGCCAGCGGTCGGCTTTCATGTAAAAGCAATCCTAGCGGCTAATTAGCCTCTAGACTGCTTTTACAAGCCGTGGGAGGGAATGCCCCCCCCCCCACCGTCTTCCGTGTTTTTCTCTGGCTCTCCTGTCTCAACAGGGAACCTGAGAATGCAGCCGGTGATTCAGCCAGCTGACCATAGAGCTGATCAGAGACCAGAGTGGCTCCAAACATCTCTATGGCCTAAGAAACCGGAAGCTACGAGTATTTCATGACTTAGATTTCGCCGGATGTAAATAGCGCCATTGGGAAATTGGGGAAGCATTTTATCACACCGATCTTGGTGTGGTCATTTGCTTTGAGGGCAGAGGAGAGATCTAGGGTCTAATAGACCACAATTTTTTCAAAAAAGAGTACCTGTCACTACCTATTGCTATCATAGGGGATATTTACATTCCCCGAGATAACAATAAAAATGATTAAAAAAAAAAATATGAAAGGAACAGTTTAAAAGTAAGATTAAAAAAGCAAAAAAATAATAAAGAAAAAAAAACAAAAAAAAAAAAAACACCCCTGTCGCCCCCTGCTCTCGCGCTAAGGCGAACGCAAGCGGCGGTCTGTCGTCAAACGTAAACAGCAATTGCACCATGCATGTGAGGTATCACCGCGAAGGCCAGATCGAGTGCAGTAATTTTTCCAGTAGACCTCCTCTGTAAATCTAAAGTGGTAACCTGTAAAGGCTTTTGAAGGCTTTTAAACATGTATTTATTTTGTTGCCACTGCACGTTTGTGCGCAATTTTAAAGCATGTCATGTTTGGTATCCATGTACTCGGCCTGAGATCATCTTTTTTATTTCATCAAACATTTGGGCAATATAGCGTGTTTTAGTGCATTAAAATTAAAAAAAGTGTGTTTTTTCCCCAAAAAATGCGTTTGAAAAATCGCTGCGCAATTACTGTGTGAAAAAAAAAAATGAAACACCCACCATTTTAATCTGTAGGGCATTTGCTTTAAAAAAATATATAATGTTTGGGGGTTCAAAGTAATTTTTTTGCAAAAAAAAAAACTTTTTCATGTAAACAATAAGTGTCAGAAAGGGCTTTGTCTTCAAGTGGTTAGAAGAGTGGGTGATGTGTGACATAAGCTTCTAAATGTTGTGCATAAAATGCCAGGACAGTTCAAAACCCCCCCCAAATGACCCCATTTTGGAAAGTAGACACCCCAAGCTATTTGCTGAGAGGCATGTCGAGTCCATGGAATATTTTATATTGCGACACAAGTTGCGGGAAAGAGACAAATTTTTTTTTTTTTTTTTTGCACAAAGTTGTCACTAAATGATATATTGCTCAAACATGCCATGGAAATATATGAAATTACACCCCAAAATACATTCTGCTGCTTCTCCTGAGTACGGGGATACCACATGTGTGAGACTTTTTGGGAGCCTAGCCGCGTACGGGACCCCGAAAACCAAGCACCGCCTTCAGGCTTTCTAAGGGCGTGAATTTTTGATTTCACTCTTCACTGCCTATCACAGTTTCGGAGGCCATGGAATGCCCAGGTGGCACAAAACCCCCCCAAATGACCCCATTTTGGAAAGTAGACACCCCAAGCTATTTGCTGAGAGGTATAGTGAGTATTTTGCAGACCTCACTTTTTGTCACAAAGTTTTGAAAATTGAAAAAAGAAAAAAAAAAATGTTTTTTCTTGTCTTTCTTCATTTTCAAAAACAAATGAGAGCTGCAAAATACTCACCATGCCTCTCAGCAAATAGCTTGGGTTGTCTACTTTCCAAAATGGGGTCATTTGGGGGGGTTTTGTGCCACCTGGGCATTCCATGGCCTCCGAAACTGTGATAGGCAGTAAAGAGTGAAATCAAAAATTTTCACCCTTAGAAATCCTGAAGGCAGTGATTGGTTTTTGGGGTCCAGTACGCGGCTAGGCTCCCAAAAAGTCCCACACATGTGGTATCCCCATACTCAGGAGAAGCTGCTAAATGTATTTTGGGGTGCAATTCCACATATGCCCATGGCCTGTGTGAGCAATATATCATTTAGTGACAACTTTATGAAAAAAAAAAAAAAAAAAGTGTCACTTTCCCGCAACTTGTGTCAAAATATAAAATATTCCATGGACTCAATATGCCTCTCAGCAAATAGCTTGGGGTGTCTACTTTCCAAAATGGGGTCATTTTGGGGGGTTTTGTGCCACCTGGGCATTCCATGGCCTCCGAAACTGTGATAGGCAGTGAAGAGTGAAAGCAAAAATTTACACCCTTAGAAATCCTGAAGGCGGTGATTGGTTTTCGGGGCCCCGTACGCGGCTAGGCTCCCAAAAAGTCCCACACATGTGGTATCCCCATACTCAGGAGAAGCAGCTAAATGTATTTTGGGGTGCAATTCCACATAGGCCCATGGCCTGTGTGAGCAATATATCATTTAGTGACGACTTTTTGTAAATATTTTTTTTTTTTTTTTTTTTGTCATTTTTCAATCACTTGGGACAAAAAAAATAAATATTCAATGGGTTCAACATGCCTCCCAGCAATTTCCTTGGGGTGTCTACTTTCCAAAATGGGGTCATTTGGGGGGGTTTTGTACTGCCCTGCCATTTTAGCACCTCAAGAAATGACATAGGCAGTCATAAACTAAAAGCTGTGTAAATTCCAGAAAATGTACCCTAGTTTGTAGACGCTATAACTTTTGCGCAAACCAATAAATATACGCTTATTGACATTTTTTTTACCAAAGACATGTGGCCGAATACATTTTGGCCTAAATGTATGACTAAAATTTAGTTTATTGGATTTTTTTTATAACAAAAAGTAGAAAATATCATTTTTTTTCAAAATTTTCGGTCTTTTTCCGTTTATAGCGCAAAAAATAAAAACCGCAGAGGTGATCAAATACCATCAAAAGAAAGCTCTATTTGTGGGAAGAAAAGGACGCAAATTTCGTTTGGGTACAGCATTGCATGACCGCGCAATTAGCAGTTAAAGCGACGCAGTGCCAAATTGGAAAAAGACCTCTGGTCCTTAGGCAGCATAATGGTCCGGGGCTCAAGTGGTTAAATATCAAGCCTGGAGGTGTCTATAGTATGCCTGTAAAGTGGCATCGTTTTCCCGTGTTTAGAACAGTACCACAGCAAAATGACATTTCTAAAGGAAAAAAGTCATTTAAAACTGATTGCAGCTGTAATGAATTGCCGGGTCTCGGCAATATAGATAAAACTCAATGAAAAAAACCGCATGGGTACCCCCCCAGTCCATTACCAGGCCCTTTGGGTCTGGTATGAATATTAAGGGGAACCCTGAATCCAAACATTTTAATAAAATTGCGTGGGGGGTCTCCCCAAAATCCATACCAGGCCCTTCAGGTCTGGTATGGAAATTAAGGGGAAACCTGCACCAAATAAAAAAGAATAGCGTAGGGTCCAACTCAAAATCCATACCAGACCCTTCAGGTATCCCGGCCTCCCCCCTATGTGAATTGGTAAGGGGTACATAGTATCCCTACCATTTCACAAAAAAAGTAAAAAAGACAGGAGACACTTTGGGACAAGTACTTTATTAAAAGATAAAAAAATAAAAATGTCCCATGATGTAAATCCATCTCACGCCGCAGACGAGCCGAAAAAAGAAAAAAAAAAGCCGCAACAGTTCCGTCTCCATGGGAGGCTCCCGCTGAATGACGCATCTTCTCAATGTCAGCTGTTATTTAGCTGAGGGCGGGGCCACACGGTGATGTAAGTGGTTGACCCCGCCCAGCTCTCTGACGCCATGTGACCCTGAAACTGCAGCACGGTGGCCAAGACCATACAGCAGTTTAACAGAACAGGTTCCACTCAAAACAGGCCTCGTCATGGTCGACCAAAGGGTTTGAGTGCTCGTGCTCAGCGTCATATCCAGGGGTTGTCTTTGGGAAATAGACGTATGAGTGCTGCCAGGATTTCTGCAGAGGTTGATGGGGTAGGGGGTCAGCCTGTCAGTGCTCAGACCATACGCCGCACACTGCATCAAATTGGCCTGAATGGCTGTCGTCCCAGAAGACAAGAAAGCTTACAAACAGTTTGCTGAAGACAAGCAAACTAAGGACATGAATTACTGGAACCATGTCCTGTGGTCTGATGAGACCAAGATAAACTTATTTGGTTCAGATGGTGTCAAGCGTGTGTGGCGGCAACCAGGTTAGGAGTACAAAGACAAGTGTGTCTTGCCTACAGTCAAGCATGGCGGTGGGAGTGTTATGGTCTGGGGCTGCATGAGTGCTGCCAACACTGGGGGGCTACAGTTCATTGAGGGATCCATGAATACCAACATGTACTTTGACTTACTGAAGCCGAGAATGATCCCCTCCCTTCGGAGACTGGGCCGCAGGGCAGTATTCCAACATGATAACGACCCCAAACACACCTCCAAGACGACCACTGCCTTGCTAAAGAAGCTGAGGGTAAAGGTGATGGACTGGCCAAGCATGTCTCCAGACCTAAACCATATTGAGCATCTGTGGGGCATCCTCAAATGGAAGGTGGAGGATCGCAAGGCCTCTAACATCCACCAGCTCCGTGATGTCATCATGGAGGAGTGGAAGAGGACTCCAGTGGAAACCTGTGAAGCTCTGGTAAACTCCATGCCCAAGAGGGTTAAGGCAGTGCTGCAAAAAATATTGGTGGTCACACAAAATATTGACACTTTGGGCCCTATTTGGACATTTTCACTTTTCTTGCCAGCGGTTTAGACATTAATGGCTTTGTGTTGAGTTATTTTGAGGGGACAGCAAATTTACACTGTTATACAAGCTGTACACTCACTATTTTACATGGTAGCAGAGTGTAATTTCTTCAGTGTTGTCACATGAAAAGATATAATAAAATATTTACAAAAATGTGAGGGGCGTACTCACTTTTGTGAGATACTGTATATGTTACAAAAATGACACAAAGCCACAGAATTGGTTTATATCATTCATAACATTTCTGCATATATGGGCCATTTTATGATGAAATTTGGTGGAATTGAGCAATTACAATTTTTTTAATAATTCTAATAATAATTAATAGCCACATGAACTAAGAGAATGTATCTTCAAGAAGTCAAACAGGTCGGTTGTTACCTTGTCAACTTTGCATTTTTGATTGTGGTAATATTGGTAATAACACAGATTCCTTGCTCCAGTTGCATGTCATATAGTTCATATATCAGTAGCAAATGAGCAGTTCTGAACCATGTATAGTGAACAGACGTGTAACTACTGATAAATCATATGATTCTAAGTTACAAATAATTCTATATTTTGTACAAGAAAATTAAACAAGTCTTCAAATTATTTGCAAACTTTATCTTCTAGTTTTATTAATTCATTTAATTTATCTTAAATTTAATTGCAGTGAGCACACCTAATTAACCTGATTTTTTGCTGATAATCATTCTCAATGGAATCAAATCAAAAATCCGGGGAAGGATTGGCCGCCACTCAGAAGGAAGCCGCACTGCGTGCATTGATTCAGCGCACAGGATATAATTTGACACAGGTATGAGAGCCCTGAATGACGCAGATGCAAAAGGTTTGATTGTTAATTATTTTCTGAGTGATGTGTGAATCCCGGTTTGTATTGGAACAACATTCTTATCTCACTTCTACCTATACAAAATGTAGTACTTAAAAGTGTATGCCAACAAACACAAGCATTTTCCCAACAAAATAAATGTGTATCTATACCCCAAACTATTTGTAGTCTTATAATGGGGAAACGTTTGAACCTCTGTTAAGTTTTGTTGCTTTTCGAGGCTCCATTTGAGAGATTTCCAATCACTTCCTGCACTGGGAAAACACTTTTACAATCAGGAAGTGAGGGAAAATCTGCACCAGAGAAACTGGCAACAATAAAAGCTGACGGAAATTCCAGCATTCCCCTACTCAACCTATAAATAGCATTAGGTTGGGGATGACATTTCTTACCAGATAGAATTTTCCCAACTGACTGCAGTAAAATTATTCCCCATGCTGTTCAAAGCTAAAAAAAAAAAAAAAGGAAAGTTTTTGGTATAGATACACTTTAAGAAATTGGGATTGCTGATGATCGCCATGAATTATATTATAGTGGATATAGCAGAAACCTGGGTTGGCTCATTAAAAATGAACAACTGGAAAATTCATTTGGAAGGCTACATCGTGTTTAGAAGAGAAATTAATCATAAAAAGGGAAGGAGTTTGCATGTTTTCACAATCAGGTGTTGGGGGGAACTGCTGCAAAACACCCCAATGTGTTCCCGCATCAACTATAACAAGCCACAAATTAGTGTTGTGCTGCTCTTTACTAACTTAAATGTCAGTAAAGTGGTAAAAACACCATCTCTATAATACATAAAATATTGACAAATACTTAGGCTAAACCTAAATAGATACTGTAGAAAATCAAATGCATAAACACACATCATTATGAGAAAGTGAAATCATCATGCACCAAGTGTTAAATAGGTAATATAAAAAAATATACAAATATAAATATCTCCAAAGTAAATGATGTGAAAAATCTACAATAACTGACGAGTAACTGAAGAACTTACCCTGAAAAAGTCACATAATTGATGCAATGTGTCGGACGGAGCAGGGTCATGTCACTTCCAGGTTTCACACACCGGGTTTAGCGCAGTAATACATTTTTTTCATGTCACTTCAGGCCTGGGACCGAAAACCGTAACTTAGCAATAAACTGCTTACCTATGTGCTTTGTTTGAGTTTGTGACTCTTTTATGAAATGTGAGTGTAATTTTTGGATATATTGGGCTTTCCTATTATATAAAAATGACTACACTACTGACAGCTGTCTCTCCTCTTCTCAACACATCACTGCTAGTTGCTTGAGTGACACAAATCCCTTGGGGGCCAGGACCTTCTCCTTGTGGAAGAGAGACCATATAGATGAGATATAAGTGATTTTGGCCAGTATATTTTATAGTATATTTTATTGATTAGTATATGAGGTGAGTGTGCACTTTATTTGTGATGGAGCACTGTATGGTGTGAAGAGTGACCAATTATTATCTACACAATTGGAGATTTTATTATTAGATCCACTTTTGGACTTTTAAAGTATTTGGGACTTTTGGGCAATTTATATGTGTGGTGTATACTCATTGTGGATTTTTTCCACATTATTTACTTTGGGAATATTTCTATTGATTCTTCATTTTATTCATGTTGGTGATATTTATATTTGTGCATTTTTTTTATCTAACCTATTTTAACACTGGGTCTATGATTAGTTCACTTTTTTATATTGACGTGTGTTTCTGTTTGATATGCTATTTTTTTAGGTTTATCCTATTTTTATTTTATTTTTCAACTTTTTATGTATTATAGATGTGTGAGGAGTAAGGCAGCACTGATTTATAGCTTGTTATTGTGACATTTACCTTGTCCTGCAAATGGCAGGATAGAAGGGAATGAGGGCCAGCGTTCTTTCTGTCCCCCAACACCTGTATGTGTATTAGGAGGGCCTTCACCATTTGCAACATAAGCAGCTCTGGTATGTACTATTCATTGGATATAAAACTGCATGGGAGGATTTTTGTAAAATATTCCTGAGGGTGAACTAGTGAGGGATGCATATTTATCTTTGACACAAAGTCAATGAACCAGTTAAATTAAAGCTTTGTTAAATTTGATAATGTATAAGTGATTTAGCAAGGCATAACTGAAAAAACTTGGAGAAGTATTTAGCCTTGTAGACTGGACATGTATACTGTTAAGTAAAGACAGAGAAACTAAATGGAGAAACTTTAAGGGCCTGATCACACCTATGCGTTTCAGTAGTATTTCCCTTGCAGAGTCAAAACTCACTTGCAAACTGAACAGCCTATTTGACGTTAACTGATATTGGCTGTGGCTGGTTTCACTAAGTATCTTTAGTAATAATTCAATGGCCTTGCTGTCAATTCAGGAGTCCAGGAGGAGTGTCCTCTTCCCTTCTGCCTCTTTCAAGCTCATTCTAGGTTTGAGGGCCCAATCATAATTATATTTTATAACATTTAAAAATATGTTGCATGCAAAATGACATTTTTTAAATTGTGCTTATTCAGATATGCCATGCATCAACATGCTTTGTTTAAAAAAAATAGTTTCATGCATAGACGCACATCATGGGCTGAATGAAGTCAAAGAAAACACATATGTGCGAACAGGCCCACATGGTTTCCAGTCTTGGCTTCGCTTGCCTATTGCCTCTTGAGTGTTTATACCTGTCCTCAAAGTTGCCAACCCTACCTTCACAAAGCCATTTCAGGGCCCTTAATGGGTCACATCCAGTACGCCCATTCCTTAGCAAAATGTCTTTTGAAGCTCACAGATGTGGACCCTTCTTGTTCAATCTGTGGCATATTATAGCTGGATACATCAGAACCAGAAAACAAAAACACTATGCTCTCATTAGCTTGTAGAAGTTTTCCTTCTATGTGTCGTTTGATGCAATTACAGGGCAAGGTATCCCTATGGCTTTTACTGATTTCCATAAGCAAGGCAAATACGAACAACAAGTTACTTAAAGTGCTTAGTTTGAAAATTAAAAATGAACTAAAGTCGAGCCAACCGGGTAATGTCAGAATCAGGAAGGGATTGGATATTAATATACTCTCTTTTTCCACAGTGCAGTAATAATACAAGTTACATTAATCCCTCCACGGATTTTCTGAATGTAGTTCATACAACTGTAAAATATATTGTGCCAAGTAATTCTGGAGTCAAGGTTGCCATATCTCTAGTTAATTGCAGTCCAAACAGAAAACACTGCTTTTAAATCCCACCAGCACTGAACAGGGGTAAAAGGTCTATCCTTCAGTCCATGATTCTCCTGCAAGATATCCCATGGTAATCAGAAGGGCACAACAAGTCGTTACAGTTGCTGAAGTTCTATGCTCAAATGCAACAATATTAAGCTGTGTTTTTGCTTTCTAAAAATACACACGTATATATATTTGCTAAAGGTTCTTGACTTCAATGCTAAGCTTTGAAAATTTTCCTGTAAATTATGTTTCATTTCAAAATTGACCAAGTGTACAATACTTTCTAATTTTTAGCATTTTAGATTCATGTCTCCTTATCTATAGAAGTCAATATACAAATGTAATTTTTTTTTTTGTCTCTTACATTTACCATCTTATTTTATCGCACATAGGAATTATTTTTTGAAAACAAATTAAAGTGCTAATGCTATCTTTAGCTAGTTGTCAGGTTCCAGCTGTCATATAGTTTTAACAATTTAAAGAGTGAAAGCAAGAGGCTAACTGGTAATTTTCTTGTTGTATACCATGGCTGGGGTATTTCAAAGTATGCCATTCTGATTTACTTTTCTCCACTAAATAGCAGCCCATATCGTAAAGGTTTTGTAAAGGCTGAAGGAGTGAGTTTGGGGTGGAGGAACTTGACTGACCTCAAGGGAACCCTTAAGGCATCAGCATACCAAGACATTTTGGACAATTCCATGATCCCAACTTTGTGGGAACAGTTTGGGGATGGCCCTTTCCTGTTCCAACATGACTGCGCACCTGTGCACAAAGCAAGGTCCATGTACGAATGAGTTTGGAGTGGAGGAACTTGTCTGGCCTGCCCCCATATGAATTTTAACGGCATCCCAGTCTTAGTCCGTATGGTTCAATATTGAGTTGGCCCACCCTTTGCAGCCATAACAGCTTCAACTCTTCTGGGAAGGCCTTCCACAAGGTTTAGAAAGCAAGGTTCATAAAGAAATGGATGAGCGAGTTTGGGGTGGAGGAACTTAACTGGCCTGCACAGAGTCCTGATCTCAACCCAATAGAACACCTTTGGGATGAATTAGAGCAGATACTGTGAGCCAGGCCTTCTCGTTCAACATCAGTGTCTGACCTCGCAAATGCGCTTCGCGAAGAATGGTCAAACATTCCCATAGACACACTCCTAAACCTTCTCAGAAGAGTTGAAGCTGTTATAGCTGCAAAGGGTGGACCAACTCAGTATTGAACCCTAGGGACTAACACTGGGATGCCATTAAAGTTCATGTGTGTGTGTGTGTGTGTGTGTGTAAAGGCAGACAGCCCAATACTTTTGGCTATATAGTGTAGATATGTTTTGATGTGTCAATAATGTTTGTATAACTTGGGGAGCCTTCCATTAAAAAATCAAGATTTTGTCTTCTGCAAACAGCCATAGCCTTGCTCAGACCACATCAACAAAAATATCAAATATTACAGCTTAGCAATTCTCACATGTGGTGGCAGCATTCGTTTTCTGTTTTAAAGCTTTTTTCTTTTACTTCACCTGCTGATTTGGTAAGTAACACACTTCATGTCTTTGAGTGTCTTCACTCTGGATAAAGGGACAACAAAGACAACTTTGTCTTTGTTGCCAGGCAGCACTGGCGGTCTGGAGAGAGGGTAATGTTAGATGCAGTAGAAGATATAAATGTATTTGACTAACAAATTAAAGCTGATCCCCAGCTAACACTTTTGAAGCAGTTACAGAAACAGTTTTTTATTCCTTTGGGGGTAAAGGTTTTACATAAATGAATAAAGGATGAGCATTGTAATCACCCCTGCCAGTTTTAAAAGTTTTGTCTCAACCCTCTAACCACCACTTTGTCTGGACAGCTTGTTCTTTTAAAAGAAGTTGAAAAATAACAGACTTGCTGGGCGGATCATCAGGTGGAGGTAATGAAAGAAGAGCCTGAAAAACAAATGTAGCCACTACATTAGAGGATCGACAAGCTGCAATATAAAATATATTTGCTTTTGAGTTTTCATTTACTTTAAGTAATCCATGATAAAACTGCTGGGCAGGTGGCTTGATGACTGTTGACTTGTAGCTACCCAAAATAAAAAGATAATTTTTTGGTTACATTTGTGCATCTATTTATACAGATGCCATGTGTTCTGGTTTTCACTAGTTTATAAACATTTCAGAAGAGAATCAGCAATCTCAATGTGGAGCGTTAAAAGGAAGCTATAGCATAAAAAACACCTGGAGCGCTGCGAGCCTAGGGGCAAGTAGAGAGCTCTGATGAGGAGTAATCAGATAAATGGATCAGAACCAGTGCAGCCAACACAGCATGGAAAGAGATGCGATAGTCAAAGAAAAAACACAAAATGCAGCTCTCTGAAAGAATGATCAAATAAATTCCAACATAGTACTCTATGCATAAACAATGCTATTTATTCCATAAAGTTAAAAAATGGTTAAACAGTCAAAGTTTAAAATAAATGGTAGTGAACGTTACCAGTGACTTCAGAGTGGATAAGGGGGAAACAATCATCCGGGAGGCTTACCTGGAGATGGTTTGAACATCGATCACCATCCAAGGAAATGGAGGGGAGAAAATTCAGTTCCCAGAGGGGGGGCGTACTGGCTGCTGGCAAAACCTGCAAGCTCCAGGTGGAAGCCACGCCTGGATGGTGGTCAGCAGGATGGATAGAAAGGCAACCTGTGTGATGTAAACAGCCCCAGAGGGAACAACCAAGCTGAGCAGGGTCAATATTCTCAGCGCACCTATGCACCTTCTATGAAATCACTGCTGTGTTGGAGATGAAGGGGAAAGGTGTCCTGAAGTCAGTTATGTAAACATCCACTGTTCTGTTGCTGTACATGTTTCGCGCGAATGAGCTTTGTCAAAGTCACGGCCAGGATGGCAACAGAAGCCAGATATAGAGAGAGAGAGCTAATTACAAGCACGAGGATAATTGTCACCTCCTCACTGCTCAGTTTTAAAGGGGTAGGCTATAAAAAGCTCCATATGAGTGGTACAATTCATGAACATCAGAATATACATAAAAGGCCATAAATTAGCAACTATCTATTGTAAGACCAAAACAATCAACAACAACAGTTCCTATGCAAAAACAATAATAACATGATAAACTAAAAAAACTTTACCCATGACCATACACAAATTTATGCATGTTATAGTCATATGTCTAATATAAAAGATTATCAATATATAAATATCCAAAAATGTAATCAGAGGATATAAATATATATATATATAGATCTATATATCTAGATATATATCTAGAAATATATTTATATATATATATATATATATATATATATATATATATATATATATATATATATATATATTATATATATAAATTAAAATTATATATATACATAAACAACATATGAAAAAAAAAATACTAAAAATGAACCTACAATAAGATGTACGCAGAGTGAGCGAATTTAAATAAGAGTATTAATCTCAAGTTCTTCATTTAAGCCATGGGGCGAAAGCGACCCCAACATAAAAATCCAAAAATCTTTCATTGGCCGTGAGTGTGTCCATCGGAATAGCCTTGATGTCAAAAACTTTGTGTATAAGCCTCCGGTGTTCACCAATTCTTGTTCTTAAGGTACGTATACAGAACAGTGGACGCTTACACAACTGACTTTAGGACACCTTTCCCCTTCATATCCGGTACAACAGTGACATCACAGAAGGCGCATAGACACGCCGATAATATCGACCCTGCTCAGCATGGTTGTTCCCTCTGGGGCCATTTACATCATACAGATTGCCTTTCCAACCATCTTGCTGACCACCATACAGCCGTGGAATCCACCTGGAGCTTGCAGGTTTTGCCAGCAGCCAGTACGCTCCCCCCTCTGGGAACTGAATTTTCTCCCCTCCATTTCCTTGGATGGTGATTGATGTTTAAACCATCTCCAGGCAAGCCTCCCGGATGATTGTTTCCCCCTTACTCACTCGGAGGTCACTGGTAACGTTCACTACCATTTATTTTAAACTTTGATTGTTCAACCATTTTTGAACTTTATAGAATAAATAGCATTGTTTATGCATACAGTACGTTGGAATTTATTTGATCATTCTTTCAGAGCGCTGCATTTTGTGTTTTTCCTTAGGAAGCTATAGTATGCCTGTATTTTCTTAAGTATTATGAGAAATTAGAAATATTTATTTATTTTTAGTCAATCATTCACATTGCATAATACATAGTTACCACTTGCAGCCAGCAGGTAGCAAGTGAGAAATTAGTTTCAGAATGATTTTAGAAAGCCAGTTTACTACTATACTGTGTATTGCCTGTGAGGTGACTACTCATGAATATCAGCAGATCAGATTACATAGACAGCCAAATGAACTAAAGGAAGGACACCCTTCCTGCAATGCTTGCAGAGACAGGAATCTTCTGGATTTTCTATCTGTAGGAGAAGAAAACAAATGAAAAGCTGATGCAGGGCATTCTCATTAAAATGTGCAGAATGCTCTGCCTTAATAGGAGTATGAAAGCATTCTGTATTAAATGTTTGTTTGTAAAATAATGATGTTATACAAGTTGAAAATAATATAAAAGCACAGTTTATAAATGTGTAAACGTTAAAAAAGTTACAGTTCACCAAAAAAGGTAACTGCAGCCCCTTAGGAATTCAGCAAAAAAAAAAAAAGGCTGATATTCCATGTCAAAAAGGTGCAAAGCTTGGCTGGAGCAAAGATGTTGGCTGCAGATAGCCACTACTATCATATTTAAGATTCAGATTTTTTTTTTCATATAAATCTAGATTACAATAGGTTTGGGCATAACTACAGAAGAAATGTATAATACCCCTAAATTTGTAAAAATGTTATGTAATAATATAATGTCGATACACATAGTTGAAATGATGCATATTACGTAGCGTTATTTTAATACACAACTTTTTAAATATGCATTTGGATAAAAAAAAGATTGACCTGATTATTTCAGGCTTCTGTAAACAGGATCTCTTCACCATATACTTTACATTTACTGTCATAATGTAAAAACAAGATAACCTGCATGATTTATCATTCCTCACGCATTACTGTTCATACATTTCCTTTCTTTAATGATACAAACATTATTAAAGGTACTGGTGGCTGGATTTTTTTTTTTTGTAGGAGGCTGTTTTTTTTTTTAAATAATTAATTTGTTAAAGCCTTCCTGTTATGGCAATGTCTGTAATGTACTGTACATATTTAATTTACGCATCGTTTTTAAGCCTTAGTTCAGTAACTATAGAGTTTATAATACCAGCTACTAGAAATATAATATATATCTGATATGAAGTTGTTTTTTTACCTTTGATTTGACTAAATAAAATCAATCATATATAGGAAAATTGCACAAAGAGAAAACTGGGTGAGCCACCAACACTCCACTAGACACAAAGTGCAAAACAAATAAAAACATATATTGTAGAGCTCAAAGTGTGTAGATAAGTGAACATATGAATGCAAACAATAAAAACTTGGGGGAAATAATCAAAATAAACAGATAAATCATATTAGTCCGTCTTGAGTAGACAGTATGAAATATAATGGTGTAAAAGGAAGTCCATAAATGGAGAATCAAATACAGTGATGAATCTTGAAAAATACTTGATCATGAAGTGCAAACGAAGAAAAGTTAGGTTGGCACGCTTACAAGACAAGATGGTCAAACATACTGTATAGCACGTGGGTCAAGCAGGCATTTGTGAGGAAATGACCTCAGTGAAATCATCGATACGGAAAGCGATGAATGAAAGATGGACTCCAATATGGAACAGGTGATCCCACATCAGATGGATAGACTCCAAGGTAAACTGTAAGTATATCTCAAATGTGAGGTTATCCCATAGCTTGTTAGACCACTTGTAGGCTTGAAGCAGCTGGCTGTACAGAGGAGTCAGTCTTATCATGAACCGGATCGAGGCTGAGCAAGCCGCTATTGTGGAGTGGATGGTTTTCAGAAGGTTTCCCAACTAAGTTACTGAGACGTTCCAGCTCACTGGCTGTTCCAGTATTGTCCTGACACTGCTCAGTCACAACACTCCACGCCACAATAGCGGCTTGCTCAGCCTCGATCCGATTCATGATAAGACTCCTCTGTACAGCCAGCTTCTTCAGGCATACAAACGGTCTAACAAGCTATGAGATAAACTCACATTTGTGATATTGGAAATAGAAAAGGGGATTTGGGACTTTGAATGAGGTTCTAGACATAGTGGGGGTATGTTTGAAGGAAACACATGTTTATTAACATGGAGGATAAATGAGTAAAATGATCTGGGTCATAAGGTTGCACATAAAGATACATATATATCATGGACATCAGAGACACATAATCATATCAACTTCGAAACTCATGACAACATGGCGAATACATATATATAACATGGTACATCAAGGATACAAAATGATATCAACTTAGAACCACATGACAGTAACAAAAATTAATGAGCAATTCCCATGAATTCATACATATATATATATATACACAAGTCCTTGGAGCTGCACAGTGCAATGAAGTGGCATGTTATAGATGGGTAAAAACACGATTGTTTTATAGACAGTAGACTTGGTTGGTTACTGATAAGGGTATGTGTTAGCATCCTAGATTTCTCAAAGCGTTTCGTGTTTGCACACTCATCAGTGGTGGATGCTCCCAAATATCTAAAAAGATTGGAATGTAATTAGTCTAGTGTAACACTAAGCATAACAGGAAGATGCGGATATGCCAGTCCTGGATACTTACATACAGAGAGTAGATGATGGGGGCGTGTTGGATCTGGGACCATGTGGGTATGTTTGAAGGAAACACATGTTTATTAACATGCTTGATAAATGAGTAAAATTATCTGGATCATAAGGTTGCACATTAAAATACGTATATATCAGAGACACATAATCATATCAACTTGGAAACTCATGACAATATGGCGAATACATATATATAATATGGTACATCAAAGATACAAAATGATATCAAATTAGAAGCACATGACAGTAACGAAAATTAATGAGCAATTCCCATGAATTCATATATATATATATATATATATATATATATATATATATATATATATATGGGCAAAAAAGTATTTAGTCAGCCACCAATTGTGCAAGTTCTCCCACTTAAAAAGATGAGAGAGGTCTGTAATTGTCATCATAGGTATACCTCAACTATGAGAGACAAAATGTGGAAACAAATCCAGACAATCACATTGTGTGATTTTTTAAAGAATTTATTTGCAAATCATGTTGGAAAATAAGTATTTGGTCAATATCAAAAGTTCAACTCAATACTTTGTTATACATCCTATGTTGGCAATGACAGAGGTCAAACGTTTTCTGTAAGTCTTCACAAGGTTATCACACACTGTTGCTGGTATGTTGGCCCATTCCTCCATACAGATCTCCTCTAGAGCAGTAATGTTTTGGGGCTGTCGCTGAGCAACACGGATTTTCAACTGCCTCCAAAGGTTTTCTATGGGGTTGAGATCTGGAGACTGGCTAGGCCACTCCAGGACCTTGAAATGCTTCTTACAAAGCCACTCCTTCATTGCCCGGGCAGTGTGTTTGGGATCATTGTCATGCTGAAAGACCCAGTCACGTTTCATCTTCAATGCCCTTGCTGATGGGAGGAGGATTGCACTCAAAATCTCATGATACACGGCCCCATTCATTCTTTAATGTACACGAATCAGTCGTCCTGTTCCCTTTGCAGAGAAACAGCCCCAAAGCATGATGTTACCATCCCCATGCTTCACAGTAGGTATGGTATTCTTTGGTTGCAACTCAGCATTCTCTCTCCTCCAAACACCACGAGTTGTGTTTCTACCAAACAGTTCTACTTTGGTTTCATCTGACCATATGACATTCTCCCAATCCTCTTCTGGATCATCCAAATGCTCACTAGCAAACCTCAGACGGGCCCAGACATGTACTGACTTAAGCAGAGGGACACGTCTGGCACTGCAGGATCTGAGTCCCTGGCGGCGTAGTGTGTTACTGATGGTAGCCTTTGTTACGTTGGTCTCAGCTCTCTGCAGGTTATTCACTAGGTCCCCCCCCCGTGTGGTTCTGGGATTTTTGCTCACCGTTCTTGTGATCATTTTGACCCAATGGGGTGAGATCTTGTGTGGAGCCCCAGATCGAGGGAGATTATCAGTGGTCTTGTATGTCTTTCATTTTCTAATTATTGCTCCCACAGTTGATTTCTTCACACCAAGCTGCTTGCCTATTGCAGATTCAGTCTTCCCAGCCTGGTGCAGGTCTCCAATTTTGTTTCTGGTGTCCTTCGACAGCTCTTTGGTCTTCACCATAGTGGAGTTTGGAGTGTGACTGCTTGAGGTTGTGGACAGGTGTCTTTTATACTGATAACAAGTTCAAACAGGTGCCATTAATACAGGTAACGAGTGGAGGACAGAGGAGCCTCTTAAAGAAGAAGATACAGGTCTGTGAGAGCCAGAAATCTTGCTTGTTTGTAGGTGACCAAATACTTATTTTCCACCATAATTTGCAAATAAATTCTTTCAAAAATCATACAATGTGTTTGTCTGGATTTGTTTCCACATTTTGTCTCTCATAGCAGCCTAGTCTCGGGAGGGGCACTGGCAGAAAATAGACTAACTGACCCCCATACTACACTAACTGACCCCCATGCTACACTAACTGACCCCCATGCTACACTAACTGACCACCATGCTACACTAACTGACCACCATACTACATTAACTGACCACCATACTACACTAACTGACCACAATACTACACTAACTGACCCCCATACTACACTAACTGACCGCCATACTACACTAACTGACCACTATACTACACTAACTGTATGTATTGTAACAGGGGCGGCGGAAGAACGGAAGTCTCAGACAGTCTGCCTATTACTCCAATCTCCAGCCTCCTCCAGCATAATGAGCATCTAGTGTCATGTCCAGGCTGTGTCACACTGTCATGTCGGTCGGCTCTGAGAGACTCGAGTCCGACCTCCGACGTGACGGTGACTCACTCACTCACCGCAGTGTGACTGACCTGACTGACGTCACTCGTTGCTAACGCCCGGGCCACCTGGCGTCTAGCAACGAGTGCAGGGAAGAGGCTCCAGCCACCTATCCTTCCTTCAGTGTAAGTGACCTGCGCCGCCCGTACGTACCACACCAGGGCTGGACTGGGACAAAAATGTGGCCCTGGACTTTATCCAGACTGGCCCTGGGCACAGCACATCGGGGCACAGTGCACATCGGGGCAACAGAACACAGCACATCAGGGTACAGCACATCAGGGTACAGGGGGCACATTTGGGCACATCAGGGCATTTTTGGGCACATCAGGGCACATGGGGCACATTTAGGGCACATCAGGCACATGGGGTACATCAGGGCACATCAGAGCACATTCAGGGAACATTCAGGGCACATCAGGCACATGGGGTACATCAGGGCACATTCGGGGCACATTCTGTGAACATCAGGGCACATGGGGGACATTCAGGGCACATCAGGCACATGGGGTACATCAGGGCACATCAGGCACATGGGGCACATTCAGGGCACATCAGGGCACATTCAGGGCACATGGGGTACATCAGGGCACATTCAGGGCACATCAGGCACATGGGGTACATCAGGGCACATTAGGCACATGGGGTACATCAGGGCACATCAGGCACATCAGGCACATGGGGTACATCAGGACACATCAGGCACATGGGGTACATCAGGGCACATTCAGGGAACATCAGGGCACATTCAGGGCACATGGGGTACAATCAGGACACATTTGGGGCTCATACAATCAGGGCACATGGGGTATAATCAGGGCACATGGGGTACAATCAGGGCACATGGGGTACAATCAGGGCACATGGGATAAATTCAGGGCACATTCAGGGCTCATAGGGTACAATCAGGGCACAGCGTTTACTTGTTTTCTTCATATGCAGAGTAGCGCAGGCAACCCTTGTAGTAAGTTCTCTCTTATGTCACGCTGCTGCTGCTCCCCCCGGCGGCCCCTCCTCCTCTCTTCTTGTCCATCCCAGTCTGACCTGACGCCGTGACTCACTCACACACTGCAGTGTGACTGACCTGACTGACGTCACTCGTTGCTAACGTCAGGGCCGCCTGGCGTCTAGCAACGAGTGCAGGGAAGAGGCTCCACCCACCTATCCTTCCTTCAGTGTCAGACCGCCGCCGCCACCCGTACGTCCCACACGCGAGTCTCTCTCTCTCTGCACCGCTGATCGGCACATGTGAGAGAGAGACTCAGGCCAGCAGCGGAGCGGCAGGAGACAATTACATTCAGACTCAGAGTGTGCTATTATTTCGGGGGGGGGGGGCAATTGCCCTGTTGCCCCCCCTGGATCCGCCCCTGTCTCATAGTTGAGGTATAACTATGATGACAATTACAGGCCTCTCTCATCTTTTTAAGTGGGAGAACTTGCACAATTGGTGGCTGACTAAATACTTTTTTGCCCCGCTGTATATATATATATATATATATATATATATATATATATATATATATATATACAGTGGTGACGGAAAGTATTCAAACCCCCTTAAATTTTTCACTCTTTGTTATATTGCAGCCATTTGCTAAAATCATTTAAGTTCATTTTTTTCCTCATTAATGTACACACAGCACCCCATATTGACAGAAAAACACAGAATTGTTGACATTTTTGCAGATTTATTAAAAAAGAAAAACTGAAATATCACATGGTCCTATCAGAAACCAACCTACTGTCTATAAAGCAATCATGTTTTTACCCATCTATACCATGCCACTTCATTGCACTGTGCAGCTGCAAGGAATTGTGTATATATATATATATATGAATTCATGGGAATTGCTCAGTAATTTTTGTTACTGTCATGTGCTTCTATGTTGATATCATTTTGCCTTGATGTACAATGTTATATATATGTATTCGCCATATTGTCATGAGTTTCCAAGTTGATATGATTATGTGTCTCTGATGTCCATGATATATATGTATTTTTATGTGCAACCTTATGACCCAGATAATTTTACTCATTTATCAAGCATGTTAATAAACATATGTTTCCTTCAAACATACCCCCACTATGTCTAGAACCTCATTCAAAGTCTCAAATCCCCCTTTCTATTACTTTGTACCAGGGATGGAGGCCCACTAATTATGTGCCTCACTTAAAGTCCCACCTATGTTTTCTCACAGCCCCCACCCCCCTGCAAATTTGAGATATCCATCTTCCATTCAGCGCTTTCCATATGGATAATTTCACTGAGGTAATTTCCTCGCCAATGCCTGCTTGACCCACGTGCTTTACAGTATGTGTGTCCACCTTGTCTGGTAAGCGTGCCAACCTTACTTTTCTTCGTTTGAGCTACACTCTACACTTTGAGCGCTACACTATTTGTTTTTATAAATAAAATCAAGTTCAGGTTTCTAGAACTTGGATAGGCTGGCTATAAATGTTCAGATGTCTCCCAAGAAACAACAGATGTTTATAGCTTTGGTTTGCCATTGCTTCTTATTCAAATACAGTAAAACCTTAATTTGAAAGTATCTTGGTTTGAGAGTGTTTTGCAAGACAAGCAACATTTTTTGATAAATTTTGTCTTGATATACAAGCGATGTCTTGATATACAAGTAGCTTCATGTCACAACTGAGTATAAAAAAGGCGAGAGGCGCCATAGCAATATGGTTACATTTAATGAAGGTACAACATTTAGCAACTTACATGGTCGATGATAAAAACAGGCAAGTATGCAGACATCTGGGTTAAAGCTGTCCACATAGACCATTATCCGTACCGCCATCAATGTCATCACTTCCACGCTGCGCTCCACGAACGCTTCAAGCCTCACTTTCAGATCGCTCTACTGTAGGGTAATCTTCCTGGTCACGATTGCAGACTGACAGCGGTGAGAGCTGTCTATAGATGGTCTATGTGGACAGCTTAGATGTGCCTGTTTTAATCATCAACCATGTGAGTTGCTAAATGTTGTACCTTAAATAAATGTAATCATATTGCTACACTTAGAGGCGCCTCGCTTCTCTTTTATACTCTGTAGCTCCTTCTGGATTTTGCTTCTAATCCCCTATATGGAGGCTGCTAGTTGTGAATGGACATTTTATGGTTACACAACAACACAACCATCACATTGCTATAATCTTTTTATATGAACTATAAACAGAAAGACCCATGAATAAACAGTTGTGGAACGAATCTGAGTTTCCATTATTTCTTATGGGGAAATGCTTTGATTACAGACTGACAGCGGTGAGAGCTGTCTATAGATGGTCTATGTGGACAGCTTAGATGTGCCTGTTTTAATCATCAACCATGTGAGTTGCTAAATGTTGTACCTTAAATAAATGTAATCATATTGCTACACTTAGAGGCGCCTCTCTTCTCTTTTATACTCTGTAGCTCCTTCTGGGTTTTGCTTCTAATCCCCTATATGGAGGCTGCTAGTTGTGAATGGACATTTTATGGTTACACAACAACACAACCATCACATTGCTATAATCTTTTTATATGGACTATAAACTGAAAGACCCATGAATAAACAGTTGTGGAACAAATCTGAGTTTCCATTATTTCTTATGGGGAAATGCTTTGATATACAAGTGCTTTAGATTACAAGCATGTTTCCGGAACAAATTATGCTCTCAATCCAAGATTTTACTGTAGGCTGATAAACTAGCACTTCTGATAAAAGCACTTTTAATCATCTTCATAAGGGTACTATCAATGGCCCAAATGTTGCATCAGGCCATCACAATGGGGACAGCCTAGGCTGTTTATGTTCACCGTTAGATTTAGCTTTGTGTGAACAAGGCAAATGTGAAAGATCTAACTTCTCAGAGATTAATAAAGCCAAAAAAATAGTTTCTCCCCATAGAGATAAATACCGGGGTTGATTTACTAAAACTGGAGAGCACAAAAATGGGTGCAGCTGGTTCATTTAAGCTTTGACAAAAAAAAAATGGAAGCTGATTGGTTTCTTTGCAGAGCTGCACCAGATTTTGCACTCTCCAGTTTTAGTAAATCAACCCAACTATCATCATACTACAACCTCTAGCATCCCTATTGTCTAGATAACTTTCAATTCTGTGTATTTTCAGTCCATGAACTGGGTGATGATTAAGGAATTGCCATGTGCTCATTCAACAACCCTAAAAGTCTATCACCAATAAGGCTATTGAAACCTGAAGCACATAATGAAGCAGCAACACATTCAGCCTTATTATATAAATCTTATTCTTAAGTGCAGCAATTCATGGCAACCAATAGGTATTCACTAAGGATGAAGTCAGACTTGTAGAAGATGGAATCCTATTGGTTGCTAATGCTATGAGTTACCGATTATAACAATTATAAGAACTTCTGCAATACAATAATTAACAAATGTTATGTAATGTGGCAATGTCTCTTATCTCTGATGGAGGCATATTTCCAAGCATTTTGAAATCTAGTTTAAAAATGACTGACCTAAACTTTGAGTCAAGGTTGAACTTCCATATCAGGGTTTTCCAGATTAAGATCATAGAAAAACATTCACTTGTGTTTTTGCTAATAAAAAGTAATTTCTTTTCAACAGGAAAATGGGCAGAGAAGATATGGAGGCCCTCCTCCCGGATGGGATGGTCCGCCTCCAGAAAGAGGCTGTGAGATCTTTGTCGGCAAACTTCCCCGTGATCTTTTTGAGGATGAACTCATACCATTATGTGAAAAGGTAAAATTGGACATACAATGGAGATATGAAAAATTGGAATAATAAAGTTAAGTAATTAAAGAGACCCTGTTACCAGCCTAAAAGATGAAAACACAGAATCAAGTATTTTAAATGCTTACTTGCAGCATTTTTTTAAATTCTATTAACATTTTCATTGACTTGATATGTGCCTTTGAGCTTGCTAGCAAATTGGACTACTTCAGGAAGAGTCAATTTCACAGTCTCCTCTCTCCTTGCACAATCTCTCTCTCCTCTTTTGGAAGCCTCTTTTTTTTAGGGGGGGGGTCCACTTTTTGTGAGCCTCTGCGCTGACCCAACTGCTCTGCCTTCTCCTTCATCTCCCAACATAAACTCTTGTGTAGTTGCTAGGGAATGAGCAAAGGAAATTACTATTTAATGTCACTTGAGTACATCCAAGATGGTGGTGCCCAGTAACAGCCACAGGGGTTTTGCATGTCCACCAAAGAGAGGCTTTTACAGGTATAAAAAACCTGCATAAAATGTCTTAAGGTGATATTAAAGTATATATATAAAAAAAACATGTTATACTTACCTGCTCTGTGCAGCAGTTTTGCAAATAGCAGCTCTGATCCTCCTCTTCTTGGGTCCCTCACTGGCACTCCTGCTGAGTGCCCCCAGGGCAAGCAGCTTGGAATGGGGGCACCCAAGCAGGCTCACTATTGAGCTGTGGCTCTGCATGTCCATTCACACACAGAGCTGTGGTTTGGCCTGCCCCCTCTCTCCTGATTGGCTCAGCGGCTGTCATTGACAAGAGTGGGAGCCAATGGCTGCTATCTCATCCAATGAGGAGGCAGAGTCTCCGGAGAGCTGAGGCACTTGTGTACATCGCTGGACTGAAATGCATGAAGATAAAATACCTTGAGCCTTTAAAACCACTTTAGATTTACATATAACATTATGGAAAGTTTGCTGTTGAAATGAATGGTCTGGTGACAAGGTCTCCTTATCCTCCTGTCGACCGCTAACAGTAAATATACTACATATACAGGCGGAGGCACGTGTAAGTTGCTGGCTTGCTGCCAGGTATCCTGACATCCTACTGACCCGTGCTATCTATAATTGGACATTGCAAGAGTTTGGCAACAGATTTCAGCCAATGATTTTGGCTGAAACCTGCTGATCGGTGATTTACAAACACACAGAACTCTGTGTACACTTAACAACGATCTGGCTGTTTCTTTTCCCTGAAAAGCAGGTAGAAAAAACAGCCAGATCATAAGAGCAGCACACATTACACACATTACACTTGTTAGGCACACAGTTAACCCCTTGATTGTCCCTTGCTGTTAAGCCCTTCCCAGCCAACATCAATAGTACAGTGTCAGTACTGTGTTAGTGTCACTAGGGACGTCAGGGGGGGGGGTCAACATTTTTGTTATTTTTTCATTTATATAATAAAAAACCCAGTGGTGATTAAATACCACCAATAGAAAGCTATATTTGTGTGAAAAAAATGATATCAATTTCATTTGTGTACAGTGTTTCATGACCGAGTAATTGCCAGTTAAGGTAGCACAGTGCTGAATAGCAAAAAATGCCCTGGTCATGAAGGGGGTAAAACCTTCCTGGAGGTCGAATGGCTAAAGATTATAGCAATAGACATTGATTTGAGTGCATATGGAAAGAAAGTCGGTGAAAGAGGCTGTAGGTAGGGGATCAGCAGTCCTGAGATGCAAAGGACACATTTAGTGAAAACAAATGATCAAAGCTTGACTTCTGTTTAAGACAAACTGTAGCAAGCAAAGTTTAGATCTACTTAAACTTCCTGGCTGACCTGTATGGAATATGTGCTTGCTAAAATAAGTGATGCAATAAATTAACATTAGAACAGCTGAATAATGTGCGTGAGTATTGCACACATTTATGCATTCTAAATAGTTATAAATGTATAATTATTTAATGTGTGTTTGTGGACAAATTAATCCTGCCTAATGATGCATTCTAATAAAGTTTGTTTTTGAAGAGCCTGAAGTTAGAGAAATCTAACATATGGAACTTGCATGGTTTAAAAATAATATTTGGAAGACAGCTGGAACAAACACATGTCTTCTCGCTGTAACATTTTACCATTTTATAGAAAGTCACATAAGGCAAAATATTAATTTTGTCCATTTAGGGTTTTAGCCAGCAGCTTCGCAGTTGAATAGGAACTCCAGCCAAAGTGTTTTTCTAGTTTTGAGTAATGTGGAAAAAGCTTAGAACCTTTATCAGGTTATCATTAGGGATGAGGTCAAGGTTCAGTCCGAGCATTAGTTTGGACCAAACTTTGATTCGCATGCTGGATACTTTGCTTGTGGGAGTGAACACCATATAGAGTATCCATTTGGCAAGTAGAAGGTTCTTGAGAAAGAGGGACCTTTCATCCCCAAAATGTTGTGTTTTAATCCTCCAACCTCCTCTCTCTTTTCACCGGGGTCTTGCTCAGCTATCCTTCTCATTACTCTATTCTGGGTGCTAAATTCCTGTATGTATTTCTTTATCGTACATCGCGGGACACAGAGCACCATAGTAATAACTATATGGGTTATAGGCCACCTGTAGGTGAATGGAGACTGGTATAACCAAAAAGGAAACAGGAAGTGCCCCTCCCTATATAACCCCTCCCATACCGGGAGTATCTCAGTTTTTTCGCCAGTGTGTAAGGTGTTGGTCACAGTTCATGAAGTGCTAAGAGAGCTCTGCTAAGTAATCCCTGACGGGATCAAGGGGCTGTGCAGACGGATCCATCTAAAGTGCTTGAAAGCCAAATAGATGGTACCCAGGCCTCATACAAGAAGAAACAAGGTTTTTGCCTGTAATGCTTCTCTTTTGAGAGCTGGACCCTGGGACCCGGCTCCTTGGTCATGTTAATACAGTCAAAGAGTTTTCCGGCAGTGGTGCTGTACAGGTCCAAGGGAGTGGACCCGTGAAAGGGGGACCCGGTCCCTGAAGGTCTGGCATGACACGGTCCGCCGTGGTGGGTGATGGCAGAATCTGTCTGTGATAATTTCCAGCAGTCCTGCAGCGGGGATCAGGTAAGTCAGAAAGACAGGGAATGTATATATTTATATGATTTACTTGATTTTTCTGGTGTGAGTATGAGATGCCTTGCCTGTATTTTGCCACTAGAGAGTGTAAAAACTACATACCTGGCTTCCAGCATTCCATGCTTCCCCTGTGATGTTCTCAAGTGTCAGCAAAGGCTTCCTGCGGCAGCATTGTTATTTCTCCTGCTCTGTCAGCCATCAGTAGAGGTTTGGGGGGACCATCCACCATCAGAGAGGTCAGGTTACCCCCTGCTGAAGACCCCCCCGCCCCCCTCGATCCGCCCTCACTACAGGGCCAGCTATCTCCGTGCAGAGCGCAGGAAGAGGATCCTTTTATAAAGGGGGCGGAGCCTAAGTCCACGGGGTATGGCTTAAATGTCACCGGTGTGCACTTATGCACGTGGAGCACAAGGCTCACTGCTTAAAAGCTTTACACTCTGGGAGTGTCTGGTTGGCTGACGGAGGGACACAAGGGCATGTAAGCTGTATGGGTGTGTGGATACAGGCATTTCCAAGGGGCACATTTACTCAGCATTGAGATTGAGCATTTTTTAGCAGCATGTAAATTGCTAGACTAAAGCTCGGCAGTAGATGCATTTTGTTTAGTACCTCTGCTTTTTTTGTGCTTAGGACTATGTCTGCCCGTAGGAGGGGTAATTCATCAGGGGGGTGTGCAAAGTCGCTGCGGTCAGAGCCTGAGGCTCCTAGTCACACGCCCGCAGTTCCATCCTTCCCTGTAAGACTTGGAGCATCTGGCGAATCTGATCCATCTTATCTCACAGGCATGGTGGCTGCCCCCAACATTTCAGCTTCTGCATTCGTCACTAAGGACGATTTAGCTTTGGCTCTGGCTGGTTTGGTGGGAAAAATAGCCGATTTGTTCGCGTCATCCTCCCAGGAGGTGAGAAAACGTGGCAGGTCCCCTTCTCCTGCCCTTGACCTTCCTGTTTTGGAACAACAATGGGCAGATGATAGTGGGGTACCTTTAAGGGAAGGAGGTTCAGGTGACTCCTCTTCTGAGGATTCAGCATCTGAAGAATCTTTCTCAACTTCGCAATCTCAGAAATTTCTAATTCAATCCCTTATGGACTTGGTCCACTCTGGATATAAGTTGCCTCCTGCAGAGGTGGATGAGGTTTCCTTCTCCTCTTTGGGTTCGCTGAAACCCCCACAGGGTTCTCATGCTTTCTCTATGCACCCATTACTGGAGCAACTGGTTTATGCTGATTGGGATCACCCAGATAAGCAAGTTTTCTCCCCCTAAGAAATTTTAATTTCTTTACCCTATGGAGAAAAAGTTCTCAAAGAGATGGTATTTGCCAGCAGTGGATGCTGCTATCTCCTCTGTGAACAGGAGTTTAACTTGTCCAGTGGACAATGTACAAGTATTTAGAGATCCAGCTGATAAAAAGTTGGAATCTCTACTAAAATCCTCATTTGCTGTAGCCGGTGTGGTGGTACAGCCTGCAGTAGCAGCAATAGGCATCTGCCAATCCCTTCAAGATCAACTCAAGCAGGTTAATAAAAAAGTTCCTGCTCAAGCTGATGAGGCCCAAAGTTTACCTGAGCTATGTAGGGCCCTATACTTTACAGTGGATGCTATCAAGGATTCCATCCGCCAGGCGTCTCGCCTTGCGCTTATGTTGATACATATGCGCAGGACTCTGTGGCTTGAAAATTGGTCAGTCGAGTTACCATGCAATAAGCTCTTGGCTGGGTTTCCCTTTCATGGATAAAGGTTGTTTGGGGAAGATTTTGATAAGTATATCCAAAAGATTTGTGGGGGTAAGAGTACCCTTCTGCCGATTAAGAAAAAGAATAGACAGCCTTCTTTCAAGACTTCCCCTCCTATGCCTGGGGCAACAGCCTCCAGGCAGTATTGACGGCCTCCACCGCCAGGGGCAAAGGGTAAGCCTCATAACCAGACACAGGGCTACAAAAAGCCTTGGGGTCAGAAGTCCACAAAACAGAATCCCCAGGCTTCCTTCTGAAGGGGCACCCCCACCCGATCGAGTGGGGGGAAGACTGCGGTGGTTTTCAGAAACTTGGCTAGAGGTAATCCAAGACAAGTGGGTCCTCTCTGTAGTAGCCCTAGGCTACAAACTAGAGTTCCAAGAGTTTCCACCATCGTGTTTTAAAAAATCAAACGTTCCCAAGGACCCAGTAAAGAAAAAGTCCTTATTTCTGGCACTGGACTGATTACTTTGTCAGGGAGTGATAATGTAGGTTACCTCAGAAGAGAGGGACATGCGGTTTTATTCAAATCTCTATATGGTACCAAAACCAAATGGAGATGTCAGACCCATTCTAGATCTCAGGAATCTGAATCACTTCCACATCCGCTCCTTTCGAATGGAGTCGATTCAGTCAGTTGTTTCCACCCTACGGGGAGGAGAGGTTCTAGCATCCATAGATATCAAGGATGCGTATCTACATGTGCCAATATTTCCCGCTCACCAGAAGTTTCTGTGGTTTGCGGTAGAGCAGCGCCACTTTCAGTTCATGGCCTTGCCTTTCGGGTTATCCAGCACTCCCCGACTGTTTACAAAAGTGTTAGCCCGAGTACCAGCAAGACTAAGGGGCCAGGGTATAGCAGTAATAGCATACCTATTGACCTGCTACTGGTAGAACGGTCAATAGCAGGGTTAAATCAAGGGGTGTTCAGAACTGTCAGTTATCTGAGACACCTGGGTTGGATTCTCAATCTAGAGAAATCATCCTTATAGCCAGTAAGAAGGCTGCAGTATTTGGGCCTGGTCATAGACACAACCCAGGAAAGGGTGTTCTTGCCTCAGGCAAAGGTCAACGCTCTAAGAGAGCTGGCCCAGGCGGTCAAAGCAAAGAAGGGTCCTTCCATTTGCCTTTGCATGAGACTACTAGGGAAGATGGTAGCTTCCTTCGAAGTGGTTCCCTATGCCCAGTTTCATTCAAGACTGTTGCAAAACAGCATTCTGTCTGCTTGGAACAAACGCATCCAAGCCCTGGATTATCCAATGAATCTGGCTCCAAAGGTACGCCAGAGTCTCAACTGGTAGTTGATAACCAGTAATTTACAGAAGGGGAAATCCTTCATTCCAGTTTCCTAGAAAGTAGTAACAATGGATGCCAGCCTATGGGGCTGAGGATCAGTTCTAGAAGAGACCACTGTTCAAGGGAAGTGGTCAGAGCACAAGAAGACCTTGCCCATCAATATCCTAGAGATTTGGGCAGTACGTCTGGCTCTAATAGCCTGGACATCCAGGTTGCGGAATGCTCCTGTCAGGATACAATCCAACAATGCCACACCAGTGGCCTATATCAATCACCAAGGGGTCACCAGAAGCCACGCTACCCAAAGGGAGGTGGACCATATTCTGTCTTGGGCAGAGAAACATGTTCCTTGCCTATCTGCAATTTACATTCCAGGAGTTGAAAATTGGCAGGCAGATTTTCTAAGCCGTCAACAGTTGTTGCCGGGAGAATGGTCTCTACATCCCGATGTCTTTTTGGCCATGTGCCAAAGATGGGGTATGCCGGACGTGGATCTATTGGCGACCAGGTTCAACAAGAAGTTGATACGTTAGTGGTTCCGTGGAATCAGTTTTCACTGATTTATGCATTCCCTCCAGTTCAGTTGCTACCACGGCTGCTTCACAGGATCAGGGAAGAAGGGAAGCCTGTAATCCTAGTGGCCCCGGCATGGCCCAGAAGACCCTGGTATGCAGGGATAGTGAGAATGGCAGTAGGGGAGTCTTTGACTCTTCCAACTCGTCCGGACCTGCTGTCGCAGAGGCCGGTGTTCCATTCTGCCTTACAAAAGCTAAATTTAACAGTGTGGCTATCGAAGCCCACATTCTAAAAAATAGGGGGCTTTCAGGTTTGGTAGCAACCACCCTGATTAATACCAGAAAGCCGGCCTCCAGGACCATTTATTACAGGGCCTGGAAGGCCTACATCACTTGGTGTAAAACCATCCTGTGTTGGCATCCTTGTAAGTATGTCATAGAAAGAATTCTGGCCTTTCTACAATTAGGAGTAGAAATTAAGCTGGCCTTGAGTAGAATCAAGGGTCAGATTTCGGCCTTGTTTTTCCAAAGGCCGCTTGCTTTGCACTCTTTAGTCCGGGCATTTATACAAGGGGTAACTCGGATAACTCCACCAGTTAGAATACCCTTGTGCCCATGGAATTTGAATCTGGTTTTGTCGGTGTTGCAAAGACAACCCTATGAGCCTATACGGAATATTCCTTTGATCCTTTTGGCAAGGAAATTGGTATTCCTAGTTGTGATAACCTCTGCAAGAAGAGTATCAGAATTGGCTGCTTTCTCCTGTAAAGAGCCATACCTAATCATTCACAAGGATAAGGTTGTGCTGCGTTCACACCCAACCTTTTTGCCAAAGGTAGTGTCTGGTTTTCATCTGAATCAAGATGTTTCCTTACCTTCCTTTTTCCAAAACCTTGTACTGCAGAAGAAAAATGATTACATTCTCTCGATGTAGTGAGAGCAATTAAAACCAATCTGAAAGCGACTTCTCAGATACGGAAAACTAATGTTTTGTTTGTGTTGCCAGAAGGCCCTAGAAAGGGTCAGGCAGCATTGAAATCTACTGTTGCTAAGTGGATTCGTCAGGTGATTAGTCAGGCTTATGGCCTGAAAAGAAGGGTTCTTCCCTTTAAGATTAAAGCGCACTCTACCATGGCAGTCAGTGCTTCATGGGCAGTGCATCACCAAGCCTCTGTGGCTCAGGCTTGCAAGGCCGCTACTTGGTCGTCAGTATATACATTCACGAGATTCTATCAAATGGATGTAATATGGCAGGAGGATACTGCCTTCGGTGCTGTGTGCTGCAGGCAGCGGTATAGGTCCTCACGCCTGGGCGGCGGCTATTTGCTTTGTGTCTCCCTCCCCTCAGGTGGCATTCTGTATGTGACATCCCATACAGTTATTACTATGGTGCTCTGTGTCCCATGATGTACAATAAAGAAAATAGGATTTTTATAACAGCTTACCTGTAAAATCCTTTTCTTGGAGTACATCACAGGACACAGAGGTCCCTCCGCTCTTATTGGGATATATGTATTTATTGCTTCGCTACAAAAACTGAGATACTCCCGGTATAGGAGGGGTTATATAGGGAGGGTCACTTCCTGTTATACCAGTGTCCATTCACCTAAAGGTGGCCTATAACCCATATAGTTATTACTATGGTGCTCTGTGTCCCGTGATGTACTCCAAAATGATTTTACAGGTAAGCTGTTATAAAAATCCTATTTTCTAAACATCAGCTGCTATATGATTTAAAAGAGAAGTATGTTTTTTTTTTTTAGATTCATACTTACCTAGGTGGATGCAGAATCAGAATGCTGCATCTGTCCCCTGTCACATCTACACTGGGAACCGAGCCAATGAACACCACGGATGGCTCGGTTCTCTCACCTTCCCGATCGGAGGGCTGCTGACTGTCAGTCAGCATCTCTCCTGCTCTGCTCCTCCATGCTCATTGAAGGACTGAGCTTTGGAGGGGAGGGGAGTGGCCGTCTCAGCAGCTCACTGAGACCGCCATCAGTCCAGGCAGCTGGCGGATCCAGACTTCCTAAGTTTGGATGATGCGCTGCCTCGACTGAATGCAGTGATGTCAGCGGAGAGCGGACTTCAGACCGCTCTCCGCTGAAAACAGGTCACAGGAGTGCAAAACAAATTGCACTCCTGTGACCCATAGGAGAAGCCCAGCCTAAAAAGTTCAGGCTGAACTTCTTATTTAAGTAATGATCACTGTGGTGATATATACATGCATGTATTTTTCTTGGTTGGAATTATGCTTAATGTGATATGACACACTTAGAATAACTTTATGCATATGCCTAATACAGCGTTATTGCTAAACCATTTTTGTTATGTCAAGTACATGAAACATCCTTATTTGTCCTGTAACAGATGAATTTGCATGTACAAATAGCATACATACAATTCCACTGTACTGGTACTTGTAATATTGCTATTTCAATGTTAACTATTTGATTCTCTATCATTAATACATATCGTCACAGATAGGGAGAATCTTTGAAATGAGAATGATGATGGACTTCAATGGAAATAATAGGGGGTATGCATTTGTAACCTTCACCAACAGACAGGATGCCAGGAATGCAATCAAACAACTAAATAATTATGAAATTCGGTGAGTATTCATTAAAAGTGATATCTATGCATATGTTGTTACCAGTAATGACTATTCATCCCCAACAGACAGTGTTGCAGCCAGGCAGTTTATGGTTTCAGCAATCTTCCTAATTTACAATACTGAAATCTTTGCAAGATCCTTTTGCTAACAGAATAATACAATAAAAATTCTCAATTAAGTCAGGTTTCAAAAGTAGGAAAAACCTTGTTCTGTTGAAAAGCTGAGAAGAATTTAAATGTTTTTTTAATTAGCTGAGTAGTTTCTAATCGTGCAGATGTAAGCTATTTAATGGGGACAATAATGAGCTTCATATTAAATTAGTATTTGACAGGAACGTCTCTCTCTGTTACCAATAGCAATCAATCAGATTTCAGCTATCATTTATTTCTAGTCCAAACGAGACTAAAAAAGTGTCTACTATGGTACTTCATTTTTATTCAGGATTTTTTTCATACAGAAGCATATATAGCAATGTTTTCAGGATGGTAGTCAAAAGACCCGTGTGCCTTGTGAATAGTAAATGCTGAGCATTGGATTCATGAACTGTTCAAGATAGAATAAAATAAGGATATTATTTAGATCAAATCGTTCAGCTATTTCTCATGTGTATTTTCTGAGGATTTTCACAGTAAGAGCAGCCTGCCCAATATGTGTTGATTTACCTTGCTTTAAAGATATTTTGTTAATATTATTAAAGGACCCATGCTAGCTTACATTTATAAAGCTACTCCATTGCAATGGTGTCCATAGACTTAAGAGGGCCTAAAGTGTATTTCCACTTTTGCAGAGCCTTTGGGATAACACCTTCTTATTTGTCACATGTCTCACTCACATAGGCATTATTTCTGGTAAATCCAGCATTGAAAAATCCTACTAGTTTTCTTTATTTATGAGGGAGCTGGGAGCTGTGTTTGTCATAATTGTCCCTATTTGTACAGTGCTAGCATATCCCATTTCATCATTTGTAAACTAGATTTAAACAAGGTCTGTCCTAACAAAGGCCTCAATATTTACAAGTTGGCATCTCCATTGTTTGTTAATGAAAGGCAGCTCAACCTGTCCCTTAAGCCGGCCATATATGTATTGAAATGTAACTGGTTTAACAGGGACCAGCTGGATTTTGATTCATCTATGGGCAGGGATGGTTCTGTACAACTGCCCTGTTGAATTTTCTCCTGTTCGATCATAGCCAGCAGCGCTGATTACTGTATTCTGGCAGCTGGGAATCTCCCCATTGTCAGAATACAATAGCTCAACTGAGCGGATTCTCCCATCCACCTTGAATGTGTGGATGGGGGAATCAGTTCAGTGTTTTCCGTTTGTTCAACCGGCGGGTCTAACGAAAAAAAAAAAAAAGATTGATCTATGGGCTGTCTAAGTCTATCTAATGGGACACATCACATTGAACTTGTTGATAAATACTTTCAGTCAGCCATGAAACCTTCTCCTAAGAAACATCTTAAAGGTTAGAATTATTAAAAATGGAATTGCATTTAATATGAAAAAATCTACATATGTTGCAGGAATGGGAATACATAACAAACATATGGTGCGTTTTTTTTAAGTTTGACTGCAAATGTGAAAATACACTTTCAGGTTTTCAAATATGTCTGATTAACAAATATGTCTGATTAACAGATTAACAGTTCCCTAGACCAGAGATATTAGATTGTTCTTTCATCTAGCCAAACAAGACTAAATCAAGGATATGTTATCTTATTCCTATGACTGTGTTAAGCAGCTGCAGTCATTCCTAAAATGTACTGAGAAAGAAAAGAAGGACTAGATCTTTACCCATTACAACTAATGATTTTGTGGGTTTCAATGGGAAGGTTTGGCCAAGCCACCCATTTTTCAGAACAATTCACATTTGATAAAAAGTGCATCAGTAATTATTTTTTATTGCCACTCCACAACACTCCCACCAATCAACCACCTTTCCCCCACCCCCCTCAATGTGTAGTCAGGTCAGACCATTTATGTCAAGCCCAAGAAACCCAGTGGACCTAAAAAGTGTCAGGGTGTCAAATACTGGTTCTGTTAACGTAAACTTAATTTTGCTCAGCAACATTTCAATGTGCTATCAATATTACAGAAATGGGAGACTTCTTGGGGTCTGTGCGAGTGTAGACAACTGCAGGTTGTTTGTTGGTGGCATCCCAAAGACCAAGAAGAGAGAAGAAATTTTGGTGGAAATGAGGAAAGTAACAGACGGTGTTACTGATGTGATTGTCTACCCCAGTGCTGCAGATAAATCTAAAAATCGTGGATTTGCCTTTGTAGAGTATGACAGTCATCGTGCAGCAGCTATGGCCAGACGAAAATTATTACCAGGTGAGACAAACAATCATTGGGTATATAGGTCTGATATGCCTTTGTATTGTACAGTGGAACCTTGGATTACAAGCATAATCCGTTCCAGGAGAATGCTTGTAATCCAAAGCACTCGCATATCAAAGCGAGCTTCCCCATAGAAGTCAATGGAAATGAAGATAATTTGTTCCACATTGACTTTTATTGTATGCAGTACAGCATGTGGCCAGAGGTTGGGGGGTGCCAGAGAGACTCGGAGATACTCGGAGACCGCTCGGAGCCGCTCAGATGCACTCGGAAACCCTCGGAAGGGCTCGGGAACGGAGTATACCCGAGCATTTCCGAGTGTTTCTGAGTGCATCCGAGTGGCTCCGAATGGCTCTGAGTGTCACCGGCGCCCCCGCACCTCTGGCCAAATGCGGTACTGCATATCGCAGAGGCTTGAATCCTGCTCGTTTTGCGAGACAACTCTCGCAAACCAAGTCTGGATTTAAAAAAAATAATAGCTTGTATTGCGAAACGCTCATTAACCGCGTTACTCGCAATCTGAGTTATTACTGTAATCTCTTTTGGTTTACCATTTTTATAAAATAAAGCTTTAGGTTAGACCTAGAGTTAGGTAGCAAAAAAAATAAACTCAATCTTTGTTTACAAAGTAGCTGCTGTACTTATCAGCAGCATCTGTAGAAAAAAATGGGATACCACAAGAACAAAAAAGACTAAATTAGAAGCTTTTATTTTTTTAATGTATTCTTAGGCTTTGTTGATCTTAATGTTGGAAGAAATATAAGAAAGACTGCAGCTTGGAAAGCATCCAGAATGAAGTTGGGTCAACCAAGGATCACTCCACCACAGTATACAGAGTTTAAACATTTTAAAATGTGTCCTTGGGGTCAGCATCTCAGTCGTATTGTACTTTTAACAGATTTACATTGTCATAACTTTAAAGAAAGAAATGTAGAGTTTTGACTTTTGTCATTATTTTAGCATTAGGATAGACTGGTAATTAAATTCACACTTTACATGATTCAGTAAAATACATACCTGCATTTCCATCTTGTCACAAGTAAAGTAAAACAATAGCACCATCTTGGAACAAAAGGTTCCCATGTCTCAAATCATAAACTATCCCAAAAATAAGAGGATTATTTCTCATTTTAGGATAGCGGTGTAGCCATGAAAATCACTCATGGGACAGCACAAAGGACTAAAAGATATATATAAATAAATAAATAGACACAACACAACTTCATGTTGGTAATAATGGCCACGGCATTTATTAAGGGGTTACCCAATGAACAATAATCATTTATAACCAAATCTTTAACTTAAAATTCCATACCATAAAATATTTAATTTATTATTGATATCACGTAGTCCATCCAGAACTGAACTGGATGACAAACCCCACTAAAAAATGTCATGACGGATTCAAAATATATTATATTTAGGGAGGGAGGGTGGGAGCAGCACGGTTCTGTCTTCAGCAACGTCCCCTCAGGCGGTGACCGGAGCGGGAAAGCCGCCAGCTATATATAGCCACAGCCTGGCTCAATCCCGCCCGATCCAGCCAATCCGGGGACCGTTGCTACCTGCTCCATTTCTCTGCCATCACCTGGGGCAACCTAAAACAAACAGAGAGAGGGGGGGGGGCACTGGAAGATACCACTGCCCTCTGTACTGTCCCATGGAGCCCCGCATAAACGCTAGGGGCTCGGACATTACATCCTAATGGCCAAATGCACATCCAGAACCGCTGGTGTTTAGTCCAAATATAGCCTAATGTTATAGATGCATTTATTCTGAACTATGTACTTGTATTTTAGGCTTTGTGACTACCATTAGTGCAATGTCCAGTGGTTTTGAATAAGCATTGGGCCACTGGGGCTAAATGAATGATTTGCATGGGTCCACCTACTATCCTAAAATGAGGAATATTCTTCCTACTTTTGGGGTATGTAAATGAATGAGACGTGTAAATACCTTTAGTTCTGGGAAAGTTCTATGCACCGATTCTGTAGGAGGTTTTTTTTAATCCATTCTCACAATCAACTTAATGTTTATCCTTGGTTGTCATGAGTAAAGAAAGGTTTCCAAGTAGCAGTGGTAGACTAGGAAGTGTTCCATTTCCCTGTGAAAATAGATTCAAGGGGGTCTTTAGTGGGATGCAGCCCACTATCACAGAGGGAGGCCAAGTGTATAAATCTTTCAACTTCTCTCAGGCTTCTAAATAGCTTTTAAACAACATTGTTTTATATTTTGTCTAGAGTTTTCTTGAGTAGCTATAGTCTTTTTGATTTCCTTAAAGTAAATGATCTTATCAATATGCGATAATGCAAAAATGTTTTCTCTGTATTTATTTATTGCTGGTATGTGCCTGGCAGATTTATGTACAATAAAGTTTGAATCTTAGTTATGGTTGCACTCTTAAGTGCATTCAGTATTTAATTATTCCTTTTTGTGACATGTATCACAGTTCTGTCAGATATATTTATTTTGCTGTCCCATTGACAGGGCGCATTCAGTTATGGGGTCATCCTATTGCAGTGGACTGGGCAGAGCCAGAGGTTGAAGTTGATGAAGATACAATGTCATCAGTTAAGATTCTATATGTCAGAAATCTCATGCTAACAACAGCGGAGGAGACAATAGAGAAAGAATTCAACAACATCAAGCCTGGTACATTCTCTTATTAGTGAACTACTTTATGATAACTGACTCATTTACACATTGTTGTTGTGGGGATGTGCCTTCCACATTGTGTTAGCCATACTTTAACCAAGCCAAATAATTTAGATTTCTATAGATTTAATAGGATGGAACATGGTAATTGTTGGAATCTCTTTAAAGTGTGGCTAAAGACAAACCTTGTTGATTTAATTTGAAAAGACTTAGCTAGAAGCTCTGTGAGGTTTTTTGTATGTCTATGTCATGGTCACCAGAACTGAGACTGAGGGAAAATCCAAGATTTTCAATGAGTACACTTGTTCTGGTGTCAACTGTCTTTGATGGTATGTCCCTTATTTTGGAGAGCTTTCCTCTTATTTCCTATGTCTATAGGACTCAAACTGATAGGAAGATAATTTGTCCCGATAAGACTGTTGGGTTTTATCCATCCCCTACTCTAAAAAAATGTTTTAGCTTCATATATAATTTAAACAGTAAGACTAAAGGAAGTATATTTGATTAACTGATTAAATGTAACCTAGCATAAATTGTTATATTTAATTTCAGTCCTTGAATCAATTTCTAAGATAAAATAATAATATTTTTAGGTTTTAACCATTGCAATAAACTTTATGCAATTTTATTTTTCCCACAAATATTCAACTACAGCTTTCTTTTAAAATATGTCAGAACTTTGAACTGTGAACTTTGTGAGTTGATAATTTTCTGTGCAATAAATCTAGTTATTGATGTGCTTTTCAAATCAATCTGGAGATAGGAGATATCAATCATGCCAGAATATGTATCATGTCTTTCTGACTTCAAAGTCCTGTCCTTGTAATCAACCATGAAGGTATTTTTACAACTCTAGAAAGTTACATGCATGATTCTGAAGAATCTGTTCACCTCTTTCAAAATAAATAACAGATATTCAAACATAGTCAGCACGTGATGTGCAGTATTTTAATCTATTTTACCATTTTTAAAATGAAAGGTGTATTTGGAGGAAAGCACAAAGTAACACGGCCCTTTGGATTAAAGATATATCCACTAACACTGATAATGTAGAATTTATTGGCATAGCATGTGTCTAATTATTTCTTAGCTCCTTCAAGAAAGCATGTCCAACCATGTCCTTCTACCATTCTAAACAGTTTCTGATCCTTATAGGACATGGAAGCCAAAATTGTTTTTTGATATTTTCATTGGAGGTAAAACAAACCTGCCTATGAAAGAAATACATAGGCTGCAATTCTTGTCTTCCTTCTGACTGGTTGCCATGCTAATCCCCTCATTTTATGACTTTTAGTCACTCACTCAGTAGCAGTATGCAGATCGGGTATTCTGATTTCACTGGCTGCATATATGTTCTGGAAACTAGCATGTTCAAAACAAGGCAGCAATGACAGCCTACAGATTTGCTTTACTGTAGACATTTAGGGAGCTCTGCCTTGTGTTCTAAAAACAGACATCAGGACATGAATGAGTTGGTAACAGGACAACATGGGTTTCACTGCAGTATGTAGTATTGAATAGTAGTATTGTAGCAGTGAATTACAAACCAAACCAGAGCAGCACACGTGATCAGTTGTTATAAGTGAGTACAAATTACTTACCGTACCTTAACAACACATTGGTGAACGCATGCCAGTATTTAATATTTGCAATTTCTTTTTACAGGCGCAGTTGAACGTGTAAAGAAAATTCGAGATTATGCCTTTGTACACTTTAACAATCGTAATGATGCTGTTGACGCCATGAATGCTTTAAATGGCAAGGTGAGATATCTGCTGAAATTGCACATCTGTGATACTGTTTACATCTGAACAAATATGCGTACAGTGATCATTGATGATGCTTGTCTGTGGTGGTAAGACTCATCACAAAGATTCAAGGTCTACAACAAATGTATCAGTTTGCTTTTCATTTTATTGTTTGCTACAATAAATAGGGAATTGATTTACTAAATATGTAAGGTGCTCAGCATTTACATGTATCCTATTCACATATATGATTATGTGCACTGCTGGCTCTCTCTTCCGCTACAAATTTTTTTACGTTTAGTCACCTATCTGCATGGCACCTGGTTGCCATGTAAATCAATGTGAATGTTCAACTGCATTTATACATACAGTACAATAAAGTGGTAGTAAACCGCACAAAAAACAAGTTTGGCCCCTGGGCAGTTTAAGTCATAATGTGCTAGTATGCACTGCATACTAGCACATTATGACAAACTTACCTGAAAACAAAGCCCTTCAGCAGAGCTCTGTCACCACTTTAGGTGCTTCCACCTTCACCTGGTATTTGGACATATAAATGGTCGAGCCCCAACGACGTCAGTCTCACATGTGTGCGGGAGTCGCGGTCGTAGCACTGATTTCTGAATGGATGGCACAGTCCATTCAGAGCTCAGTACGCATGTGGCGGTGACGTCACTGGCTGATGCTAAAGTAAATATCTCCTAAACAGTGCACGTAGGAGATATTTACGGTACCTTCAGGTAAACCTTAATGTAGGCTTACCTTTAGGTAAAAATCACCCAATTGAGTTTACTACCACTTTACAAAACAAAGCAGTAAAGAAAAAAAAAAGGTCTCTGCGCTATGAAAGGTGATTTCCAAAAGGTCTAGATATTCAAGCTTGACTAGCAACCATGGGTGCACAATGCTCAATATTGAACAGAGATCATTGATTTGTTCAATAGGGAAAGTCCACCTCTCCTCCATTTCTCTATCTTTCTTTTTACCACAATTAGAACACATTGAAGAAAAGGAAAAATAAAAAAAAACATGTACACATACCCAAATATACCTAAAGGGGCCATTATTCATGAAATCATAAATGTGTATTTATATACATAGCACTATCACTTTGCCATTGTTGTAAATTAGTTATCATCTTGGGTTAGCCTAACTGCTAATTGGGAATCTCTCCTAATTAGGATTACTTTGTTAATCTGTCGGTTTGTGTTACTCCATCTTTCCCTTACCTAACTTCTCATGGGCACTTGAATATTGGTCAACTATATCTTGTGTGCACAGTTCCTATTTTAGCAGCAATGTATTAGATACAGTTTACAACTATGTTTGCAGGGAGTCAAGAAGGTGTTCTTAAAGTGGTATTAAACCCGAAAACAAAAATGTAACTGTATTGAATCTTACCAATGTGGTGGCTGCATTAGTTTTCCTTTATAGGCTTTTTTCCCCTTATTTTCGCAGGGTAATTCTGCCGGTAACACACTTCCTGTCTTGGGGTGTCTGCATTCTGGATGGAGATGCAATGGAGAAGCCTTTGAACAGCAGCATTGTCAGTCTGGGGAGGTAGTGTTAGGCAGGCCATACACCATGCAAATTTCTTTCCTGCAACCATGGGTTACAGGGTTACAGGATTACAGGAACAAAATTTGCATGATTCCCCCTCAATACAGACAGTACTGACAGGGTAAGCCCTCCTGCCGAGCAAATGTGTGCTCCCGGCAGGGAGACAGGGTGTGGGCGGGGGAAGCCATCCTTGCCAGACAACGATTATCACTAGGGGCCATAGCAGCTGCTAGCGATAATCACAAGAGAATCCAGAAGGCTGGTTGCACCAAAGTTGATCTCTCAGTCAACTTGGTAGTACATTCAGCCTGCCCATTAACGATTTGAACCGTGTATGGCCAGCCTTAGATGCACTATTTGGATCAACATGACAAACAAATTAAATCTTTAACTCTACCTACACTTTTTAAGCAGTTACAGTATTTATTTCTCCTTTGGGATCACGGTTTTACATGAATGACCAAAATGTGACCATTGTAAAGCACTCCTGTTAGTTTTAAAGGTTTTATCTCACCTCTCTAACTCTCTCAACTCTCTAATGCCACTTTTTCTGGACATCTTGGTCTGTTAAAGGAAGTTGAAAAGAAATAGGTTTACTGGCTGGATCCCCAGGTGAAAATAAAGGAAAAAAAAAAATTGCAGGCGCCACATCAAAATTGGTAAGCAGCAATACAATACATGTTTGTTTTTGGGCCTAATACAGCTTCAAAGACCAATATGATAGTATAATGTAGGGTCTAAATAATGTACAGATAATGGTCTGAGAAATGCAATGTGGATCAAACCAGCCCTTTACACAGTATTCAGGTCTTACCAAAATAGACTATTACACAGTATTATGGAAGTCCATACTCTTCAGACGATCCATGAGATAGTATGGTATGCCCTGTTGACCACTGCAAGCACACAATCATTCAGTTGCATTACAAGTATAAAGTTTTATAAAGTATTATATTATAAGTACTTATAATATGAGCGAGCATCAATGTACAAGTCCATAGCATGAAAAAAGTTCACAGTATGTAAAAAAAGTGACTGTATATAGTATATTTAGGTTGCTGAAGGGCGGGGATGTTAAATGAGGTTCTACCAAATCTGGAGGAATGGGTACATTCACAGACAAAACACATTGAGTACATAGCTAATGGAAACATTGATTGTGTGTAGCTGAAAAAGTGTCAGAGTTGACATTTTGCCATGCGCTGCTCCATTCTGCTTCCTCATTATTATATGTAAACACAGAGCTGACATCATAAAATATTTCTTCCACACACACACAGCCTTTCTAGCAGGAATGAAAATGAAAGACAGTGAAATAAACAATATTAATCAGATAAGAATGGAATCTGTCACTGCTGAACTGAAGGCTGTCAGAGATGCAGGAGAACAAGAAGGAAAGTGACCTGTACGGCTTTATTCTTTATGTAAATGTTACGCCAGGATTTGGTGAATATTCAATAATAGGGCGGCTCTTGCACACTGATGATGTGCTGCTCACGTGAAACATCTGATAGTACAAGCAATATAAGGATTTGCAGCAGACTAATATTGTAAGAAGCAGTATTGTAGCAATAGTGGGATGCAGTTGAATTCTATTTTATCTTAGGTACGATGGTCCTTTAAACTGCCAACATTAAAATATTGGACTGACGTGACTTCATTTATTTTAAATTTCCTTTAAGAGTACATAAAAAGAGGACAATGGGGGAACAGTAAGCCTGACCCTGCTGAAAGCCTTATTAGGATAGCAACAATGCTAAAGCACATATACATTGTAGTGCCTTCCAGTGTCTGTTTTCAATCAATGAATTTGATTAGGCTTTCTAATACACCAAAAATGTAAAAAATGATGTGCATGCACCATGCAAGTGAAAAGGAAGTGCACCATCACGCACAACGTACATTGCAGTGTGTTACCAGTGTAAATATAGGACCTAATGTTGGCAATTAAATGTTATTATGTGCACATGGTACATTTTATATATTTAGGTGTTTTTGTTATGTTTGTGTAGATTATAGATGGATCTCCAATAGAAGTTACCTTGGCTAAGCCAGTAGACAAGGACAGTTATGTGCGGTATACCAGGGGAACAGGAGGAAGAGGAGCTGCCGTACAAGGAGAATATACTTATACTATTGGCCATGTCTATGATCCAACCACAGCCTATCTTGGAGCCCCTGTCTTCTATGCTCCACCTCCATATGCTACAACAATCCCAAGTATTCCTTTCCCTCCCGCCAAGGGCTATGTCAGCAACCGTAACCTCATCCGACCGCCTTCAGTCAGAGGTAACAGCACAGTCCCTAAATGAAATAAAGCTCAATTATGTGTAATAAATGTTGCCACAATTATTAATTGACAAGGCAGACCATAATGTGACAATTTAGAAATTTAATTAGATGCTTAGATCCCCAGCATGAGTTAGTTCTGTGTAATTTATTTAATTAGACTCCTAATCAGTCACCCTTGTAATATACAGGGAGCAGTTAACTACCTAAAGTTCCGTATCCAAAAATACGTACTTTGTAAATAGATTAGAGACAGGATGAAAAATGGATGTTGCATTAATCATCGCTGCAGGAATATGTTAGGATAAAAAGCTTGTTAGCTTCAAGAAGAAGTACACTTTGTGATAACTGACTTCATCTTGAAAAGGGATTCAAGGACAACAAGCTAAAAATGGAATGGCTGCATTAGGAGGCAAAATGCCCTGTGAATTGATAAGACATTAAAGTGTCTTATAGTCGTGCGCACAGGGTGTGCCATGTTTGCCTGGGCACACCCTAATGACCCTATGTGGCACAGATTCCTACTGTTTAAACCCCTGATATTTCAGCAAAGCCCCCTAACGAGGCTTATATATATATATTTTTTTAAATAATAAAAAAATAAAATTCTAAAAAATAATAAAAAAATATAATTCTAAAAAGTAATAAAATAAAAAAAATAAAAAACGACTGACACCATCCACTGCTCTACTGACACCGTCAATGTATATACACATGCACGTGTTTGAGCTTAAAGGTGCACATCCTAATGCAATAGGCTGTGCACACCTATGTCTTAGACCATAAAGGGCAAAGTGAAAGTGTAACCTATTTCCACCACCCATAGCAGTATACACTATATTACTGAAAATATTGGGACGCCGGCCTTTACACGCACATGAACTTTAATGGTATCTCCGTCTTAGTCCGTAGGGTTCAATATTAAGTTGGCCCACCCTTTGCAGCTATAACAGCTTCAACTCTTCTGGGAAGGCTGTCCACAAGCTTTAGGAGTGTGTCTATTGGAATGTTTGACCATTCTTCCAGAAGCACATTTGTGAGGTCAGGCACTGATGTTGAACGAGAAGGCCTGGCTGACAGTCTCCTCTCTAATTTATACCAAATGTGTTCTATCTGGTTGATGTCAGGACTCTATGCAGGCCAGTCAAGTGTGGGGTTGTTTTTCAGGGCTTGTCCCCCTAGTTCCATTGAAGGAAACTCTTAAAGCATCAGCATACCAAGTTATTTTGGACAATTTCATGCTCCCAGCTTTGTGGGAACAGTTTGGGGATGGCTCCTTCCTGTTCCAACATGACTGCGCACTAGTGCACAAAGCAAGCTCCATAAAGACATGGATGAGCGAGTTTGGGGTGGAGGAACTTGACTGGCCTGCACCTCAACCTGATAGACACGTTTGGGATGAATTAGAGTGGAGACTGCGAGCCAGGACTTCTCATCCACATCAATGCCTGCTCTTCTGGAAGAATGGTCAAACATTAACATAGAGAGAAGAGTTGAAGCTGTTATAGCTGCAAAGGGTGGGCCAACTTAATATTGAACCCTACGGACTAAGACTGGGATGCCATTAAAGTTCATGTGCATGTAAAGGCAGGTGTCCCAATACTTTTGGTAATATAGTGTATACTTAGATTTCTTTCACTCCCTCACTGCCTTATTTAGCCTCCAGGAATGAAGTGGAAAACATGGCATATCTTGTCCACTCCTCCCTCTCCCAAGTGACAGCATTGATTATCCTCACCAATATGTGTCAGTGCTGGGCCAGAGTCCATGGCTCTAAGTTAGCACCAACAAGCTGGTTTAGAACTCATACAGGGCTCTCTTTTTCTGGTCATCACTGCTGATTGGGGCTCCTGCTAGGGAGGGGGATTTAAATGTCCTGCATGAGCAAAGGAAATGGAAAGGAATGTTGGCCCACTCAAGAGTCTTCTTTATAGAATGGAATTCTACTTTTATACACTTGGTTGGCATAGAAGTTATTTGTAAAAACTTACATAAACGAAGTAGATTCTAATTGCCATTGATGGTTAAATCCTTGTTTAATTGGAGATGACAGCAATGGCACAGCATAGGCACTATACAACTATGGCAATCTTTTCTCTTATGTATCAAGGATTGGGATATTATCTCCAGTGCTTGATTAATATTTTACTTTTGTTTAAACACTTTGAAGCAACTTGCAATAAAAAGGATAATATCTGACTAAGGGTTACTTAGCAAATGGCTACAGTTCAGTTTTAATTGCACATTAACCTGCTACCTTCTTCCATTGGGTAAAAGGGAGAAAATAATATTAATGAACTCCTGTGATAAATTTACTTTTACATATTTGATAAACAGACAGCTCTATTATTGATATAACACGGGCCCTATATTTATCTCTGTAAAGTTTTGTAAAGACCATGTAATTATTAGTATTAAAGGAAAACCTAGGCAATACATTTTAGTAAAACAATTTATAAAATTAAGAGACATCTAGTGCTCTTAGTTTAAAATTATTTGCTAAAACATATAAAAAAAAATCAAGGTACTCACAAAATGAACTCAATGTATAGCTTATAACATACATTGCCGGTCTGACATCCACAGACATACAACAGTAAATGCTGCTCCACCTTGGAGTGTAGTTCTGTTGTATGATGTCATCATGTAATGCGGAAGTAGACCGGCATTTACTAATGTATGTCTGTGGATTCACATTTTACTTTATTACTTTACCTCCTGAAAATGCTAGGTGCTTGGGTGGCATACTGATCCAGTGTGTTCAATAATTCAAATTACTTTCAATGTAATGTCATTTAATAACTAGCTTGAGGAGTTTAGAAAATAACTTTGTCTGTCTCTTAAAGACTGACAGTAGAAGCTCTGATAAATAAGACATTTCAATGCACAAAACTTTTAAGTTAAAGGAAAGGGACATTTCTACAAAATCTCATGTAGGATGTTGAAGATAAAGGAAAATGTAAATAACTGTAAAAAGAAAATGGGGTCTGGGTTCACATTTGTGTGATCACAGACATCACATGTGATTTTCACCGCATTGTTGTGCAGATCACATGCGATGCCTGTGCAATGTGAAATCAACCATGCAAACTGTATGGCTGAAATCGCATCGCATTCGCACCAAAGGGGTGCAGGACCCTTATTTCAGTCCAAATCGCATGGGTGTTCATACCTATGTGATCCGATTCCTGCAACATTTTACAGTTCACACTGTGATCTGCGAACCAATCTGCGGGTGTCATTACCATTACATTGACACCCGTAGCAGTTCGCAGATGTCAGTGTGAACCACCGGCGATTCAGGGGCGATGCGGGAACCCGCACAGGATTCGCAAGGTTTCCCACATCGCACCAGTGTGAACCCAGCTGGAACTAATGGGATCAAAACTGCAGCTTGGTGTCATTTTAAAGCAGTTCACAAAATGCAAAAATGTAAAAGCATATTGCTGTTTGGATGGATAAACAGGCAAATAAAGGAAGGCTTGTACACAGAATTAAAGGCAGATAAAATAGAAGCTATAATTATATTGGGGGGAGATTGACTAGAGCACTCACCATTTGGTGCAGCTGTGCATGGTAGCCAATCAGCTTCCAGCTTCAGCTTGTTCAATTAAGCTTTGTCAATAAAACTTGGAAGCTGATTGGTTTCCCTGCAGAGCTGCACCAGATTTAGCACACTCCAGTTTTAGTAAATAGCCACCATTGCATTCATGCCCTTGAAGGAAACCTGTATTGAGAGAAATCCAAGTGTTCCATTTCTTACTTGTCTATCTCTGGCTCCAATACATTGAGTTAGAAAGCCAGAACTCCTCATATGAATTCCTTTTCTGGGTCAGAACTCAGATAATATAAAAGCTTTTAGATCAGCGTTGCAGTCAGATCACTAGCATTTTCCAAAGGTCTGGAAATGAGAGCCTTCACAATCCTCTCAGTCAACGATTCCTTTCAAGTCCTCAGATCTGGCAAGCCTCCACCTGATTCTATAGACATGAGCCGGTTTCCCAGCAGATGTCCTGCAGGTTTACTATGTGTATTGACATAAGCTTACCTGAACCAGGCACAGAGGGCCAACATCGTCTCTGCAGACTAATAATCACTAACATTCCAATCACTTCTGATCCAGACAAACATACTAACATGTTAGTCTGGCAACCTGTTTTTTTAATTGTTTCTATTTGTAAATGACACTTAATATGTTTTACTAAGGTAATACTAAATAATTATGCAGTCATTGAATGCCATGACCATCACATGACCACATTTAATTCTTTTCATAATAATGTAATAATCTATAGCATATTATTTACTAGTGCCTTTTTTCTGTATAACGGTAAACCGTTTTATGAGCTACAAAATGGTGTTTCAGAGAATGAAAGGCTAAAGGTTTTAATTTGTTCATTAATTTATTATAAACTGCAGTCCAGTGTACACTGAACAGGATTAAACAATGGAGGTGCTTTTTCTTCCCTGCTGTTAACTACTTCTTTATTTACTATAATGTAAAATGTAATTAGATACTGAATTGACCTGTATGCAGCATTCAGATGTATGCAGCATTCAGATTTTCGAGGAAAGCGTTCGAATGGAATTTGGTCCGCAGTATCTTTTGGCAATAGACAAGCAACTGAAAATGGGCCTGCTATAGATTTGTTTTTGGTTGCTGCAGTGAGGTTATTGCACAGCATTACCCCTAAAATTATAAAATCTTCTCAATAATAATGCAAGTGAGTGATAAATTAACTTTTTACATTTTGCACTTCCAGCAATCCAGTAAATCTTCTGCTGTGATCTGTTTTCCTAGCTCAGCAGCTGATCCATATTTTTATGTAATGTAACTTGTAAGGGGGTTGGAGAAATTACCAATTTATTACAAACTTTCAATAGTAGGTTTTTTTTTCAGAATCAGTAATGTTTACCATTCTTATGCCCCGTACACACGGTCGGATTTTCCGATGGAAAATGTCCGATCGGAGCGTGTTGTCGGAAATTCCGACCGTGTGTGGGCTCCATCGGACATTTTCCATTGGATTTTCCGACACACAAAGTTGGACAGCAGGAGATAAAATTTTCCGACAACAAAATCCGTTGTCGAAAATTCCGATCGTGTGTACACAAATCCGATGGACAAAGTGCCACGCATGCTCAGAATAAATAAAGAGATGAAAGCTATTGGCCACTGCCCTGTTTATAGCCCCGACGTACGTGTTTTACGTCACCGCGTTTAGAACGATCGGATTTTCCGACAACTTTGTGTGACCGTGTGTATGCAAGACAAGTTTGAGCCAACATCCAACGGAAAAAATCCTAGGATTTTGTTGTCGGAATGTCCGAACAAAGTCCGACCGTGTGTACGGGGCATTACTCTCTATTGAGTGAGAGAACAAATCATGAGGAATCCTGTCAGTCATTTATAACTACATTAGTTACCCAATCTTTTCGTGCTTTCTACAAGGGTGTGTATGGTATATTACAAATAATTTTATTTTAATATATTAATATGGGCACAGCTAGCATTAAAAAATAATTTCTGTTATGACTAAGCGTAGCCCCTACATATAAGAGATAGTATTTTTCTAATTATTTAAATATTTTATTCCACTGCTTTTCCAATAATGCTGGCATTTAACCTTCCTTCTGTCGTCTTTAAGACAAATAATTACCAAGAGATTACAGACTAATTTTCTTCCCGGACACTATAATTTGAGCTTGTTCACATTTTTAAATTAAATTTTCATTTTAATTCAAGATTTCTTCAGAGAATACTATAGTCTACAGTAAAAAAAAAAAATCAATTTTCATAAAATGTGCATAAGGGTTGCTCATTCCATTGTTTCAGCAGCTTCTCTGTACACGGGGCTAACTCTTTCATGATATCATGGATCTGGGTGATTTCTGCTGATTTGATACAGTTTAATGCCTTCTTGCATTCCTAGAAATTTACATGAGTGTACCTGTAGGGGCTGCGGGAGTTAGAGGACTGGGAGGTCGGGGATACCTGGCATACACTGGCCTGGGCCGCGGCTGTTTTGGATATCAAATGAAAGGAGACAAGCGGGGAGACGAGAAACTTTATGACATTTTGCCAGGAATGGAGCTAACACCAATGGGCGCTGTCGCTATAAAGCCACAAGCTGTTAAACCTGCACCACAGGTAAGGCCTAAAATGTATAATCTCCCAATTTTCTAAGGAGGATAAAATAGAGCAAGATATCTATGGTTACTAATGCATTTTAGCTGTAGAAATTAAAGATTTTAGGACAACATTACCATTAAATATAATAACATTACTATGTTTAAAAATTACATATTTGAAAGTGTTATCTATCTAAATAAGTCTTTGAAGTGCTATAAAAATGAGGTGAGTATAGTGCTTAATAAAAGTCTTGTTTGTCCTCCCCTTTTTTCTGCACTTCACCAACCTGAGATTTTTTTTTTATAATTGACAATTTTATTGAATTTTTATATTTACCAGTACAAAAATAGAAAAAGATGACTTTCACTGGATTAACATGCAAGCTTCCATTACAAACTTAGGGAGGATACAAATGTCAGAGCAATAAACGAGGATCTTAGGTTTAACCCAAAAGACCCAACCTGAGATCTTTTGTCACTCATCCACTTATCGCGTATCCAATAGGAATCAGACCAATTTGAGCTTATTGGTGAATATAGATCTAGTCAGTGGTTATAGACCTAGATATGACACCTCTGACAGTAAATTGCTTCATAAACACAAATGCTTGGTTCATTCCTACTGGCAGACTTTGAAGATGATGCTTACCTCTAGAATGGTCAAGGCAAGTTATCAAGCTTTTTTTAGAAGTCTCCCCTTTCTAGTAGACATCAGTTTCACCCCATTTCATTAGATCACTGCCAATTAGAATCCAGGCTGACTTAACACAGCTTTCATTCAGAAAGGGTAGGGTAAGAAAAAACTCCATGATTTAGGAAGCAATAAATATACTCCAGTAGCTCTGGAAGCTGTGCCCAAGAAGGTAGACAGAGGACAAAGTCACTAAGGATGAGTAGAACACACCTGGTTTTGGTTAGTAAAGGTTTGGCCGAACATGTACAAAGTTTGGATGCCAAATCCAAACCCTATTGAAGTCAATGAAAGCTGAACCTGTCAAATCATTCTTCTCCATTTTTAAGGCAAACCGCCAAGGGATTGGCAAAAAAAAGTGCATGGAGGGTTGAAAACTGCCCCAAAGGACATAAAACGATGCAAAAAAAAGAGATAATAAATATCATTTTGCAGAGAGCAGTGAATTTAAAAATGCTGAAAGGGCAGTATTAAAAATGCACTATTCCTTAACCCCTTCGTGCCTAAGGCTAAAACAAATCTAAATGCCTAAGCGCAATTTTGCAATGTTGACATATATTAGTAAAACTGTACATATCATCACAACTACTTTGTTCATCCAAGTTGATTATACCTTGTTGGCCTGTCATTTGGTGGTAAATGTTAAAGTGGTTGTTAACCCACTTTGACTATTTCTTATAATCCTCTCTGTGTCCTAATGACAAGTGCTCCTGTCTGTGTGATTTATAAAAAAAAAAATTCAGCTTTACCGTATTTCAAAGCGTTTCCCAGCGATCATGTGACCAGCCAGCTCTCTCCTCTCCCAGTCTAACAGATGCAGCAGGCAGGGCCGAGATTCCCCTACTGACATCAGTCAGGAGGAGAAGAGAGAGATAGACTGCCGGTCACGTGATCGCCAGGAAATGCTCTGAAATACGGTAAAGAAGGCATTTTTTTTAATAAATTACACAAACAAGAGAACTTATCATTAGGGCACAGAGAGGATTATAGAGGACAATAAAAGTTATTTTAGCAGCAGGAGGGATGGGGGGGGCAGGCACTAACACAGGAGCAGACAGGCAGAGAGGGGAGGGGGGAGAGAGCACAGAGGAGTACAGGTTATCTGCGGGTGACAGAGGCACATAAACTAACCACGGAGTCAGGGCTCAGCAGCCATGATAAACCATGGTACATTTACTAAGGGGAGGGTAGCAACTGTCAGGATCAGCCAGGTATTTCAGGTGATACAGGGGGCCAAATGACACAGCACAAACACTGCGCTGTATGACATGCTTTAAAGGAGCACGATCCTTTTTTTATCAAGGAAAATTGGCTAAAAATAATACAAAAAATATATTTTTTTAAATTTAGCTGTACATTTTTGGTACTACCATAACCTACCACAAAAGAGCAACCTGAATTAAATTATCCTGCTCCTGACGATCGCAGCGATACCACATATGTGTATTTAGTTTTTTGTATGTACCTGTATTACACCCTGAAAACCATAGTGCGCATTTTGCTTTTTTTATCCTGCCTAATACACACTGACTTAAAAAAAATAAAAATAATTCTGTCCAAAAAAAAATACTGTCCCTAACCTGTGACCCTGACCTTTGACCCAAACACTAACCCTGAAACTGATCTAGATCCAGCCTTCATCTAGGCATTTTTTGTATATTTTTATTGAATTGTTTTATTATTAATTAATTTTTTCCGATGTATCTCTCTCCTCCATTCACAGAGAAAGAAAACACAGGGCAGGCTTCACAGTACTGATTATGTAAAAGCCAATCAGAGATCTCGAGTTCTGGGTCAGGATCATTAGTATGGGGCCCCGGACTCAGGGTGAGACCCCAGCACAAAGGGAGATGCGCTAATATGCAGTCCCACAGAAAAAAAGCCCAATCCAGTAAGGCAGCATATTTTTGTTACGTTGGCATGAAGGGGTTAAAAAAATCAACCTGCTTGGGGGTCCCCTAAACTTTTCTGTAAAGGGGCATGCAAAAAAAAAAAAAGAAATGGCACCACTTCAGAAATCAATATTAGAACTTATATCAGACCCTTTGGATCTAGTATTCTTTTTTAAGAGGGAAATTACATATGTGTGCATTGTAGCCAATAAGCTTCTAACTTCAGCTTGTTCAATTAAGCTTTGACAAAAAAAAAACAAAAAAAACTGGAAGCTGATTGATTTCTGCGCACAGCTGCACCATATTTTGCACTCTCCATCTTTACTAAATTAAGCTCCATTGTCACCTCACAAATCTATACCAGACCCTTTATCTGAGCACACAGCCTGGCAGGCCTGAACTATAATGCCGTGTACACACGAGCGGAATGTCTGTCAGAAAAAAGTCAGATGGGAGCTTCTCATCGTATATTCCGACCGTGTGTATGCCCCATCGGACTTTTTCCGTTGAAAATTCAGACGGAACTAATTTTTTTTATTTTTTTTATTTTTATTTTTTTATTTTTCCGACGGAACTAATTACTATCGGAAAAACCACTCGCCTCTATGCTGTTCCAACGCACCAAAAACGAAACATGCTCTGAAGCAAGTACAAGACTGAAGCTATTGGCTACTGGCTATTGAACTTCCGTTTTCTAGCCCTGTCGTACGTGTTGTACGTCACCGCGTTCTGGACGGTCGGAATTTGGTGTAACTGTGTGTATGCAAGACAGCTTGAGCAGAATTCCGTCAGAACTCTGTCGGAAAAACCTTCAGAGTTTATTCCGATGGGAAAACCGGTCGTCTGTACAGGGCATAACAGGCCATATGCCTCCAGCAGGAGGAGTGGCCCTATGTTGATGAGAACAAGGGATCCTTCCCCACAAGTCTGGCCCGGTGGTTGTGGTGATGAAGAGAAGACTTTTTGGAATATGGAAGCCCCCTTTAAGATAAGGGGTCCCCCAGATATCCACACCTCTCCAAGTGAATGAGCAAGAGGTATATAGTACCCATACTCATTCACATAAAAATCTGCTATCAATAAACACAGACAAGTGCATCATTTAATAAAATAAAAACAAAGCATTGTAATTCCAGCATCATTTACAACGAACATCTCCTGCTGATTGCCAAAAGAAAAAAAACATGGAAATACTGACCCATCTGCTCACACTGCACATGACTCACCAGACTTGTTATCATGTGTATATACAAGGGGTTAGGAATGTGGTGACATCACTGACCAAATATGGACATGGGAATTCTGGTTTAGGAAAATCCAGTGTTACAAAATGAATGAACATAATCTTTTAGAAACATATTATAATGTCTTGCTAAATCGTGGGGGTATATGGGTAGTATAGGTAAGGCTCTAAGTATAATAATCATTAGTAGCATAATGTGAATAATAAAAGTAATAGTGATAGATTTAATATGCCAAAAAAGCATTTTGCTTCTTGAAGTATTTTTAGCAGAGTGTAGTCTGACAGCATTTTATCAAATACGATGTTTCCATTATGGTATTTATCTGACCACATACGCATCTGCTGAAAAGCTATTTGCCTTAATTTCTAGATAAGAAAATATGCCATTAGTTAGAGAACAGAACCTTGAGTTCTGTATCCTGGAATTAGACAATAAATTACAGGAACACATCGACTGCACTGACTAACTGACAGGAAGTTAATATATATTGAAATCTTGAAGGTCACTTAGCATACTCCTAAATTTTAATGGCATGCCTTAATATTATAAAAAAAAGGGTAGATGGCTTTGTTCATGCACTGCATGTAAGTGAGGCATCTTTCAGAGATCATGTTTTATCCATATACTTTATGATATTTATTTAGTGTTGTCTATTAGAGTTACACAGGCAATATTTAGTAACTTAGCAATGCTACTAAAATGCTAGCAATTAATTGTCAGACAAATGGCTCCCAATGATGTAAGCTACACAAATAGCTATCTGTCACACATAACTAGAGCATTGCAGATCATGTGATATTAATTGCTACTACATAGTACTTGTGTAGTTTACACCATAGGGAGCTATTTGTTTTATCCTTTAGCATATTTATCATTTCTTATAGCGACTAATCTTTAGGGATTAGGTGGCTCTTGAGTTATTACAGATCTCCTGTCATACTCTAGCCTTAGAGTAGGCATATCGGCTTTCAGCCAAATGAATGTTGAATTAAAGTAGTTGTAAAGGCTTATATATACCCAGTAAAGTTACTGGCCTCAGGTGATATACAGAGGTGAAACAAATCCTCCTACATAATGCTTTGTTTCCAATGGTGGTTTAGTGGTCAACAATTCTGCCTTGCAATTCTGGGGTTCTTGTTTTGACTCCCAGCCGAACCACTCACTACAAGACAGTTTACATGTTCTCCCTCTGCTTGTGTGGGTCTCCTCCCACACTCTATAGACATGCCATTTAATTGGCTCCTGTCTAAATTGACCCCAGTATGCGTGTTTATGAATAAGTTTCAGATAGAGACCTGGGATTGTAAACTCCTTGAGAGCAGGGGCTGATGTACAGTATATACAGTTCTGCAAAAATTGTCAGTGATTCATAAATGCCTATAATAAATAATAATGAATGCTACACTACAATGCTACAATTTAATTTTTAAAATTATTCTTGCCATTATGTGTGAATACCCAATGCATATTTAAAGAAAATGTATAGTTAAAAGTTTAGTACTGTTTTAAACAACTGTCAAAAAAATGTACAAATTATCTCCTCTCGTGCAAATCTATGCACGACATAAAAGACACATATTGTCCTAAAATGAAGTTTATGTTAGAAAGATCAGCTTATGGATTTATTCGATTTTAGAAGTAAAAAACTGTGATTACACGCTATACAACTTTCTGTTAAATACGGATCTAAATTGGCCCTGGATGGCCCCGATTCAATAAATCTCAGAATAAATTTAGATTTTTAATTAATTTTTTAGCTGTATGTTTGGGTCTTCATTGTAGCGGTTTATATTTTATACATTGGTTCTGTGTATGAAAATGTAAACTGACTTTACAGACCTGTTCCTATTTTTAAAGGTGCTGGAGGAAATTTGTCAAAAAAATAACTGGGGTCAGCCAGTATACCAACTGCACTCTGCAATCGGTCAAGACCAGAGACAACTGTTTCTATATAAAATCACCATTCCCCTCCTTGCTAGTCAGAACCCTGCTATGTAAGTGTTTATATTATTTGGACATTCTTTTGTGTTTAGGTGTTTACAGATGTATTTAGACAAACTGCAACAGTTGCATATAATGTTTTTGAATTACCTTTTTGCTAAATATGTGTTTTGATATTCATTTTACATTAGAAGTGATAAATTGTGCATAGATCTAAAGGACAAATAACATTTCTAGCAATAATTATCAGCAAATCAGATTACTTTAAACTGAGAAAATGATTGGATAATATTAACAGTTCTATTGAAAATCCAATCAATAAAAGTGCATCACTTAATTATGGTACAGATGTGATATCCCAATTAAGTGTTACATTTTTTTTTTAAATAAAAGTGCAAAAAATATGTACAATAAAAGTCTAATAAAATGAAAGTCTGAATAATAATAATAATGTGAATACAAACATAAAAGTAAAAATATAGAAGTGTCCACGAAGTATGAGAAGCTTCTTCCAGTGTTTGGCCTCAATGACCAAATTCCATAAGGTGTTATGAGAAGATCCAATACAAGTGAGCCTCCACCACAGTATGCACTCACCAGAAGTAAAACATATGAAGGCTTCAATATAAATTCCTTAGCAGGCACTCATTGCTTCATTTAGTTTGAAGCGTGGAACCATTATCGCAGGAAGCCACAAACTGCATCTAAAAAGCTCACCACCAGGGGTCCAAAAAGTGCTCATATGGTGTTGTAGCTTATTCTAAAAGGATTTTACATAAAAAACTGCTGCAGCAGAATAAAACAGTAAAAACAAACCGGCCAGACTTACAGTAATGGCCGCCGCGATGAGCATGTGGACACGGTGGCGTGATGTCAGCACATAGAACCCTCAAAACATGTTTCATGAACACACATGTTCTGAAGGGATACATATGTATAATTAAGCATTGCACTTTTATTGATTGGATTTGTTTACAATGTTTGTATAGCCACCTTGTGTGCTAGCAGCTACACTGTTCAAGGAGCTCACTATTTTATTCGTTTTTGATAGTTCTATTAGAAATGTTGACCTGTGAGGCCTATCCTGTACTCTGAGTTATTTGTATTTCTGTTTAGAAACTCTCCATGGAAAAATAGAAATTAAAATAAATAATATATAATTAATTTTATTCAAGTAAAATGTACCCACTGTTGCAAACTATAGTTTAATAGTAAAAAGGGGTATTGTCATTGTTTATATTATTCTACAACTACCATTTGAGCAGACCTTCAGATATTGCTGGTCACAATCATGATAAATGGATACAAACTATGACACATGGACAAGACTGACAGACATCTAAAATGATGGACATATTTGAGTGAATTGCATGGAAAATTGGGTGCTATCTGCAGTTTAATAGGCCCAAGCCAGGACAACCCTAACCCAACTGACTTTAGGGCAAAAGGTCATCCAGAGGTGGACAGTGCCTATGTAGAAGAGGTGAGGCTTCATTTGACCTGGGGGTTGTAAGGGTGATACCATAGGCACTTTGTTTAAATGGTACTCTAAAGTCTTTTAAAAATGTAGGATATGCACACAGAAGAAGTAAACACTGTTATCTATGTAAACTTATGTTTAAAAAAAAAATGTTGGTTCTGTGTCATAGTTTGTAATAATAAATGTACTTGAGGCAACCATCTCTACTCATATCTTAAAATATAACTAAAGGCAAAACGTTTTGGATAGAGTTGAGGTTTTTTTACTGTCTGTGCCCCTGTTAAGGAGTTTCACCCTCTCGATTTGTCCTGTTTACCAATATCACTGAAAGTTAAAGTAAAAGTCCCAAATTTTGAGTTGTCCCAGAAAAGTAATAGAGGGGAAATCTTCTGATGGGGACACTAGTTGACCTATGGAGCCCCAAATGAATTCTCCTAATTTGCAGAGATTTCCTCTCACTTCCTGTTTGGCTTTGGGACAGGAAGTGAAGAAAAATCACCGCAATAGGAAACAGATGGTGAAAAAGTTATAACCCTCCCTTGCTCTATCCAAAATGAAAAAAAAAGTTTTGCCTATAGTTTTACTTTAAGCTAGCCGTACACGTTAAGAATTCTTCCATAAACAGTGTGGATGGAGGAATCTCTCCTACTGATCATTCTAATTTGAGAGCTGGTGCTCCCCTGGCTTACAGAATACCTGAGCAGTTACTCCATCTGATTGGCTGCATCCGCAGTTCATTTGAAAACTTTCTGCCCAGCTAATTCAAATTTCATATTGAAGTTTGTTAAGCCAGGTAATACCCCCAGGGACACCCATGGCTCAAATTTTGTCCAGGCTCAGCAAGAATCAGAATATGCCAACATTCAAGCCAGCATTGCACAGGCTCTGTGTATGGCAGTAGAGTAAATAAAGAAGCGGTAATTGGGTGCTGGAAAGTGTCACATACATTGCATGGGCAAGGAAAACACTGCAATAATAACCTAAAACATTAGCTAGTTATTTCTAACATTTTATAGCTTTTTGGTAGACATAGTACCATTTAGGCCAACTGTAACATTTAAATATTGTTATATTGCTGTTATAGCCACCCATTTACTCCTCAAAAGCTTTGTATATCTGTGGATGAAGCAAAAACCTATGCAGCTGAGTATACACTTCAGACCTTAGGAATCCCAACAGAGAGTGCTGAGCCACAAGCAGCCTTTGCAGGTAATTCCAATATGTGTACTAATCTTTCATCATGTTCATCTTTTCACTATAGTACATATAGTACATGCCCAGCTGGCATCCCTCCTCGTTCACCCTTATAGGATATAATTATTGTTGTCCACAGAGAAAAATGGGGTCTGTAATTGCTGGCTAGTATTTTCAACAAAAAGTCAGCAATGACAGCTTCCATGTTTCTCCCATCAAAGTTTTCTTTTAATGAAACTCTTGTCTATATAAAGTGTTAGGCTTAAACGCTGGTTGTAAGGGTATTGTTCTGATGGATTCAAGGGGTACGTCTGTTTTTTAGAGTAAGTTTATCGTAACAGGTAAAGAGTTAGTGAATGACCAACCAGAAACCAAGCTGGTTCTGATCTATATGCCTTATGGCACAGACACCTAAAATAGAGCAGATATACAAAATGAAGAAGATGGCATTGCACCAGATGTGTTGTCCAGCAAGTATAAAACGAATTAGTAAAAACTTAGGGGAACAGGTAAAGTGAGCATCTTTATGTGTCCTCTGTTAATTCTGTACCAATTAGGGTTGTGGGCATGATATAGTTTTCCCACTCAATAGCAATTTATTGCCATTATTTATTCTCAGATGTTGTTCTAGTTCCAGGACAGACAGGGCTTTTTGCATAATGCTACAGAAGGTTGTTCCTCTCTGTAACTTGCATCATATCTGGGTATCATGCAGTGGCAGCCTCCAGTACTGGTTGGGTATTTTAACTGTGATATGGTAAAAAGGTGAATTAAAAAAACAACTCTTTCAATGCTCCATTTAAGATGAAATTGCACCACCAGTTTCAAGCAACATAGTCCAAGAATGGATGGCACTTACAAAACTGCCTATATTTTCCTTGACTTTGGCCTCCCCTTCTACAGCAGGAGGTCCCAGGGATTGGTGAGATGGCTATTCGCCTATTGCTGATACTGCTAGCAGGGACTGAACCACTGAGAGCAAGACACCAAGTATCCCCAATCCATAATACACCCATACTGCACTCTATACCACATTTATTCCAAACCTAGACTGCACCTATATCAACCTTATACCATATTATACCAAACATTCACTGCGTGTGAACCACATCTACCTTGCACCTGTGCCAAGATTATACCTATACATTGCCTATACTGCATGTAGGTTAACTAGAACTGTCGTTGAGTGCACCAACATTCTTAACGGGCCCCAGCGATAGCCATCAGAAGAACATCTCAAAAGGCTGCCCCTTCCATAATAATTATTCTGTTCACCTGCCCTCTCAGCTACAATCCTCCTTTTCTTTTGGACAGTGCATACCCAGTTGGTCTAGGACTAGCATCGCCACCATAAATGTGCTCTGGCAGTATAGTTCCAACACTCGGTAGATTAAACGTTACTACTATTCATTATTGCACCTGAGTTGGCCTTACTAATGTTTATGCTGATCTGGATACCAAATGTCATCTTCTGCATAATCCCTACTGTTAATCACTGCTAAACTGTGATATTACCACTGTTAATCCATTTTATGCTTGCCTAGTTAGCAACCATGCTGGGTGACAATATATTAGCTTTGCCTTTACTACCTGATTTGGTATCTGTTTTTAGTGATGTAGCACTACTATTGGGTACTAGCATTACTTTCAGTGAATTCCTGTGATATTGTATGTTTGTACACTTAACCTGATGTGTCAGAGCGGCTAAGGTTCTTGAGAAGGTTGAGGCAAAAACAGAGGACTAATCCTATTCAGTGGCTCCTATGGGGCTAGAGCTCCAGGACAGTAGGATTTGATTATATCTTTGTGGATGAAATTAAAGTGAACCATGAAGGCCAAAATTACAGTTTCCCTTAATTGTCTGCCCTGGCGATCTTCTGTTTGCTCCCCTGCTTCTCCGTTACAGCCAGAATGTTATGAAGTACGTTGGACTATAGAATAGCATGTGACTCTCTCTCTTACCTCCCACAATGCAGCATTGCATGCCAGAGCACCTATTGCCAGACCCGAGCACTGTTATGTGTGGGGTTATTTGCTAACTGGAGCGTTCAAGATCTGGTGCAGCGCTGCATAGAAACCAATGGGCCTCCAGGTTTTATTGCAAAAGCTTAAAGTGTTTGTAAAGTCACTATGTGACTTTACATGTATCCCATGCAGGTATGCTGTCATTAACAAAAAAGTGTAAGTGCTCGTTTAAAATGGAAAGGCGAAATACCTTTTCTGACACCGCAACTTTGCGGTCACGTGATCCCCCTGCGCTGACTGGCCCCGATCCATGTAGGGAAGTGGGAGGGGCCGAGATTCCCCTGTGACATCAGTTGGCCAGCAGATGAAAATCTCAGCCCCTCCTGCTTCTCTCCATAGACCGGGGCTGGCCAGAACAGGGGGATCATGTGACCGCACAAGTGTGGTTTCAGAAAAGGTATTTTGCCTTTTCATTTTAAAACGAACACTTACACTTTTGTTAACGACAGCATACCTGCATGGGATACATTGATGTGCTGCATTATTCAGCTAAATAGCGGTGGGAGGGGCAGGGAAGAAAGCACTCTCATGCTGACAGGGGAGGGGTAAGGCTACTTTCACACTGGGGTGGACAGGCGCCGGCGGTAAAGCGGCGATATTTTTAGTGCTGCTTTACCGTTGTTAAAACAGGCGCTTTGCCGGCAGGTTTGCTGTGCTGCCCCATTGTTTACAATGGGAAGGGGCGCTTTAGGAGCGGTGAATACACCGCTCCTAAAGCTTTGAAAAGATGCGGCTTGCAGGACTTTTTTGACCGTCCTGCAAGCGTACCACTCCAGTGTGAAAGCCCTCGGGCTTCCACATTACAGTGAATTGAGTGGCTCTTTCAGGGCGCTTTGCAGGTGCTATTTTTAGCACTATAGCGCCTGCAAAGCGTCTCAGTGTGAAAGTAGCCTAAGTGACTGTCAGAGGAAAGACGAGAGCAGCGGATGACAGGGGCACGTAAACTGACCACTGTAATCAGGGCTCAGCAGCCATGTTTATTGTGGTCAGCAGAGGCAGGAGGACACAGGAACTGGCACAATCAACCAGGTTTATTACAGGTTAGGAAAGAAGAATTTCACAGCAGAAGCACAAGTAATTTGAATTACCTAATATTTCCCACTAAGACAAATCTTCTTGAGCTCAAAAACCACATGTTTGTATTATATTGTGTGTTTAAAAATGTATTTTTATACAATTGGTATTTGTGTATCTTTGATTTCCAGTAGATTATGGCAATAAAGGTGATTTTATGAGTATTTATGTAATCTGTTTCTGGATTATACCAATCAGATGCCTCTGTGGCAGATTACCTTTAATGTGTGTTGTGTCTATACCAAGATTTTTTTTGCTACTCTGGCCAACCACTCAGATTGTTCTAGCATTTCTAAGTGAAATTGGGTCCTATGGCTAACACATATAGTCCTTGATCTAATATAACAATCCATTAAAATTTTTAATGTTTTGCTTAATTTCAATTTTAGGATATGCCATAGCTAGCTCGCCAGCTGCAGTAGCTGCTGCCACCCAACTAAAACAAGCAGTCGCCTTGGGACAAGACCTTGCCGCTTATGCCACCTACGAAGCCTATCCAGCTTTTGCAGTAGCAGCTCGAGGAGATGCATATGGAACATTCTAAGGATTATATCACTTTCAGTTAAGACATCCTGTATGTGGTGAATGTGAATGGAATCTGGGGTTTCCTTTATATGTGATGTCCAATGGGACTTTAATCCACTGTGACGGAATGGAAAATACTTAGTTGGATGTTTAGTGTAGTTTTATAGGCATAAGGTTTTATTTTCTTTAGTAATACTGCAGTTTATATTTAATGGTCCTCAGCTTCAAGTTTGTTGATAGTGTTTACACTTTTTATGCACTAGTTAGTAGTGAAGTAACAAAAAAAAGTTAGGCCTTTTAAAATTCTTTTAGAGGACTTTAAACACTGGATCAAATGTATTGTTGAGGGAATGCATTTTTTTACCACAGGTAAATAGGTATCCTTGCATTTTTTCCATTTTATTATTTTTTTCCTGTATGGAACGATCTGGATAAATCATGAGCATTTCCAGAAGTCAGTACAGAGGCCTGAGAGGCCAAATTAAAATATATTTGTGTTTTATCTTTACAAATGAAGCTTTAAGCTTAAATGACATGGCAGTGCAGATTTTAGGACTCTGGGTTTTGTATGGTGGCGTCTGCATTGAGTCAGATGTATAAACTACTCATTTCTGCTCTGCCATTTTTGCTGCTGGTCCACTTTTTTTGTGCTGAGAGCACTGAGTGCTAAGTCTCTGGATATCATGCTAGTCCAGTGGCTTCAGTAATTTTGGTCACTGACCTAAAACAACCATGCATTTCAGAGGCTCTGACTTATTTGGCTGTATGCTTGTTCTGGATAAATAAGAATGTATAGCAGCCAGTCATAGTCTGACAACTAGTATTTTAAGGAGTTTAGTGTTTCTCCTGGTGCAGGTTTCCTTTAAGTCCTATACTGTTCACTTACAGGTCCCAATGTCCTCCTGCTTCCTTGAATTTGTATTCAAGACTTAACAACAGTGTATAATTCTTATTATTCAGACAGGATGCGTTAAGTTTTATTGTATGCTGCTGTTTCACTGTTGACATTTTTGTGTTTGCATGTTAGATTATATGAATTCTACATAACTTATAGGGAAATCAAAGTATCTATGTGACAATTCAAATTAAAATTGTGTTTTTTGGGGTTTTTTTGCCAGACCATCAAGCATGGTTTGGATCAAACAAGTAGTGCTGGCCATACTTTAACTGATATTATTCTTAGAAAAAATAGCATCTTTATCAATAGATGGGTGACACAGAGGTTACTGACTGACATTGAGCAATCACCTACAGTGGTAGAGAGTCCAATGCAGACATCTGCCAGTCTGGACCCAGCATACCCTTGTTAACTTTGTCTATCAGTCACCCCACCCCCTGCAAACAAATTACTCTCTGCTACTTCATTTAAAGGACAGAGTAATTAATATAGAACTAATTTAGACATAATTACCTAGTAGAGGGGCAGGCAAAGACTTATTGATTTGAGCATATGGATTTAAAAAGTCTATAAACATGTAATTGGTTGGTCTCTCTTCTTCCAATCGCAAAGCTTGCATGACCTTTGTAAGGTGGTCTACACATGTTAAGCTAATGGCAAAAAAAGAGTAAAGTCAGCAGTATTAAAAAAGAATGTGCACATGGAGCACTTATGTTTGTACAGATGATACTTCTGTTTGTAAAGAACTGTCACTGTGAATTTAAAAAAAAGTATTTCATATAACTTGGAAATTATGAAATCGATATATAGCTGCCATCATAATACTACAGAATAGTTCAAAATAAAACTCCTTTTATATCTTTAATTTGACATAATAGGAACAGAAAACGTTTACATGGTATGACTCTCTGATTATGTTGGCTGCAAACGGAGCACCAAAATCTACTACTGAAATATCCTTAAAGAGTGCTAATCACATCAATGATATTTAGGGTGAGCCTTGGATCTAAGAGTTAGAGGTAAGAAGCCCCTCTGAGGTTTTTACTGCCCTGTCAGTCATCGAAATTCAAGTCAATAGCACACTCGGTCTTCCATCTCCTAAGTACCCATAGCAGTATCAAACACAGACCCCTGTAGTTATTTATATTATTTTCAACGACAGGGATCTGTTATGCTGTGCTGTCATGTACACTCAGGGGTGTGTGTTATCAACATGAGGTCAGTCATATGAGTAGAACATCAAAAGTCAGACTGCAGGTGACCTCTCACCTCTAAAATTGGCCAAACCCCGAGCAAATTTCAACCGGTTCCTGATAAACCAGCTAAAATGTGATACATGGGTGATCCTGCTGGAACCTGTTGAACATTTTTCAGAAGATACATTGGCTGCATCTAATCACATGTTGAGCATGGGTAGAGGAACGTGTTAGCTTTTTTTGTTGTGCAGCCTGCCGGTTTTCTTGGAGGTATACCAGGTTCTTCCAACAACCTGAAGCTTTTGTTATCCAAAGTTCTATTCAGGGCAGGAAATGGCGTTCTTCCTATCTACTACCCTGTTTCCCCGAAAATAAGACCTAGCGTGATTGTCAGTGATGGCTGCAATATAAGCCCTACCCACCAAATAAGCCCTAGTTAAAGTTCTTGTGGGTCTTATTTTCAGGGTAGGGCTTATTTTCGGGGAAACAGGGTAGGGCTTATTTGGGGGGTAGGGCTTATATTGCAGCCATCACTGACAATCACGCTAGGTCTTATTTTCGGGGAAACAGGGTAGCCAGTGGCCAACCTCAGGTTTCTGTAGATCTGACATGTAGACGAACTGCAAATTATGGTGCTATGGTATCTTGATGGTAGCTAACATTTACCTTTTTTTACAAGTTGAAGTCGTGTTTTGGTATCCTGTTTTGACACTTCTTGTAGGAAGGCATTTTTAAAATGTTTATTATTGTAAAAAAGAAAACTGTTCTGCAAATGATGATAAAATTGGAACTCAATATAATAAGTAAAATACATATGTAAATACTGGTTGAGAATACTGAAATTCCTGAAAATACTGAGATGCTAATTACAACCAATAAACTTGTGCATACTATCTTTATGTGTTTGTATTGACTATGAATTCTTCACAACATTCACTAACACCAATTGAGGTTCCTGTATTGCAAACACGCAAAGAAACAGTAATGTATTTGCCCATATCAGACAAATGGATCCTGGCATATAATTGCTTAACCTATTTTCTACCTTGGTAGGTGGATCCTGGTTGGTTGGTCTTGGCAATAGCACTCCGCTCCCTCCCGGGGACCAGAACACTGATCTCAAAGGCTCACAATTTCTCCTAGTATGGTTGATTTTTAAAGCACTTCTTGCATGTGCACATGCATTGCAGTGTACCGTGTCATTATCATCAACCCCCGCCCTGCCCCCTCCTTTTTTTAGTTTTGGAATCTCACATCTAGCTTCTAAAGTTGAACTTTGGTTTATTTGATTAATCGATTCTCAAAGCTTTGTCTTGCACAGGGAGGAACATGTCACAACCTGACAGCACACTGAACTGTAACATAAGGTAACAGTTCTACACTAAATGAAACACAAAATGCAACCTTTGTGACAGTTTCAAAAGGTAACATATTAAGTATTAGGTAGTATGTTATACATACACCATGCCTTTTAAATAAATAAAAATTTGTATGCTTCTTTTCTTTTTATTTTAAAGACACCATTGTGTTGTAGGGTATGCTGCAGTTACTGATGAAAATCTGATTTATATGGGTCAGTATCAAAGCCCACCTCTCCAAATTTATGTTTGAAATTCAGCTTTACCAGAAAGATCACCCTACCAAGGACCCCCATCAGGCAGTTATGTAGTTTCTTTTACTGATCTTAATGGGAGTACCAATTGTTGCATTTAATAGAGCTTTACATAGACTTCTAAAGGCTTTCAGAAGCTTCAAGCAGTGCTGATACTCCCTGAAGACTGCTGACAGTTTGTTTATTGTAGTAGAGAGCACTCTTCATTAAGATGTGCTCCCAGACTGGGGCTTTAAAAAGGCTTGCAGTACACATTGTTCTTGTCTGGCAATATTAAGTCAGTGATGCCACAAGTATTCCTGCCCCTTGGTATGCATGAGCAGCAAGGTGGGTAAATTCCTGGCCACAATACGCTGCCTCAGCAATGACAGCTTATTTCTGGGTTTGGACCGAATGCAAGCTTATCCCTAACTTCTATTAACATTCATTTTTAACATTCTCGTACTGGAGCTGGTTTACTTTACATGTTTTAACAAAGCTGCTTGAAGCTTGCGCTACACATACTAATGCCCATATGCACAAGGCCCAAAAGTAAATGTTGGAGCTGCCATTGCTCACTGTCTTCTGAAAATGGCATTTGCCTGGCCATTATGCTGGCTTGCATACTTATCCTAGTCACTGTCCTGAAACAAGGAAGCATAACAGAGAAGTCAGAGTTAAGCCTGAAGTCCTTTTATACATATTTGTTCTTGGTTAGTGACCCACAGGGGTGGATTTGCTAAAGGCAAATAGGCTCTTTATTTTGCAAGGGAAATTAAATAAAAAAAGATTTTTACTTGCACCTGATTGGATGATGGAAGTCAGCAGAGCTTCACCGTATTCACTAAGCTAAGGAAGAAACTTGCTTTCAAAGTGAGCAGTCTGTAAGCGGGTTGCAATTGAGCTAAATAGGTGCTGGCCTGGACAGGATTGTGAGGGTTATTGTTTTTCCAGGTTCTTTTGATTGGTGGGTTTCTTTGGGTCCAACCCACTGATCCTGTTATATAAAAGAGGGACAGTGGTCCGGAGCTAGAGAGCTGGAGAGCTACAGGCCTGGAGCCTTAGGATTGAGGAATTAATGCTTGTTGCTAACTTCTGCAAGTGCTGTGATGTAGGAGGTAATCAGGACCTGGGGTTCGTCCCCAAAGACACCAGACACTGAGGAATGCCACTGATGGACCCTTTTAATACATGGACTCTGCAAGTGCAGGTATGCCGGGGCAGCACATAGCCTGAGTTAGGATTAGGGATAAAGGGAAAAGGACTGTTCTCAGATGTTGGACATGATGTACAGCTTTTGAAACCTTGTTCCCGCCCGTTCTGAAGTTACTCAAGGGGTGTAATGCAAGTAAACGACACATTTCTACAGCTCAGGTCACTAAAATACATTGGTGTATGAAGACATCAAAGTAAAGAGTTAATACAGTGTGAAGATACAAGTGGTTACCAACGGTAACAAAGGTTTCTCTAGCAGCCTGTCATCAAGCGTGTACATGTGAAAGGTGGTATAGCCTCTTTTAGTGAGGGAAATGTTGTCAGCATTCCTTCTGCAGCAATCCCTCTCCCAGAGCAACAGGAGCAGATCTGCACTGCCGAGGTCCCCAGCCTGTACACAGGTACGGAAGACAAGGAGAGGACATGGACCTGTCACCTTTCTGCTCGGGATCAGCAGACAGGTTTTCGCTGGTGGAGTCTGCCCATCTGAAAGGAGTCTAACAAAAGATCGGAGGGATGTTTTACAGTACAGTATATTGGTGTAGAGCTATTTTTATTCTGTATAGGAGGGAATATAAGAATCAAGCTGTGATCCTATGGCAAAGCTAACTCATGATATGCATTATTGCTCTTGTTAAAACTGCTGGATTGTGTGATTGTGTTTATAAGTGTGCCCATGTTTTTATGGGCTTGTAAAGTGTACACACAAAACATTTTATATGTGATAAGAACGTTATGACTGAATAAATACCTAATGTTATGTATCCAATCTAGCATCCCGTTTGATAAATAGCTCCATATGAAAAAACATTTCCTGTTCTTCTGTCATACTATTTTGTTGTTTAATACATGATACATGTCCAACCATCTGCTAGACTGATTTAAAAATAAAGGCAAATGTGTTGACAGTTAAAGTATATCCAAAGCCAAAACTTTTATATTAGATTTGGATACAGCAGTGAGTGGTTAGAACCCCCATCAGATTTGTATTGCTGTCTGTGTCTCCCCATGACTTTGTTGCACCCTAGTAACGAATGCCACTAGGACTGAAAGTGGGGTAGAACCCCAAATTTTGAGTTGCTGCCAAAACAGGAATAGAGGGGAAATCTTCAATTTCCCAATTTCCTACTCCATCCAAAATGGAAAGAAAATTTTTGGTTTTAGTTATACTTTAAAGCAGGACTATATTCACTTTCTTTCCAGCACTTGCCAGCCGCTGACATCTTTGGCTGGTTGACTTCCAGGTACAGATCTTCGCCCACTTTCATTGGCTGGACCAAGATGACAACACAGGACGTCATCTCGGCCGCGTCATCTCATGCGCAGGAGTTTATTCATCTCTTCACTATGCTGCTCAGTGTATAGGACATACAGTACTAGAAAGTAAAGTAATACAGAAGAGACTTATGCCGCGTACACACGAGCAGACTTTACGGCAGACTTTGCCCGGCGGACGGGATATCGTCGGACAATTCGATCGTGTGTGGGCTCCAGCGGACTTTGTTTTCTCAAAAGTTGGACGGACTTGGATTTGAAACATGTTTTAAATCTATCCGTCGAACTCGAGTCCGGTCAAAAAGTCAGCTCGTCTGTATGCTAGTTCGACGGACAAAAAGCCACGCTAGGGCAGCTATTGGCTACTGGCTATGAACTTCCTTGTTTTAGTCCGGTTGTATGTCATCACATACGAATTTGATGGACTTTGGTGGATTGTGTGTAGGCAAGTCCGTTCATTCATAAAGTCCGTCATAAAGTCCGTTGAAAAGTCCGCCGAGCAAAGTCTGCCGTAAAGTCCGCTCGTGTGTACGCGGCATTAGTATGTTTTTTCTGCATTGAAAATCCTGTCTGCTCAATCTCAATAGAAAATAATACATAATGATGCATTTGTGGAACAGCTCTATTCCTCCTAACACAATGGGGTTGATTTACTAAAACTGGAGAGTACAAAATCTGATGCAGCTCTGCATAGAAACCAATCAGCTTCCAGGTTTTATTGCCAAAGCTTAATTGAACAAGCTGTAGTTAGAAGCTGATTGGCTACCATGCACAACTGATTCTGAGTGCTCCAGTTTTAGTAAATCTACCCCAGTGTGTATAGTATTCAAACACATACAACCAATCGCAAGCATTTATACTTCAAAATTAAACCTAGACACATCCAGAAACCCTTGAAAATGGATTTAAATATTGGTGCAGGATTACGGCAGCTGTAACAGACCATCTTTCACTTAATATATACAATCTTATCTGTATATTTTAACCACCTCAACTCCGGAAGGTTTTTCCCCCTTCATGACCAGGTAATTTTTTGCTATTTAGCACTGCGCCACTTTAACTGGTAATTGTTGGTCATGTACCCAAACAAATTGTATATCATTTTTTTTCACACAAATAGAACTTTCTTTTGGTGGTATTTGATCACTTCTGGGGGTTTTTTTGTTATATAAACAGAAAAAAAAACCCTGAAAATTATGAAAAAATTACAACATCTGCTATAACACATATCCAATTAACCTGTTCCTGACCAGCTCACGCAGATATACTGCGGCAGAATGGCTCCCCTGGGTGAAATCCCATATGGGTACATCCTTCCATTTAGCAGCCACCAGAGGGTACGCGCTTGCCCGCTGCACGGCGGGGGACCCGATGCATGTAGCCGGCAGGCACGATCGCCACTGGCCACACGCGATCACGTGCACGAGCGCCAGCACAGGGATTGGTGTGTGTAAGCACACCAATCCCCGTGCTGTCAGAGAAGAGGAGCCATATCGTTTGTTCCTACTAAGTAGGAAAAACGATATGTCTCCTCTCCTAGTCAATCCTATCCCCATACAGTTAGAACACACTGAGAGAACACACAATTAAGCCCTTGATCGCCCCCTAGTGTTGACCTGTCCCTGCCAGTAACATTTACATAGTAATCAGTGCATTTTTATAGCACTGATCGCTATATAAATGCCAATGGTCCCAAAAAAGGGTAAAAAGTCTCCGATCTGTCCATCGCAATGTCGCAGTACCGCTAAAAATCACAGATCACCCCCATTACTAGTAAAAAAAAAAAATTATAAAAATGCCATAAAAATACCATACATCTTTACAATAGTTTGTAGACACTATAATTTTTGAGTAAACCAATCAATATACGCTTATTGCAATTTTTTACCAAAAATATGTAGAAGAATATATATTGGCCTAAACTGATGAAGAATTTTTTTTTTTCAAAATTGTCGCTATTCTTTGTTTATAGCGAAAAAAATAAAAACTGCAGAGGTGATCAAATACCACCAAAAGAAAGCTCTATTTGTGGGAAAAAAGAACGCAAATTTTATTTGGGTACAGCGCCAAACTTCTGCGCAATTGTCAGTTAAAGCGACACAGTGCCAAATTGTAAAAAGTGCTCTGGTCAGGAAGGGGCTTCGGGGCTGAAGTGGTGGCATTTCTTCATACATTTTGACCAAAATGTATTCTGCTTCATGTCCTTGGTTAAAAAAAAAATCACAATAAGTGTATATTGATTGGTTTGCGTGAAAGTTATAGCATCTACAAACTATGGGATATATACTGGAATTGTTTTTTTTATACTCCTAATGGCGGTGATCAGTGACTTATATTGGGACTGTGGCAGGCAATCTGACACCGAGTGGGAACTGACTTACTGCCACTGACCTCACCAGTGACGCTTAGGCCTTATGGACTTTTAACAACTGCTCCTAAGGGCGTCTGATGTTTTTTTTCTGCCTCTAAACTCCCCTGCATGTTAGCCTGTGTGTCCATGCACACATAGGCCATTTAATGGCAGGAGAGTTTAGAGGCAGGAAAAAAAACCCCATTGCCAGTGCATTTAGGGCAGCAGAGTCTTGGCAGAAAAAAAGATTGACGCTGCTAAATGCATCAAAACATGCATAAACGCTAGCCGCGTTCAACTTCATAGCATATATTCATTTCAATAGCCAGAATAAATAAAACATTCTGGCCAATGAAAGAAAAATAAATGCCCAAACACCAAACACTGCTAAACTCTGCTAAGTTGGTTTAAAAAAATGCAGCCTAGGTGAGTTTTTATCTCTGATTTTCTCGTGTCAGGACAAACCGCGTTTTACAATAGGTCAGTGTGCATGGTCAGTGATAATACTATACATCGCATGTGTCAAACACAAGGCCCGAGGGCTAATTCCAGTCCCTCAGGACATTTGATGAGGGCTGTCTTTAAGGCAGGGCAAAAGGGGCAGCTGTCATTGTTGTGGGGCCCAAAGCAGCTACCTCATACTTGCCAAATGTTTGCCCAGGGTCCAATCAAGATGGCCCTGTATTTGATGTGACCCTCGCACCTCTCCTGCAGCTGCGGAACCCCCCTTATCTCTGCCCCTAACTTGCTTCAGCGGTCGGCAGCAGAGATCAGAACAGAACTCCTCCACTAGATCATGCGCTTCTCCATGCAGCGGCAGAGGGGCTTGTCTCTGCCTCCCCATGTCTCAGCATTCAGCAGACTCTGGCAGCCCTCCTCTGGTCATCCTCCAGACCCTACAACTTTCTGTTTCTTTGCACTGCCCCCAGCTTCTTCCCGGCTGTAGCTCAAGGTAAGGTGGATGCACTGTGACGTAAGGAAGGGTGGGGGACTCTTGACATCTGATGTAGGGGGGGTGCTCTGGACATCCAGTCTTACAAATACAACTGGCTATTTGAGGGCAACCACAATGCTGATGTTATACCATACATCAATAAGGTGAGAGTTCTGGGAGACCACAGACCAAGAGAAATTATATGGAACTTTATGTGGTTGATACCATATACCTTACATAATTTTCATACCAAATCATTGATTAGGAATTACCTGCTTATCCATCACTCCCACTAGGAAGATTTTTATACACATCGTTGTATCTTTCATAGACTCTATACTACTTATTAGTTTTTATTTTTTACGTTTGGATTGTGTATTACTCCACCTTTATGGAGACATGTTTATGAATTCATTCATTATTTATGTTATTTACTGTCACTGCATTTACTGGCGTTGTTTATGATTCACTTTATCTTAGCACTTGCACTTTATTACTATTGCACTCATATTTATTTTATTATTTATCAGTGGATTTATTCCATAAGTTTTTTTGTGATTATCTATTTTTGAGCGAGATCACTTTATTTCTTCATTCAATGCTGATGTGGCCCACAAAACAATTGAGTTTGACACCCTTGCTACACTATCACTATACTAAAGACGCTGGCTGGGAAGGGGTTAACATCTCAGGTAATCAAGGGCTTAAATATGTGCCTAACAAGTGTTGATTTGTGTAACGTGTGCTTCTTTTCACTAAAGATCTCTTTGTTTCTTCTACCTGTTTTGCGGGGAGAAGAAGCAGAGAAATTGTTTCCTCAGATTTTTAAAACAGGGCTCTGGGCTGTGATTGGACACAGATGATCAGCAGGTCCCCACCATGAATAATTGCCAGGGACCTGCTAGCATGTGTGACAAGTAGAGAGCCGCTACGTACAAGTACATGATTGTGCCTGTATGAGCCGACCTGCCACTGTAAATATACTGCGTCAGGTTGGCAAGGAGTTAAACACCACTAGAACTCCCTAACATATTATGATTTTTTTTTTTACTTTTCTTTGGTGTATCTCTCTAAAATGGCCCTAAAGCTGGCCATACATACATCATTTTTGTTCCTTCAACCAGCAGGTTGAACCAAAGAAAATGACTCGAATCCCCACCCACACACTCAATGTAGATGGGGGAATCCATGTCACGTGTTATTTATTTTGACAGTAGGGTGATGTCCCCACCATTAGATTACACAGCGTCATCGGCTTTAGCCAGAGATAAATTGGCCTGGTTGTAGATGGTCATGTATACACATGTACAGCGGGTGTGACCCTACTCGAAATCCTGCTGGTCCCTGCGGAACTGGTTGAATTTCAGTCCATGTATGGCCAGCTTTAGCCTGCTTGGATGCTGTTATGTTATGAAGACATTTGTACTGAAGTTTAGGAAGAGACCTCTGGAATGTTTGTGAACTAATACTACCATCTAGTGGTGGATTTAGTGACTGGAAAGCTGCCTATTCTTTTTATGTATATATATGACAGCATTCAATGTTTAAAAGTTATTGGCTAATTTTAAATTGATGTCAGCTGACTGCTAAATATAGCTCTCCGTGTGAACATCCATTCTTTGTAATAACAACTGTAGACGGCAGTGGCTGAGCGCTCCAATTTTGGTTTATAAAGAATTTTCTGTTGTTTGAAAAAGGGGCATCAAAGCTTTCCCACAGATTGAATCTCATATTCTACTTTTCAAATGATGTTTCCTTTTATAACATGAAAAAATTTTCTGTTCTGTTGTACACTGCACACTTTATTTTCAGTCGGATTTAAAGATATATTTAAAGGAAATCTGAACTGAGGAAATGTTACATGTCATGACATGTTGATCTATTAGGGATTGGTTCACACCAATTTGTGATGTGGAAACATGTGTAGAAGTGTTCATTTTCCCACACCGCGTGGGAACGGGTTGCCATCTGCAGACGCACCGGCGCCATTCATTCTTAATGGCAGCCCCATGCATCTCATCAATACAGATGCGTTTGTGGGCACCAAAACCCATGATACTGCAGTCCCAAGCAGTTTGGCACAGCGCAACTTTAAAAGTTTTGTCTGTCATACTTTTTGTGCGTTGTGTGCGATGGGCAGCAAAACACACCACGCTGGAATACGCAGAAATGCATGCACAAAAACGCATCCTTTATGGTGTGAGCCGGACCTCTGTCTTGGTACATTCTGAGTCTCAGTCCTAAAACAAGTATGTACAGTATCTCACAAAAGTGAGTACACCCCTCACATTTTTGTAAATATTGTATTATATCTTTTCATGTGACAACACTGAAGAAATTACACTTTGCTACAATGTAAAGTAGTGAGTGTACAGCTTGTATAACAGTGTAAATTTGCTGTCCCCTCAAAATAACTCAACACACAGCCATTAATGTCTAAACCACTGGCAACAAAAGTGAGTACACCCCTAAGTGAAAATGTTCAAATTGGGCCCAATTAGCCATTTTCCCTCCCCGGTGTCATGTGACTCGTTAGTGTTACAAGGTCTCAGGTGTGAATGGGGAGCAGGTGTGTTAAATTTGGCGTTATCACTCTCACTCTCTCATACTGGTCACTGGAATGAACTTGGCATCTCATGGCAAAGAACTCTCTGAGGATCGGAAAAAAAAGAATTGTTGCTTTACATTAAGATGTCCTAGGCTATAAGAAGATTGCCAAGACCCTGAAACTGAGCTGCAGCACGGTGGCCAAGACCAGTCAGAGGTTTAACAGTACAGGTTCCACTCAGAACAGGCCTAGCCATGGTCTAACAAAGAAGTTGAGTACATGTGCTCAGCATCATATCTAGAGGATGTCTTTGGGAAATGGACGTATGAGCGCTTAGACGTATGAGCGCTGCCAGGATTTTTGCAGAGGTTGAAGGGATGGGGGGGTCAGCCTGTCAGTTCTCAGACCATACGCCACACACTGCATCGAATTGGTCTGCATGGCTTTTGTCCCAGAAGGAAGCCTCTTCTACAGATGATGCACAAGAAAGCCCACAAACAGTTGTCTGAAGACAAGCAGACTAAGGACATGGATTACTGGAACCATGTTCTGTGGTCTGATGAGACTAAGATAAACTTATTTGGTTCAGATGGTGTCAAGCGTGTGTGGTGGCAACCAGGTGAGGAGTACAAAGACAAGTGTGTCTGGCCTACAGTCAAGCATGGTGGTGGGAGTGTCATAGTCTGGGGCTGCATGAGTGCTGCCAGCACTGGGGAGCTACAATTCATTGAGGGAACCATGAATGCCACACAAAATAATGGAAAATAATGGTGGCCACACAAAATATTGACACTTTGGGCCCAATTTGAACATTTTCACTTAGGGGTGTACTCACTTTTGTTGCCGGTGGTTTAGACCTTAATGGTTGTGTGTTGAGTTATTTTGAGGGGACAACACATTTACACTGTTATACAAGCTGTACACTCACTACTTTACATTGTAGCAAAGTGTCATTTCTTCAGTGTTGTCACATGAAAAGATATAATAAAATATTTACAATGTGAGGGGTGTACTCACTTTTGTGAGATAATGTAGATCAAACATTCGTTCCTCTTTTACTTCTTTCATGTTTGCTCCAGGTCTGTGACTTAAAGTATTAAAACGCAGACAGGCAGGCAGCTAGCATGTTCAGATCAGCTGTGGCAACCAGTCTCTTTCTTCCAGTACAGGTAAACTTTGGACAGTGGTAAGGTTCAGGAGTTTTGAATGCTGTATTTGTATTGCATTCTTATATTGGTCCAGTTTGGCACAACGTAATACGTATCACTCATACCCAGGTTTTTTTTCAGCGGGAACGTGGGGGAACGCACCTCCAGCAGTAAATATGTGTAATGGCAATGGGTGCTGAGGTGTGTTGGAGAGTCTATTGATGCTGGCTGCTAGGGGATATATTGTTGCTGGGAAGGGTGTTCTATTGTAGTTGGTGGGGAATCTCTTGTTGCGGGGGTGGTCTATTGTTTCTGGGGGTCTTATGTTTTGGGGGGGTACAGTTGTTCCGGTGAGGGATCTACTGTTGAGGGAGGAGTCTACTGATGCAGGCTGCTAGAAGATCTATTGTTGCTGTGGGGGTATATTATTGCTGGGGCTCTAGTGCTGCCAGTGGGATCTACTGTTGCTGAGTGATCTGTTGTTGCTGGTGGGGGATCTTTTGTTGTTGGGGGGGTCTATTGTTGCTGGCTTCAGGATATCTATTGTACTGCTTTTCTTGTTATCATTAACACATTCCTACAAATTACAATTACAAGTTACAATGATACTTGATTCTGTATTCTCTAAGGAAAGGGGTGGTACTGGGAGGTGAGTAGGGGGTAGAACCAAGGGACAACGCTTAAATGTGGGTAGGGGGCAGAGACAAGGGGTAACTTGGAAGGGTGGAGTGCCTGCACCTATTCTCTGAGAAAAAAAGCCCTGCTCATACCCGATGGGCCTCTGGGGGAGCTGGAAATCACTGTAGGAGTAAACACTTCTTTATTGATAGCTGTGATCTTCCAGTTCCTGCTCAGGGTTTAGTGGTTGCCCCACTGCACACTGACCACAGAGGGTTGCTCACAGCCATTCATAGAACTGTATTTTTTTTCAATGAATACAAGAGGTTCTGTGATTGGAAGAGATGGAGAGGAGGGGCTGTGATATCACTGAAAAAATACAATGGGGGTTATTTACTAAAACTATAGAGTGCAAAATCTGGTGCAGCTCTGCATAGAAACCAGCTTCCAGGTTTTTTTGGCAAAGCTTAATTGAACAAGCTGAAGTTAGAAGCTGATTAGCTACCATGCACAGCTGCACCAGATTCTGTATGCACCAGTATTCGTAAATCTATCCCAATGTGTTATACGAATGGTGGCAGTGCCAAAAAGACAAACTGTCGTGGTCAGTTTGCAGAGGGGAATTGCGACTATCGCTGTAGTTTTGACAACACTACAGTGATCTCCTGCCTCCCAGCGGTCCAGCAGGTACTGTATGAGATGCCAAGCTGGACCAGTGTAAATACATACCTCCCAATTTTTTGAGATTGGAATGTGGGACATCTATCAGCAAAAGTATGCAGGCATAGGACACACCTCCTAACACGTCCCCTTAAAGGATAATTGTACAAAAAAACAAGATTGGGTAAACCCACAAGTGCTTATTTACCACTACTATTCCTTTATATTGGCTTTTGGAATTTACAAATGTAGCCAATTGGATAAGAGGTATAGCACTGGGAAACACTTTTTGATAGATAAAAAGTGCATTTTATATACATCTATATAGATCAGACCAAAATGACGGACAAATGAGGAGGAATGAGGGACAGAGGGACATTGCTCCAAATCAGGGACAGTCCTTCGAAATCAGGGACAGTTGGGAGCTATGTAAATATGCAATACAAATAGTTCAGCTTTAACAGCTGCTGGACAATAATCTGAAAGAGGGAAGAGTTGGGGTCACATCTACCCTTTTGGTCAGAGTGGGGATGGGTTTTGTCTCCAGATTTCAAATTACCAGCAAACAGGTTGGCAGCACAAGCAACATTTTAATACATAGCACCTTTAGACTAATCTGTTAAAATATGGCCATTGTCAGACTGAACACAATATTCCGAATACCATTATTTATGTTGGTGTAAAATCTGACAGCTTTCAGTCATTTGATTTTGTAACGGTTTCCTACTAGGCCATACAAGTGGACTCCTCAGGTCTTTACATTTATGGACAATTACCTAACATGATCTACAGCATGAGATATAACGTACCAATGCATTGTGGGGTTAGTAAGATCACTAAATATATAATGTGCTAGGAACCAATTGCATTAACAAAACTGATTTGGTTAAATGTGTTTAATCCTGTCTTCAGGTCAAGAGCCACTAAATCCTACCAAAATGACAGCTTGTTCTCTCATAAATGGGAACCAAGCCTGCAAAATTGCAGCCTCCTCATTTTAATGTGTAACCCACCATCTGGCTTAGCTGATATTATGAGGCGGATAGAAAAATGGTGAACTTTGCAAGCAGTAGCTTGTAACAATGATATACATCAAAAATGTGTCAGATAATAACATTTAATATAACATGTAATTATGTTCTAAATATATGGTTTCAGATACTCTCAGGGGAATGATAGATTGAATACATCCAAGCTCAGGAAAATGAGGCAGCAGTAATCGAAACTGTAATGTGTCCTTGCACAGCTCACAAGCCTGTTCAGTCTTTTGTTTGATGGTGTGCTTGCTGAAGAGTATGAGAACCAAACAGCTGATTAAGCATATTGTGAGACAACCTTTGGACTGTGCAACTTGTGTTACTGTAGAGTGTCTCGTTCTCCTCACTATACAAGTATATAGCAAAGCAAGGCACCATAGAAAGCCTAAAACTAACGGTGTATTTAAAAGAAACCTGCAGAGCCATTCATCATGTGGAACTCAACAAAGGCAAAAACAAATGTTACGCTATTAAGCTACTTAATAGCTATTAGCTATTTTCTCTACAGGTCAAGCAGGAAAATACTGCAAAATGACCACTGGATGCACTTGACACTAATAGTAAATAAGTATTAATTTCCTATGATCTTCAACTCCATCTATTGGCCATAATGTGGTATTTTCCTGATTCATTCTATCCTGAATGAATGAAAAGTATTCAACTTAGGAATCTAGGATGTAAAAGGACCTGGGGGTCCTAGTAGATGATAGGCTCAGCAATGGCATGTAATGCCAAGCTGCTGCTAACAAAGCAAACAGAATATTGGTATGCATTAAAAAGGGGATCAACTCCAGAGATAAAATGATAATTCTCCCACTCTACAAGACTCTGGTCCGGCCGCACCTGGATTATGCTTTCCAGTTCTGGGCACCAGTCCTCAGGAAGGATGTACTGGAAATGGAGCGAGTACAAAGAAGGGCAACAAAGCTAATAAAGGGTCTGGAGGATCTTAGTTATGAGGAAAGGTTGCGAGCACTGAACTTATTCTCTGTGGAGAAGAGACGCTTGAGAGGGGATATGATTTCAATATACAAATACCATACTGGTGACCCCACAATAGGAATATTCAATTCAATATTCAATATTCAATTTTGTGGCAATTATCCCCCCACAAATCACGACAAAATTGCGGGACGCTTGATGCCCAAAAGAAGCTCTGGGACGTCTAGGTCCTGAACATAGTCTTATGCTGTGTACACACGGGTGGATTTTTCAACCGGAGTGGTCCAAAGGAACGAATCCATCGGACAATCCGACCATGTGTGGGTTTCATCGGACCTGCAGCGGACTTTTTCTGTCGAAAATCAGACGGACTTTAGATTTGGAATGTGTTTCAAACTCGAATCCGGTCGAAAAATCCGCTCGTTTGTATGCTAGTCTGACGGACAAAAAACAACGCTAGGGCAGCTATTGGCTACTGGCTATCAACTTCCTTATTTTAGTCTGGACGTATGTCATCACATACGAATCCGCCGGACTTTGGTGTGATCGTGTGTAGGCAAATCCGTTCATTCGAAAGTCAGTCGGATGTCCGTCGAAAGTCCGTCCGAAAGACCGTCAGACCTTTGATGCCGAAAAGTCTGCCTGTGTGTACACGGCATAATACACTGACCAGTGATAATAATATGCACCGACACTATACTACTGACAATGGATGAGAAGGGGTTAATATCTAGGGGCAACAAGGGGTTAATTGTGTGCCTAACAATGTGTAATGTGTGTACTGAGTACTGATTTTTACCATAGACTGATTTGTTTAATTTTCCTGCTTTGCAAGCGAGAAGGGGTTAATATCTAGGGGCAACAAGGGCTTAATTGTGTGCGTAACAATGTGTAATGTGTGTACCGAGTACTGATTTTTACCATAGACTGATTTGTTTATTTTTCCTGCTTTGCAAGCGAACATTCCCTCTGTACAGAGCCCTGTATTGATTGTCAACACAGGGCTCTGGGCTGTGGAGTCAGTAGGTCCCAGCCACGAATCATTGGCTGGGATCTGCTGACAGACTCCCACTGTGTCAAATCACAGGGAAGTAGGCAGGCAGGGGCATGCACCCAAAACCCTAAGCCTAGGTTCACACTATAGCAATGCGAGAACCAGTGCGATTCCAGCGCCGGTTCCCGCATGGCATCTTTCCTGCAGGCAGTTCACACTGCCCTCTGCGAACCGCTGCGGGTGTCAATACAATGTTAATGACACCCCCACATCGGTTCACAGATCACAGTGTGAAGTGTGAACTCTCACACGAATAGGATCGCATAGATAAGAACACACATGCAATCCGATTCCAGTGCGGAAAAAATAAAATCCCTGCACCTTTTTTCTGCAAATCCAATGCAAGTTCCGCCATACAACTGTATGGTTGAACTCGCATTGCACAGACATCGCATGTTGTCTGCACCGCAGTGTGGGTGTGAATCAAATGCGATGTCTGTGTTCGCTACAGTGCGACCCTAGGCTGAAACCAGGGGCGGATCCAGAGTCTAGTCTCGGGAGAGGCACTGCCAGAAAATAAGGTACTGCTTACAGAACTATATGTATATTTTTTTTTAACAACAAGGTTGGTCTTAATTTGAAAAGGGAAAAATTACATAATTTGGTAACAATTGTTTGAGTAGTACATACATATACTCAGAGTCATACAGAGATATAACCATACAAGGGTAGTAGCACAGAATAGTAGGCAACATGTGTAGCCCAGTAGTCACTCAATAATTCCCCTAGTTCCTAGTGAAAATAAAAAATAGGGAAGCGGTATGGAGGGGGAAAGGGGTAAAGGGTAGTAGGGGGGGGGAAGAAGGGGGAAGATAGGGGGGGGGAGGGAGGACCACACCAACCACTTCCTGAGAATGACTACTACAATTGCAAGCCTCATCAGCTGGGGTCTATGCTATATGTGGGATCCGTCCATGGCCTCCAAATCCGCTCGTACTTCAAAGGGCACCCTCTGCCCATGTATGTTAGCTTATATAACGGTAAAATTGCATTCACAGAGTCCTCCCACGATCGTATCCTGGGGGGCAAATGCGAAGTCCATTTCAGCAAAATTTCTTTTTTGGCGTAGAAAATCAGTAATGAGATCAATATCTTAGTATATCTTGGCCTCTGCTCATCATCCTGAATACCCAGTAGGGCCAATTCCGGTGTCACAGCAACAGACAATTGAAGACGAATATTAATTGCCTCACCCACCTCTGCCCAGTATCTCGATAATCGAGGGCAGGTCCAAAGCATGTGAAAAAAGGTACTGTCTGTTGAATGACACCCTGGACAGTTTGGGGAGCGTAGCAGTCTCTGGGGCATGTAGTATACCCTATGTAAAAACTTAGTTTGGATCAACCTGTCCCTAGATGAGATGACTAATTTAGAGCTATCCTCAAAGCATTCCTCCCAGGCCTCTCTATCTAAGTCAGGTAAGTCTGCATTCCATTTATTCCACAGAGCCTCCATTTTGGGCGACTCCTTTTGAATAAGGGTGAAGTACAGTGTAGACATAATCTTATCGAGGGATTCCTACAGAACTATATTTAAACGTATCATACAGTCCTAACCCTGTTTAAAACAGTGACACGTTTATCATTCCAGGTATTTGGGACCTCACATAAACCGGTGGCCCATATGTGAACGTGCAGCAGATTTCTGCACGTGCGCACAAACACTGCCAGCTTCTCTCAGATGGGTATCATGCCACCTACATAGGGTTGCCACCTGTCCGGTATTCACCTGCACAGTCCGGTTTTTGAGACATGTGTCCGGGTCCATGCCTGCCTGTAACCCGGACAGTGCCTCACCTGACCCGTGGCTCACTATGTCTGTGCCGCCATGTCCGCAGTGATTTCTGCTCCTGCCATGCCAGGGTTTCTCCCTCCCCATTTACCCCCTGCACTCAGCGCCTCCATCTGCTCAATGTGCTTCAGACGGGACACGGAGGGGGAGGCGGAGCCTCCATGTTGCCTTGGGCATGGCTGGCTGGAGAAAGCACACGGAGATGGAGTTGCAGGCGGAGCCTCCGTGTTACCTGTTGCTCTCTTCTCTTGAGAACTGTACGTGCAGAGATCGTGCTGGGAGACTTGTACAGCAAGTTTTTGGTGTATTGGAGTAAGTCAGGAATTCAACAAATGGTTCTCACCACTCCCTTCTAAAAAATCTATTCATACAGTCCTCACCCCCCTGTACAACATCCATATATACAGTCCTCACCACCCCTTTATAACATCCATATATACAGTCCTCACCCCCCCCCCGTACAACATCCATTTATACAGTCCTTTCCCCCCCTGTACAACATCCATATATACAGTCCTTTCCCCCCCTGTACAACATCCATATATACAGTCCTTTCCCCCCCTGTACAACATCCATATATACAGTCCTCACCCCCCCCTGTACAACATCCATATATACAGTCCTCACCCCCCCCCCCCGTACAACATCCATATATACAGTCCTCACCCCCCCCCTGTACAACATCCATATATACAGCCCTCACCACCCCTTTATAACATCCATATATACAGTCCCCCCCCCCCCCCCCGTACAACATCCATATATACAGCCCTCACCACCCCTTTATAACATCCATATATACAGTCCCCCCCCCCCGTACAACATCCATATATACAGCCCTCACCACCCCTTTATAACATCCATATATACAGCCCTCACCACCCCTTTATAACAAGGTGGGTTCTGGCGTGCATTGTGTACAGGAAGGTGGGTTCTGGCGTGCATTGTGTACAGGAAGGCGGGTTCTGGCGTGCGTTGTGTACAGGAAGGTGGGTTCTGGCGTGCGTTGTGTACAGGAAGGTGGGTTCTGGCGTGCGTTGTGTACAGGAAGGTGGGTTCTGGCGTGCGTTATGTACAGGAAGGTGGGTTCTGGTGTATGTTATGTACAGGAAGGTAGGTTCTGGTGTATGTTATGTACAGGAAGGTAGGTTCTGGTGTATGTTATGTACAGGAAGGTGGGTTCTAGCGTGCGTTATGTACAGGAAGGTGGGTTCTGGTGTATGTTATGTACAGGAAGGTGGGTTCTGGTGTATGTTATGTACAGGAAGGTAGGTTCTGGTGTATGTTATGTACAGGAAGGTGGGTTCTAGCGTGCGTTATGTACAGGAAGGTGGGTTCTGGTGTATGTTATGTACAGGAAGGTGGGTTCTGGTGTATGTTATGTACAGGAAGGTAGGTTCTGGTGTATGTTATGTACAGGAAGGTAGGTTCTGGTGTATGTTATGTACAGGAAGGTGGGTTCTAGCGTGCATTATGTACAGGAAGGTGGGTTCTGGTGTATGTTATGTACAGGAAGGTGGGTTCTGGTGTATGTTATGTACAGGAAGGTGGGTTCTGGTGTATGTTATGTACAGGAAGGTGGGTTCTGGTGTATGTTATGTACAGGAAGGTGGGTTCTGGTGTATGTTATGTACAGGAAGGTGGGTTCTGGTGTATGTTATGTACAGGAAGGTGGGTTCTGGTATATGTTATGTACAGGAAGGTGGGTTCTGGTGTATGTTATGTACAGGAAGGTGGGTTCTGGTGTATGTTATGTACAGGAAGGTGGGTTCTGGCGTGCGGTGTGTACAGGAAGGTGGGTTCTGGTGTATGTTATGTACAGGAAGGTGGGTTCTGGTGTATGTTATGTACAGGAAGGTGGGTTCTGGTGTATGTTATGTACAGGAAGGTGGGTTCTGGTGTATGTTATGTACAGGAAGGTGGGTTCTGGTGTATGTTATGTACAGGAAGGTGGGTTCTGGTGTATGTTATGTACAGGAAGGTGGGTTCTGGTGTATGTTATGTACAGGAAGGTGGGTTCTGGTGTATGTTATGTACAGGAAGGTGGGTTCTGGCGTGCGGTGTGTACAGGAAGGTGGGTTCTGGTGTATGTTATGTACAGGAAGGTGGGTTCTGGTGTATGTTATGTACAGGAAGGTGGGTTCTGGTGTATGTTATGTACAGGAAGGTGGGTTCTGGTGTATGTTATGTACAGGAAGGTGGGTTCTGGTGTATGTTATGTACAGGAAGGTGGGTTCTGGTGTATGTTATGTACAGGAAGGTGGGTTCTGGTGTATTTTATGTACAGGAAGGTGGGTTCTGGTGTATGTTATGTACAGGAAGGTGGGTTCTGGTGTATGTTATGTACAGGAAGGTGGGTTCTGGTGTATGTTATGTACAGGAAGGTGGGTTCTGGCGTGCGTTATGTACAGGGTTCAAGAGAACACTAGGTACAGAGTCCATCCATCCATGTACATCCCAATACTGCACCTCTCCTCCACTGCTAATAACTTCTGCAATACACACACCTCTCCTCTCCCCTCATCTTCCCATCCCCCAAAGCTCCACCATCCTCCACATGATTACCTTTGTAAAAGAACTTTTCTGTAAACTCCTTTTCAGCTTCTGAATGGCCTGACCAGATAGGAGATAAGGATCGTGGAGGCTGTTGAAGGAGCTGTGGGAGAGCTGCTCTACCCCCATTTTCAATTAATGCAGAAAGTGAAAGCTGAAAATACCTGCCTTGGTACCTTTTCCCCAGCCAGCAATGTAGGAATGCCTCCTCCCATACACACTGGTTGCTTGACAAAGGGGGCGGGTATGAGTAGTAGTCCCAGCCATACCCGACATCACAGCTCTCATCTGACAGGTGAAGTCTCTAGTCCACGCTGCACAGTAGACATCCAGATGGCTTTCTCGTCCATCCCATTCCCTGGCTGTGCTGGATGTTATACCAGCAACAGAATGTGTATGCTCCCCTCTCCCTCTCTATAGCAGGCCCCGGAGGGGGTAAGGGGGGGCCGGCCAGGCGGGCCCCTTGGGACGATCGGGCCCCTTACAGGAGTACTGCCTCTAGCGGCCCTGCTGACGTCACTCGTTGCTAGACGCCAGGCGGCCCTGGCGTTAGCAACGAGTGCAGGGAAGAGGCTCCACCCGCCTCCTCCTCCTGGTATCCTGCTCAGCCGCAGTCAGTGCGAGTCTCTCTCAGTGCCGCTGATCGGCTGATGTGAGAGAGAGACTCGGTCAGAGGCAGCGCCGCAGCGGCACCTGTGACAAATCAATCAACATGTCAGTGGCAGTGCTACTATTTCGGGGGTGGCAATTGCCCTGTTGCCCCCCCCCTGGATCCGCCCCTGGCTGAAACGGGCAGTGACGTATGGGTACGTCGCAGTGATTGTAGCTGCCACCCCAAGGCAAGTGGTTAATTACCCATGGTATTTGTAATATGCAGCATGAAGGGGTAATGTGTATTGTCACTTCTGCATTAGTGACAAGTGACAGTTAATTAACCCCTTTGGGCTGCATTAGTGGTGTCAGTGTTAATTACCCCCTTCATGCTGTAGCATGAAGGAGGTAATTAACACTGACACTGGTGCCACTAATGCAGCCCAAAGAGGTTAATTAACTGCCACTTGTCACTAATGCAGCAGTGACAATACACCTTAACCCCTTCATGCATATTACAAAAATATCATGGGTAATTTATTAACCACCCCTCAGCCCCCCCCCCCCCAAAAAGGAGTTAACAAATTCATCTACAGATGGCTGATGGCTTACTATTGCTTGGTTCCTCCTCCTCCTCCTCTAAATCACACTCGCAGCTCTGCTCCTCTCCACTCCTGCCTCCCGACTAGCCTCTCAGTGACGTAATGCCGGGACGGGACTAGGAGATGCCTGTCGGGCTGAGATTGGTCCACCTGACAGGGAAGTGAAGGGCTCGTCCTCGCTTGTGCCGGGTGCAGGAGCGCACTCGGCACATCGTTGCAGCTCTGATTGGCTGTGCAGTATTCTTCTAGCGCAGTCTGTGTGTACAGTCCAGCCACCGCCAGCACTTCACCTGCGCCCCCCTTCCTCTAGTAAATTGTCCCACCCAGGTCATCTGCCTCTTCCGCCCCTGCCTTGTACCGGCCCTGTTTTCCAGCATGCTCGTCCAACAAAAGCTGGCCAGGGGGCTTCTGTCAGACCAGCAGTCATACACACATGGGCTGAATGTCGGACGGTTTTTATTGAATCGGCCAATGTCACCCGGCACTCGGCCCAAGGGGATTAACTTTTGTCTAACCAACTTGGTACTGAGGAGGACCATAATAAGAGCCAGATAAAATTTTTCCGAGAGGGGTCAGTTGACTAAACCTATTTCTCTACTAACAGATTCCTGTTAAGTGCTTTTACATGTAAGACTTGGCTGCCCAGATCACCAATTGCCCACCATACAGCTAGCCATACAAAAAAGCCACAGTGGCATAACTACCATCACGAGTCTGCTATAGGACCCACCCAGGGGGAAACAGGAGGGGTGAGATGTTTGTCTTGCCCTGCCTCTGCAGCTCATTGGTAGTAGTTGTGCAGGAGCAAAGCTTCAACACAAGTGAGCTCAGTATGGAGATGCTGTTGACTTTTGATAGAAGGACACCAAAAGACCATTCTGGCTAGATGAGCAATAGCTGCTACAACAAGACATGTGAAAGAGCTTAGGTAGGTGTTAAAGCAGAAAACAGGGTGCAAAAATATCTATACACACACTTTTAATCTTAAAATGGAACTTTAGTCAGAAAATTAAGTTCTGCTAGATTACTTCAGGTGGGATCCTTTTGCAGGTATAGCTATGGTAAAACATAGGTATAGTAAAACATTAAAAAACATTAAAAAAAGTTCATATACTGTTTAAAATCCAATAATACACTGTAACTGCCATGGTGCTGCATATGTGATCAGTTAGGACACCAACCATTTGATGGTTTGACTGATTTGGTTGTGTCCTCAATCAAACTAACTGTTTTTTGAAATTGGTAAATCGATGGGTTTAGTTCCACTTTATTATTCTACAGCTGGGGCTTTGGGCTTCAGCAAAATGGAGGCAATTTACAGCACACACTAATTTTGGTAGCATAATTATTATTGTGAAATATACGTTTCTTGTTATGGGTAAAGTTCAGTTTTAAGAATATGCCTAGCAAAGAAATCCTGGGGGCAGTTGCAGGTGGCTCGTACAGCAGGCCATAAAATAGATGGCAACTGTACTAGGGTAAATGCTGATGCTTTAGTGTATTGGCATACACACGTACATGCACATATAATGTATCCCCCCAAAACTCACAATTTCTACATTGAGAGGAATGAATCATATGCATGTACATCATACCATGGTCAATGGGGGAGAATCTGGATGCCCCCCTTAAAATAAGGGGCTCCCTGTTTGAATGAGTAAGGGGTACATATATATAGTAACCCTGTTACCTCAAAAAATACAAAAAAAATTACAACGTAAATAAACATAGCACACTTTTGACAATGTTCTTTATTAAACACTTCAGCTCCAGAAGATTTTACCCCCTCCCCGACCAGGCCATTTTTTGCGATACTGCACTGCATTGCTTTAACTGACAATTGTGTGGTCGTGCGACACTATACCCAAATAAAATTGATGTCTTTTTTCCCCACAAATAGAGATCCCTTTTGGTGGTATTTGATCACCTCTGCGGTTTTTATGTTTTGCGGTATAAAACAGAAAAAAAACTGACAATTTTGAAAAAAAAAACAATATATTTTACTTTCTGCTGCAACACATCCAATAAAATAATAGAAATAAGAAATCTAGTTTCTCCACCAATTTAAGCCAATATGTATTCTGCTACGTGTTTGTGGTAAAAAAAAAAAAATCACAATAAGCGTATATTGATTAGTTTGCCCAAAAGTTATAGCGTCTACAAACTATGGGATATATACTGGAATTACATCAGTGTCTCCAAAGTGCCTACTTACATCCTCCAGAGTGTCACCTTGATACCTATAGCATGCCCCCTTACATCTTCCAAAGTGCCCCCTTACATCTTCCAGAGTGTCCCCTTACATTATTCAATGTGCCCCCTATTGCCTCCGGGGTTCCCCCTTATATCCTCCAGAGTGCCTCTTAGTACCTTCAGAGTGTTCCCTTACATCTTCCAGAGTGCCCCTTTAGATTCTTCAGAGTGCCCCTTTAGAATCTTCAGAATGCCCCCTTACATTCTCCTCCAGAGTGCCCATTAGTACCTGCAGAGTAGTACTATACTAAGGGGTACTCTGGAAGATGTAAGGGGGGCATGCTGAAGAATGTAAGGGGGCACTCTGGAGGATGTAAAGGGGAACTCTGGTGGCACTAAGGGGGCATTCTGGAGGTAATAAATTAGTACCTCCAGAGTGCCCCCTTAGTGTCTCTGGACCAGAGTGCCTTCTTACACCCTCTTCCAAAGTGCCCCCTAAGTTAGTGCTCCTATAAATCCTCTTCCAGAGTACCTGAGCTGCTGGTGGCGGCAACTCTCAACTTACGAGCAACTAGTGGAATAACACTTTAAAAAAAAAAAATCCTAGCAACATTTTCATCTTGAAATTCCAAGACTGGTAGTTCTGATTTGTCAGATTTGCAAATGAAAGGTTGGTTGCAGCTGTATTTCTGGCCTTTTTCTTTTATTCTGTTGCAGTCTTCTTTCTATTGCTGTATCTTGCAGTTATCTGCTGTAACTGGGCTATGACTGGGCTCTCAGGTTTTCCCTGGGTATCTGGACTATGTCTGGGCCCATAACCTGTTAGAAATTCTGTATATGCTGTAGCCCTACAGAACAGACAGGGCACAGTCCACATGGGCTATTCTGCTAAGCTGCAACAGGAAACGTTATTATATAGAGAAAAGACATCAAGTTTACCGTAGACCAGCTACAATCTTCTAAACACTGTCATCTACTGGCTGCAGAATATATCTGTATTTGTTGTATAAAAATACATGAACAATGTATTCCAACAAGCATGAGCCATCTAAACTGTTACAGTTAAATTTTGCAGTAAAAGCGGAGTTCCAGTCCCCCAAATAAAACATTTTTAAACTCTGCTGTAATTTGTTCACTTTATCTGCCACAATTATCTAGTGTCTATAGTGTATTCCGTTTAATTTCAGTTAAAATAAAGAAAGACTACCTTTATCTCGGAAGCTGGCAGGGTCAATGTCCACTGTGGGCATCTGAAGCCCTCTGGCATCTATTTCCGGGATTAGGTGCAGCTGGCTAGACAGCATGCACCTCCCGATCTTACACCTGCGCAGTAATGTCACTGCGCTCCTTCATCCTGACACATTACCATAGCAACAGCCTGGAAATAACACAAGATTTCGTCACTAGGGGATTCGCACAGGCTCCTGGGATATATGACACTGATATCCCAGGAGCCCTTGCAAATCGCCTAGGCGGTAGATCCAGGAAGTGCTGCAGACAAATTAAGAAAAAAGTTATTTTTTTCCAAAAAATAAAAATTTAAATAGCCATTGGTAAAAGCACTTAAAATGCTTAAAACGGACATTAAAAGAAGAAAAAGTGGGTGGAACTCAGTTTTAATCTACATAATCATTCATATGAAGTAAACATATTAGTACTTAATAAAAACAGCATAACAAGTTCCTTTTTCTGAGGATATGTACTTGGTTTGGTTCCCATTTACATTTATCCAATTATCATTTATACTAAGTGACGTGAATATGGACAAGTTTCCAGGACACAGAATGGGAATATTCTTATCTTTATTTTCTGCTCATTTTCAGCACAGGGTTCACAAGATTATGACTTAATAATACTTTTAGCCAAAAGTTGAAGAAGCTTCATTACCAATTCCAGGTTCTTGAAAAATGTTTTTCTGTTTTGTTTGGCAGGCATTATCTGTCTTCCAATGATAGCATATGTTTCATATTAGGGAGGAACTATTTTATGTGAACAAGGCAGCACTGAAAACTGCTTTTATGTGATAATGATTTATTTAGTTGTACTGAGGACTCACATCCTTGACTTATAATTTGTTGAGAGCCTGAGACACACTCACACCCTCTATAGCTCACTGATCTCTGCTCTCCCCACTTCTCGATCATTGGACAACAGAGACAAAGCCCACTCTGCCCCCACTAGCTGGCGTTAGAATGGCTCTCGCAAACCATCCTCATTGCTAGGCAGCGAGTCAGCTCTGTCTGCCTAGCCTTCTCAGTTTTGACTTGCCTACAGCCTACAAATCTCTGCCGCAGGCTTCTTCTCCTGGTTGGTTGCAAGCTATGGTGCTTCATTTGAGCATCACATTGCTACCTAGCAACCGACTTTTGCCTAGTAAGTTCCTGTCTGCCTTACAATGCCATGTCCAGTATGTCTTAAAACCTAAAATCAAAAGTTTAATATATTATGCAGCTGCATTCATTTTATTTTTTTAGGCTTTTTACCCTCTATTTTTCCTGGTGATCCTTCAAATAACACGCTTTCTGTCCCTGTGAGGTTGATTTACTAAAACTGTCCTGTTGCCAGGGCCGTCTTTAATATTGATTGGACCCTGGGCAAACATTTTCTTGACCCCCCCCCCCATCAGTGTACTGCAGCAGATCAGGCAGCAATTGTGATTGGTTGCCAGAGGTTGCAGCATATCATTGCCGCTCACTGACTGGTTGCTAGGAGTTAAAGCACATTATTTCTGCTTGCTGATTGGTTGCTAGAGGTTACTGCAATCCTTACCACTCACTGCCTGGTTGCTAGAGGTTACTGCACATCATTACTGCTAACTGATTGGTTGCTAGAGATTACAGCAGAGCATTACTATTTACTGATTAGTTGCTAGAGGTTACTGCACATCATTACCTCGGCATCAAATTGTGTGGCATTGTTATAAACCAGGATTTCAGGAGTGCACTATATACAGACTGCAGGGTTCTGGAGTGCACTACATAGAGTTCAGTGCTGAAGAGTGCGCTATGTACAGAGTGCATGGTTGAGGAGTGAGCTACGTACAGAGTGGCGGGTTGAGCTACGTACAGAGTGCACGGTTGGCTGGGAAGCTACATACAGAGTGCACGGTTGAGGGGTGAGCTACGTGCAGACTGCAGGGTTGAGGGGTGCACTACATACAGAGTGCAGGGTTGAGGGGTGAGCTAAATAAAGAGTGCAGGGTTGAGGGGTGAGATACGTAAAGAATGCAGGGGTGAGCTACGTACAGAGTGCACGGTTGCGGGGGGGCACTACATAAAGAGTGCAGGGTTGAGGGGTGTGCTACATACAGAGTGCGGGTTGAGGGGTGTGCTATGTTAGGCGTGCAGAGTTGAAGGGTGCACTACGTACAGAGTGCAGGGCTGCGTTACGTAAAGAGTGCAGGGTTGAAGGGTGCGCTATGTGCAAAGTGCAGGGGTGAGCTTTGTATGGAGTGCAGAGTTGAGTGGTGAGCTATGTGCAAAGTGCAGGGTTGAGGGGTGCGCTATGTGCAAAGTGCGGGGTTGAGGGGTGAGCTTTGTATGGTGTGCAGGGTTGAGGGCTGTATACATCCAAGTTCTCCATTCCCCTGAGTACAAAGCTCTCCCCCCAGATTCCAGTTCAGAGCTCACACCGTCCCCTTCTGTATTTACAAGTGACAATAGTGAGCAGCCAACAAGTGGCGAAACTCCGACGGGAAGCAGCATAGGCTCAGTTGGCAGCTGCTTTGGGCCCCCCACAATGATTGGGCCCTGGGTAGCTTCCCTATTTGCCCTACATTAAATATGGCCCTGCCTGTCACATCATGGCAGCATACGTTGGGTTGTGACTCTGCCCCCACAACCTGATAAGACTGGTTATCTATAAATTTTAGAGAGGAACCCACTGCAGCATTCTCCTTTTCTTCCTCACCTGTTCAGGACTGGATGGATAGCTCGGCACCTCTTACCGCATTCGCCCCAGCCAGGTTCAGCCTCTCCTGGGTGGAAGTCCTTGCCTGTACAGTCTCTTAATGGGCTAGATGGAAGGAACCCCATTCTGATGGTCTCAAGGGTATGTTGCCTGGCACTGTAAAACCCGTAAATTGGCTTATTATATTGCAGCGGTCTACTATTCTTTACCTTCGGTTGCATTCTTTTGTTTTTCTCTATCTGCTGGGCTTTCCAGTTCAACAAGTCCTCCCTGCCATTCCCAAGATTGTGGCTGCCCGTCCTGTGTGACCGGAAGTGATGCCGGCGGGAACCCGTTCTGCCAGTTTTGCAGCGGTGTGCTGGTGCGCATGCAAGAGAGATGATGTCACTTCTGCCACAGCGGCAGCATATTTAAAAAGCTGTATTATTGTATCTTGGCCAGCTGCTCTATAGGAACATTGTATGTTTGACCATTTTTGGTCTTTTATGCCTGCTGATCCACCCTATATTCCTCTGCCTTGCTGCCACCAGTAAGTAAGCTAGGGAGACTTCCTGCATTCCTTCTGCTGCTGTTCCTGGATGAAGGTTTCCCTTTCCTCTGCTAATGTCACATAACTTTCAGGTGGAAGCTGTTCTATATCAATGCTCATGGAGGCAGCTGCCCAAACAGACCATCCTTGACTTGCAAGATAAGGGTTTTTTTGGTAAATAGTGAAGCTGATGAGAAAAGCTTCCAGATTCCAATAAGCCCCAAGGGGGCCCCCAGATCCCGGCTCCCCACCCTATGAGTATGGGGTATATTGTAGCACTACCCATTCACCTTAAAAAAAAAGTGTCAAAAATACAAATTCATGTTGAAGATACATAGAAAGATATGGTTCATATCTTCACAACACAGTTCACAGGTTTTTAATGTATTTTATTAAGGCAGCTCTGGCGTCTCTTCCGATTTCTTCTGCTGAGTCCGCTGTGTGCCATGACTTAGATTGGCATGGGGCGGGGCCACCCGTTGATGTCACCTGGGGGTTCCGTCCCTTTGTGACATCACTGCCCCATCATGCACCGAACGGTGACATCACAAGGGGCGGGGCATCCGGGTGACGTCAGCAGGTGGCCCCGCCCCATGCCAATATAAGTCAATGCACACGGCGGACCCAGAATTACACTGGGAGATCGCGTTGATTCAACATCTGAAGAAGAACAGAGGGAGAAGATAGCAGAAAGAGAGGACCCGGCAGAAGAGGGAGTAGACAGTGGAGAGAGAAGACCCGGCAGAAGAGGGAGAAGATAGCACAGAGAGTAGAACCGGCAGAAGAGGGAATAGACAGCACAGGGAGGAAAAGAACTGGAGAGGGAGAAGACCTGGCAGAGGGAGAAGACATCGCCGGAGTGAGAAGAGAAGAAATCAGAAGAGACTGGAGCTGATTTAATAAATTACTTTAAAATCCTGTGTAGTGTTTTCATTTCTTAACACTTTCTTTGGGTGAATGGGTAGGGGTACAATGTACCCCATGCTCATTCACAAAGGGTGGGGGGGCCAGGATCTGGGGGCCACCTTGCCCCAGAGCACCCACCCCCCATGTTGAAGGCATTTGGCCTGGTATGGTCCAGGAGGGGGGGCCTTCATCCCTCCATTTCCTGGCCTGCCAGGCCGCGTGCTCGGATAAGGGCATGGTATGACCCTTGGGGGGACCCCTACGCCATTTTTTTTTCATTTTTGCCGGGGGAGGGGGTTCTCTTCAAGATCCTCAGCACACAAGTCGCACCGCAAGTCGGATAATCATGATCCGACTTCTGGTGTGACTTATATTCAAATCAATGGGCTCCCATAGGGAACTACTGATTTTGAATAGAGGCAGAGACGCCAATGCAAAATGCTGATAACATCATGTTTTTAACGCCGCTTTTTCCTGCCGTCAGTACTACCTTTACAGCTCGTTTTTTTATAACTCCCATGTGTATGAGGCCTATGGTATAATGAGGCTGGAGTGTAACCACAGCCACTCAAAATTCACTCAGGAGCTCCAGAAGACCAGTCACAGCACTGGAGAAACAGAGTATTGGTAACTGTAAGCGCAAACACACAAGTCCATATATAACAGGAGATATAAAAGGCTGAGCAACTTAGTCCATAGGGGACAGGCTGGAAGTTCAAGGGTTAAGTGGTAACCGGTAATGTAATGGTTAAAGTAGGCTAGTAAGCTAGGTGGCTGCTGTTTCCTCAGAGAGCTGGCTCTGTGATGGATGAGAGAGGGGTAGAGAAGGAAGCGCCACCTGAGTGTAGTATTAACAAATGATGTTTAATGACACCAGGTAAAAACACACTAACAGGATAAAAACATATAAAAGGCTCATCTGAATAGGTATGTGGTCCTCGGTGTTCCCTCTGATCCTGTGGTGGTGACGCTGCAGGGATGCTGGGCTGCAGAAGGTGGATTACCAGCTGGGAGCTCCTTCTGTGGCCATCAGGAAGAGACTAGGGGCCGGCGTGGAGCGCACGTGAAGCGTGCATGACGTCATAGGTCGTCCGTCTGCTTCCGGGTTCGGTATCCAGGGGAGGGATCGCCCAGGGAGGAGGGCTAGCAGAGAGGTTAAGAGAAGGCTACACGCTCGGAGCCACTGCTCCTTCAAGAGGCCTATTGAAGGAGCAGTGGCTCCGAGCGCGTAGCCTTCTCTCAGCCTCTCTGCTAGCCCTCCTCCCTGGACGATCCCTCCCCTGGATACCGAACCCAGAAGCAGACGGACGACCTGTGACGTCATGCACGCTTCACGTGCGCTCCACGCCGGCCCCTAGTCTCTTCCTGATGGCCACAGAAGGCGCTCCCAGCTGGTAATCCACCTTCTGCAGCCCAGCATCCCTGCAGCGTCACCACCACAGGATCAGAGGGAACACCGAGGACCACATACCTATACAGACGAGCCTTTTATATGTTTTTATCCTGTAAGTGTGTTTTTACCTGGTGTCATTAAACATCATTTGTTAATACTACACTCAGGTGGCGCTTCCTTCTCTACCCCTCTCACAGCACTGGAGAAAGCTTATTGGCGCAAGGAATAAGGTAAATCTGGGTACACACAGATCAAAATTTGTTCGGTTCAGCAGGGACCAGCTGAATTTTGATCTATGTGTGGCCCTGCCTGTTAGACAGAAGCCAGCCACCCATGAGATCAGCTTCTGTAGAATGGGACTTCTGGAAAACCTTGTTCGATCAGTGGCTTGCAGCCAATTAGCTGCAGAACTGATTAGTGGATTCTGACAGAGAAGGGTCCCCACTGTCAGAATACATCTCGACGGAGGGGATTTCTGCCTCCACCTCTCTTGTGTGGATGGATGAATCTGTTAGTGTTTTATTTAATTCAGCCCACTGGTTGAATGAAATAAAAACCTATGCATGTATGCCAGTTTAGGTCATTTTTCCTTACTCCTCTACTTCTAGAATAAAAAGCCCATACACACAATGAGAATATCGGACATTTTTTTTTTCCATGCTAGTCTCATATGGAAAACAAATAGGTTACTAAAGTTACAAAAATTCTCATTAGACAGAATATAACTTCAGAAATGATGTATTATAATGTATCCTTTCATTTCCGAGCATGCGCAGTCTTGGTCATTTGATTTTTTTTCCCTGCAAATATCATATTAATTACATGAAAATCGTTTGTTCTGTTATCTTGCAAATAATTTTTTGGTGCTCTGTACTAATGATCAGGTTATCAGACGATCACTACAAAAGCGTTTGTTTTCGTCCAATTTTCTCATCATGTGTATTAGGCATTAATGAGCATTTAACCCATGCACACCCCGGGAGGAAGTTGGGGAGCCGTTTGGCATGTTCGCCCTGGGCGCTGGATGACCTTGTCCCGGCACTGTCTAGGGTGATAGCCGTAATCCTGTTCTGGCCAAGAAGACTGTGGTTCACAACCCTTCTACAATTAAGCACAGAAGATCCATTCCCTCTTCCAGTAATGCCGGATCTGCTCTCACTGGGCCAGTTTCTGCACCCAGCACTGGAGAGACTGCACCTGATGGAAATTGAGAAGAATAGGCTTCTAGGGCAGGGATGTTCTCAAAAGGTAGTAGATACTTTGTTATAAGCCAGGAAAAAACACTACTAATGACACTTATAGAAGAGTTTGGCAAAAATGTACTTCACTTGCTCAACAGCAATCTTGGGACCCATTGTTTCCTGTAGTATCACAAATTCTTGAATTTCTTCAATCAGGTCTGGACAAAGGCCTAAGTTCAAGTATCTTTATGCAGCGTACGCACGAGCGGACTTTTCGACCGGACTGGTCCGACAGACCGAGTCCGGCGGACAATCTGATCATGTGTGGGCTTCATCGGACCTTCAGCAGATGTTTCCAGTCGAAAATCTGACAGACTTTAGATTTGAAACATGCTTCAAATCTTTACGACGGACTCGAGTCCGGTCGAAAAATCCGCTCGTCTGTATGCTAGTCCGACGGACGAAAACCCACGCAAGGGCAGCTATTGGCTACTGGCTATCAACTTCCTTATTCTAGTCCGGTCGTAGGTAATCACGTTCGAATCAGTCCGACTTAGGTGTGATCGTGGGTAGGCAAGTCCGTTTCGTCGGAAATCCGTCGGAACTCCGTCGAAAAGTCCTTCAGAGTTGAGTCAGACGATTGAAAATTAATTTGAGATTAACCTTCCTCGTTGCTATAACTTTAGCGAAAAGACTGTCTGAGTTGCAAGCATTATTGATAAAGGGTCCCTACCTGATTTTGTACCCGAACAGAGTGTTTCTGAGAAGCTCGGATAGTTTCATACCTAAAGTAGCCTCTTCATTCCACTTCAACCAAGAAATAAGTCTATCAGCATTACTTAGTGGCCAAGGGGAACTACAACCTTTGGACATCAAATGTAGCATTACCTCATATCTATTGGCTACTAGCTCATTTAGAAATTCAGACAACCTCCTAATTATTCCCCACGGCTTTAGGAAAGGTCAAGAGGCATCACCATGCATGATAGCTTCATGGTTGGGTAAACCATGAAGAAGGCATATTTGGTACAGCAACTCTCAGTACCTCAGGGCTTAAGGGCTTACTCCACTAGGGCTGTGGCAACCGCATGGGCAGCATATTGCAGGGTGTCCCTGGAAACAGTATATAAAGCTGCAACTTGGTCTTCCAGAAACACGTTTATGTCACATTATAAAGTGGATCCTGCTCAATTGACAACTGTGGAATTTGGGAAAACAGTTATTCAAGATAATTCCTCAGTTTCTTGTTAATAAAACTATACTATACTTTCCAGAACCCACCTGAGTGGCGAGTTATTTCCCAGTGTATGCTGCCATGATGCAACAGGAAAACTGAAAATTGTATACAGAGAATGCTGTGGTGGGTTCCTCTCTAGAATTTATAGCTGACCAGTCCTATCAGGTTGTGGGGGCAGAGTCACAACCCAGTGTATGCTGCCATGAAGATGCACCAGGAAAGGAAAATTATGTAAGGTAAGTATACAATTTTCCGTTTTCTGTCCCTATGGGGTTGATTTACTAAAACTGGAGAGTGCAAAATCTAGTGCAGCTCTACATAGAAACCAATCAGCTTCCAGGTTTTACTGTCAAAGCTTAAAGCGGTTGTATACCCGCTGGTTTTTTGTTTTTTTTCCTACACCTGCAAGGAAAAAGGCATAATGAGCTAGTATGCACCACATACTAGCTCATTATGAGATACTTACCTTAGAACGAGGCGCCGGCATCTCATCCTGTCCACGCAGAGGGAGCTGACATTTCCCCTCGGCGTGTCTTCTGGGTATCGTGGCTCCGGCGCTGTGAGTGGTCGGAGCCGCAATGTCGTCACTCCCGCGCATGCGCGAGGGAGACTTCTGTCCGGCAAGCTCCGGAGTTTGCCGGACTGTCAGCCGAGAATCCCCTGTGCGCATGCGCCGCTGCAGTTAGCGGCTCATTGCGAGGGGAATATCTCCTAAACCATACAGGTTTGCCGCTGGCTGCGCAAAGCTTTGTCCGCCTCCCTGCCGGTGAAAATAATGCAGAGTGGGCTTGTGCAACTCTTTTCTCCATAATATAACCATTCAGGAAGTAACATGTTGGGAAATACAGTTTGTTTTTATTGTTTCAGGTATATGGAACTTGGAAATTACAGGTCCCATTCCAAAGAGACCAGCCTATTTTGTGTAGCCAGTACTATATAAATGTAAAAAAGAATCAACCAGCGCAACACAAATATCTAATAATAGCAGCTGAAATACTGAGGGTCAAAATATCAAATCCCAAAATAGACGATAGAGAAAGGCAGTACAGCGCTAACTGATAATACAAAACTAACAAAAACAATTAAAATAGGCACCCAAAAACAAATAAAATGTAAATAAAAACAGTCCTTAAAAAAACCATCATGTGGTGACCTTGTTCGTGATGTCAACCGCGTCTCACAACGCTGATCCTCGTGGATATACTTCCCTATCTATTGCCATTCATCCTAGCACTGGGGTACAGTGCGAGATTTGTGAATGTTATTCACCTTTTTAAATAAACCATATTTTGAATAAATTAGAGAGCACTAGATATTGTTGCTTCTATTCCATGTACCGATCTCGGAGTTGATGAGGAATCCATATCTAGCTACCTAAACCGACATTGCACTTTACATGCTGAGAGAGCTTGCTAACCTAATTACCCATAAGAGAATTGCTGTTTTGACCTGACTGATTGACTCAGGGGTCCACCGCATGAGGTGAGGGGCCATTTCGCTTGTTGGTGGAGGGTGTCACAGAAGTCACCATACATGTTTTACTCATCACTCATCTCACTGGATATTTGTTAGTGCTCTTGCAATCAACTTGCTTTATGAAGAATTTTTAAGTACTATATAAATCATACTTTCTCAACTAGGGTTCTGAGGAACCCTGGGATTCCTTCAGAGGTTTGCTCGGGGTTCCTTGAGGAGAAAGCAGTGACATATTGATATTTCACCTATAGCACCAATGTAAGGGGTCACTTCTATACTAATCTACTGATCATCAATGTAAAGGGTCACTTCTTTACTAGTACAAAGGGTCACATCTACACTGGCCATAATTTCACTCTCCATGTTTCATTTATGGCCATTATTATTCTTGTGTTTCATTAAATGAATATTTCATGATGGGGGTATGTACATCCAATTCTTTATTTTTTTTATCGAAAACTAGTCATGAGCTGTGGGTATGATAATTTTCAGTGAGACCTAAAAAATATTTCAAAGGTTCCTCCAGGGTAAAAAGGTTTAGAAAGGTTGATTTAAAAGGTTAATTACCTAAAGATAAATTGTGTCACTTATAATTGTCCAGTCTTACAGGAACAAGGTAAACACATTGTTAATTTCAATTTTGGCCACCACAGCAATAAGACAGATAGCTAGAAATCTGGGACACTGAGAAAGTAAATCTGCGATATATCACTGTACTGCTAAAACTACTTTCATGTTACACCAAAGCATGCTGAGATTATTAAGGGACAGATCATACCTTATTTATTACGATATATAAAAATAGCCTATCTCTCTAAATGTAGAACCCTTTTACATTCACTCCCCTCTAAAACCCATCTATCTTGAAGCTGCTACAAGAAATGAGACTCTGACCTAGTCCATATTTATTTTTTTATAGTCAACAAAATAAAGGGCTGCCAAATGTTAAATATGAGTAACTGTATGTAATTATACCATGTATGTATAACAGTCAACCATTCTAGTACACAAACAATTTAACATAAGACTTGCAAACATAAGCGCGAACAATCCTCTATAATCAACATATAGGTCATGGGCTATTTCTGCTCTTTAACAGAATCGTGTTATGTCATCAAGATTCAATACATCAAACTATTCCTAATCTTATGACAGGTATACCATGTTTGTTTTAAGTTTAAGAAAAGTCAGGTGTAAGCTCATATCACTTTTATTTAATGAGGAAAATCTGTTTATCACAGCACTGTTCCATCTTCCTGAACCATTGATATACATAAGGTGCCTTGTTCCACCTATCTCTGGTTGATCTATCTATTGTAATAGAAATACATATCTTTATTGTAAACCAAACAGTCTAACATGGACATTAGTAAAGCTTTCGGATCTCAAACTGAGATGAAATGCCTTCATATGGCTTTATGGTAGAAGGTATAAGGCTCTGTTTATAATGACCAAAGTAACAAATCCTATAGATTCCTGGTTCAGCTGAGACAGGTATGTGCCATTCAATTGTAGCATTGCTTTGACCACCAGTCCCTTTATGCCAGTAATATCTGTAAAAATATGAAGCATATGCTAATTAGTAATATACCATGTATATATGTAGAGACAGTTATCAGATATATTCTGTGCTGTGTTCAGATACAAGACTTATACAGGATTCAGTTGTTTCCACATGGTGAGGCATATCTTTCATTCTAAATTAGATTTTACATATATGTAACAATAAGTAGCTATACCTATTTTAATAAACATTCATAATTTTCCAATGGTTTTGTATACCCACTTCTACTAAAACAGTGTACAATGTACAACAACCCAAAGAACATCAGAATTCCGCCTTCTGTGATATGATCTTTGGATCTTGTTGGCCTGTTGTATTTTAATTCCTCACTCAATAACTCAAGGCTTTAATAAACTACATGCAATAATTGACAGAGGAAGGGTAAAAAGATGAAAAATAATGCCATTGTACACAGACATTTTGCAGTATGTGCAAATTTGCAGGAATTTTTGTACCAACCAGACAGCAAAACTGTGCTCATAAGAGGAAAAAGTATGAATTTGGGGATCCGAAGATAGATAGTAACAAAAACTGACACTTCTAACACCTGTTAAGTTTGACAAAAGATCCACCTTTGTATGAGCAATCTAAGTCATGTCCATCACCACCCAGCCATTTTCATGATGACCAATTCATGAGGGGGCTGGATAGGAGGTGAATGTCTCTGTTGGCTTTACAAATAAGGACTGTCACCAAGCTAGGGTTACCAAAATGTACCTTGTTTCTTGACCAAATTTGCAAAAAGCTATCACAGTAAATAGTTTCACTGTAGGAAATGTAATCGGCCTCATTAAACAATCATTGCAGATTTCAAACAACTTAGTTTCAGGATGGTCCTACACGATCATTAACCCAGCTATCTTTCCTGTATTTACCATAATCCTGGTTATGGAAGAAGAAGCTATAGCATGGTACACAGTACTAGTTAATCCGTAATATCAAAACATGGAATTCACAACTGTAGCAACATTGTCAGGTTTTGTGTCCCTGATAGAAAGTTATTTTTCCTACTAATCATTGTCACCGAGACTATGTCAGGGAAAAAACATTGCGTTATCCCAGATTATTCATTACCCCAACTTTCTAATTGGGACATTTGTCAAAGTGGCAGCTGTCTAAGAGAGGATTTTCCTTACTTTGTTTCACAATAGTTTTATTGGGTTTGTCATATTTTGCTTTAAAGTTATACAACACATCATGTATAGAAGAATGCAGCATAAAAAGTAGCACAGACAAGTACATAGTAACAAGACCACCAAAATGTGGAGATAACTCATCAAATTACTTCACAAGTTGTAAAAAGTACAAGTGCACATTGTCATCATCAGTATGATTCGGAAGATGGGCCAATGAGGACAAATGTTGCCAGCAAAGGCACTCGCCTTAGTAAAGGTAGAGAATAGGGCAGAAAGCTCTGAAGCCCAATAAAGAGTACAGTGCTGAAGGGGAGGAAACGAGGAATGGAAACCTGCCAGTAGTGTTGGTGGACAGAAGGTAAGAGAGAGAAGTAGAAGGGAAAGGAGGCTTGCCTGCGGAAGGGGCAGGAGAAGAATCCTATGGGGTCCAGCCCATTACACACCACAAAAATGGCCTGTTGTTCAGTTAGTGTAGCTTACATTTTAATGTTTCAAGACAAATCTGTGACCTTTTCACTATATTTTAACACCTGTAGCTCAAATTTAGTTATTACATGATGTTTATACTTTCCAATAGCAGTTAAAATCATCTTAAGACATGGGTTTAAGGATGTTTTGGTATTTTTTTCACTGTGTTTTAATACCGCTATCTTAAATTGAGATTGACGCTGCTCCATAGGATTTCCCTTACGAGACTTTCTCTCGCTTCCTTTTAATATATGTAGCACCCTGATGTTTAGGCAGCAGGGTTGCTCTTAAATTTACCTGCCAGATATAGTTGCCTTGGCTAATTGATAGGCGATCAATTGATTCCACCCTAATTCTGGAATTGCTGCACTTCTCTCTTTTGTCACTAGATGGCCAGGTATCTGGTGACATTAGATAAGACAAGGGCATTAAGGACAGATTAGGAATAGATAGGGTGAGGTCAGGTGATCGGGGTTCTGTGGCACCTGGACGGCTGTCTGGGTGGACGTGTGTTGTGCTGCCCCGGGCTGCTAGGCCAGAGTCTGAGGCCTATCCCGGGACATCTGGCTGCTAGGCTGTCTGAGGGCCTATGCAGAAGCAAGAGAGCAGCATAGGGTTGGGACTGCGGCTTGCAGTTCAACCATAAGTAACGGCTCTGCCAGCCGGAGAACCTGGCGTGGTCGGAGGTAGAGGGAAGCTGTCGCCACTAAGGGACCAACCACCTTATTACCAAGGACCACAGTGAGTAGCTGAAGTAAGTCCCAGAGCAGTATTCTCACCAACCGGGGACAGTGAAGAATTGGGAAACTTCAGCAAATGTCAAGCCAGGGACCCAGCCAGTGGAATTGGCGCTTGCAGAGCAGCCTTGTGTGTCAAGCCAGGGACTAAGCAGGCCAGTGGGGTGAAGCTTGAGGAGTATCTGTGAGTGCCAACCTAGGGACCCAGCCAGCAGAGGTGACGCTTGTAGAGCAGTCTTGTGTGCCAAGCTAGGGACCAAGCAGGCCAGTGGGTGAGGCTTGAGGAAGATACTCAAGGAGAAGGTTGGAAGAGCTTGGGAGATCCAGTGGCAGTGGAGCACGTCTAGTGAGAGAGACTGGAAGCTCAGTGGAGTGAAGATCTACAAAAAGTGATTGTAGAGGAAGTACAGAAGTTCGTAACAACTTGTGTTGGAAACTGTTATAAGACTGTGCCATAGGAGACAGCAATCCTACACGTGCAGATGTGGTGTCTTGTAGGGTGCCTTTCCCTGTATGCCTGTCTACCTATAGGAGTCTGCTAATTACCATTGCAACTACTTAAGGGTGTCTTGGCCCTAAACCCTCTCTCCTACAGTTCTGTTCAAGAGAAAATAAATCTGTTTGCATTCAAGAAATGTCTGGCGCCCATGAATCTACCTTGCACTACACCCACCATGCCTTGTAACCCACTCTACACAGAAGGATGTCAGCTGTCCCTAACTCTGGAGGTCACCTTTAGGCCTCTGGGGACCAAGGACCTTGCTACATATACAGTATATGAAGCCAACAGGCTGATGGAGTACAGCACTGTAGAAGCTCAAGGTACATTTGTAGCATAAAAGGAACTAATTTTAATTCAAAGAATAAAACATCACTGTGGACGACACTGCATACCAAGACGTAGCTTACCTGGTCTCCCATGAGGCATCATTATGAACTGTATGCCATGTTCCTGTTACATTTTGATATTTCTCCACTTTAAGGTAAGTATCATTAGCCTATAAGGTAAGAAGAAAGAAAAGAAACTTAAAAAATGCTCAGAGCCATTTAAGTCAAATTAAAGGTACTAACACACATTAAATGGCATTTCACAATGCTGGGAGACAAGACTTATGTTTATATGCTTCAAGTTTGTGATAAACCTTAAAAAGCTTATATTACAGAGTAATAACAGGCAAGGTTTACAGTGTAAAGCATGTAAATGATGCAACAAAATCCAATCAAAACTCAAATAATGAACTTGTGGGAAATTAGAAAAACTAACATGTCTCAAATTTAGAGACAGCTACAGAAATGTGCTTATGCAGCACATAGGTAAACCTAGATCACATTTGGTTCTATGTATACTGTGAATATATTAATAGAGATCTCTGACACAAATCACAAGCATTTAGGAAAATGATTCCATAGGACCATTGATAGTGGGGGAGGGGAGGAGTGGAAGGCAAGTGGTGCAGAACAGTGGCTTAAGCAGGCCATAAACGAGTAAAAAAAAAAAAGAAAATTCTTGTCGATCGTCAGGTTTGTTTGTTTTTTGCATCGTTAGTGTGCCAGCTGTGACACGTGCTTTTCATGCCATGACCAAAACTGCCTGATCCAACGTGCTGGATTTTTTTACAAAAACTAAACAAATGATGGCATCATTGTATGCGCCATTTTCATATGTTTAATCAATAGGATATTCGATTTTCAATTAATCTATGGCCAGCCTTAATGATTAACATCTCTGCACTAGGATTGTTGGTTTAAATCTCAACCACAACACTACAGCTAATCACATGGTACAGGGGGCTGTGATTGGCCCAGGAACCATGTGAAAGCTGTTGGCCAAACGCAACATCACAATACTGGAAGCCATTCATGACTGTTTTGTTTAGATTGTAATCATGTTGATGGCTATGACCAATCATAGCGATCACGATACTCCAGTCATTCACAGTGGCTGGGTACAGGGCGCCATGATTCAATGTGTCCGGTCATGAGATCGCACCACTGCACTCCAGAGGGAGTGCACATGTGGACCGCAACATACCAGTACGTGGTAATGCCTTCAGCTGCCACCTGCTCACAGTAAAAGTACTGTGGGTGGGCTGCAAGTGGTTAAAGCCCAATTAAACCATATAAGGTGTGTCAGTGTTCCCAGGTCCAGTTAAGGGTAGATCATTACAAGTGCAGGGGAGAAGGGGCTCGATAAAATTCAGTGGCTTCTTTGGGGTGACCACTACATTTGGGTTCATTGGCTCTAGTATGTCCATCAAAGAATGTGAGTTAGAGACCTGTGATTGTAAGCATCTTGAAATCAGGGAATGATGTAAATGAGCTATAAAGTGATGTCTAAATTGTCAGCGCTATGTAAATACTTATAATGGAGATATTATATCACAGATCCAAAATGATTTGCTAAAAAGTCAGTGATCGGTTGTAGAATATATGCATTTCCTGAGAAGTGTACCCATATCAAAAGGCAACATTTAGGGCCAAATTCTCCAACTTGTCATTGTAGTGCTGCTAATTCTCACTTACCATGTATGTTGCGGAATTCCTGGGGTTCCCAGCGACAAATGTAACTGAAGCTACTTCACCCTATGCATGGCATAATACAGTAGACAGATAAAGTCATGTCATAAAAATACACATATATCGAAGTTCTATATAGATAAAAAGAGTATTTGCTCTATGTACTAAGAAGAATAATGCTGGGATGACATTTCAGGATATTCATAGTAATCTAAATAACACAAAATATCACAATAAAAGCAATACATAATTTCTGCTTTAACAAATAAACATTTTGTATATGGGTTGTATGCATGGCCTGCCTTCAAGATTTCCTAGCAGTATTTATGTAACGTGCACCCCTATTGTTGCTGGGTTGGGTTTTCCAAACTCACATTTTTTCCCTATTTATTAAAATGATTCTGTGGTAATTTAGCAATGGCCTACTTTTGAGCTCCAAAGAGATATATGCACTTCCTATGCCCCGCACACACAGTCAGATTTTCCAAAGGAAAATGTTCGATGGGAGCTCGTTGTCGGAAATTCCGACCGTGTGTAAGTTCCATCGGACATTTTCCATTGGAATTTCCGTCACACAAAATTTGAGATCTAGATCTCAAATTTTCTGACAACAAAATCCATTGTCCTAAATTCCGATCATGTGTACACAATTCAAAGTTCCACGCATGCTCGGAATCAAGCAGAAGAGCCGCACTGGCTATTGAACTTTCTTTTCCTCGGCTCCTCGTACATGTTGTACGTCACCGCATGTTTGACATTCGGAATTTCTAACAAGATTTGTGTGACTGTGTGTATGCAAGACAAGTTTGAGCCAATTTTGAGCCAATTTTGGATTTTTTTGTCGGAATGTCTGATCGTGTGTACGGGGCATTACTCTAAAAATATGATCTGTTCATTGGGTTATCATTTTGTGTATGGGACTTGAAGGGCAATATTGTAATGTATCTAAGTTTGCTATTGTACTAGCCAAGACTTGCTGTCATATCTTCATGTCTCTCTATCTCCCTCATTCTCTCTCATTTCTCTGTCATTTGTCTTGAGAAAACACTAAACATATAAAATATATAATAAAGGTATTCCACGTTTGATCTGTTTAAATAGGCACTGTAAAGAGGTTCCATCTCTTAGCAAAAACTTCATGTCTTTGGGAGGGAAGCACAAGATTGCTAGGAAGAAGTATTTGGCCAGGCAGGTCAGGCAACCTGCCCCAACACCTGCATCCAAGCTTGCAAGTTTGTGACCTTCCCTTTAGCCTGATGATGGTCAGATCATGACAGTATAACCATACACCCACTGAAGTCAATGTTCATTCTTACTTTATATAGTAGAAATTCCTCCTCTGGGAACCAGCTGTCCTTCTGCTATGATGAACTGCCTGTACTGCTCTATTTCTTCTTCAACAGACAAATATATATGCTTTAGGGTGGTAGTAAACCCCAGCAAAGAAAACAATTGGGCCCCAGGCAATTTAAGTAATAATGTGCTAGTATGCACCATATACTAGCACATTATGACATTATGACAGACTTACCTGAACACTAAGCCTCTAGCAATGCGCTGTCACCGCTGTAGGCACTTCCATCTGCACCTGGTCTTCCTTCTGGGTTCGGGGGATTCAGCCGTATGAATGGCGAGCGGCACAGAGTTCTGAATAGACGGTACGGTTCATTCAGAGCCCAGTGCGCATATGCCAGTAACGTCACCGGCCACTTCTAAAACAAATATCTCCTAAATGGTGCACGTTTAAGAAATATTTACTGTACCTATCGGTAAGCCTTGTTATAGGCTTACCTAGATGTAAAAATCAACAAATGGAGTTTATTCCCGCTTTAACAGTCAGGTATATATTCTTTAATCAAAAGCTATGTCAACCTAACAGAGAGCAAATTAAAGAATTATTCTTTTTTTTTTTACATATATATTATCACTTACCGGCAGATATTGAGGATTCACCTCCTCTAAAACATCTCCAAAGGTGGTATTTCCTGGGGCTCTATCTACAAGAACAGCACCCAAGAAGCTAAGAAGTTGTGACTCGTTGAAAAATGGTGGCTGTGGTCCTTTAGGCAATTCACCAACTGTGTTCTGCAACAAAATATATTGGGATTAAACAGATCATCTTCAGCGTGGATGTTTTTAATTGCTTTCATTAATGTCGTTAGTACGTCCTCCTAGCAGCACTAGGGTCCCTGGTTCGAATCTCAGCCACGACCCTACCTGCCTGGAGTTTGCATGTTCTCCCTGTGACTGCATTGGTTTCCTCTGGGTACTCCAGTTTCCCCCATACTTAAAAGACATGCTGGTAGGTTAATTGAATCCTGTCTAAATTGGCCCTAGTATGTGTATGTATGAATGTGAGTTAGAGATCTTAGATTGTAAGCTCCTTGAGGGCAGGGACTTATGGGAGTGTACAATATATAAGTGGAACACTGTGTAAATTGACAGCACTATAAAAGTACCTGTAATAAATAAATAATAAATGTTTTTGACACGGCAAGATAATTTCTTGGAGCTCAGTTATGGAAAAAAACAACATGTATTGTCTACTGTAACTAGACAAGTCAAGAGAACAAGAACAAGACAAGCAATGTTTCCAGGAAAATGAAAAGATGAAAACATTAACTGATTAAACTATTTTTTTTTACCTTATTTTCCTTTAATATGCCCAACGGGGCACACACATTCTTTGCAAAAACAAATAATTTATAATATTGTAAACATTATAGCTGAAGACCTCGAAAACGATAGTCAGTTTTGCAAGTAAATTTATGCATAGAAAGTGGCAGTTTGAGCAAGCCCTCTTTTCTCTTGTCTCATAAATTCCTATGCTGTGAGATCTATGCAATTTTCCCGTTAGGCTTTTTATTGATATTTTATGTTTTCAAGAAAGGAGGAGAAAGAATACACCTTCTACTGCAAAAGACAAAAGTGAGACTCCATGGTAGAGGGTCAGAGCCAGGAACTCCAGCAGGAGACCACTGAAGACGCCAAGGGTTTATGTTTCAATAAGTTTATATTAAAATTTCAGTAGAATAAGTAATATACAGTCAGTATACAAAATAAAGGTAAATAAAAGATGAAGAAGCAAAGCCTCCACCTTTAACAAAGGATAACCAAAAACAGGATCATAAGATTACAATTCGGCCTGGATTTAACAAATTTAGCTCAGAATTAAATACTGTAGAAATTGAATTATGTGTATGATCTATGAGAAATGTAAGATATAAAGAAACAAAAAGGAGAAGGGAAATAATTGCTTGATCGAAGCATTGTCACATAAAGGTTTGTGGCTGGGCAATCGATCTTTAAACCAAAGCATAGAAAAGGTCTGGCACAAAAAAAAAATTGGGGGGGGGAGGGGAAGGGGGGGATATTTTGGCGCAGGTGGAAGGCGAGGGAAATTACCGGCCAGGACCAGGATATAGGGGGAGGGTATATGAATTGCTCAAGATTAGTAGTGGAAAAATAGAAAAAAAAAAGAAAGGAAAAGGAGAAGAATGAAAAATAAGAAAAGAAAGGCAGAGGAGAAAGGGAAAGAACAAGGGGTATGCCAGGGACTCTGGTTGACCCAATAAAATAAATGTGGTTATAGTTCCAAGAAGCAGGAGGTCATATGAGATAGAAGAAAGAGATCTAGCTAAGGCTGCCAAACTTGTAAGAATTCATCATGCATGCGTGCAGGAATCGCTGTTAATTTTTTAATCGTTTCCAGGATTTCACAATAGTTTGTTTCATCACCATAAAAATTTGGGTAAGAAGAGTGCACTTCCGAAACGTAGTGTTTTCAACTGGTTTATGCAAAAGGGAATCCCAGGAATCTTTATGCAGGTTAACATGAAGGGCAACCAATGTAAAAACCTGTATTACTTACTTTTGGACATGTCCACTAAATATGTTTTATGTCACCCAAATCCTGGCAGCCTCAAAAACAATTAGATGGGTATGCGGGTGTGTATTTAGCTAGTTTGGCTACTGTATACAGTAGTACCAATGAGAGATAACCTTGAAGGAATTTTCAGGTGCAATTAAATAAAGCCTCCCATATCTTGCACCATTCTTCAGGGGGTAGTGTAGTGCCAAGTTCTAGTTCCCATTTGGAACAGTAAGATGGCATATGTGTCCCGTATGATTAAAGATACTAGTGTACAGCAATGAAATGAGACCCCAAGTCGAAGGACATGTGTGGCATACAGTCGCGAAGGCTGTCGACAGAAATGGATGAAGATGATTTTTGGTTAGAGAGTTTATAAAATTGTGAAGTTGTAGATAGCGGAAGAGAGTTTAACCAGTTAAGGACCGGCCGCCGCTGTTATACTGTGGCAGTTGGCTCCTTTGGGGGAATCGCCGTAGCTGCAGGTCAGCCGCTTTAAGAGCTCTAGAGGTGCGGCGACAGAGCCGATGCGGGTGCCCGGCGGACAACACGGCCGCCAGGCACCCGCATCGGCTCTGTCGCCGCACCGCGATCGTTCCTGCCCAGATAGCAAGGATAACTTGCCACAAATTTGTGGCGATTTTGTAAGTCTTTTTAACATACTGCACCTTTTCACTGGCAAGGTGTACACTTGCAGAGCACTTGAAGCACAAGTTCTAGTTCACACTTTTCCAATTTGTAGCAAATTTGCGTGGCAAGTCTCTAGCAAGAGGAAAGTTGCAGTGGTGAGTCTACAGCAAGAGCTCTGCAAGTCACAGTGACCTCTGTGGTGGTATGACTATTGCACGGCATAACTAAACAGGAAATTGCAGCAGACTTGCAGAATGTTTGCAGAGAAAGTTGACCTTGAGTCACGCAATGTGGACTTGCTGCAATTGTGCAACATACTGGTGAAGCCTGGCACGTCTAGCAATAGCTTAGCAAGTCGTTTGCAGCTCAATTCCCTGCTATCTGGGTGAGAGAGACAGAATGGAGATCTGTCAATGTAAACAGACGGATCTCAGTTCTGTCAGGAGAGAGGAGACAGATCTGCTGTTCATACTGATTATGAACAGCGATCTGTCTCCTCCTCCAGGCAGTCCCACCCCCCACAGTTAGAAACACTCACCAGGACACACATTTAACCGCTTGATCGCCCCCTAGTGTTAACCCCTTCCTTGCCAATGACATTTATACTGTAATCAGTGGCTATTTTTAGCTCTGATCGCTATATAAACATCAAGGGTCCCAAAAAAGTGTCAAAAGTGTCCGATCTGTACACCGCAATGTCGCAGTCCCGCTAAAAATCACTGATCACCGCCATTACTAGTAAAAAAAGAAAAATAATAATAAAAAAGCCATATATCCCTTATTTTATAGACGCTATAACTTTTGCGCAAACCGATTTTGTGTACCAAAAATATGTAGAAGAATACATATCAGTCTAAACTGAGAAAGAAATTTTTTTTTGCATATTTATTATAGCTAAAGGTAAAAAATATTGTTTTTTTTTTTCAAACCTGTCGCTTTTTTTTGTTTTGTTTATAGCGCAAAAAATAAAAACCGCAGAGGTGATCAAATACCACCAAAAGAAAGCTCTATTTGTGGGGAAAATGGCAGAAATTTTGTTTGGGTACAGTGTCGCATGACCATGCAGTTGTCAGTTAAAGCGACACTGTGCCGTATCGCAAAAAATGGCCTGGTCATTAAGGGGGTAAATCCTTCCAGTCCATAAGTGGTTACAGAGCAGAATATGTTAGTGTGGTTAGTGGAATTGCCCTCTTAGATAGCCATAACCACACACAATCGGAAGATTTTCCCTCGCCTCCTGTTATGGTGACTTTACAATTTTGTTTTTCCCATGACCTTCTAATAAAGGAACAAAGGGACCCCCCCCCCCCCAAAAAAAAGAAAAAATCTGAGGTTTTAACTGCCCCCCCCCCCATTCTATCCAAGAACTTATGTATCAACACCTTATATTATACAGTACCCACCCATATTAGTTTTGATGGAATTCCCCCTTAACAGTAATTATATTTACCTCTGCAATTGCTTTGGCCAGCCCTCTGTACAGCTGCAGGTATGCAGACAGTGTGTGAGGCCCATAAATAGTCGATGCAGCCTCATACCTCTGAGCCTGGATTGAGAAAATAAAATGTATTTAGTATTTTCATTTGTTATTAGAAGCAGAGATAACCTGGTCATTAGGATTCTGCAGATCACCAATCAGTGATTTATTATTCATACATCAAAGAAAATCACCTCCATGTTCACATTTCCAGGTCAAATTTCAGTCAGACAAGATCAGTTTACTGTTTAATTTTCCATGCACATATAATCAAGAAATCTATTTATGTTATCATGTCCTGGAGTGAAATAAACTTTTTAATAAATACAGTTAGGCTACACTTACAGCTTTATTAATACATGCATATAAGAGGTGATGAAATTGTGCTGTATTTACTCTGTTTAGTCCTGTATGGTAGATCAAACTAGCAAACATGATTACCTCTCTATTAAAGGTATATAATCTGACACAAGTGTGGCGCTGGTAGATTTTTCAATCTACCGCTTATAGGTAAATTTAGTGGGTCATCTGTTCTGTACATAGTTCAGATTCAATCTAGTGTTAGATTAGCCTCTGTTCCAGCTTGGCTGTGTTGTGTGCAGTTCCACATTGTGCCTGTGGGTGTCGTTGTTATCATAGGCAGGTGTTGGAAAAACAACAAGCTGAAGTGTATGAGTGCTCTTCTGTCCCGGAGATAACTCGGCGGAGGTGGTCCTCCGAGTTGCATTCTGGGAGAGGGTATTTATGGGACAGACGCCATGTTTCGCGAGTTCTTCTTGCCTCGTGACCCTCCTGGCCTAGAGGTATGTGTCAGTGAGTCCTACCTTGTAGCCCTCCGGCTTGGAGGGTTGCGTTGCTGCAGCCGTGCAGGTAGGCCCAGAAGTCTGTCTGGGGCCTGCTATAGCTGGGATGGTCCTGTGCTGTCTGTCCTGTGGGAAGAAGCCGGACAATCAGGAAAATCCAGGGGAGGACCCATCTTGGAAGAGACCATGCAAGGCTGGTCTTAAGAAGGGCCTGGTGACTCAGTTGGAGGACATATCCTAAACTACACTACCGCACAAGTACTGCCGGGTCGGCCTAAAGGTTCTGGTACTGTGTTTGCTGTTCATCAAAAACTACTACATACTGTGGTAGAGGATCGTACAGTTTTGTTTCACCCAAGTCTGTGGCAGAGAGTTTTGTTCATGCTGCGTACCGGCTGCTAGGTTAGTGAGAGAGACCTATCCGGGCAGGCAAAGATTTAATCCTAAGCTGAGGATACATTCATCATAAAGATTTAAATTCCTTGATGCTACACCAAGAAAAGGTATTTGAACTTCCCTGCAACTCTTCTTCTACCTCTTTACTGCTACTTCTTCCAGTTATTCCCCATTAAAGCATTGGAAAAGTACTCAAGTGACTGTTGCCTCCATTGTCTGACAGTAAGCTCAACGGGACCCTAGACCCAGTACTGGTGAAATTACAGGAAAAAAGGTGACGGTAACAGCCCGCTAAAAATCAGCAGCTCCACCGTGAGTTATTGCCACACAAGTATTTTCTCAATACAACTTTTTAAAATATTTAAAACCCTGTTTGGGCAAACAGGTGCAGCTCAAAAAATTAGACTATTATCAAAAAGTTAATTTATTTCAGTAATTCAATTCAAAAAGTGCAACTCATATATTATATAGATCCATTACATACAGAGTGATATATTTCAAGCATTTTCTTTCTTTTAGTTTTGATGAATATGGATTAATGAAAACCCAAAATTCACTATCTCTGAAAAACAGAATATTGCATTAGACCAATAATAAAAGGATTTTTAATACAGAGATGTTGGCTTACTGAAAAGTATATCCATGTACAGTATAGTATGCACTCAATACTTGGTTGGGGCTCCTTTTGCATGAATTACTGCATCAATGCGGCGTGGCATGGAGGCAATCACCCTGTGGTACTGCTGAGGTGTTATGGAAGCCCAGGTTGCTTTGATAGCGGCCTTCAGCTCATCTGCATTGTTGGGTCTGGTGTCTCTCATCTTCCTCTTGACAATACCCCACAGATTCCCTATGGGGTTTAGGTCAGGCGTGTTTGCTGGCCAATCAAGCACAGTGATACCATGATCATTAAACCAGGTATTGGTAATGTTGGCAGTGTGGGCAGGTGCCAAGTCCTGCTGGGAAATAAAATCATCATCTCCATAAAGCTGGTCAGCAGAGGGAAGCATGAAGTGATCTAGAATTTCCTGGTAGAGGGCTGCACTGACTTTGGACTTGATAAAACACAGTGGACCAACACAAGCAGACGACACGGCTCCCCAAATCATCACTGACTGTGGACACTTCACACTGGACCTCATGCAAATTGGATTCTGTGCCTCTCCACTCCTCTTCCAGACTCTGGGACCTTAATTTCCAAATCAAATGCAAAATTTACTTTCATCTGAAAAGAGGACTTTGGACCACTGAGCAGCAGTCCAGTCTTTTTTCTCCCTAGCCAGGTAAGGCACTTCTGACATTGTCTCGGGTTCAGGAGTGGCTTGACACAAGGAATGGGACAGTTGTAGCCCATGTTCTGGATATGTCTGTGTGTGGTGGCTCTTGAAGCACTGACACCAGCTGTAGTCCACTCCTTGTGAATCTCCCCCAAATTATTGAATGGCCTTTGCTTCACAATCCTCTCAAGGCTGCAGTTATCCTTGTTGCTTTTGCACCTTTTTCTACCACACTTTTTCCTTCCACTCAACTTTCCATTAATATGCTTGGATACAGCACTCTGTGAACAGTCAGCTTGTTTAGCAATGACCTTTTGTGACTTACCCTCCTTATGGAGGGTGTCAATGACTGTCTTCTGTCACTGACTGTGTGGACAACTGTCAAGTCAGCAGTCTTCCCCATGATTGTGTAACCTACTGAACTAGACTGAGAGACCATTTAAAGGCTCAGGAAACCTTTGCAGGTGTTTTGAGCTAATTAGCTGATTGTGTGACACCATAAGTCTACAATATTGAACTTTTTCTCAATATTCTAATTTTCTGAGATACTGAATTCTAGGTTTTCACTAGCTGCAAGCCATAATCATTAACATTAAAAGGAAGAGATGCTTGAAATATATCACTCTGTGTGTAATGCATCTATATAATATATGAGTTTCACTTTTTTTAATTGAATTACTGAAATAAATTTACTTTTTGATGATATTCTATTTTTTTTAGATGCACCTGTATATGAACCTTTATATCATAATAAAATAGTCATAAGTCCTATAGGGATAGTATAATTGAATCCCTCCCCCCATGCCAGGGTACTAGATGTAAGCCTAGACTCTGACCTGTCCTTTCAGCCCCAAATCCAAAAACTGTCTAAATCTTGTAGACTTTACTTTTGTAACATATCTTAAAGTTGCCCCTTTTTAACTTATAAAACCACAGAGCTACTCATTCACTCCCTTGTTACCCCTCACCTTGATTATTGAACCTCCCTTCTCATAGGCCTACCTCTACATAGGATATCCTCTCTTAAATCTATGAATGCTGCTGTCAGACACATTTACCGCACCAACCACTCAGTGTCTGCCACTACTCTCTGCCCATCCTTCCACTGGCTTCCGATTGCCCAGCAAATTACATTCAAAATACTAACAACAATGTACAAAGCCATCCACAACTCTGCTCCGAGCTACATTTCTAATCTTGTCTCCAAATATCACACAAACCATTCTCTCCGCTCCTCCCAAGACCTCCTGCTTTCTAGCTGTCTTGTCTTTTCCTCCTATGCTTATCTTCAGGACTTCTCCAGAGCCTATCCCAGCCTCTGGAACTCCCTACCTCAATCTGTCCAGCTATCTCCTACTCTGACCACCTTTAGGTGATCCCTGAAAGCTCATCTCTTCACTAAAGCCAATCCCGCCTCCAACTAAAAGCTAAACTTTTAATTCCTCCATCAGCTCATCTCCACAGCTATAACCTTTTGTACCACTTGCCTCATCCTATTAGATTGTGTAAGCTCTTATGAGAAGGGCCATCTTAACCCTCTTGTATTTTATTGTATTGTAACTGTACTGTCTCCCTTTATATTGTAAAGCAGTAAGCAAACTTTTGGCACTATATAACTCCTGTATAATAATAACACTTACCTGTGTCAGATTATTTATATACTTTTTAAATACTCTAATAAAAATGTTATACATTTTTAATATATTAACGTCGGTTTCACACTGTTGCGCTGTGTTTTGGCCAAAGCACGGGTGTAGCTGCGATTTTCATGCACTTTACCCGCAATTTTAGCCGCAGTTCCATAGACTTCCTAATAGGTTGCATGTTTTTGCTGCTTTTTCTGAAAGCACGCTAAAAGTCCTGCATGTTTTTTGTCCACTTTCAGAAACCACTGCAAAAATGCACGACCTGATAGAATGTCTATGAGACTGCAGCTAAAACCATGGGTAAGCACACAAAAATCACTGATACATTCGTGCTGCGGCCAATCCGCAGGACACCCGTTTGAAACTGGTCTAAGTACAGTATTTATTTGATGGATTTTATACAAAATGATGCATTGAATATCAGTGTGAAAAAAAAACTGTGACATAAGTGTTTTGTTTATTTTTTCATGGTATATGAATGCCTATTTTTTTCCTTCTGTCAGTTTGCAGTGGAAGAATTATAACATCTAATAGATGGACACTTTTGTTCTGTGCACCAGATGTTTATGTTGATTATTTGTACCTGTGTTGTTAAAATTACATGTAATGTTTGTAATTTACATAAGTCAATCATATGTGGAGTGCAGGCTCCATCTAGCGTTCTTTTGGTATTGCTGCAGTTCTGTTTATTTGATTTACTGTATGTGTAGTTAAGGAAGCTGTTGGTAAGCATGAAATTCTGGGTGGAATCTTCACAGGAAGTGAAGCAGCCACCATTCTTTGAGAAGATACTCAAGAAGCAACACATGTATTTCTCAATCTATCGCCATCACCCCTTAGAGAACTTAAAAAGTGTGTTTTTACTATCACATCTTGTATTGTATATCGTTGTTTCTGCAATGTATGCTGTATTGTATGCAATATTGTACTTATTGAGGTCTATTTCTGTTATTTTGTAGTTTCACCTGGCTTGTTCTAATAAAACTGAGATCAAAGAAATATGGTATCTGAAGTTTATGGAACAAGAAGGTTTGGCTATCTGCCCTAGAGACAGAACAACTTTCATGCTTGCACATTTATTATTTTTGTAGAAAAAATACATGTAATTATCACCCTGGAGATTTTGCTTGTCCTGGTCTAAATTGTACATCATGATCTCACTTTTAATCTAGGGATGAGCGAATAGGGCAAAGTTCAAACCTAAGATCCAAACTCCATTGAAGTCCAAGGGAAACCAAAATACTAACTATGATGATTTAATGCTTTAATGTGTCATACCATAGTAAATTAGATTCCCGCCTTTTAAGGCCTATACAAGAGGACAATATATATCCGCTATTAAAGTGGTCAATAAGTCTCAACGAGTAAAGAATGACGCTTTGAAGCTTATAGTAGATGAAAGAACAGCCCAATATGCTGCAGATCCTTCAGAATCTAATTTTAATGCTTTACTTACTCCATAGTAAACGGGTCCTACATTTGCAAATGGCTGACGCCACGAGGATGGACTTATACAAAAATAAACAAAAATCTTTTCAAGCAGGGAGATCGTAATGGTGTTTTTTTGGTCATGATGGCTAAACATGAACAATCTAGTATTACAATTTCGGAAATACACACCTCCTCTGGAGATAAGGCCTGTACACAGCCTAAAATTCTGGAGAATTTTCGGCAATTTTATCAGACATTATATACATCTCAGTTGCCTTCTGATTTCCAGCCAACTGAATTGGAGGCTTGGCTGGATTCAGTCGCACTGGCCTGGTTAACAGATAATGAGAGGGAGATGCTAGTACGTCCTATAACATCGGAGGAGGTCCTTTTGGTCATCGGTTCCTTTCCATTGGGGAAGTTACCGGGGCCAGATGGCCTTCCTATTGAATTTTATAAGGCTCATGGAGAATTAGCTCCTGTATTGGCTTCTCTATACTCCTTTACTCTGATTGTCTAAAGGAGGGAGCTTTGTCGGACTCAATGAGTCATGCTCATATACATTTAATTTACAAGCACCCAAAAGATCCATCCTCTTGTGCCTCATATAGGCATATTGCTCTTTTGAATGTAGACTTCAAGATTTTGACCAAGCTCATCTCCTGATGACTACAACCTTTGATGTCTAATATTATCAACTCAGATCAGCAGGGGTTCATGTCTGATAGGGCTACTGATGTGAATTTGAGGAGATTACCGTATATACTAATATTTATGCTTCACACCTTAATATAGGATCTAGGGTCATTGCTTCCCTAGATATTGAAAAGGCTTTTGATACCTTGGAGTGTCCCTTCTTGTGGGAAGTACTCCGCAGAATGGGCTTTCCAATGGTATTTATAAAATGGTGGCAGGTTTTATATAGGAATCCCCCTCTAACCCCCCGTAATAAAGGTTTAACCCCAAGATCACCCCTCGTCGCCAGTGTCACTAAGCGATCGTTTTTCTGATCGCTGTATTAGTGTCACAGGTGACGCTAGTTAGGGAGGTAAGTATTTAGGTTCGCTGTCAGCGTTTTATAGCTTCAGGCCTAATAAAGGTTTTAACCCCCTGATTGCCCCCAGTTAACCCTTTCACCAGTGATCACCGTATAACTGTTACGGGTGACGCTGGTTAATTAGTTTATTGTTATAGTGTCAGGGCACCCACCGTTTATTACCTAATAAAGGTTTAACCCCCTGATCACCCGGCGGGTGATACAAGTTAGGTTTTAGGGTCAGATAGGGTCTGCATCACCCCAGGCAGCGTCAGGTTAGTGCCAGTACCGCTAACACCCACGCACGCAGCATACATCTCCCTTAGTGGTATAGTATCTGAACAGATCAATATCTGATCTGATCAGATATATACTAACGTCCCCAGCAGTTTAGGGTTCCCAAAAACGCAGTGTTAGCGGGATCAGCCCAGATACCTGCTAGCACCTGCGTTTTGCCCCTCAGTCTGGCCCAGCCCAGCCCAGCCCACCCAAGTGCAGTATCGATCGATCACTGTCACTTACAAAACACTAAACACATAACTGCAGCGTTCGCAGAGTCAGGCCTGATCCCTGCGTTCGCTAACAGTTTTTTTTGGTAGCGTTTGAATCAGTCGCTAACAGTCAGGAACTTTTTTTACCTGTGAGTCTCACTAGTGTACCACTAAATTTAGAGCCCAAAATGGCAAATCGAAGGTACAGTGGTGAAGTTTCTGAGCATGACAGATAGTGAAGAGGAAGTCACTCATCTGTCAGATTCAGGCTCAGAATACGATCCTGTAGAGGACAGCGGCTCCATGACAGATAGCTCTGACGACGTAGTTGTGGTCCCTGCCAAGGTCAGGCGTACCAGACCCCGATCTTCTTCTGCTGTTGTTGAGGTGCAAGAACCACAGGGCTCTCGTATAGAGCAGAGAAGTACTGGCAAGCACTAGCGGCCTAGTACACCCTGGTCGTAGTCAATCCAGCACTGCAGTATCACGTGGTGACGTGACGAGTCCCATAAGTGCAGTTCAAGCTGGTGAGGTGGCAAGCACAAGTAGTGTCCTGCTGCCACCAAGAAGAAGACAAACACAGGCCCGTCGTGCTCATAGTAGCCTTCCTGCTGCATTCGACAAACCTAATTGGGAACCCACCACTTCTGCAGCACCCGTACTTCCCCCATTCACATCCCCAACCAAACGCAGTCGGCTGCATGAGAGGCATTTTCTTTATGTCCTCCCGAGTACCCCTACCCAACGAACCCCCTAAAAAAGATGTTGTGTCTGCAGCAAGCGCGCATATAGACGTGACACACAATATTATTGTCCCTCCTGTCCTGAAAATCCTGGTCTTTGCATTGGTGAATGTTTTGAATGCTACCATACACTAGTTGAGTATTAGCGTAGGGTACAGCATTGCACAGACTAGACACACTTTCACAGGGTCTCCCAAGATGCCATCGCATTTTGAGAGACCCAAACCTGGAACCAGTTAAAGTTATAAAAGTTACAGTTACAAAAAAAGTGTAAAAAAAATATATATATATAAAATAAAAAAAACAAAAATAGTTGTCGTTTTATTGTTCTCTCTCTCTCTATTCTCTCTCTATTGTTCTGCTCTTTTTTACTGTATTCTATTCTGCAATGTTTTATTGTTATTATGTTTTGTCATATTTGTTTTTCAGGTATGCAATTTTTTATACTTTACTGTTTATTGTGTTTTATTGTTAACCATTTTTTTGTTTTCAGGTACGCCATTCAGCTGCAGCGCTGATTTATTTATCTTGACAGCAAAAGCGTTTGCTCCCACGATACATAAAGCCGTGACTCCAGCGCTGTTGGAGGTGATTTCACCACCACAGTTAACAAAAACAGCATATATGCCAAAGCATGGGGGCAGCAGAGGCGGAGGAGCGAATTGCTCCTAACTTTTGGGGCGGATGCCCCCATGCTTCAGCATATATAAATAGTGCATGTATGCCCATCATTAGAAGTGGGTGGATGAAGGGTGGTATTCTAATGGTGGGCATACCCACCGATCAATCTCTTTTTTTCGTTCAGCCCACAGGCTGCATAAAAAAAAAGATTACAATATATGCCCAACAAGGACCAGGAACGTACTGGTATGTTGCTGGACTTTGAATGGTTATATCAGAATGATGCCTGCAGGTTTAGGTATCATCTTGGTATCATTCTTTTCAGCCAGCGGTCGGCTTTCATGTAAAAGCAATACTAGCGGCTAATTAGCCTCTAGACTGCTTTTACAAGCAGTGGGAGGGTATGTCCCCCCCTCCACCGTCTTCCATGTTTTTCTCTGGCTCTCCTGTCCCAACAGGGAACCTGAGAATGCAGCCGGTGATTCGGCCAGCTGACCATAGAGCTGATCAGAGACCAGAATGGCTTCGATCATCTTTATGGCCTAAGAAACCGGTAGCTACGAGCATTTCATGACTTAGATTTCACCGGATGTAAACAGCGCCATTTGGAAATTGGGAAAGCATTTTATCACACTGATCTTGGTGTGGTCAGATGCTTTGAAGGCAGAGGAGAGATCTAGGTTCTAATAGACCCCATTTTTTTCAAAAAAGAGTACCTGTCACTACCTATTGCTATTATAGGGGATATTTACATTCCCTGACATAACAATAAAAATGATTTAAAAAAAAATGAAAGGAACAGTTTAAAAATAGATAAAAAAGAAAAAAGATAATAAAGAAAAAAAAAAAAGCACGCCTGTCCCCCCCCTCGCGCAAAGGAGAACACAAGCGTTGGTCTGGCGTCAAATGTAAACAGCAATTGTACCATGCATGTGAGGTATCACCGCAAAGGTCAGATCGAGGGCAGTAATTTTAGCAGTAGACCTCCTCTGTAAATCTAAAATGGTAACCTGCTTGGCCTCATCTTTTTTATTTCATCAAACATTTGGGCAATATAGTGTGTTTTAGTGCATCAAAATTAATAAAAAAGTGTTGTTTCCCCAAAAAATGTGTTTGAAAAATCGCTGCGCAAATACTGTTTTAAAAAAAAATGAAACACCCACCATTTTAATCTGTATGGTCTTTGCTTCAAAAAATATATAATGTTTGGGGGTTCAAAGTAATTTTCTTGCAAAAAAATGTTTTCTTTCATGTAAACAAATAGTGTCAGAAAGGGCTTTGTCTTCAAGTGTTTAGAAGAGTGGGTGATGTGTGACATAAGTTTCTAAATGTTGTGCATAAAATGCCAGGACAGTTCAAAACACCCCCAAATAAACCCATTTTGGAAAGTAGACACCCCAAAGTATTTGCTGAGAGACATGTTGAGTCCATGGAATATTTTATATTTTGCCACAAGTTGTAGGAAAATGACAAACTTTTTTTTTTTTGCACAAAGTTGTCACTAAATGATACATTGCTCAAACATGCCATGGGCATATGTGGAATTACACCCCAAAATACATTCTATTGCTTCTCCTGAGTACGGGGATACCACATGTGGGGAGCCTAGCCGCGTACGGGACCCCGAAAATCAAAAATTTACGCCCTTAGAAATCCTGAAGGCGGTGATTGGTTTTCGGGGCCCCGTACGCAGCTAGGCTCAAAAAATGTCCCACACATGTGGTATCCCCATACTCAGGAGAAGCAGCAGAATGTATTTTGGGGTGTAATTCCACATATCCCCATGGCATGTTTGAGCAATATATCATTTAGTGACAACTTTGTGCAAAAAAAAAAAAGTTTGTCATTTTCCTACAACTTGTGGCAAAATATAAAATATTCCATGGACTCAACATGTCTCTCAGCAAATACTTTGGGGTGTCTACTTTCCAAAATTGGGTCATTTGGGGGGGTTTGTGCCATCTTGGCATTTTATGGCCTTCGAAACTGTGATAGGTAGTGAGGAGTGAAATCAAGAATTTACGTCCTTAGAAATCCTGAAGGCGGTGCTTGGGTTTCGGGGCCCCGTACGCGGCTAGGCTCCCAAAAAGTCCCACACATGTGGTATCCCCGTACTCAGGAGAATCAGCAGAATGTATTTTTGGGTGCAATTCCACATATGCCCATGGCCTGTGTGAGCAATATATCATTTAGTGACAACTTTTTGTAATTTTTTTTTTTTTGTCATTATTCAATCACTTGGGACAAAAAAACGTAATATTCAATGGGCTCAACATGCCTCTCAGCAATTTCCTTGCGGTGTCTACTGTCCAAAATGGGGTCATTTAGGGGGGTTTGTACTGCCCTGCCATTTTAGCACCTCAAGAAATGAGAGGCAGTCATAAACTACAAGCTGTGTAAATTCCCAAAAATGTACCCTAGTTTGTAGACGCTATAACTTTTGCACAAACCAATAAATATATGTTTATTGACATTTTTTTTACCAAAGACATGTGGCTGACTACATTTTGGCCTAAATGTATGACTAAAATTTAGTTTACTGGATTTTTTTTAAAACAAAAATTAGAAAATATCTTTTTTTTCAAAATTTTCGGTCTTTTTCCGTTTATAGCGCAAAAAATAAAAACCGCAGAGGTGATCAAATACCATAAAAAGAAAGCTCTATTTGTGGGAACAAAAGGACACAAATTTCGTTTGGATACAGCATTGCATGACTGCGCAACTAGCAGTTAAAGCGACACAGTGCCAAATTGTAAAAAGTGCTCTGGTCAGGAAGGGAGTAAAACCTTCAGGGGCTGAAGTGGTTAAAAAAAAAAAAATAGATTCCCGCACTTTATACCATTGCTGCTTATACAGTATTATTCATAAAAGGTTACATATACTACAGCATTTATGTTTAATTTCAAAGGTAAATGCCATTTCCTCTCCAGATGTCCTCCTCTGTTTACCTGATACTCCTCAAATGTTGCAACGTAATGTGTATATACATTACTAAGTCCCGAAATAACCACATCAGTGTTCCTAGAATTAGATAGATCCAGTTCCTAAGAAAACGAGACAGGCTACAAGTGAGCCAATTTAATTATAACAAATAACCACAAGAGGTATTGCACACTTTTAAAGACACATGGGACAGTTATGTTAGACTGTATAATTTCATGTACATGAGATGCTAACCTGCATAAATTAGTGCAAACCTCTACCAACATTCCTTAAGATAACATGTATGTATTAAGTAACTGTCACTGCTTTTTCATAACAACATTTTAATAAATATTGAAGAAAGTTTGTAGATTAATACCCTTTATTGGATAACTTAAAGTGTATTTCCACTTTGCAGCCGACTTGGGATACATCTACTTTATATGTTTTACATGTTCTCATTCACATGGCACAACTTAAGAAAAATATTAAAGTGATTGCAAACTCTCAATTTTTTTTTATTGTTAAAATAACAAAAATGTCATACTTACCTGCTCTGTGCGATGGTTTTGCACAGAGCAGCCCTCTGGCTCCCCTCCTCATCCAGTGCCCCCCACAGAGAGCCGCATTCCATTGGGGTACTCGTGCGGGTGCGCTCCCCGAGTCATGCTGCTGCATCTAATGACAGACAGCAGGATTCGGCCCCGCCCCCCACCCTGACTCCCGTGTCACTGGATTTGATTGACAGCAGCGGGAGCCAATGGCACCTGCTGCTATCAATCTATCCAATAAGGACACGAGACAGGGGGGCTCTGGGAGGCAGCTGCAGCACAGAAGGTTTTTCACCTTAAGGCTGGCCTCACACTGGTGCAACATGACAGCCGTCCTACTTTGGATCCGACTTTGCCCTGCGACTTGGGGCCAGCATGTGTCCGACTTTCAATGAACGGGGATCCGACTTGGATCCCCGCCAATACCAGGCACCGTGTTTGGTATGAATCTTGAGGGGGAACTCCGCGCCAAATTTTAAATAAAAAACTGGCATGGGTTCCCCCTCCAAGAGCATACCAGGCCCTTGGGTCTGGTATGGAATTTAAGGAGAACCCCCTATGCCGAAAAAACGACGTGGGGGTCCCCCTCAAATCCATACCAGACCCTTATCCGAGCACGCAGCCTGGCCGGCCAGGAATGGGGGTGGGGACGAGCGAGCACCCCCCTCCTGAACCATACCAGGCCGCATGCCCTCAACATGGGGGGTGGGTGCTTTGGGGCAGGGGGGCGCCCTGCGGGCCCCCCACTCCAAAGCACCTTGTCCCCAGGTTGATGAGGACAAGGGCCTCTTCCCGACAAGGGCTCTCGGATTCCGAGAGCCCCCTTTAATAAGGGGGGCCCTAGCCCTATGTGAATGAGTATGGGGTACATCGTACCCCTACCCATTCACCCAGGAAAAAAAGTGTCAATTAAAAAAAACACACTAGACAGGTTTTTTTTTAGGCAGCTCCGGGGGTCTTCTTCCGGCTCCGGGGGTCTTCTTCCGGTTACGGGGGTCTTCTTCCAGTTACGGGGGTCTTCTTCCAACTTCGGGGGTCTCTTCCTTCTTCTCCGCGGTCTCTTCCTTCTTCTCCGTGCTCTCCGGTTCTTCTCCCGCTCTCCGGTATTTTCTGCCGGGCTCCTCCACTATCTTCTGCTCTTTTGCCGCCTCTTTTGCTAGCGGTGGCCCGGACTTCTGCCTTCTTTCCTCTTCTCTTCTTCCGATGTTGACACGGCGCTCTCTCCCACTGGAATGGTGTGTGAGCGCTCCGCAATGACTTATATAGGCGGTGACCCCGCCCCCTTATAACGTCACAGTCCCTGGGCATGCTGGGACTGTTCCATCTTAAGGGGGCGTGGAACATGATAGAAGGCAGAAGGCAGAAGTCCGGGCCACCGCTAGCAAAAGAGCCGGCAAAAGAGCAGAAGATAGCGGAGGAGCCCGGCAGAAGATACCGGAGAGCAGGAGAAGAACCGGAGAGCGCGGAGAAGAAGTAAGAGACCCCCAAAGTCGGAAGAAGACCCCCGGAGCCGGAAGAAGACCCCCGGAGCTGCCTAATAAATTACTTTAAAAACCTGTCTGTCATTCACATAGGGTGGGGGCCGGGATCTGGGGGCCCCCTTATTAAATTCCGATAAGCCCCCCACCCACAGACCCCGACAACCAACGGCCAGGGTTGTTGGGAAGAGGCCCTTGTCCTCATCAACATGGGGACAAGGTGCTTTGGGGTGGGGGGGCCCGTAGGGCTCCCCCCTGCCCCAAAGCACCCACCCCCCCATGTTGAGGGCATGCGGCCTGGTACGGTTCGGGGGGGCGCTCGCTTGTCCCCACCCCCATTCCTGACCGGCCGGGCTGCGTGCTCGGATAAGGGTCTGGTATGGATTTGGGGGGGACCCCCACACCGTTTTTTCGGCGTAGGGGGTTCTCCTTAAATTTTTTACCAGACCCAAGGGCCTGGTATGCTCTTGGAGGGGGAACCCATGCCGGTTTTTATTTAAAATTTGGCACGGAGTTCCCCCTCAAGATCATCTGAGCACAAGTCGCATGCCAAAGTCGGATCATGCAAGACGGCGATCCGACTTTGATCCGACTTCAATGATAGTCAATGGGCTGAAGTAGAATCAAAGTCGGACCAAAGTAGTACAGGGAGCATTTCTAAAGTCGGAACGACTTGTGTCGGACCTGTTAAGGAAACATTGATTTTCACACGTCATGCGATATGAGCTCCCAATGTCGGAGCGTTTGTCGGACCAGCTGGGTTCACACTGGTCCGACAAACGCTCTGACATTGGGGCTGGGTTCACATTGGTGCGACACGACAGCCGTCCTACTTTGGATCCAACTTTGCCCTGCGACTTGGGGCCGGCATGGGTCCGACTTTCAATGAACGGGGATCCGACTTGGATCCCCGCCAATACCAGGCACTGTGTTTGGTATAAATCTTGAGGGGAAACTCCACGCCAAATTTTAAATAAAAAACCGGCATGGGTTCCCCCTTCAGGAGCATACCAAGCCCTTGGGTCTGGCATGGATCTTAAGGGGAACCCCCTACGCCGTAAAATTGGGGTGGGAGTCCCTCCCGAATCCATACCAGACCCTTATCCGAGCACGCAGCCCGGTTGTTCAGAAATGGGGGTGGGGACGAGCGAGCGCCCCCCCCCGAACCGTACCAGGCTGCATGCCCTCAACATCACCCAATAACCATGCCCCCTTATGAAGGCACAGTCCCAGCATGCCCCGGGACTGTGACCTCATAAGGGGGCGGGGTCACCGCCTATATAAGTCCATTGCGGAGCGCTCAGAGAGCATTCCAGCTGGAGAGAGCGTTGTGTCAACATCGAAAGAAGAGAAGAGGGAAGAAGACAAGAAGGCAGAAGGCAGAAGTCTGGGCCACCGCTAGCAAAAGAGCTGCAGAAGATAGCGGAGGAACCGGCAGAAGATCAGGACACCGGGAGGAGACTCCGGAGAGACCCCCGAAGTCGGAAGAAGACCCCTGGAGTTGGAAGAAGACCCCCGAAGTCGGAAGAAGACCCCGGAGCTGCCTAATAAATTACTTTAAAAACCTGTGTACTGTGTTTTTTCATTGACACTTTTTTCCCTAGGTGAATGGGTAGGGGTACGATGTACCCCTACCCATTCATCCATACAAGACCCAAGGGCCTGGTATGCTCTTGGAGGGGGAACCCATGCCAGTTTTTTATTTAAAATTTGGCGCGGAGTTCCCCCTCAAGATCATCTGAGCACAAGTCGCATGCCGAAGTCGGATCTTGCGAGATGGGGATCCGACTTTGATCCGACTTCAAAGATAGTCAATGGGCTGAAGTAGGATCAAAGTCGGACCAAAGTAGTACAGGGAGCATTTCTAAAGTCGGAACGACTTGTGTCAGACCAGTTAGGACGGCTCCCATAGAGAAACACTGAATTTCACACGTCATGCGACATGAGCTCCCAATGTCGGAGCGTTTGTCGGACCAGTGTGAACCCAGCCTCAAGGTGAAAAATCTTGAGACTTTACAACTCCTTTAAGGTCTGAGAAGGTGGTTTTTTTTCTATGGTATATTAAAGAGTAACTCCACTTTTGTTGAGAAAAACAAACACTGTACAGTAAGAATTTTAAAAACATTGTTGACTCCTCCCTGTTCAGATAGTCCTACCAATTTCTGCTCTGAAGAAATAACCTTTGCTGTCTGGTTTTAAATTAAGGATTCTGGTTCATTTTAATTAGCCGATGCACTCTCTGTGTTTTAATGAGAAAAGCTGCAGTGTTTGCATCCTTTTAGAAGTAACTGACCCCTAGGTAGTATCTCACCCCAAATGAATTTTTTGATGCAGAGGATGCCTAAAATTTGACTTGAGTCTTGGTACAGACTTTTGTGAAAATCAGTTAACCAATCACACAATCAGGAAATAACATTTTTTTTAATGCGTTCTGTACATCAATGGCATATTGCTTAGAATTTTACAGTATGTTATAAGGCTGCAGATTGAAATTAAATGGTAATTAAATTACAATATGGCTTGTGTATCAATTATAGTCAAATCAAATCAATCAAAGTATATGCTATATATTTTTTTTATTTGCAATATTTTTTTGCAAAGTTAACCTTTAGTGAGAGGAAACTAAGCATGTCCTTAGGACAAACTCACTCTGACATGGTTTAAAAATCATTGCAGTAGGCCTCCTACTGAAAAATATCTAAACGGTTCGAAACATTTTTTTTGGCAAGCAGTGGGAATGGGAACACATAAACAAATTGTAGGGCTTTCTAAAATTGAATAGCAAAGTAGAAATACACTTTAAAGTGGAACTTCACCCAAAAGAGGAGGATACGCTTGTCTGCCTCCTCCCTGCCTCCGCTACCATATTTGGCATTTCTAATTTTTGGGGGAAGAAGGTACCTAGTTTTGACAAGTACCTGTTCCAAATTCCGGTTGGATCGCCATAGTAATCCGAGCGATAGTTTGCCCCCCACATTTTTTCCCCCCGCAGCCTTATGAGACACGTCACAGGTCCCAGAAAGCTGGGGGACCATTCACAAAGCACAGCATGGATTGTGCATGCCTAGTGGGAAGCCTTCCCAAAGTAAACATGCCGGCGCCTGGACCCAAAAGAAGAACAGCTTTAAGTTATTAAAGATACAAGCTTTCAACATTAATTAGATCCCTTTGTTAGGTTTTTTTACATTTCTGAACATGGTTCTAAAACTCACATATTTATACACAGAGTTACAATGAGGAGCAATAAAATATACAAATTTTTAAAAAATGCAACTGATTTTTCTTGACACCTGTGTTAAGAAAAAATAGTGATATAAACACCATAATGATAGTGGCTCATGCATGCTCACACTCTTTTTTTACTGGTAATTAGGGATGAGCCGAACAGCCCCCGGTTCAATTCGCACCAGAACATATGAACAGACAAAAAAATTGTGCGAACATGCGAACACCGTTAAAGTCTATGGGACACAAACAGGAAAAATCAAAAGTGCTAATTTTAAAGGATTATATGCAAGTTATTGCCATAAAAAGTGTATGGGGACCCGGGTACTGCCCCAGGGTACATGTATCAGTGCAAAAAAAAGTTTTAAAAACAGACGTTTTTTCAGGAGCAGTGATTTTAATAATGCTTAAAGTGAAACAATAGTAATGAACTATTCCTTTAAATATCGTGCCTGGGGGTCCCCTTAGTCTGCCTGTAAAGTAGCGCATCTTTCCGATGTTATAGTACCGCAGCAAAATGACATTTCTAAAGGAAAAAATGTCATTTAAAATTGCTCGCGGCTGTAATGTATTGTCGGCTCCCGGCAATATAGATAAAAAAAATTGAAAAAACGGCGTGCGGTCCCCCCCTAGTCAATACCAGGCCCTTCAGGTCTGGTATGGATATTAAGGGGAACTCCACCCTGAAATGTAAAAAAAATGGCGTGGGGTCCCCCCCAAAATCGATACCAGACCCTTATCCGAGCAAGCAGCCATGGCAGGCGAGGAAAGGGGGGGACGAGCGAGCACCCCCCCATGAACCATACCAGGCCGCTTGCCCTCAACATGGGGAGGGTGCTTTGGGGGTCCCCATACCCAATGTACCCCATACCGATTCATATAGGGGGGCCGGGATCTGGGGGCCCACTTGTTAAAGGGGGCTTCCAGATTCCAATAAGCCCGCAGACCCACCGGGAAAGGGTTGTGGGGATGAGGCCCTTGTCCCTATCATCATGGGGACAAGGTGCTTTGGGGTGACCCCAAAGCACCCTCCCCATTGTGAGGGCAAGTGGCCTTGTATGGTTCAGGAGGGGGGCGCTCGCTCGTTCCCCCCCTTTCCTGGCCTGCAATGGCTGCTTGATTGGATAAGGGTCTGGTATGGATTTTGGGGGGAACCCCACACCATTTAATTTTTACATTTTGGCACGGGGTTCCCCTTAAAATCCATTCCAGACCTGAAGGGCCTGATATGAATTTTGGGGGGGGACCCCACGCCATTTTTTTAAATATTTTGGCACGGGTTTCCCCTTAACCACTTAAATACACTGTTATATATACTACACTGCCCGCACTAACTGAATATAGAGTCTACACTGAATATCTAGTCTGCACTAAATGCAGAGTGTATATATATATATATATATTTATATATATATATATACACATATACACACTAGACTGTATATATATATATTAAATACCCTGCCACTAACTAACCTGTCTGCCTAATCTAGCTCTCCGTCCACAGTCACACTTTACACGGCCGCTATGTATGCCTTATATAGTGTGGGGTGTGGACTTAGTCCCCCTGAGCCATGATTGGCCAAAGGCACCTTGGCCAGAGCACGCTGTGATTGGCAAAAGTATGCAGGTCAGGTGCATGCTTTGGCCAATCAGACATCAATGCACTGCGATCTTGCAGTGCATAATGGGGAGTTCTGCGGCGCTCAAATTTGCCGCGAACGCCCCATAATATTTGCTGTTCGGGGAACGGGCAACCAGCCGATGTTCGACTCGAACATCAAGCTCATCCCTACTGGTATTATTAGATTATGTTTAAAAAACGATATTGAGCATAGATAGATTTTTGTGCTGTTGTTTCGGCAAATCACTGCATTAAAAAAGGCTGTTGATGGAATAGTTAATCTCCAGTGTATATATGCTCCGTTTGTTAACTACAAACAATTCAGCTGTATACATTTAGGATGTAACCTACATACCTGTTTTACAGCTTCTCTTAGTCTTCTTCCAGACATAGTTCTAAAAAGAAAAAAGTAGTGCAAAATGACTCAACAGGTAAATACAAGTCATTTATTTACTAGTATTCAGTATCAAACTTTATTTAAACATACGTAAATTCTCCGGGAACGGCAACTATAGCCAGAGATCCAACAGTGATTATCTGAACATCAATTATTGTTGGGTGCCACGGTATTGGGCTGGTCGCCTAGAAGAAGCAGACATATTTTAAAGTTACTAACCAGACTTTTAGACTTGAGAAGCACATACTGTAAATCTTATACGTAAGAGTAAAAGCCATACGAGTAAAAGCCATAGAGGCTTTTAAGATAGTCATTGTATATAAATAAAAACAAAATACCCCCATAATTATGAATAGCCAAAGAGCAACATGCAAAGTGCAATAAACCTTTCAGAATCAAATTTTCTATTATAGCAACTCTAAGCCTGATTAAAGTTTAAATGTGGTTTTCACAGTTGCACATCATTGCTCTTGCTGAACTGAATAAACTGAAATGTATTTTTGTCTAACCTAAAAGGTTTTGTGTTGTACATTGCAAGCAACTAATCTATTTCCATTTGTTATTTTTCCTTTAAAGCAGTATTAAACTAAAAAGTAAAAATGTAGTATATTGCATCTTCCAAATCCTTAAAGGGTAAGTTCACCTTTACAGGAAAATCTGTAAGGTGAACTTACACAGGACGCCCTTACACAGGCTTAGAAATCCCCTGAGCTTAATCTCCTAAATGTACCCCATCAGGAGGGACGTTTAGGAGCATTCTAATTGAGGGGTGCCGACCAATCAGAACCCACGTAGCCCCTCCTCTCAGTGGGGAAGAAAAAGAGTGAAAGCTGCAGGGATTTCTAAGCCCCAGACCCCTGAGGCAGCTATACCAGGGCTCAGAACGGGATATCGCCACGCTGCAGGTCAGCGGGACCAGGGAGGAGGGGTGAGGAGGGGGTCCTGTGTAAGTTTACCTTACAGATTTTTCTGTAAAGGTGAATTTACAATTTAAAGTGATTGTAAAGTAAATTTTTTTATTAAAAAAAATAACAAACATGTCCTACTTACCTGCTCTGTGTAAATTTTTTTCACAAAGCAGCCCTGATCCTCCTTTTCTTGGGTCCCCTGCCGGCGCTCTGGGCTCCTCCCTCTTGCCAAGTGCCTCCATAGCAATGCACCAGTCTCCTTGCTGCAGCGGTGCAGATGCTGTGATGTGGGCGGTGCTGCCCCAGCCCCCGGATGTCCTCACTCTCAGTCTCAGGCTTAGATCTCTGCTGGTATGGTCTCTCGCTGGCAGGCGAATATCCAGACAGAGGTGCTCTCTCTCTAACTCCCTCAGTGCCAAGAGAAAGAGCTTTCCCGAGCAGCTTAATAAAAGTCATCTTCCCACTCCTCCTGCTTTGACAAAGGGAGCCATACCCCCAAATCATGCATAACCACTGCCATCATTATCACACATGAGATCATCGTGGCCATTTTGTGGGCCTTACATACTTCCCTGCTCCTGATGGCTTATCCTGGTGTTCCCCTAGTCAACTTTCTGGTTCCCAGCACCTAACATCACATTCACGCGGAGGGGCTTGCTCACCATTGACCCCCTAGAAGGTTGCCACCAGCTGGAGACCTATTGATATGCTTTATAAAGTCTTTTAAAAGAGTGCAAAACTGACAATACTGTATGCATTATACCTATCTATGCAGCAGGTGGCACTGTAATATAGTGTATAGTTCATGTTTCTATGATATAACAGGGTGTATTGTCTATCTCAGTGCATGTAGTTGTAGGCTCCTGCTTCCTGTTTCTGTCTACATGATGTAAAGCCATGATAAAGATATCCTCAATGAAAGTAAAGGTGTTCTGCTGTATACAAGAAGCTTCCAGCGCATGTTTCAATACTCTGATAATAGGTTATGGGCCCAGTGCACCCAGCAGCACCCAGGCACTGGAGAGGATACTGCAAGTCAGTAAGTACTGTATACAAGCTACTAAAAGATGGCAAGTAGTTCAGATGTGAGATTTGCAATTGCAAAGCTGAACAATACCAATTACCAGCTGTGGAAGTTTAAACTGGAAGTGTTTCTCAGCAAGGATGACTTGTGGCAAGTGCTGAATACAGACAGACCCACAAATGGAGAGACGGAGGACTGGGACAGGAAAGACAGACAGGCAAAAGCAATTATAAGCTTACTAGTGGAAGCTGACCGGCTTATCCATGTAAGAACAGAGAAAACGGCCAAAGATATGTGGACTTCATTACAAAAACTGCAAGAATGTTCAAGTGGAAACGGCAAGCTGTTTTTACTAAGAAAGCTATATAAGATGAAACTAGAAGAAGGCAAGCACATGTGTGACCACATGAAAGCCATGCTACAGACCATAGAGCAGCTGTGCACCATCAGAGAGGACATCAAAGATAACCATATTGTTTCCCTGCTCCTCTGCAGCCTTCCAGAGACATATACTGCGTATATTAACGCTTTAGAAACCAGACCCGAGCAGGAATTGACACTGGACTATGTCAAAGGCAAATTAATTGATGAATATGACAGAAGTAAAGAAAATATGCACCATGATGACAAAGCTCTTAAGATGTACAAAGGCATAAAGCACAACAAAGAAAGCAAAGCCTGTTTTCGCTGTAAAAGAACCGGTCACTTAAAAGAGGACTGTTCTATCTGGAAAGCCGAGCAGCGAAAGCTAAAGCTAAAGCCATCCACTAAAGAAAGAATCAAAGCAATCACAAAGGAAACTAAAGATAAATCATAGAGTGGCACCTTTAAAGTGACACAGAGCGGCAAGCCACGCGGCTGACTCAGGTGGGACAAGCCACATGACAAGTGATGAGACCATGAGACCTTCTTCACAAACACTGATTACAGTGCAAAAGACAAAGTTTTCCTAGCAAACGGGAAAAGCATCACCTCAGAAGGTAAAGGCCAGGGCTTCCTGAACTGCATTACACCACAAGGCAAGCACAGTACCCGTGCTGTATGTTCCAGAACTAGAAGGCAGTCATCTATCAGTGAAAAGTCTTGCAAACAGCGGTCTCACAGTTAAGTTTCAGGGTGATGAATGCACAATTCACAATAATAAGCAATTCCTTGCAAAAGGAAAATTGGATGATCACATATACAGGCTCATCACCACAGACCAGCAAGTCAATATAGTCTCTAATGACATACACAACAAATGTATTCACTTATGGCACAGGCAGCTAGGGCACAGAATTCCAGAAGCTATACAAGACATTATAAAAAGAGGTTTATCAGAAGATTTGACAATAGCGCCTTGCAAAGTGCTCATGAAATGCAAGTGCTGTATTGAAGCAAAAGCCACACGTGCTCCTCTTCCACAGGCTTCTCAAAGAAAAACTACCCACCCCCTGCAGCTCATACACAGTGATGTATGCGGTCCAATATAAACGTCGTCAGGCGGGAACAGATATCTACTGACTTTCACTGATGACTATTCCAGGTACACTACTACTTATCTGATTAAACACGAGAATAAAACATTAGAGAAACTTCAATAGTTTGTCACTATGTCTAGCAACAAATTCCAACACAAACCAGGAATAATACGCGCCAACAATGGAGGAGTATACATAAGCAAAGAGGTGGCCTCGTATCTGAAGAGACAAGGAATAGTACACCAGACCACCACACCATACACTCCTGAACAGAACGGTGTAGCAGAAAGGAAAAATCGCACTCTTATGCCGCGTACACACGAACAGACTGTCCGGCAGAAAAGGTCAGACGGAACGATTCCGCCAGACATTACGATCATGTGTGGGCTTCATCGGACCTTCATCGGACCTTTTCTGACGAAAATTCAGACGGACCTAAAAATAGAAAATGTTTCAAATCTTTCCGACGGACTCGAGTCCTATCGAAAAATCCATTCGTCTGTATGCTAGTCCGATGGATGAAAAACGCAGGGCAGCTATTGGCTATGAACTTCCTTATTCTAGTCCTTTTTTACGTCATCACGTTCGAATCAGTCTGACTTTGGTGTGATCGTGGGTAGGCATCTCCGTTTCGTCGGAACTCCGTCGAAAAGTCCTTCGGAGTTGAGTCAGACGAGAAGTCTGCTCATGTGTACGCGGCATTATATAAATTACCAGGTGCATATTGTCGGATGCCAACCTACCTTACAAGTACTGGGGAGAAGCAGTCTTGACTGCAACCTATATAACAGACTAACCTCAAGAGCCATTAAAAGTACTCCATTTGAAATGTGGCATGGATCAAGCCTAGCATAAGGCACATCAGATTATTTGGATGTAAAGCCTATGCCTATATTCCAAGTAAAAAGTGATCCAAGCTGGAGAACAGCGCCATAGTAGGCTATAGTTAGCAAACTAAGGGTTACAGAATCCTACACTCAAAGACTGACAAAGTGACAATAAGCCGTAGTGTTTATTTTTATGAGAGTTCATCATCAGAAACACCAATCCCTGAAAGCTGTGAAGTGAATATGCCAGGCAAACCAAAAGAAAAGGTCGACCAAAGCGAACCTGTGCAGGAGTCAGAACAAGAGGTGGAACTCGCAATGCCTAAATCAAGTTTCCCACCAGATCCCGCTGAACTGCTTGAAGTCAGAAGATCCATTCAGATTACAAAGGGGATACCAACCCGCAAGCTGTCATACACTGTCAAAACACACAGCATACTTGAACCATCATCCTGGGAAGACATAGAAAAACTGCCAAAATGTGAAGCCAATAAATGGAGAAAAGCAGCAGAAGAAGAATTAAAGTCACTTCAAGAAAGTAAATCCTGGACATTCACAGAGCTCCCTCTTAACTGCAAAACTATAGGAAGTAAGTGGACTTTCAAAGTAAAGTCAGACCCAGAAGGGAATATCTACAAATACAAAGCCAGACTAGTTGCCAAGGGTTACTCCCAGAAATTTGGTGAAGATTACAATGAAACATTCGCTCCTGTCGTAAAACACCCCACTATTAGAGCGCTTCTTAGTGTTGCAGGGAAGGGAATGCAATCGAAACACCTAGACGTTAAAACTTTCCTATATGGAGACATTAAGGAAGACCTCTACATGGAGCAATCACCAGGGTTTGAGCAAGGAGACAACCTTGTGTGCAAACTTCAGAAGAGCATCTACAGCCTTAAGCAATCTGCAAGGATGTGGAATGAGAAAGTAAACAAAGGGAGCACTTCTGCATAGATTGCCTAGGCCGAGAACCCAAATACCGGTGAGTTACCAGCCCGGGTTAGGATTAGGGATGAGACGAACACCGCTGGGATTGCTTCGCACAAGAACATATGAACAGACACAAAGTTCGAGCGAACATTCAAACCTTATTAAAGTCTATGGGACACGAACATGAAAAATCAAAAGGGCTCAGTTTAAAGGCTTATATGCAAGCTATTGCCATAAAAATGTATGGGGTAAAGGTAAGGTAAATCCCTTAGGACATTTTGACCTGGGACACAGGGAAGGCAATACAACGTCCTTAATCAAAAGGAGTCAGAGGAGGGAACCACGGACAAGGGTAAAGAACCACTTCATCTTTGTGGATCACCAGGTAAGAAGTATGACATGGTAACGCCTACAGTTCCGACACTCTGCGAGCAGAGGTAATAGCAACCAAAAAAGCCACCTTCTGGGACAGAGCAAGCAGAAGAACCTCCTGAATATTTTCAAAGGGAGGCTCCTGTAGAACCGAACGCACCAAGAGTAGCTCCCACGGCGGTAGAAGCGACTGCACCGGTGGAGGCAGATGTCGAACCCCTTGATGAAGTGTACGCACCAGGGAGTGCGAGACCAGGGAACGCCGAAGAAAACCGCCAAGGTCGACACCTGGCCCTTGATGGTAATCAAGGCCAAGTTTTGCTCAACCCCCCGTGAAGGAAGGTCGAAATCTGAGCCACTGTGAAAGAACAAGGGTAAATGGCAAGCGCCTCACACCAGGATACATATGCTATCCATGTCCAGTGGTAAATATTCCCAGAGGAAGGCTTCCTAGCCTTCAGCAGCGTCATAACTTCAGCACCTGGCTCATAATAGCCTTCAAAAACCAGCGACTGAAGAAGGATGTAAGATCGGCCCTTGGGACAGTAGAACCTCCCTGAGAGGCAGTCGCCAAGGGACGTCAGCGACCAAGACCGACAAAACCATCTGGGCCCACTAGAATGACTGGAATCCCTTCTGCCTCGATCCTGCGCAAAAGCCGCAGCAGAATCTTGAGAGGAGGAAAGGCGTAGATCCGACTATACTAGCCCCACAGGGCCACCAGAGTATCTGCAGTGTCCACCAGAGGAGCCCGTGACCTTGCCAGGAACCTCAGTACCGTTCCGTTAAGCCGGGATGCCAACAGGTCTACCTTGGGAGTGCCCCATCGGAGACATATCTGATGAAACTTGTCCTGGTGAGGGGACCACCCCGTGGACCAACACTAGCCGACTGAGGCAACCGCCTGCCATTTTTCCACTCCTAGAATGCATGAGGGCCGGAACAAGGCGTTCTGCCCACCGGAGGATGCTGGCTGTCAGGGCTGCCAACACACTCTCCGTTCCGCCCAGGTGATTGACATAGACCACTGCCATGGCATTGTCCAACTGGATCCATACCCGGAGCCCCCGAAGTCGACCTCCATGATCCATACATAGTCTGATCGCTCGAAGTCCCAAGGATATCGATCGGCAGTCCGGATTCCTCCAGCATCCAACAACCCTGAGCAGAACCCAGGACACCTCCCCACCCCAACAGACTGGCATTGGTGGTGAACACTGTCCAATACAAGGGGAGAAAGGATGTGCCCTGCCGAAATTCCGGAGAGCGAAGCAACCAGACCAGGGACCCCCGGTTTTCTGGCTCAGCCAAATCTGGTAGCCCAGAGACCTCGGGCAGTTTATGCCAGGATCTCACTTGAAAGGAGCTTGTATAGAACCACCTTGAAGGTAGATACCATCAGGCCCAACACCCACATGCAGGACCGCATGGAGGCCCACCTGTGAGACAACAGTAGTTGAAACGCAGCGTGCAACTTCTGGAGTTTGTCCAGAGGAAGAAACACTCTGGCCAGAGATTAAACCAGAGTCAAGCCCAGATAATCCAATTTTCTGCAAGGAGCCAGAGCAGACTTCAGGTAGTATAGAAGCCAACTGAAAACTGAGGTTTGTATAGCAAGCTATAATGCCCCTCAGGGTAGCCGAGGACTCTGCTCGCAGGCTCGCAGAAGATCGTCCAAGCAGCCCAGGACTGCAATTCCCCGTTAACGTAACCATGCCAGAACTGGGGCCAACACCTTTGTGAGTACGCGAGGGGTAGAGGCGAGACCAAAAGTCAACACCGCAAGCTGAAAATGCTCTTTTCCCACAGTAAAATTGAGGAAGTGTTGGTGTCGGGCACATACTGGAGTGCGTAAATAAGCATCCGTGATGTCCGCAGAAGCCCTAAAGTCCTCATGATGAAGGGACGCCACCACCCTGCGGATGGACTCCATTCTGACCTTCTGTACCCACTGGAACCGGGACAAGCACACCCTGAAGCAACAGGGCTTGCACAGCCCCAAGGAGAACTGCCAACAGTCCGGTGACAGACGCCAATTGGAAGGAAAAAACCCTTTTCGGGGTTCAAGGCTAGAACACTAGGACATAGGTGAGGGTGCGCCTTCATGCTGAAGGGGCCTTGTCTGTGGATCTAGGGAGTCCCGCTCTCGGCTCGCCAGACCAGGTCCATTGCATACCGAGAAGAAGGACTGCATCTGCTACTAGGCCCTTTTCCCCATTTCAGACTGTGGAAGACAGGGGTCGCTGATCAAGGCTCCTCACAAGGGGCACTGGCCGAGACCCCACACTGGGGCGCCTACTGATACCCTGCACAGGGGGCACCATTGGACCCCTAACAGGGGCATTGGCTGAGACCCCGCACAGGGGGCACCTACAGATACCCCGCACAGGGGGCACCACTGGTCCCCTCAAAGGGGGCACTGGCTGAGACCCCGCACAAGGTGCACCTACAGAAACCCTGCACAGGGGGCACCACTAAAATCCTCAAAAGGGGCACTGGCTGAGACCTTGCACAGGGGGCGCCTATGGATGCCCCGCACAGGGGACACCACTGGGCCCTTCACAGGGGGCACTGGCTGAGGCCCCTCACGGTGGGCATCCACTAAGTCCCCTCACAGGGGGCATCCTCTAAGGCCCCTCACAGGGGGCGCCTACAGAGGGCCCACTTAAACAACGCCCCCAAAAGGGGGTCGCCCTCAGAGCCCTCACAGCGCCATCCCTCTGGAAGAGGGACGTCTGGCGTGACCGTGCTAAAGAGCAGGCCATGGCCTAGTACGTAAGTAAGCCTAAATATTTGGCCGCCCGCCGCGAGTGCACAGGTCCATGGGGGGACCGGACCAGGCTAGAGCCGAGGAAGAAGGGCGGATGCCCGCAATGGAAAACAGCGACCTCTGCCGCCCGCTCTATGGTCACCCTGCACGTCGTTCCGGTCAGCCGCCTAAATTAGTGGCGGGCTGCTGCAGGGGGCATGGATCTGCGGATGCCTGGTCACCCACACAACCATCCAGCAGGTGCCAAGATGTATGCCCCCATAGTGACAACCCTGGAGGGGAGGGGGGGTGGACAGAGTGTCCGAAGCACCTAAGCCAGAGGCCTGGGCCTCGGCCCCACCGGGGGAAGGGGGGATGTGGAGGAGAACCCCAGAGGGACCGACCACCCCAGAGAGTACCCGCACCCCACACCACTCTAGGGAAGCAGAGGAGGGGCCCCTTACTTACCGTTCCAGCGAGTGCATGGGTAATTCCCCCAGACAGATCCTCCTTGCCACCGAAGTGGGGGGGCTACGGCCACGAGGAATGCTGCGACAAAGGCCAAGACTCGGTTGTATGCGACCTTGCGAGACGTTTAACTCGCAGGGCCAGCCCCCGTCCAGTGGGGCTATGTCACGGCCAACCTAGCGCGTAGCTGCGGTCTGCACTCGCTCGCTGCCCTGACTGGAGAGACCACTGGATCTTAGTGTCCAGCCCGTCGCCCAGTCCGGCAGTTGAATGTAGATCTCACAGGAAAAAATCCAAGAGAAAAAAAGTCGCTTAAAAAGCAAAAACAAACAATTGCTAGGACCAGGGATCCCAGCAGGGAACTAGGTCCTTACTCCTGACTAGGCAGAAAATAACTGAAGGCATAAAGCAGAGAGGGGGGTGTATATCACCTAGGATTGTCCATAGGCGTAGCCAAGTCTTTTTTCTGCCTAGTGTCCTACTCCTGTAGGGGGCGATATAACCCCTATAGTTCTGAATAATGGAGCGCTGTGTCTGTCAATGAACGAAAGAGAAAAAAAGTTTTTAAAATGACCGTTTTTTTAAGGAGCACTGATTTTAATAATGCTTAAAGTGAAACAGTAAAAATGAAATATTCCTTTAAATATCGTGCCTGCGGGGTCCCCTTAGTCTGCCTGTAAAGTGGCACATATGTGTGATGTAAAGAACAGTGCCGCAGCAAAATGACATTTCCAAAGGCTTGCAGCTGTAATGTATTGCCGCCTCCCGGCAATATAGATTAAAATTCAAGGCCTTGCCTTGGATGGCATCCTGGCGACTGCTGTATTTTCCCTTTGACAGCTGTTATATAGGCAAGGGCATAACCAGATGACCCTGCCCCCCTCTGACGTCACATGAGACAGCAGTCACTGGGAGGCCTCCCATCAAGACGGAGCCTTTTTTATTTTTTTCGGTTTCGTCGGGCGGCGGTATTGAAGATAGATGGACATCAGGGGACACTTTATTTTTCTTTTTTTAATAAAGGAATTATCAAAAACTGTGTATTGTGGTTTTTACTTTTTGACACTTTTATGTTAAAAGGGGCTTCCAGATTTCGATAAGCTCCCCGCTCCCAGACCCCAACAACCACCGGGTGAGGGTTCTGGGGATGACATGGGCACATGTTGATGGGGATCACCCCATATGTTCAGTTTAATTGCGGACAAACAAACACCCGATGTTCCAGTCGAACTTGCATTCGTTTTAAACATTGGGACCATTAGGTTAGGATACCTGGACAGGTAGGTGTCTTTTTTTTAAAAGTCAGCAGCTACAGTATTTCAAACTGCTGACTTTTATTGTTTTTTTAAAACAGACTGAGCTTTAAGCTTCTACTATTTAAAACTTGTTATGATGACAACAAAGCATTATGTAATGCAGTAGATCTTGAGCCAACTCACATCTTGACCAACCTTGCACTCTGGTATATGGCCTACTACAAGAAGATAAAATGACACTGATTATAGGTTTTAGCATTACTTTAAAAAGTATTTCCAAAAGATTACATAATCTGTCTAAATCTGTTTTTATTATATGGCTGCAGTTCTTCTACAAAACACAATTTGACTGATATTAAATTGCATGTTTTTTGAGTAGGATGATATATTATTTTATCATACTATTACAGAGCTCATGGCCAAATGTATTTCTTGAGTGAGAAAATAACCGTGTTCATAAAATGATTTTCTGTGCCCCAGGTTTCACTATATTAAATGGGCAGATAGGGTATATACCTCTCCAGTGTTCAGAAGGATGGGTTTCGGGTGATGACACTCTTGTGTTTCATTTGATGGTGCTCCAAGAATTATCTCTGCTAATGCATCCCACAACGGATCTCCTTCAGTCATTCCTATAAATTAAAGATAAACAGGGAAGGCTGAAAACAGTTACTTTACTAATTTACTGATTTACTAAAGGCAAACAGGGCTGTTCACTTTGCTAAGGAAGTTGCACTTGGCAAGGAAATTGGCCCCAGAGCTTAGTAAATGTGGTGAAGCCACTTTGCAAAAAATACCCAATCACTTGCAAGGAAAATAAAAAAAAAAATGCTTTTTTTGCTTGCACACAGTTGGATCATGGAAATCAACATGGGGCAAATTCACTTGCACAGTGAACAGCAAAATTGTTTTAGTAAAACAACCCCTTAGTAAAAGTTATGATTTACAAGTATAGAATGTTATTTTCCCCTGGCATACCAACATATTGGAAACATTTAGTTAGCAACAAAGAAGGAAAACTAACTCCAAACCTCCTAAACTAAAGAGAAAAGTTAGGGAGCCGTAACAATGGGACTTTTATTGTACCACATGAAAATAACAAATCCACAGCTGTTTGAAATGGCTTAACATACAACTTTATTATATCTCTTATATTAAAAAAAACCTTAAAAGCAATTTAACTAACACCATCAATATACCACAATATTGTTGAATATAGCTTGCATGACTTCACATAAGTGAGATAGTCATAATCTCATAGAATACATGAAGTTAAATAAGAGGATGTGTTTTGTATCTGTGCGCTCCTTAAAGATCCACACAACAGAATCTCCATGAATGGTATACTAAAAGGAAATATAAAAATAAAAAACAACATACCAAAAAAAAAAGGACTTATATCTGGGGCAAAACTACAGGGGTGGCAATTGCCCCAGCACCGTGCGTGCTTCAGGGGGTATGTGTGGCTCCTCCGTGGAGGAGTGGTGGCATATAGAGGAAGCGATCTTCTCCATTTTCCTTTTACAGCTGCCGAAAGTCAGTTCCCCCCCCCCCCAAGGTATTTAGCAATTCCTCTATTTGCCGCCCCTGCCGCCCCACCTACCCCACGTTCCTCTTCTTTCTGCTGCCCCCAAGCCACTGTGTGCTCCCCTGTCGTTGTCCCCCCCCCCCCCGCAGCTCTGCTGGTTTGCCCCCCTCCCCTCTGCCACTTGCTGCTGCAGGGGATGCATCAGGATGGAGAGCAGGGAAGGGGCCGGAACTGGATCAATTACTGACACCTTCCTTTTCTGAATCAACAAAGTTAGTGATCGATACTGTCCATTCATGACTGAAACAAACTAAGATCTGTTTACTATGCTTCAGTTGGTGAATAAACAGGAAGCCCTGTACAGAACTATTTTTGTCCATTTAATCTGCAGAGATGTGCCCTCAATCTCTTTTCTCTGTCTCAAAGGTGAAACATCAGAGGTCTGTTAAGACCCCTGATATTTCAACAAAGCTCCCCAACGGGGTTCCTAAAAAAATATAAAACAATCGTAAAGAATAAAATTGTAAAAAAAAAAAAAATTCATAAAATGGTAAAACAAAAAAAAGTATTCGTGAGCATAACTGCTCTCCAAGCAGTCAACCTGGAATTGATTCCCAGCCAATGCAACCATTTTTTTGTGGCTATTGTGGCTGAAGTGCAGTCTGGTATTTGTTTCATCTTGTTTGCTGAGACAGATCTTTTGAAACATTTTAAAAACCATTTATCATTTTTTTTCCACTTCACAATTATGTGCCACTTTGTGTTGGTCTATCACATAAAATCCCAATAAAATACATTTACGTTTTCAGTTGTAACATGACAAAATGTGGAAAATTTCAAAGGGTAAAAAGGGTATGAATACCTTTTTTTTATGCACTATATATATATATATATATATATACACAGTGCATCTGGAAAGTATTCACAGCGCTTCATTTTTTCCACAATTTGTTATGTTACAGCCGTATTCCAAAATGGATTAAATTCATTATTTTCCTCAAAATTCTACTAACAATATCGTATAATGACAATGTGAAAGATGTTTGTTTGAAATCTTTGCAAATTTATTAAAAATAAAAAAGGAAAAAAATCACATGTACCTAAATATTCACAGCCTTTGCTCAATACTTTGTTGAAGCACCTTTGACAACAATTACAGCCTCAAGTATTTTGGAGTATGATGCTATAAGCTTGGCACACCTATTTTTGGGCAGTTTCTCCCATTCTTCTTTTCAGAACCTCTCAAGCTCCATCAGGTTGGATGGGGAGCGTCTGTGCACAGCCATTTTCAGATCTCTCCAGAGATGTTCAATCGGGTTCAAGTCTGGGCTCTGGCCGGGCCACTCATGGACATTCGCAGAGTTGTCCCATAGCCACTCCCTTGTTATCTTGGCTGTGTGCTTAGGGCCATGGTAATGTTGGAAGATGAACCTCCGCCCCAGTCTACAGGTCCATAGCGCTCTGGAGCAGGTTTTCATCAAGGATGTCTCTGTACATTGCTGCATTCATCTTTCCCTTGATCCTGACTAGTGGCCCAGTTCCTGTTGCTGAAAAACATCCTCACAGCATGATGCTTTATTATTTATTTATTTATTATTTATTTATCATGCTTTACTGTAGCGATGGTATTGGCCAGGTGATGAGCGGTGCCTGGTTTCCTCCAGACATGATGCTTGCCATTCAGGCCAAAGAGTTTAATCCTTGTTTCATCAGACCAGAGAATTTTGTTTCTCATGGTCTGAGAGCCCTTCAGGTGCCTTTTGGCAAACTCTGGGTGGGCTGTAGGAGTGGCAATATTCGATGTGTAAACATTTTTTACCTAAAGGTAAAAAATGTTTAGGCTTTAGAACCATTTTAAAAATGATGGTCGGCTTTGCCTTAAAGTGTCGGAATAGAGACTTTTCTATATGGATAGCAGTGGCGGCTGTTGGTATATTGTGGGTATATTCATTCGCTATTGTCACACAACTGGGTGGGCTCAGGGCGCAGTGCTTGAAAAAAAAACAAACATTGGAATCCATGCATCCGGCGCCCCGCATGTAGCTTAGGGGGCCAGATGCATGGATAGCGGGGTGGGCTCCCATATTGGACGGGCTGCCACTGATGGATAGATTGATAGAGGTGCCGGAACTGACCTGTCAAACTAATTTGTGATTTTCTTTTTGGTTTTTGAAGTATTATTTTAAGCGGGTACAACGTTTTCTATATATTTTACATACCTGTACATACACACCTTTCCCATATGCATAGTTATTCAATAAATAATATGTCAATTTAAATGGAGGGCAAAGTACAATACTCCAGAGCAACACATCAGATTTACTCTTCTTGTAATCATATAGGTAAAATAGGGTTTCAGTTTGGCTAATCTCAGTTTACATCATGATTTCTCTTTACACTGCCCTGCTGAGCAAGATTGTTGAACCAAATGCTTTGGAAAGCACTTTGTATATAAAACGCATGTATTAACATACAGTATGAGGTTTATGCAAAGGGGGTCTTACCATGAGTAAAATTGATCAGTCCAGGACCATCAATTGTTCCAGCAGCAAAGCTGTAGCCAAGGGCAGGTTTACAGGTTGTTGCCTTCAGAGGGTACAACACATAAATTACAGAATATATTAAGAGGATACATTTTCTATATTAATACAGTGCAGACATACAGTACTTCACATTCTATGGGAAACCAAGGTCATTTTAAATAGATTGGGATGTGTTTGTTTTTAATTTTCAGAATTTGCAGATTTGGCAAAAATGTTTTATAGAAATACATAAAATGCAGATTCAATGGAAATGTGCACACCATTTAAACAATACAATATGGCCATTCTTAGTTAATGTTGGTCATGATATTCATGGATTCACATAAATACTCACATTATGGGTGTCATTAAGTTTCACAGTGACATTACTCATGTTGACCCACTGGTGGGCTGAACTCACATTGCCTTCTATCTGCTTGGATGCTTCATCATACAAAACCTATGTATCAATATCAATAAGAACGTATGTAACTTGTACAGATCCAGCCAAGAACAGTTTCTGAAATGTTTATTATGCAAAATTAGTTCAGCATCTAATAAAGAGATTCCATTTGCCACTCAATATGATTTGAGAGCATAACTGGGGCAGCCGAGTGTCTATAGCAGGGGTTTCCAAACCTTTGAAACAAAGGGCCAGTTTACTGCCCTTCAAACTTTAGGGGGGCCGAACTGTGAGCGGGGGGGGGGGGTGTGTGTTAGAAAATGCCCTGGAATTAGTGGGCCATAGGCTTGGTGGTCAGTGGGAGTAAAAAAAAATACATAATTGGTGTCGGTGTGAGAATTAGTTCCCCATCTTTGATGTCAGTGGGAGGAATAGTACCCCATTGTTTTGTCAGTGGAGGAATAGTACACCATCGTTGTTGTCAGTGGGAGGAATAGTACACCATTGTTGTTGTCAGTGAAGGAATAGTGCCCCATAATTGGTGACAGTGTGAGAATTAGTTCCCCATCTCTGATGCCAATGGGAGGAATAGTGCCCCATCTGAGGTGTCAGTGTAAGGAATAGTGCCTCATATCAGTGGATGTATTATTTATTTTATTGTAATTATAACAGGTACTTATATAGCGTTGTCATTTTGCGCAGCACTTTACATATTTATTATACATTTACATCAGCCCCTGCCCTCAAGGAGCTTACAATCTAAGGTCCCTAACATACTGTACATTCATTCATACACATACTAGGGCCAATTTAGACAGGAGCCAAATAACCTACCAGCATATCTTTGGATTGTGGGAGGAAACCAGAGTACCCCGAGGAAACCCATGCAGGCACAGGGCCAATTTAGACAGGAGCCAAATAACCTACCAGCATATCTTTGGGTTGTGGGAGGAAACCAGAGTACCCCATGGAAACCCATGCAGGCACAGGGAGAACATGCAGACTCCTGGCAGGTAGTAGTGCCCAAGGGCCGGATAACGGCAAGCAAACGGCCACATCCAGCCCACGGGCTGCAGTTTGGAGACCCCTGGTCTAGAGTAATGCTAACCAGAAATGAACCAATGTCTAACCAGCAGCTACAAAATAGGAGAAAACTGCTAAAGATGTTTGTGCCTACAGAACCCATTACAGCCTTCTTCAAGATAGAGCTAGCTAATTGATGTAGCAGATACCCTATAAAAGCTCTGATACAGAGAGATACAGAGAATGCAATAGATATAGAGAAGACTGTAGATATACAGTACACTAAAGATACAGAGAGCACTATAGAAACAGAGAACACAGTAGATACCAGGATCACTATGAAATACCTATAATATACATACCGAGAACACTATAAATACCTATAATATACATAGAGAGAACACTATAGGTACAGAGAATACTAGCTCTATTTTCAGACCTTTTGCTCTTTTAGTTTGTGCTCTAGCTTTTGGGCAGATAACACCAAGGGGTGCTTCTATTTAAAGTGGAACTTCAGTCATTTTTTTCAACTCTCCATCTATTAAATCTTCTGCCCTTGTTGTTTTAACTTTGGATAGTAAAACATTTTTTTTTCTGCCAGTAAATACTTTATACAGCCCACTTCCTGTTTCTTGTCTGGTAAAAAGCCTAGGCTTATGACATCATGCACAGCTCTCTCACTCTCACTCTCATGAGAGTTTACCAGGAAGGGAGTGGGGATGAGTCATAAGAGGGCCATTGAAAGCTGCAGAGCTGGAGGTGTGCCTCTGTGTGTCTGTTTAAATCCAGGAAGTGAACAGGAAGCAGCTTCAGCTGCCCACAGTTAAAATGGTTGCATCCAGACTCAGTGGAGGGGATTTCTGCGGCATATTTGGCAAGTAAAGAATCACAGTATATATAAAATAATATGCACAGTGGTTGGAGGGAAGCTTCAGAATGGTAAAGTTTTTTTTTTTTTTAATTATGTAAGCAGACTGTAGCTCCTCTTTAAAGCATGCAGTTGTTGATTGATCCTTAGCTTCTGAGGAAGCCCCACTGGGATGCAATGCATCAAGTTGGGTTGGTCTATGATGTCAGCACGCTACTGGGATTCGTTTTTTGCAAAGCCGTCAGGTGAACTAAATGGTTGCAGTGAGACCAGGCAGAGTACTGAATTCCCAGGTGCCATTACATGTGGAATTGCTATATGTGATGAAGAGTGCATTATCAAGGAAAGAGATGTCTCTCTAAAAGTAGAATTCTGTGCATTGACTGGCATTCCACAAGGACAGTGTGATGGAGGGCCTGGCAGTAATACCTATATGATGGCAAGCTTTTATTTACCTTCTATATATAGGGGTCAAATCCTGATGATGAGCGCATTTTTTGCACATGTGTGGTGATCACAGGGTGGCTCTGAATGAAGAGCACTTAGGATGAATATTTATGAACGCTTTTATTTTTGTGGACAGAATGAACTTTCAAGAACTTCTAATCACATATTATTAGAGCACATAAGTTTGAGACACTTTTGAGTGGATTACCATTTAAAATGTTTTTTTACACTCATTTAGGATAACGAATGTTAAAGAGATTTATTTGATGTAAATCCTTTTGGTTGAGAGAGTTATTAGTATTTTTTTTTTACATATAAATTCACATTTGATTTCATCAAGTGGAGCACTACACTTTTTTTTTATTACATAAACTAACCTACCTTTGCTCTCAAAAATATATTTTCCCCTATTATTCTTGTACTCTCAAACCCATTTTCTCCAGGTCCAGTAGCAACGCAGGTTGTGACCTAGAATTTTGATCACAAAATAAAACAATGCATTTTATTACACACTGTAAACTTTCAGCTTAAAAAAAATATAGATATGCTTTATAAAAAAATATTTCATAGATTGAATTTGAGGCAGTTATCATATGGTTGTTATATTTTATGCAATTATCATATTGCTGATTAGTCACAAAACATGTGCATGGAAATAATGTACCAAGGTAAGCTATTTTATGGCCATTTACACCTCTAAATTTTCATGCAGGTAAAAAAAATCCTGATGCTTTCTGGTATCGAGAAAATGAACAAGTGCTTTAAAGTAGGTGTCATGCATTCTTATTTACTTACTATTTCATTGCACATACATGTTTTTAAAGCGGACCTTCAGCCATTTTTTCAACTTTCCAGTGGAGGGAGATTTCTGCGGCATATTTGGCAAGTACAGAATCACAGTATATATAAAATAATATGCAAAGTGGTTGGAGGGAAGCTTCAGAATGGCAAAGATGTTTTTATTACAAATTATGTGAGCAGACTGCAGTTCCTCTTAAGTACTGGTTTGTATATGTTCACATTTTTTAACATGCACTCACTACAGCCAAAAAAGTGACAGCAACTGTAACTATAGAGCTAGTAAATGCAGATAATCAGTGGTAAATGATAAAAAAACAGCTTCTGTAGCTATTCAGGAAACACTTGGCCTCCCTTATTCCCAACCTGGTTCCTTGCTTGTAGACTGAGAACCCTGTCTTCTGAGACTCAGGATAGAAAGTAGGCTTTTCACAGTCCAGCTAGATGGATCTTCCCCATGCAGACAGCTGGCTATATAAAAGTGGTTCACACTAGTGCGATTTCAGATGTGACATTAGTCACACAGAATCACGTGATAATGTGAATTAACATTGTTTTCAATAGTGGCATTCACATTAATGTGACAGAGACAGAGCAATTTTGGAAAAGGTTCCTGTATTACTTTGGTATGATTCCAGCGCAATTTTGATCCCATAAACTGCACAGAAATCGTATGCAAATGCAATCCTAATACAATTTGGTAAGCGATTTCATGTTTTTTTGTTAACCCTCAACTCTCTTCCCGGGCAGATTCTTGGTTCCTCAAAAGAAGCAGTAGCAGTCACAGTCAAAAACGCACAGGCATGAAAATGCATCAAAATTGCAAACAAGTCGCACTACATAATCGCCACTGAAATTGGATTACAATCACATCACACTAGTGTGAAACAGGCCTCAATTAACTGCATGGTTGATTCATTATTGCTAGGAGAAAGGGAAAGACCCAAATTTGTCAATAAAGAAGGAGAAAGATTCAGTGCATGTGCTCCTTGAAAAGTTGCAATTTTTAGTTTTTTAATAAAACAAATCTACTGCTGAAGTGAATTTGCTTTCTCCCCTATATCTGCAATAATATTTCCCATGCTTCATTGCTGTCATTGTTGTTAGGAATACATGTTGAAATGTGGGAAAATCCAAATAGAGAAAAGCAAACAATACTTTAGGGCTAATTCATTGAATATCCTATTGGCCTTGTATTGTCTTTAGGTATATAAACCACTTCACACTATCTACTCAAAATAGTGCGCTTGTACTGCAGCTATCAACTAAAGTGCCCCATCAGCTCTTTATCATACATATAAGCAACATAGACAATGCAGTACCATGGTACCACAGCAGAATTTATTTAGGAAACCCCAGATGAAGTCTGCTATGACAAAATGCATTGGTAGGTGTGGTCACTTGTGAGAGCTTCATGGAGGAGTTTCCTTGAACAAACTGGGGGCAGGGTACAATTAGGGTTGCCACCTCATCCCTTTAAAACCAAACACATATTAATTACACAGGTTCTGTGTCTGATTAAGGTGGTAATTAAACTGACTTAGTGCTTTACCTGCATTAAATTCACCTCAGAAACTGTGTAATTAATATGTGTTCAGTTTTAAAGAGATGAGGTGGCAACCCTAGGTACAATGGGAGCTGAACCTAGGGTTGCCACCTCATCCCTTTAAACCCGAACACATATTAATTACACAGGTTCTGTGGCTGATTAAGGAGTAATTAAACTCACTTAGTGCCTTATCTGCATTTAATTAGCCCCAGAACCTGTGTAATTCGTATGTGTTTGGGTTTAAAGGGATGAGGTGGCAACTCTAGCTGGACCAGATGAGCAAGAGACCCATACAGCAGTACAGGAGGATATCTGATGAGGCTTCATGTGGAGTGCAATTAGCTTACAGTTTTTTTTTTTTTTTTTTGTCAAAGCTTAATTGAACAAGCTGAAGTTAAAAGCTGATTGGTTACCATGCACAGCTGCACCGGTTTTAGTAAATTAACCCCATGCAGTATTGAAGGTTGTCACAAGCACTGTTTTTGACGTTTTTTTTTTACATGCACAGAAGGGTGAAGAGGGCAATAAATATTTGATGGACATTCTGAACATTATTCGACTTAATTGCTTTTATTTTTTGACCTCTCTTTCTTTTAATTGCAGCTTCGCCACTCAACTCTGCATTCAGACATCAAATAAAAATATCCTCTGACTTCAATAGGTGTTCTTGATAGATAAGCTGTACTATGTCTTGTATAGTTTCTTCTAGTCTGCTCTTTCGTGCTTACCCGGAGGCAGGGCTACATGTTTACTATTGTTTGTAAACCAAGTGTATTTCATATTCTATTGGACCTGACGAGGAGGGTAATGTGGCCTAGAAAACTTGTCACTAAGGATGAGCTCAGGCGTGTTCGCAACCCGCACGTGCAGAGCCTGCCAGGAAGTAGGCACTGCACATCGCTAATCGCAAGCATTGAGACATCTCTTCAGAGATCAAGAAATGTCTCACTGCCTGTGATTAGCGTTGTGCAGTGCCAACTTCCTAGCGGGCTCTGCACGTGCGGGTTGGAAACACGCCTGAGCTCATCCTTACTTGTCACCTGTTGTTTTTTTAATTCATTGCGTTCATCAGGAACTCATCTGTAAATGTCTCTGCTCTATTTTTGTTCAACTGTTTTAGCTGTAGTCTTAATAAGTGAATACTCTAAACCTATCCTCCTGTAATGCCACTAGAAGCAACAAACGGTCCAACTGAATATCTGTTTTAGAAAGTAATTACAAAAATATTATGTCAGATCGAATTGTAAGTATGTAGGTGTGCAGGGCATGTACAGTAGTTTATAAGAAAACCTTTTATCATAGTGATCCTTCAACCTTTATTGTGCAAAATCCACTAAATGTGCAGCAAAGACTGAGGGATATTCATAATAAGCGTATTCCTAGTAGTGCGGCATCAAGGTCCATTAAACCCTGCCCCCAAACTCTGCAAACTCAATCTCCAAACTAAACATTTTTTATAGATTACTTGCAGTTTTTCCAAAATCAACTTATTTCAAGGCTTTGAAAATCAAGACAATGGAGTAAATTAGAGATCTGTAGTGTCCTAAAAGAGAGAAGAGAAAAAGTAAAGTCTAACTCACCCCACCTTCTGGACAAGTACTAGTAGGGTTTTCACATGAAACACCTGTATTTGTACAGTGAGGACCCTTGGTATTTGGTGTTACATCCCCAAGATTTGTTGATGCAAAAGCTGCAACAAAAGATCCCTAGAAAATACACGAAAATTCTGTAAGGATGACCTAATTTCACAGACAAAATATTTACAATAATTTTTGTAGAAATCTAAACATATATCTTAAACTACCCCAAAATAATAAGAATATATATAAAAAGACATAAAAACGTGCCTTAACATTGTTTGATATTGGACTACATAAAAAAATATTTCTATATAACAACAGTCTAGGACCGGTAAACCAACATTATATTTATTTATGGAATTTGAATGGAAATTTAAATTCTAAAGCAAACTCTAAACATAGGTAAGTCAGTGATAAAAAATGAGCTGGTAAAATATGGTCTCCTGTGCAATCCAAAAACCCCTGAAGTTTGTTATTCAACATGCGCAATGCCAACATGGGATCCATGCCAGAGCTCAATAAGATCCCCTCTACCCTACATCCCACCAGGCTATTATGAGCCTCTGTAAAATCTTTAAGAAGCACGTATTGCCCCTTGTAACATATAGGCTTGTGACATATAGCAGTGGCAGCATATCAAAGCTCTGAAGTGGGGTTCTTGTTTCGTACCTATGTTTGGGGTCTTCCAAGGAAAACACCAGCTGAAGGTCTGTACAAGTACCTTGTGGTGTTTACTTTTATTGAGTAATTAATTTTATAGTGAGAGGTTCCTAATGAGGTCTTAAAATTCATAAATCCCTTAGTACTGAAAGCTGTCAGAGGACTGGAAAGTTCAACAGTTGTCATCCAGCTCAGGTTTTTGCTGTAAAACTCACTCCTGTCCACTGAGTGCTTGCAATAATAGGGGAAACAATACAAAGTTGTGTAATGTGCATGTAAAGCAGCTGTCTCATTAAAGATAAATCTCACTATCTCCTTGTTGCTCACAACAACAAACCAGCCAACGGTTTACATCAAGGTAATTTTATCTTCAGCTGCACAAATCCAGTGCATGTTGTACCTGATCAAATGTTTCTAGTAAAGGCAGCATCAATACAGCACTCCCACCGAAAATATGTTTATTGACACATGTTTGGAGCACACATGTTTGATCACGAATTTCTGCTCAAATAGCGCTCCATTAACAATATGGTTGAATAACAAGGCAGACCCAGCATTCCATTGCCATATTTTTAATGGCCTTTTTCCACTGATATAATAGCCAAAAACAAAGCTTGCACATTCAGTCTTTGTCTTTTTGAAGGCACTATTATTTGCCTTGTGCTCTGTTATATTACATATATCTGCCTATAACAGAAACAATTCTCTGCTACATTCCAGTCTCTAATGTGACAGCTTCTCACATTAAATGTTATTAATCTCGGTCACATGTAAACACAGAGATGCCGGTAATCGGCACTCCTTGCCTCACACTGACAGAGTGTGAGGAGAGGAGAGCCGATCAGCGGCATCTCCTCACAGGGGACAGCTAGGTATATAATCAGGGCACTGTTCATCAGTGCCCTGATTACAATTAGTACCCACCCGGGGCAGCAATGATTGCCCACCACTGCCATCAATCAGTGCCAACCATTGCCCACATTTGCCACCAATCTTTGCCCACAAGTGCCAGCAATCAGTGGCCATTAGTGATGTCAGTCTGTGCTGGCTACCAGTGCTGCCCATCAATGCCCATCACTGCTACCCATCAATGCTCATCACTGCTGACCATCAATGCCGCTCATCAGTGCCCATCAGTGCCGCCCATCAGTGCTGCCTGTGCCCACCAGTGCTGCCTAGCTATGCCCAGTGCCCACCAGTGCCACCTATCAGTGCCGCCTTTCAGTGCTCATCAGTGCTCATCAGTGCCACATATCAGTGCCCATAAGTGCGGCATATTCGCGCCTCCTCATCAGTGCCACCTAATCAGTGCCCATAAGTGCCGCCTCATCAGTGCCCATAAGTGCCACCTCATCAGTGCCCATCAGTGCAGCCTATCAGTGTCCAGTGAAGGAGAAAAATTACTTATTTACAAAATTTACTGACAGAAACTAAGAAAAACTTTTTTTTTTCAAAATTTTTGAACTTTTTTTTTTTTTTCTGAAAAAAAACCCAGGAGTGATTAAATACCACCAAAAGAAAGCCCTATTTGTGTGAAGAAAATGATAACAATTTCACATGGTTACAGTGTAGCATGACTGCGCAATTGTCATTCAAAGTGTGACAGTGCTGAAAGCTGAAAAATGGCCTGGGTAGGAAGGGGGTGTAAGTACCCTGTATTGAGGTGGTTAAACGCACATGAACATTAATGACGTCCTGTCCTCAACCTGATGGAACACCTTTGGGATGAATTAAAGCGGAGACTGCGAGCCAGGCCTTCTTGTCCAACGTCAGTTCCTGACCTCACAAATGCGCTTCTGGAAGAATGGTCAAACATCCCCATAGACACACTCCTAAAACTTTTGGACAGCCTTCCCAGAAGAGCTGAAGCTGTTATAGCTGCAAAGGGTAGGCCAACTCAATATTGAACCCAGCGACTAAGACTGGGCTGACATTAAAGTTCATGTGCATGTAAAGGCAGGCGCCCCAATATTTTTGGTAGTATAGTGTATCAACGTTACCAGCCTGATTATAAAAATGTAATTTAAAGTGCAAAAGAAGTCTAACTATTCTTGAAAATGTCCCCTCCCCCTCCTCCTACCAATTCTGCCTAACCTGTATAAAATAGATGTGTTTACACACCTATTTTTATTCAGCACCGTTTACGTGATCGGGTTTGTTTACATGACCCCGCAGTTATGGCTCCCCTGTGTCAGTGAGCGACTGCTGCAGGGGAGAAGAGAGAGCGCTAACAACAGCTGGGCCATGGGTGACAACAGAATTCACAGCCGTTGTCCAGCACTCCCTGAGTCAGAACTGTAGGATCACATGACAGGACTGCAACATATTAATAATAGGTAAGTACAGGTTAGGCTGAAAAGGTAGGAGGAGAGGTGAGGGGATATTTTTAAGAATAGTTAGACTTAGGTGTTTCTTCCACTTTAAGTATACAGTTTTTTTTTTCTTTTATTAAGAAGTACCATAATGCACACACTCAAAAACATTGCTGTATTGTTTCTCTACAATGTCATTGTTCTGTCAATCAGTGCTACAATTATCTATTTGCCATTCAGTGCAACACCAACCTCTCCAGGCAGAAACCCTTTATTCTTTTCCAGCTCAAACAAGTAAGACGCGTAGCCCAAGTTGTCACTGCTGATCAAGTGGTTAGTGTTCGGCATACTAACGGCATGCACAGCAAACCAGCTGGAAGCAACAGGGGAAATTCATATGTTACTGAGATTAATATGCAGTGTTTTCTGGTGAAATAAAGGTGGGCTTTAGTGATTTAAAGGTTTCGAAAAAAGTCTTCATGAAAAAGACTAGATAAGCTTAGTAGTACTGACTTTAATAACTGTGCTATGGGTTACATAAATACAATATGACCCAGGGCAACTATCCGACAGTGTGACAAACATATGCTGGCTATATGCAATCAAACCTTTTGGCAGTTGAGACAAGGGAGACATTTGTTTCTCCAGCAGTAATTTCCCTTTTTTTCTGGGGAAACATGTCAGTGTTGATTTTCCAGCATAATGGGAAAATCGGCAACCAGCCCTAAGAACGTTCATCACATGCAAACACTCCCTAGCTATCAACTTTTTGTCAATATAATATTCAAATACTGCTAAGCTAAATGCTTGTAGCATATAATTTTTTTTTTATATTTTTAAGGAAGATACACAGGTATATATACTGTACATAGTGAATATATCAATCTTCTTTGAACATGCATATTGCTAGTTAGTTTTGCCCAATGCTGCCTTAAATATATATACAGTATCTCACAAAAGTAAGTACACCCCTCACATTTTTGTAAATATTTTATTATATCTTTTCATGTGACAACACTGAAGTGAAATGAGACTTTGCTACAATGTAAAGTAGTGAGTGTACAGCTTGTATAACAGTGTACATTTTCTGTCCCTCAAAATAACTCAACACACATTAACATTAACAAAGCCCACAAACAATTTGCTGAAGACAAGCAGATTAAGAACGTGGATTACTGGAACCATGTCCTGTGGTCTGATGAGATCAAGATAAACTTATTTGGTTCAGATGGTGTTAAGTGTGTGTGGTGGACAGGCATGTACTGGCCATCAGGACTACCGGGAGTTTCCCGGTGGGCTGATGGCTCAGTGGGCCGGTTTCAGTGACAGGATCCTTTCATTCCGGGACAATACAGTGTCCCTGGATTGCCCCCTTTGCCGATCTGATGCCCCCTAAAAAGGCCACCATCGCCGCTTTACCGACTGTCACTTGTTCTGGCCGCGCAGGCCGGCCGAGACCCGCTTTACGTTGTAGTTCCACAGCTGCAGGCTCACTGCCCAAAATGGTTGCTAGTCACCTGCCGCCTGGCATGTAGCAACCAGTGACGTCACCAGAGCGATGCCCCAGAATACAGAGCGGAGGAGGATTTAACTTTCTCCTCCTCCAAGCGCGCCTAGTACTTAGCTCCACCCACCTCCTCTGAGCTGAAGCCAAAACTAGTGGAGCCTGGAGGACATGTGCGGGACACCGTGCACAGGGAGCCGCCACGCCAACCTCCATTTCCTGGTTCTCATCTGACAGGTATAATGTCATCTGTGTGCTCTGCTGATGAAGCTACAAGTTCTTCCCCCACAGTCTGCCCACCATGTATAGTTCCAGACTGCTGGAGAACTATTTCTGTGAGTGGGGGATCTGATGGTAAAGGGGGTACTTTCTGTGAGTGGGGGATCTGATGGTAAAGGGAGGTTCTTTCAGTGAGTGGGGGATCTGATGGTAAAGGGGGGCTCATTCTGTAAGTGGGGTCTCTGATGGTAAACGGGGGCTCTTTCTGTATGCATAGGATGACAGTGGCAGTCAGAGACGTATTCAGTTGCCTTGGGGTGGGGGGGTGGTAAAATGCACCGTTGCCTAAGTGCACAAAAAGTCTTGCACTGGCCTGTCCTCAGGAACATGGATTAGGAGGCTATGTGTGAGTGGCCAGAGCCAGCTGTGCTGGAGCTGTCAGTGTCAGTTCACTGGGGGGCATGGCCGCCAGCTAGCTGTTGCACCCTGTTGCATTCTGGGAGTTGTGGTCCACACGCTGAAGCTCCCAGGGGGGGTGAGGGCATTGCTGAGGTGAAAGACCCTGACATCCCCAGGGCCAGCTGACCCCAAATCCCATCTATCCACCCCTCCATTTATGCTGCCCCAGTGCCCACCCAGTACCTCAAAAAAGGCCTCAACACTGTGGGTCCTGCTGGAAGCTGGCCATGGCCTGTGGCCAGCTCCTTGCAGGGCCCACAGGTCAGTGGCTGGCTCCCAGCAGGACCCACTGGCTGCTTTGCAGGGCAATCCTGGGCGGGTGCACCTCGAGCAATTGCGTATAGTTTATATACTGTTTTTGTGCATGTCTGCAAAATTAAAGTGGGCCAGTCTGGAAGAAGTCCAGGGCCAAATTTTTGTCTCAGTCCAGCCCTGGTGGTGGAAGCCAGGTGAGGAGTACAAAGACACGTGTGTCTTGCCTACAGTCAAGCAGAGCATTCGGAGACTGGGCCGCAGGGCAGTTTTCCAACATAACGATCACAAACAAACCTCCAAGATCACCACTGCCTTGCTAAAGAAGCTGATGGTAAAGGTGATGGACTGGCTAAGCATGTCTCCAGACCTAAACCCTATTGAGCATCTGTGGGGCATCCTCAAATGGAAGGTGGAGGAGCGCAAGGTCTCTAACATCCACCAACTCCGTGATCTCATCATGGAGGAGTGGAAGAGGCAACCTGTGACGCTCCATGAACTCCATGCCCAATAGGGTTAAGGCAGTGCTGGAAAATAATGGTGGCCACACAAAATATTGACACTTTGGGCCCAATTTGGACATCACTGTTCTCACTTTTGTTGCCAGCGGTTTAGAAATGAATGGCTGTGTATTGAGTTATTTTGAGGGGACAGCAAATTTACACTGTTATACAAGCTGTACACTCACTACTAGGGATGAGCCGAACACCCCCCTGTTCGGTTCGCACCAGAACATGCGAACAGGCAAAAAATTTGTTTGAACACGTGAACACCGTTAAAGTCTTTGGGACTTGAACATGAATAATCAAAAGTGCTAATTTTAAAGGCTTATATGCAAGTTATTGTCATAAAAAGTGTTTGGGGACCTGGGTCCTGCCCCACGCGACATGTATCAATGCAAAAAAAAGTTTTAAAAACAGATGTTTTTTCGGGAGCAGTGATTTTAAAAATGCTTAAAGTGAAACATTAAAAGTGTAATATTCCTTTAAATTTCGTACCTGGGGGGTGTTTATAGTATGCCTGTAAAGTGGCGCATGTTTCCCGTGTTTAGAACAGTCTGACAGCAAAATGACATTTCTAAAGGAATAAAAGTTATTCAAAACTACTCGCGGCTATAATGAATTGTCGGTCCAGCAATACACATAACAGTTCATTGATAAAAACAGCATGGGATTCCCCAACAGGGGAACCCCAAACCAACATTAAGAAAAAAAATGCGTGGGGGCCCCCCGAAATTCTATACCAGGCCCTTCAGGTCTGGTATGGATATTAAGGGGAACCCCGTGCCAAAATAAAAAAAATTGCATGGGGGTCCCCCTAAAAATCCATACCAGACCCTTATCCAAGCACGCAACCTGGCAGGCTGCAGGAAAAGAGGGGGGGCGAGAGAGCGCTCCCCCCCTCCTGAACATTACCAGGCCACATCCCCTTAACATTGGGAGGGTGCTTTGGGGTAGCCCCCCAAAGCACCTTGTCCCCATGTTGATGGGGACAAGGGCCTCATCCCCACAACCCTTGGCCGGTGGTTGTGGGGGTCTGCAGGCGGGGGGCTTATCGGAATCTGGAAGCCCCCTTTAACAAGGGGAACCCCAGATCCCGCTCCCCCCTGTGTGAAATGGTACAAAAATACCCCTACCATTTCACAAAAAAAGTGTCAAAAATGTTACAAATGACAAGAGACAGTTTTTGACAATTCCTTTATTTAAAGTCTTCTTCTTTCCATCTTCTTCGGGTCTTCTTCCTTCCTTTTTCCTTCGGTTTCTTCCTCCATCTTCTTCTTCCTCTGGTTCTTCCTCTGATCCTCTGCTTCTTGCTCCGGTGTTCTCGTCCGGCATCTTCCTCCGCGGCGTCTTCTTCCCCGCTTCGTTCTTGGGCCACTTCGCATCCATGGGAGGCTCCCGCTGTGTGACACTTCTCTTCTTCTGACACTTCTTATATAATGGAGGGCTGGGCCACCCGGTGACCCGGCCCCCCTCTGACGCACGGGGACTTGACGGGTTACGTAACGGGGGTCACCCGTTACGTAACCGGGTGACTCGCCCCCTCTGACATCACAGGGACAGCCATAGGGAAGTCCCCGTGCATCAGAGGGGGCAGGGTCACCGTCCTCATCAACATGGGGACAAGGTGCTTTGGGGGGCTACCTCAAAGCACCCTCCCAATGTTGAGGGCATGTGGCCTGGTACAGTTCAGGAGGGGGGGCGCTCTCTCGTCGCGCCCTCTTTTCCTGCGACCTGCCAGGTTGCGTGCTTGGCTAAGGATCTGGTATGGATTTTTGGGGGGACCCCATGCCATTTTTTTTTAATTTTGGCGTGGGGTTCCCCAGGTCTGGTATGGATTTTGAGGGGGACCCCGACACCATTTTTTTTAAACTTTGGCGCGGGGTTCCCCTCAATATCCATTCTAAACCTGAAGGGCCTGGTATGGAATTTAGGGGGACCCCCACGCCATTTTTTTTTAAATTTTTGTTCGGGGTTCCCCTGTGGGGAAATTCCATACCGTTTTTACCAATTAACTTTTATGTGTATTGTCAGACCGACAATTCATTAATAGCCGCGAGTAGTTTTAAATGACTTTTTTTCCTTTGAAATGTCATTTTGCTGTCAGACTGTTCTAAACACAGGAAACATGTGCCCCTTTACAAGCATACTATAGACACCCCCCAGATATGAAATTTAAAGGAATATTACACTTTTATTGTTTCACTTTAAGCATTATTAAAATCACTGCTCCCAAAAAAATGGCCGTTTTTAAAACTTCTATTTGCATTGATACATGTCCCCTGGGGCAGGACCCGGGTTCCAAACACTTTTTATGACAATACCATGCATATAAGCCTTTAAAATTAGCACTTTTCATTTCTCCCATAGACTTTTAAAGGGTGAAAATGGGTCAAATGAATGGGCTGCTGTGACTGCGGAAATGTGGGTCGCCAAAACACCTACATGTGAATGTGTGATGTGACAATGGCTGCAATGTAATTGGGGTGCTGTGATGTGTAAAGGGGCACTATGATAAGGCTTATAAGCCTATAATAAGGCTTACCTGTAGATAAAATGAATATCTCCTAAACCTGCACGGTTTAGGAGATATTCACCCTGCATGCAGCCGCTAACGTCAGCGGCGCATGCGCTCTGAAGGTTTGGCTAACCATGCAGGAAATTCAGAGCTCCTTGCTGGAACGGAGGACTGAGTGATGTCATCGCGGCTCCGGCCACTCACAGCACTGAAGCCCGCGAACCCAGAAGAAATGCAGAGAGAACATGTCAGTTCCCTCAGCGGTGACCGGGCACGCTGCAGGGGCTTCGTTCTAAGGTAAGTATTTCATAATGTGCTAGTATGCGATGCATACTGGCACATTATGCTGTTGTCTTGCAGGGTTTTTTTGTTGTTTTTTTTTTTCAGTGGTTTACTACCACTTTAAGAAATGTAAGAAATTTTTTTTAGAACAAGTAAAAATGATATAATTTACTAATGCTAGCAGCATAAGGATTAAAAATAGTCAATGCTGATTGAAAGAGTGAAGTTCTGCTGTAAGAAGATAATAATTAGTCTCTTCATTTGTGCACAGCTTGTATTATCAGTGGATATTTAATTAAGCCAGCCATATATTGGTAGAATTTTGTATGAACATTCCTACAAAAATTCTTATCAGAGCATCCTTATGCTCTGTACACACGGTCGGATTTTCCGACGGAAAAAGTGCGATCGGATTATGTTGTCGGAAATTCCATTCGCGTGTGGGCTCCATCGGACTTTTTCCATCAGAATTTCCGACAAACAAAGTTTGAGAGCATGATATAAAATTTTCCGACAACAAAATCCGATCATTTAAATTCCGATCGTGTGTACACAAATCCGACGCACAAAGTGCCAGAATGCTCAGAATAAATTAAGAGACGAAAGCTATTGGCTACTGCCCCGTTTATAGTCCCGACATACGTGTTTTACGTCACCGCGTTCAGAACGATCGGAATTTCCAACAACTTTGTGCGACCGTGTGTATGCAAGACAAGTTTGAGCCAACATCCGTTGGGAAAAATCTGATGGATTTTGTTGTCGGAATGTCCGATCGTGTGTGCAGGGCATAAGAGTTTTCGTTCTTGGCATCACTGAGTCAAATCATTTTGTTTGAATGCCCTTTAAATTTCATCCAAATCTGAAATTTGAATGTAATTTTAGACCTTTTAAACAGGTTTCATTACAATGTGTACGATTATTCGTACAATTGTTTTCCAAATGAAAACCCCATTCACAGTTAGATTTTTGTTGGTTTCAAAAATATTTTCCATCCTGTTCTTTACATTTTTTTGTCACTACGGTCGTAAGTGATTTGACCCTATTAACCATAAGAAAATCAAAAGAACATTCCAAGAACTAGCGTATGGCCAGCTTTGGTCTCAGATTGTTAGTCCCGGCTTCAGCCTTTCGAACTTTGGAGATGTTTGGAAATGCTTTGGAGATTACTGCTTTAATTCAAGTGATAATTCTAACTCATGTAATAATAGGCACCTAATCATCCATCTCCCTGTTTGACATTGAAACAAACATCTGCCTTTTATGCCTATTGTGGCGGTTGTGCATATATTTTGCATTAGACAGCAGGGGCCAAACTCTCATTGCTGGGGTGTTGATAACCATATGCATCTTGAAACAACCATATAGATCTTGAAACAACATGATGCTAATATCTCTGTGTCCAGTATTATTGTTTTTTTGAGTGGTGGCTTGCACAGCATATACTGTATATATTAAATGTATTTGCAGGGAATTGTATAATAAATATTTTTGTAATATGATATGTCTTTTTATATATAGAGTACAGAATATAATCCAGGTCCATAGGGAATCATATTTCAAATGTTTGGTGCTTTATATAAGGTAAGTAAACTATTTTTGTGCTATATCCGGGTTGTGTATATTTATGTATTATCTACATACTAGGTATTATGTCTGATTCATTTTTGGGTTGAGACATGCAATTTACATTAGGAGTGTAGTGAAAGTGAATGTATATTTGGTCTATGTATGTAAATGGGGCAAAAAAAGAATGTTATTAGGCTGAAGCCTGTGCAAGTTAAAGTCAAAAACACTGCATTTGGCCATCAGACGATGCTAAACTACATATGAAACTTGTATGATACTTAGCACCATCTAGTGGCCAAATTGGTATTTTCTATTTTAAATCAATGAAAAATATTCGACCATCACAGGAATTAACCTAATATCATATTTTTTTGCCCCATTTGCACAGAACAAATGTACATTTACTTTTACTAGATTAATTTTTAGTACACCCCTAGGTGTATCTGAAGCATTTTTTAGAAATCCTGATCATTTTGTTTAATAAAACTCCCATCAATTCCAATAGCACAGACTGTTTCTACCTCTAGATTAGGGATATGCAATTAGCGGACCTCCAGCTGTTGCAAAACTACAAGTCCCATCATGCCTCTGCCTCTGGGTGTCATGGTTGTGGCTGTCAGAGTCTTGCTATGCCTCGTGGGACTTGTAGTTCTGCAACAGCTGGAGGTCCGCTAATTGCATATCCCTGCTCTAGATAGAGAGAGAGAGAGATAGAAAGTGTTTGATACATACAAAGTTAAGGAACCATGCAATTTCTTCAGTTTATATTAGCTGAAACAATAACAAATTGGTGTTTGTCATTTACAGTTGGTTGCTACAGTTGGCACATTGGCCTGGATACGGTTATTGCAACACACAGCATTTCTCCAGACAATTCTTAAATGAAATCTGTGAGGAGAGAATTATAGGATCTGCCAATGCTAGGGCTGTCATCCGAAGCCCCAAAACCTAATATACACAAGCTTGGTCAAAGTCAGTCACACACAAAGTAGTGAAGAAAGGAACAGACAGCCCCAGATTTGGCACCTTTCGAAATGAGTCACATATTATTTACACAGGTTCTGTGGCTGATTGAGATGGCAGTTAAACTCATTTAGTGCATTATCTGCACTAAATTAGCCTCAGAACCTGTGTAATTAATATGTGTTTGGTTTTCAAAAGATGAGGTGGCAACCCTAGTCAGGAATTGTGACTCCCATATTTAATCCTGACAGGTTTATTTAAAAGTGTATATGCCTGTTGCTCATGTCATACATGGGTTTTTGCATAGTTGCATACATTTACTCTGCGTTAAATAAAATAAGTTGAAGCCATTTACCTAACAAGCCCAACATCCTTTCCGTTCAAGTCCACCATCTTTAATATAACCATGTCTTTGTCTGTGTTTGTTGGGTACCTGCATACAGAGGTTTATTTAGTAATTTTGTCCACTGTAAGATGCACATTGACTCAGAAGTTCACAAAAGTCAACACCAGAAATATTGTATTTCACTTTGCACTAAATAGTATGACATGAATCTGCAGAACAGTGCTAAGTAATGTTTGCTAAGCCAGCCATATATATGCAATGACAGTCCCACCATTTCCCCCCATCTAACAAGTGACCACACTCCCGTTTAGTAAGATTATGATGGAAAAAGTGTTAATGAGCCTGATCCAAGTGCATTGTACATAAGTTTACCACATTTGAAGTACCAAACCTGTTAAATATTAACTGATTCTGTACATATTTAGCAATGAGAACTGCAAAAAGACCACAACAGAATAAGACCTTGTATGAGTTTTCAGGCTGGGTGTGAACAGATATTTTTGCTGTTAAGGTCTATATGTAAGCCAAATTACAGCTTGGGATGGCAGTCCCAACTACACTATATTACCAAAAGTATTTTTGCACGCACAAGAACTTTAATGACATCCTCGTCTTAGTCCGTAGGGTTTAATATTGCGTTGGCCCACCCTTTGCAGCTATAACAGCTTTAACTCTTCTGGGAAGGCTGTCCACAAGGTTTAGGAGTGTGTCTATGGGAATGTTTGACCATTCGTCCAGAAGTGCATTTGTGAGGTTAGGCACTAATGTGGACAAGAAGGCCTGGCTCACAGTCTCCACTCTAGTTCATCCCACAGGTGTTCTAGTTCTGAAGTCAGGACTCTGTGTAGGCCAGTCAAGTTCCTCCACCCCAAACCCACGCATCCATGTATTTATGGACCTTGTTTGTGCACTGGTGCACAGTCTTGTTGGAACAGGAAGGGGCCATCCTCAAACTGCTCCCATAAAGTTGGGAGTATGAAATTGTCCAAAATATCTAGGTATGCTGACACCTTAAGTGTTCCCTTCACTGGAACTAAGGGGCCAAACCTAACCCCTGAAAAACTACCCCACACCATAACCCCCCCCCCCCCCCACTCCACCAAATGATTTGGGCCAGTGCACAAAGAAAGGTCCATAAAGACATGTTTAAGCGAGTTTGGGGTGGAGGAACTTGACTGGCCTTCACAGAGTCCTGACCTCAACCCAATAGAACACATTTGGGATGAATTAGAGCAGAGACTGTGAGCCAGGCCTTTTCGTTCAACATCAGTGCCTGACCTCACAAATGCGCTTCTGGAAGAATGGTCAAACATTACCATAGACACACTCCTAAACCTTGTGGACAGCCTTCCCAGAAGAGTTGAAGCTGTTATAGCTGCAAAGGGTGGGCCAAATCAATACTGAACCCTATGAACTAAGACTGGGATGCCATTAAATTTCAAGTGCTTGAAATACTTGTTTAGTGTTAACTGCAGGAGACTTAACTGCTGCACCACAGCTTCATAACTTTAGACTCTCCACTAGCATGAAGTGCGCCTTTTACGTTTGAAGTAAAGCTTGGTCATACATTATGTATGGCAATGAACCACCAAAATTTGCTTTGTGGGTGGCCCTGTCACCACTCTCCTGCCCGATAACCTTTAGCTGAAAAATTGGAAGAGCCAAACAGGAAATTGTTGGTATTCTGACAGCTGATGATGGCAGCTGTCAGGATACAAAAGACACAGTGGGAGATTCATCCATTCACCATGTATTGCATGCAGGGCTTTTTTTCAGCGGGAACGCGGGGGAAAGCAGTTCTGGCACCTCCAGCACAGAATGTATGTAATAGCATGGAGTGTGGGGTGTGCTGGAGGGTCTATTGATGTTGGTTGCTGGGGGATCTATTGTCACTGGTGGGGATCTGATTTTGTGTGAGGGTCTATTGTTGCTGATGGGGAATCTATTGATGCTGGGGGGTCTTATGTTGCTGGAATGGATCTACTGTTGAGGGAGAGGTCTATTTTACTGGCTGCTGGAGGATATATTGATGCTGGCTGCTGGGAGATCTGTTGTTGCTGTTGGGGGGAGGGGTCTAATGTTACTTGGGTGGATATTTTGTTACTGGGTGTGATATTTTGTTGTGGGTAGTTCACTATTGCTGCAGGGAATCTATTGTTGTTGGGGTGGAGTCCATTGTTGCTGGGGGAGTCTATTGTTGTGTGGGGATCTATTACTGGGATTCTATTGTTGCTGACTGCAGGGGATCTATTTTACTGCTTTTCTTTTTATCAACACGTTCCATACAAATGATTTAGCACCACAAAATGATATTTGATTCTGTATTCTCTAAAAGGGGCAGTACTGGTAGGTGGGTAGGGGGTGGAATTTAAGGGACGGTGGTCAGAGGTGGGTAGGGGGCAGAGACAAGGGGTGACTCAGACGGGGGGAGTGCCTGCACCTATTCTCCAAGAAATAAAGCCCTGATTGCATGGATGGAGGAATGTTAGAATATTTTTGTTCAGTCCACAAGCTGAAAGTGGTTGTAAATCTCAGACATGAGATATAAACAAAATATATCCCTCTATAGTGTGTACTTTTCTGGTAAAAAGCACACAGGAGGGTGCAAATGCCTTAACACAATAAGCAAAATGCCAAATCCATAGTCAAAAAGGAAGAAAACGTGTTGTATCATATTAGCATTATGGTTTCAGTGTAGCATCACCATGTCGGCAAGGTGACTCGTTTCAGGGGACGTACCCCCTCCTTCATTGCTGTGGGCCAATACATGATTTAATCCATAAATATACAGGCACCCTATGGCTCCACCTCCAACTTGTCTCAATTAAGAGTACGAAGTGTCATTTCTGTTTGCTGCCTCGTTCCTCTGCTATCAGCAAAAGTCACATCTGATGGGTTTTCCTGACACCAAGAGAAAAAAGGTGATGGGGAGAGAGCTCCAGTAGACTGACAGCTTCAGCTCTGTGTGCTGTGAGAAAAGGGGGGGGGGGGGGTGTCTCTTCCCTCCAATCAGCTCTCAAAGATCCCCTCAATGAGCTGTGCTGAGTGTAACTTCAGCTCTCCATCCTTTTTTTTCTGATAGCTCAGATAATTCTGGACTTTGAACAGCTGTAGAGAGAGTGCTGCATATAAACATATACAACTTATGTTGGCGGATTTATTTTGTATTTTTTAGGTTAGACTAGTAACCTCATAGACTGCCCTTTAGTAAAATGCATGAAAAAGTGAAAAAATTGGCCGCACACTGTAGATAGCATCCATAAAAGTCCTTTATTCCATAACACGTGACAAACAGCACTAGGATGTGCAATACAGTTAACGCATTTCACAGTGCTTGGCACTCCTTGTGTGAAATGCGTTAACTGCATTGTATATCCTAGTGCTGTTTGTCACGTGTTATGGAATAAAGGACTTTTATGGATGCTATCTACAGTGTGCGGGCAATTTTCACTTTTTCATGTCTATGCAGTGGCAAGGAGGGCCGGCACCTGGAATTAATTCCTAACTAACACATACACCTGAGCGGTATTCCACCTTCTGTTTGCCTTCCAAATGCAATATCAAAACTCTGCCCTGTTTAGTGTAGGCACTCTAAGGAAACTCTTTATAGATCAAAATATTTCATACTACTGCAAAATGGGTCGAGCAGCTATGTGGAGGGTTTTAAGATAACCATTGAATATCTAAGTATGCTTATTTGGGGAGTTTGGGCTCTGGACATTGAGGGGCATATTTATAAAGCAGAGAAAACAACATTCAGCAAACATTCTCTGCAGGTGAATCTTCCAGTTCCAGGTGTTTTAAATGGTGGTGACTGATCCCCCTTCTGAAAAAGTTTGGTTAAAGTCACAAACTAGTGGCCCTCCAGCTGTTGCGAAACTACAAGTCCCATGAGGCAATGCAAGGCTGACAGTTACAAGCATGACTCCCACAGGCAGAGGCATGATGGGACTTGTAGTTTTGCAACAGCTGGAGGACCGTCAGTTTGAGACCCCCTGCCCTAGGGTGAGTAGGTTGGGTGTCATTTGTGAGGAACAGTGATTTCTCTGATGTAAGGTATAGATGTCACATATGTTACAGCAGCTAAATATTAAAGTGGTTCTAAAGGCAGATTTTTTTTATCTTAATACATTCTGTGCATGGAGCAAGCATGTGTACGTGCCCCTATTGCAGGCGACTTACTATGGGGGCACTTGGCTTGGAGGAGGAGCCAGGAGCACTGATGGGGGGACCCAAGAAGAGGAGCATCAGGGCTGCTCTGTGCAAAACCATTGCACAGAGCAGGAAAGTATGACATGTTTGTTATTTAAAAAAAAAAAAATGGCATATACAGTCACTTGAATTCTCTCCGCTTATCCAACAAAATAGGAGGAGGGTAAAAAAAGGTGAACAAAAACAGTTTGAGATTTTACAATGGGACAGAATTAATACATAATGTCATACTTTGTGTCCCATTAGAACAGGAAATTCATTAAGGGGTAGACGTGAAATAATCCCATGTATAGATTTCTAATTTGGAACAAAAGTATGACTAGTGTGGCAAATTATAATTGTATGTGCTGAAAGTATAGTTAGGCAAGCGACTGATTTTGATATAGTTTCCAGCACTGTTGATGAGCCTCAGCCTCAACATCCAGCACCTCAATTGCTGCAGGTGCAATCAATACTGCTGCATCATCATCTTGTATGTATATACACTCAGAACATTTAGACCCCTTTCACACTGAAGCGCCGCTAAAACAGCGCTAAAGCGCCAGTCATTTTTGCGGTGCTTTAGTTGCTAGGGGAGCTATCGGGTGTTTTTTTTTAAGGTCGCGTGCTGCCCATTCATTTCAATAGGCAGGGGTGTTTTTGGAGTGCTTTTTACAGAGCTCCAAACCCGCCCCAAAAATGCTGCTTGCAGGACTTTTTCTAACGACCGGAAAGTGCACCGCCCCAGTGTGAAATTACTCATGCAAATTAATTCAAAGCACTCATGCAAATTCTCAGGCGCTTTTCAGAGGCTATTTCTAGCGCTAAAACACCTGAAAACTGCTTCAGTGTGAAAGGGGTCTTAAACTTGTTGAAAGTTTGTTTACCCCTAAAGACAGAATATTATGGCAGCTGCAACCATTTTGTTTCATATAGCGAGCCAGGGGACTTCTGGTTTATTATACAACTGGGAGTTTTTTTGTATTTTAATCGTATGAGAAGTATATAATACATCTAAGCATATTCTATGCATAAAGGTAAAAAAACCTTCAGAATGCAGCTATCCCCTCAGCTCCCCCATAATAATTCCCTAAGCCTGATCTCGATCCAAGAAATGTGCACGAGACCCGAGGCTCTCCCGGGACTCTCCCTCCTGATTGGCTGAGATCAGATGGCTCCTGCTGCTGTCAATCACAGCCAGTGAGGTAGAAGCAGGAGGCGGAGCTGAGCAGCGCTCTCTGTGTCTTATTAGAGCAGAGAGCAGGCTCAGGAGAGAGAAATCACTTTAAGAAGATCAAAACAAAAGGTACAATTACAAAAGAAAACAATTCTTCTCACAATAGCAAAAATACTCTTTGCTCAAATGGATAAACTTATCCCTGATACTGTTTAATATTTGGTATTACAGATGTTTTTATTGTGCTGACAATCTATACAGTGCTTTACATATTGTGCATTCCCATCAATCTCCACCCTCAAGGAGCTTACAATCTAACAGTGGTGGCTGGTGAAGTAAGCCCCACCCCTTATAGAATCCACCCACTTCATCCCCTGTATTCCACTTGCTTCCACCCATAGTGTCAGGACTTGTATACAGCTCAGCATCACAGGACAGAGTATACAGCCCCAGACTCACAGGACAGAGTTTACAGCCCCAGAATCATAGGACAATATACAGCTTAGCATCAGAGATACAGTATGTAGATCAGCATCACAGATAGGATATATAGATCAGCACCACAGATAGTATATAGATCAGCACCACAGATAGTATATAGATCAGCACCACAGACAGTATATAGATCAGCACCACAGATAGTATATAGATCAGTAGCACAGATAGTATATAGATCAGCACCACAAATAGTATATACAGTCAGATCCATAAATATTGGGACATCGACACTTCTAAATTCTATTTTTTTTGGCTCTATACATCACCACAATGGATTTGAAATGGAATGAACAAGATGTGCTTTAACTGTAGACTTTCAGCTTTAATTTGAGGGTATTTACATCCACATCAGGTGAACGGTGTAGGAATTACAACAGTTTGTATATGTCCCTCCCACTTTTTAAGGGACCAAAAGTAATGGGACAGATTAACAATCATCCATCAAACTTTCACTTTTTAATACTTGGTTGCAAATCCTTTGCAGTCAATTACAGCCTGAAGTCTGGAATGAATAGACATCACTAGAAGCGCCATCCAATGAATTCTGAAGCATTTTGCTGAATATGAGCAGATAACAGATAATATTGCCCGAAACACTTCAAAATTCATCCTGCTGCTTTTGTCAGCAGTCACATCATCAATAAATACAAGAGAACCAGTTCCATTGGCAGCCATACATGCCCACGCCATGACACTACCACCACCATGCTTCACTGATGAGGTGGTATGCTTTGGATCATGAGCAGTTCCTTTCCTTCTCCATACTCTTCTCTTTCCGTCACTCTGGTACAAGTTGATCTTGGTCTCATCTGTCCATAGGATGTTGTTCCAGAACTGTGAAGGCTTTTTTTAGATATTGTTTGGCAAACGCTAATCTGGCCTTCCTGTTTTTGAGGCTCACCAATGGTTTACATCTTGTGGTGAACCCTCTGTATTCACTCTGGTGAAGTCTTCTCTTGATTGTTGACTTTGACACACATACACCTACCTCCTGGAGAGTGTTCTTGATCTGGCCAACTGTTGTGAAGGGTGTTTTCTTCACCAGGGAAAGAATTCTTCGGTCATCCACCACAGTTGTTTTCCGTGGTCTTCCGGGTCTTTTGGTGTTGCTGAGCTCACGGTGCGTTCTTTTTAAGGATGTTCCAAACAGTTGATTTGGCCACACCTAATGTTTTTGCTATCTCTCTGATGGGTTTGTTTTGTTTTTTCAGCCTAATGATGGCTTGCTTCACTGATAGTGACAGCTCTTTGGATCTCATATTGAGAGTTGACAGCAACAGATTCCAAATGCAAATAGCACACTTGAAATGAACTCTGGACCTTTTATCTGCTCCTTGTAAATGGGATAATGAGGGAATAACACACACCTGGCCATGGAACAGCTGAGCAGCCAATTGTCTCATTACTTTTGGTCCCTTAAAAAGTGGGAGGCACATATACAAACTGTTGTAATTCCTACACCGTTCACCTGATTTGGATGTAAATACCCTCAAATTAAAGCTGAAAGTCTGCAGTTAAAGTACATCTTGTTCATTTCATTTCAAATCCATTGTGGTGGTGTATAGAGCCAAAAAGATTCGAATTCTGTCGATGTCCCAATATTTATGGACCTGACTGTGTCTAGGAGAATTGGAAAAGCATTTCTGCTTTCCTGATTCTCCGCTTCAGCAGGCTACCTTATGCTACTAGACCAGTCCCAGTAGCCTCTTCTCCATCTGCAAATTGATATAACCAAACTAATGCAGAGCCCATAGACCTGCATTGGACATGAGGAGGCTGAAGAACAGTTTACCACTAGGGCAGTTGGGCTTTAATAAAAGTATAATATTAGTTCCAGTGACAAGATCTCTTTAACCTGGCTTTTTAAATTGCTTATTGACTATTGCTTCTAAAGCTAATAGGGTCATTTTAATTAGAATGTGTCTGTCCAGTTACCTTTACAAGCCCCAAAACAAAACACTAGTTACCTTTACAGCTGTTGTTGCAAACCACAGAATTTCCTTTTGACTAGAAAACCAGAAAATGGATATTATGCCCCTTTATCATACAGTTCACCAACCATAATTCTTACTTATGTAATTATGTTTGAGTGCTATTTCTATTTGCTTGGGAAAGTAATTTACCAGTTGGTTGAGCTTTTTGCATTTAAAAACTGTCAGCATTCCTATTTGCCACATTGAATGCTCCAAAAAATAATAATTTCTCCAGCTTGAGCATTTAGGAATGATGTGAGAAAGGTATGGACAATCAATATCAATGAATTGACTGATGGACAGTTCAAAAGGACAGTCGCTTGACATGCCTATTGTGCCTTATTTCTGAACTTTATCTATTACACTATAACACTAAAGTGTGTCAACAAAAATATATATATATATATTTTTTAAATATATAAATGTATTTTCCTTTCCTTGTAGCTCTGTGTGCAAATTTCTGAACCACTTTTCAGAAATGTACAAAGCCTGAAAAGGAGATGTAAGTTATCCCTAAAGCTTGCATCTTTAATAACCTAAATTAGCCAATAAATGGTATCACTTAAACTCCAAACTTTCATCAGGTTAGCTCACGGGTAGTGAAAAGGGCACCAAATTTCAACCATTATTCTCTGTACTTGCTGAAAACATTTTAATCTAGAAAAAAAAGAAAATACATGCAGCCACCACATTTATGGACTGGTAAGCTGCAAGATATGTCATTTTTGTTATTGGGTTTAGTTATCCTTTAAGCCCTGGTCCACATCTATGTGATTTCCCATGGATGGGTTTGCTGAGGCACAGCAGCTTATTTATTTGAATGGGCTGTTGTACCCACTGAAAACGCAGGGAAAAGGTCTCTGCACCTTTTCAGAAAATGTGGCTGCAGGAAAGCCGCATACGTTACGGTTCCAGTATGTGGGGGTGCCAATAGGATGAATGGTATCCCTACGCATCTACTAAACTGCAGCACATTTTTTTTGCGGGTGTGGGAAGATGTGCAATTACAAAGTGCAGCACTATTGTGAACCTAGCCTAATACAAAAGAGCGCTCAACCAAAAGGAAATCAAAGTTACAAGTAAAATAAAACACTTGTAAATTCCAGAGAATAGATGGTTTTATTGGCTCTGTTAGGGACTGAGTTAATGTTACATTACAATACTATATGGAATATTTAAGCTGGCCATAGATGGTTCTAAATTCAGCCAGTTCAGCAGGGACCGGCTGAATTTTGATCGATGTGTGGCCACTGCCACTCAACAGAAGTTGGTCTATCGATCGACCTGTTGAAGAAAAGACCCTCAATTAATTTTTGCAGCCAATGGCTGCAGTGCTAACCTGTGTATTCTGAGGAGTCTCCCCACTGTCAGAATACAATAGTGCAGCAGGAAGGATTTCCCCATCCACTCTGATTGTGTGAATGGGGGAATCGGTTCAGTTTTTTTTCCTCCAGCCTGCTGTCTGAACGAAAACAACTGAGCCATGTATGGCCAGCTTTTGACACTTATCTACAGTAAGTGCCCCCCACCTATTTGTACAGCATTTAGTTACAAAACCAAATATACAGATACTAAAACCACTCATTTTCTACTTTAGTTTTGCATTCAGAATAGAAATTTAAAGGAAACCTGTAGGAAAAGGGAATATATACTGTAGGCTGCCAATGCTAACCTATAATTCTGAAAACACTGATCGTGCCTAAAAGAGCAATATTATCTGAGTCACTGAGTTTACATGACTTTACATGAGTTCACATGATTAGGCTCCAAGGCGGCGGAGCAAAACCTGTTGGGGGCATGGCACGGCTGGAGTGCAGGCTGAGGCTGCCATTCATCTCACTTCATGGGTCTGCTTCATAATGTGCGGCTTATGGACCTTTTCCTTTGACTTGCTCTTACTTGTGTGTTTACCTGGGTCAACAACTCAGAAAGCATTGAAGCCAATGGCAAAAAGCAAAAAACATTTTCAGAAGCAGGCCAACAGTGGCAGCCACCGTGTTTCATTCTGTACAGTTCCTTTAACCACTTGCCAACCAGCCCACATCGTTATACAGTGGCAGGTCAGTACATTCCCGCAAACCGCAAATAGATGTACGTCGGCTCCTTTAAGGAGCCGTAGAAGGCGCATGCACCTGCTGTATGGCGGGGACCCGATGCGTGTGGCTGGTGGATACAATGTCCGCTGGTCATCCGTGATCGTGGGAACAAGATCTAGAATGGGGATCTGTCAATGTAAACAGACAGATCCCCATTCTGACAGAGGAGTTAGAGAGAGATCTGCTGTTCCTAGTAATTAGTAACAGCGATATTTCTCCTCCTCCAGTCAGCCCAGCCCCCATACAGTTAGAGACACTCCCAGGGAACCCACCTAACACTTTGATCGCCCCCTAGTGTTAACACCTTTCCTGCCTGTGACATTTATACAGTAATCAGTCACTATTTTTAGCTCTGATCACTGTAAAAATGTCAATGGTCCCAAAAAAGTGTCAAAAGTGTCCGATCTGTCTGCAATGTCGCAGTCCTGCTAAAAATCGCAGATCACCGCCATTACTAGTAAAAAAAAAAAAAAAATTCTAATAAAAATGCCATAAATCTATTCCCTATTTTGTAGACACTATAACTTTTGCGCAAACCAATCAATATACACTTATTGCGATTTTTTTGGGCAAAAATATGTAAAAGAATACATAGTGGTCTAAACTGATGAAGAATTTTTTATTTTATTTTTTCAATTTGGGATATTTATTATAGCAAAAAGTAAAAAATATTGGTTACTTTTCAAAATAGTCGCTCTTTTTTTGTTTATAACGCAAAAAAAAAAAAACGCAAAGGTGATCAAAAAGCACCAAACAAAAGCTCTATTTGTGGGAATTTTGTTTGGGTACAGCGTTGCATGACCGTGCAATTGTCAGTTAAAGTGACTCAGTGGCGTATAGCAAAAAATGGCCTGGATAATAAGGGGAAAAGTCTTCCGGTCTGTAAGTGGTTAAAAAGCAAATGTTATACTATACAGTTTCAATATGGATGGAGATTGCCAAGGTCATGGCAAAAGCATGCTACCCATAAAAAGGATGTCCAGCCATCGTTTCTGTTATCTTTTCATAAATGTTTGATAACTTAAACACAATTATCTAACATATCAGACTTATCTGATCAACATTCCCAGGACAAGGACAGAAATATAAATGGTGGTTCACAAAACACACATTTGAGTGGAAAAAAACAATTATGTTCTATCATAGAGTTCAGGGATATCAAAAGAAAAATTAAACTGTAATGCCCCGTACACACGGTCGGATTTTCCGACGGAAAATGTGTGATAGGACCTTGTTGTCAGAAATTTCGACCGTGTGTAGGCTCTATCACACATTTTCCATCGGATTTTCCGACATGCAAAGTTTGAGAGCAGGATATAAAATTTTCCGACAACAAAATACGTTGTCGGAAATTCCAATCGTGTGTACACAAAGTGCCACGCATGCTCAGAATAAATAAAGAGATGAAAGCTATTGGCCACTGCCCCGTTTTATAGTCCCGACGTTTTACGTCACCGCGTTTAGAACGATCGGATTTTCCGACAACTTTGTGTGACCGTGTGTATGCAAGACACGTTTGAGCCAACATCCGTCGGAAAAAATCCTAGGATTTTGTTGTCGGAATGTCCGAACAAAGTCCGACCGTGTGTACGGGGCATCAGTCATTAGGTACATATACCACATATGATTATTAGCAGGCCATAATTTTCCATTATGAAATGTATAGCACAACTACCACCTCACCTGTCTCTCTCTGATTTAGGGTTACGCAGATAGGAGGAGGGGCTTCTGTTGATATGGCTATCCTGTACAGTGCCCCTGTTCACATACACTTTTCCTCTTCTTAGATTTGCATGTGCTATGTCAATGCTCTAGGCACAGAATGAGGAATTGAAACAAAGCATTCACGTTAGGATAGACCTTTATTTTTTATACTACTATATTTTATGTTCTTCAAAAATACATTTTATTCAGGAGTTGCCCTAACAGTTTTTTAATATGCCTAAATTACAGAATATAACTGCTGTATACAAATGTTTTAGATGGGAAATCACTTAAAGCCTTAAAGTGCACTCAAAATAATATTTCTGTATTAGATTTGTTTTCTTTCAATGGCTTTAAAGAAACTCTTTGTCCATCGGATATGAGATGCCAGATAAAAAAAATCTGTGACAGTGGACAGGAAGTGATGCCATCCCACTGTCCCGGCCCGGGAGGGAGAGGTATACCCCTTTGACCAGAGTTGCGGGACACTCATAGTGCCGATGGTTTATGTGATTGTATGATAAAAATTCTAGTGCAAGGCTGTACACATTTTAATGTGAGTGAGCACTAGTAAGTTTTTAATTGCTAGTTCCTAATAAAGTGAGGATTTTATACTATGTAAGTTCTTTTTTCCTTCTTGGCTATTATCTCAATTGGAAGAGTGAATTAATTTGGAAGAGAGAGAGCGGCTTGCCTGGGGGTCTCTTCCCTTAAAGGGTAAAAGTGCTGCATGACCCCCTTTTCATTAGGGGGTTATGGAGGTCTGGTGACTTATTTGTGTTAAAGGTGGTGGTACAAGGGTGACTTTTACCTTCACTGAAGAACTGTTTTATTTACTAATACAACACTGAACAGCACAGAGCACCGCATGGACTGTTTTTTGACGGATTTTCATGTTAGATTTATTATATTCACTTTATTCATTAAATGGTTTGTGATTGTATTGGAAACATATTTAGTTGTTACACCCAGCGCAGCTATATTGGGATACATACTGTAGTACTTACACATTATTTGTGTGCAGATAGCACCAGTTTGTTTTATAAAATTTCATACAAAAACATTTTTTTCTGAATTTTAGATAATATTTGCACTTTTTAGTCTAGGATATGAGTTATTTGATTGATTAATTTTAAAAAAATCCAGTACCTGTTTTCAAAATCTGTAAAAAGGTACAGCCAGAAAAAAAGGTACATTTAAAGTGACATAATCTATTGTCTAACAATAAAAATTAAAGTGAAGCTAAGGCTAACAGTCTTCAGAAGATGGACAGATGAAGAGCAACAAAGAATCCAAAGTAGTTACCTTTCTATGAGAAAACGCTGTATCGGGGCACTTAGTCATGTGACATTTTTAAAGGCAAGGATTAGAATTCAATATGGCTGATTTTAGCCCTTGGCATACATCATAGGACCTAGGCCCTCAGACATGTGGCCAACATTTAAATGAGCAAAGAGCAGGTTTTTATCATAGAAAGATAAGTATATCATCCTTTTTATAACTATATCCATCCCAGCAACACTGTTCACATATTTTGATGTAATAAGGGGTAACTTCTTTTAGCTCTGCAAGGACAGGGGGCTTCTGGAGCCTTCTGGAGACAGTCTGTGCCCTGTTGATAGTTGGTAGGCAAGTATATGAGGCGGTGCAAAATACTTCTCCTGACCAATCAGGGAATTGCAGACCGAGAGAGATAAATAGGAGGACTGGTCGCAGGTGTCTGGTGTCCAGAGAGTGGTATGTTGTAGCGCAGTGGTTTTTAACCTCAATCCTCTAGTACCCCCAACAGGCCATGTTTTCAGGTTTTCCCTTATCTTGCACGGGTTCTTTAAATCAAAGTCAATGGTTTGATATTTTGGACAGCTATTTTATCTAAGAGAAATTCCCAAAACATGGCCTGTTGGGGGTACTTGAGGACCAAGGTTGAGAACCACTGTTATACTGTATAGCATCGTGTAGTTCCCCCTCCTAGTAAAAGCCCCCCACAGGCTTCAGTGGAGCCTGCAAAATCCTATACTTACTGTGGAGAATACTAAATGGAGAATGCAGGAAGTAAGTTATCAAAAGACATTTTGTGTACTATATCTGAATATAGTCAAGTTCTTCATGGGATGAATAAAACTTAGTCACCGATACTGGTGGAAAGATAATTCATATGAAATGCTTTAATGACGTTGCCAGAAGTTAATCACAAAGACCATTAAAACTAGTCTTAAAGTTACAGGTGAATATGCATCTGTGCAACGTTACATCCATTTTGGGCAAATGTACCATTTATTAAGTACCAATTCCAAGCTGCCAGATGACTTTATTCTGAAACATACAGTAACAAGAGAACCTACATGTACATCTACCTAAAAGATATGCCATAGCACAGACATTATGTAACCCTGGTATTTGGAGGCTTTTTGATTAACCGCAGGCATCCTTACATATGACATTACATTTGAACTATCTTTGCGAAGGAATTATTGACTGATTTTTTTGACTGATTTTAAAGCCAAGTTAAATATAGCACATGGTGACTTTAAGCCTATTTAGGGCTTTATAAACTGGAATATTTGTGCACATTTTCTATAAAGGTAAGCACTTGTTTTTAATCACTGCTCTGAATATTTTATAGCCGATAACAATCAATATGTTTGCTGATATGCAAATGGTTTGAACTTTTATACATATCAAAAAAGCTCACTATATTTTATTACTTATATTAAGGTGTGGTAATTACTTATGGACTTCAGCTTATAATTATCTTTCAGCTATTCCTCTTATCACAGACTACAAAGGGCATTATCTATTCTGGGGTAAAAATGTATTCTGCCATGAGAATGGGAATTTCTGTCATGTGAGGTGACAGGGAACATGCTCCTTTAAGCGTGAATGTGAAGGTCCTGAGAAGTAGAGACAAAGGTGATAAAATCCTATTACAATAGCAGATGTCAGAATACAGAGATGCTAAAAGCCCCGGTGTATTGTAGCGTTGCAAGAGTTTACAGGCATACCCCACTTTTAAGTACGCAATGGGGTTTATTTACTAAAGCTGGAAAGTGCAAAATCAGGCTCACATCTGCATAGAAACCAATGAGCTTCTAACCCCACCGTGTTCAATTAATCTTTGGTAATAAAACCTGGAAGCTGATTGGTTTCTATGCAGAAGTGAGCCTGATTTTGCACTTTCCAGCTTTAGTAAATAAACCCCATTGCGTACTTAAAAGTGGGGTATGCCTGTATTTAAGTCCACATAAATCTAAAGTAAATACCGTAAGTAAATGTGGTCATCCCTTTTGTTGACTATAAAAAACAAAGTATATGTGAATTGGTGTTTACTTTGACATAGTTAAATCTTAAAGAAAATCACATGCAACAGATCATACCTTAACAATACCATTGACAATGGCATCAGCGATCCCTCTGTGAAATCCTCTACTTGTCAACATGAAGGTTCTGTATTGGAAAAAGCCTGCTGGTCCTGAATGGGTGTGGGTGCCACTTAACACTACATTGTCTTGCCTGTATAGATCCCCATATTTGGTTTTCAACATGTCTATCACCTTCGAAGAAAAATATGATAGTAAAAATGTGTAAAAACCTCATGGTGATTTTGTGCTTTGGCAGTGGAAATTGAATACACAGGTACTGCCCAAAGCAATCAATTGCATTAGATTTCATTTCTAACCGGTACTGAATGATTGGTTGCCTCTAATTGGAAGCAGACATATGGTCCAACAAACACCAAACTATACTCTTGCATTCAAGAAGTCAAACACATGAAAGCTCGTGCAGCAATAATGAGTAACACTCTCAAAGCTTCTGAATGTATGTAGGATCTCCGGGTCCGTTTTGATACCTCTTTGTAGAATATATACTGGGGATATATCCCAGAATTGATCCTGGCGAGCTGTCATGCTCTGTCCCACTTCTCTATACTATCCCCTCCCCTATTGGTCTTCCTCTCTGCCCTTTTACCCCCATATCCAGAAGCTACTACCTATTCCTTTCTTTTAGGCCTCATTCACACCAGCATACCTATACATACTCCCGTGCAAAGAACCATTTTTGCCTGCACAGGTGCTCCATGAATCCGCATGCCTGGCAGACCCATTCGAGTCCATTGGGATACAGCATCTACACAGACACAGCCACTGGTTCTAACTTGACAGTCGTGTGGGTGCATGTCCCCGTATGCAGACAGTGTACGTTTGGGGACATGCACCAGCACAGCTGTCATGGTGGGACCAGTGGTGTCCATGCAGCCGCTGCACCTCAAAAGGCATGAATGGGTCTGCCTGCAGGCAGATGCATGGAACACCTGTGCATCTTGTGCAGGCAAAATGGCCCTTCGTACAGGTGCGTGGACAGGCAGCCCTGTGTGAATGAGGCCTTACTATCCATCCCCATTGACCTCATTTGATTGCACCTCCCCATCTGGCATGTTGCCAGCAACTTATTGTGAAACCTCTATTGACATGGATATGCACTTCATGACTGTATGACTTCTCTAGAGAAAAAGTTGCATCTCCTAAGCCATGGGTGCTCAACCTGTGGCCCTCCAGCTGTTGCAGAACTACAATTCCCATCATGCCTCTGCCTTTTGGAGTCATGCTTGTAACTGTTAGCCTTGCAATGCCTCATGGGACTTGTAGTTCCACAACAGCCAGGGGGCCACAGGTTGAGCATCCTCGTCCTAAACCATTTTTTTGTGTGACAATACTAACTGTCACATTTTTGCACTCTGAGGAGAATATTTCTGTTATGCTGAACCTGCAATATCATGTTCTTCAAGGGTATAATGTTCTGTGCTACGCCTTTTTATAACTTGCGAAAATGTTCCAGTAAAATACATTTAAACAGAGAAAAATGACAAGTGGAATCTCAAATCCTTTCAAACACATTATTTGTGAACTTACCTCCAGCCGGACTCTCTGAGACATCATTCCTATGTCTGCACTGACAAACACCACCCTCTTAGAATTATCTGGCTGGGCTACAATGAAGGCTCGGCTGTACTGACGAGTGTGAAGTCCTCCTGCTATTTGATCACCACTAGCATAACCCATCTAGAGATTAAAAAAAAGCATTTGGTTACTCATTTGAAGACTTTATACAAGTAGTATATAACGTTTTTGGTTGCTTAAATATATGTGTAATAAGTTTTTTGCCGTGCAGGCGGACCATGACATGAATATTCATAAGTCAGCTTTATTAAATTTTCTTGCACTATTGCCAGGGACACACTCCAGCAACAAACAGACACAAACAATAACACAGGGCTTAGGGGAGACCAAGTGAATATCAAACTATGAGTTTAGCTTAGGCTAATTACAACCTAACAGCACTAAAGTTAACATTTCTTTTTTTCATTTTGGATAGAATAAGGTAAAGTTATAAGCCCTGCCAGGTTTTTTTGTTTTTTTTTTGAGGAGGGGGTTGTTTTTTGTGCCTTCTCTGTCCCATCGGGAAAATTTCCCTTTACTACCTGTCCTACAGCTAAAACAGGAAGTGAGAGGAAATCCCTCCAAAGCAAGGGAATCTAGGAGTGTCACCAGGTCACCAGAACTAGTGTCCCCATTACCCCTCTATTCAGGGCCGGCGCTACCACTAGGCGGACTAAGCAGCTGCCCAGGGCGCAACCATGACCGCTGGTTTTTACTACTCTTCACTGGCAGCTTGTCATTGCCGGGGGCTTTTCCGTAGTCCGGGGTGCTGGAAGTAGGTGTCGGTCTCCTGTCCTCCTTGCCGTACTCTTCTCCTCCTCTTCCGGACATCGCGCCAGCCGGCTCTCCCCCAACACCAGCTCCTTCTTCACCAGGGTCAGGTAGGTCTGGTACACTGTCTTCCTCTGGGAGGTCCCCCACTTCATCTAGGGGGGGTGCAGGGTCCAGCAGCAGATACATGTCTGGGCACAAGGGAAGGGGGCGTAGTGCAGAAGGAAGGTGGAGAGCTTCACCTCCTCTCTGTGCCTCTCAGCACTGCCGGCTGTACCCCGAGAACCGATCCGGGGACAGCTCCGATGGGAACGGCATGATCAGCCGGCAGAGCAGTGAGCGGAACCCGCAGGAGACTGTCACTGAAGAGAGGCAGACACCCAGAGAATGGGAGGGCATGGAGACACTGAGGAGGCAGGGCCATCTTAACACAGGGGCCCGAGGTGCATGGGGGGCCCCTGAATTTTCTTGGCAGACTGTGGAAATGGGCAAGCAGCCTGTCAGCAATAATGATATCTCTGCCGGGTGCCAGCAAATACAAACTGCCCTGCACATGCAACAGTTTAACAGCCAGCCGGCCAGCTTTGAATGGGGCATGCTTAGAATGCCGTCTGATGACACTTGGGGGCGGACCCTGTGTGTAAACATCTCGGGCGCCTGGCATTTTCCTGCTGCCAAATGTAGCTCAAAGTGCAGTGCATGCAGAGAAGGGTCCACTCCCCACACTGCCTGCAAATAACATATGGGCCAGGCTGAGCAGATAAAAGACTGAACCAAATATGCAGAGTGTGTTATCTCTCCCCCCTCCACTGAGAAGCATGAGAGCAGTCAGATCACCTGGAGTCCTGGATGGTTTTGCTCTTCAGATGGTCAATGTAAGCCTGACACTTTACTCCTGGATACTTTGCCCTTTCCAGGTCACGGAGCTCTGTAACCCCCCCTGTACTGTGTTCCCCTCCCCCCTGTACTCTACGCCTCTCCCCCCGTACTCTGCCCCTTCCCCCCCTGTACTCTGCCCCCCTGTACTCTGCCCCTCTCCCCCCTGTACTCTGCCCCTTCCCCCCTGTACTCTGCCCCTCTCCCCCGCCCCTTCCCCCCTGTACTCTGCCCCTCTCCCCTCTTGTATTCTGCCCTCCTGTACTGTGCCCGTCTCCCCGCTGTACTCTGCCCTCTTGTACTGTGCCCCTCTCCCCCCTGTACTCTGCCCTCCTGTACTGTGCCCCTCTCCCCCCCTGTACTCTGCCCTCCTGTACTGTGCCCCTCAGCCAAGTATAGTGTCAACACTGACTGCGGCGATGTACAAGGACAGCAAGAGCCTTCCCCACTCTACCCATATGAATGTCTATGCAGTGCCAACATCTTCTACAGCACAGTGCAAGGACATTTTTCCTTTCAGTGACACCATCAAGGTTTTTCCTTCGGTGACACCACATATGCAGGTGCATTTCTACCTAAGACCCTGTTCATCCATACTGTAGTGACCTGTGTTTTAAAAATTGTGAATTATTATTTTTTTTTTATTGGGGGGGGGGGGGGGGGCGACAAGTATCTGGTCTTTCCTAGGGTGCAAATTAGTCTAGCACTGGCCCTGCCTCTATTCCTGTTCTAGTGTCAACCCAGAATTTGGGATTTTCTTTTACTTTCACTTTCAATGAACACAAGAGAGGGTGAAACTCCCTAACAGGAGCAGAAACTGATAAAACCTGTTCTAATGCCTTTCCACTCTATCCAAAACTAAAGACAGATTTTATCTTCCTAGGCTCCAAGATCACGTCAGACGGTGACTGTAGCCATGCAACTAAGAGACGCTTGCTTCTTGGGAGGAAAGCAATGGCAAACCTAGACAACATTACAAAAAGCAGAGACATCACCCTACCGACAAAGTGCCGTATAGTCAAAGCAATGGTATTCCCAGTAGTAACCTATGGCTGTGGAAGTTGAATCATAAGGAAGGTTAAACCCTGAAGAATTGATGCTTTTGAACTATGGTGTTGGAGAAGACTCTTGAAAGTCCCTTGGACGGCAAGAAGATCAAACCAGTCAATCCTGAAAAAAATCAATCCTGAATATTCACTGGAAGGACAGATCCTAAAGCTGGAACTCAAATACTTTGGCCACTTTATGCGAAGAGAGAACTTATTGGAAAAGACCCTGATGCTGGGAAACATGGAAGGAAAAAGGAGAAAAGGACGACAGAAAACAAGTTGGATAAATAGCATCATTGAAACAATGAACATGAAGTTAAGCAAACTCTGGAAGGCAGTGGAGGACAGAAAAGCCTGGCGCGCTATGGTCCATGAGGTAACGAAGAGTCAGACTCGATTAAATGACTGAACAACAACAAACCTTCATATAAGTGACTAGCCTCAGGTGATACACAGAACTGAAACAAATTGTCCTACATAAGGTGTGCGTGTTTATCTGCAGCCCTATCTTCTCTACAGCCTTCTAAAACACACAGATTGAAGGCTATTGCTCAGCTTTAGCAGGCAGGGGGTGGGGATCTGATGTCACTCACTGCACATCAGAGAGAGCAGAGCTGTGTGTAATATGAGACCTTAGTGAAGGGAAAAGTCACTCCCCCTCTACACAGTCTCAGGCAACATGCAACGCTGATGCTGTCAATCATCTTCTGGGTGCTGTAGGGGGGCAGGACCATCTCCCAAGATACTGTAGTGCCGGGATAACCAGTTAGAAGTGACTAAAGCAGATAGCAGAAGGAAGAAAGAGGAGACAGAAATCACACTTGGTGCTTTAGATCAGGGGTCTCAAACTGGCGGCCCTCTAGCTGTTGCAAAACTACTAGTCCCATCATGCCTCTGCCTGTGGGAGTTATGCTTGTAACTGTCAGCCTTGCAAGGCCTCATGGGACTTGTAGTTTTAAAACAGCTGGAGTGCCGCCTGTTTGAGACCCCTGCTTTAGATTGATGCTAGTATTTACTATAGATGGATAATATCTGTTCATTTTTCATTTCAGAGGTTTACAACCACTTTAACTGGTATTAAAATGATTGTAATTTACATTTTACATATGCAATGTAGGTAAAAAATAAATAAATACCAGGGGAACATCTGCTAGGAAGCCAGTGCAGTCAGCTCTACCAGCCCCAACAAGGAAATTTTCCGTGGCAGCTGTGGTGGTAGCTGTGGTGGTAGCTGTGGTGGTAGCTGTTGTTGGGCCTGGAAAAAATAACATAGGCTAGATTTCTAAACCGTAAAAATCTCAGTTTATTGGATAACCATACATAAAGAAAAGGCACAAATTTACTTCAACAATTAAAGCTGAAATTGCCATATTTGACAATATAAGCATTTTAAAATCATACCAGTCATTAACTGTAAAATCATGTAAGTTAAGTATGGCAAAGAAGAATGTGTACTATAATAAACAGTTAATGATCAGTTGCTTGTTATGCCTCGTACACACGATCGCGCATTCCGACAACAAAATCCATGGATTATTTCCGTCGGATGTTAGCTCAAACTTGTCTTGCATACACACGGTCACACAAAGTTGGTCGGAAATTCCGAACGTCAAGAACGCAGTGACATACAACACGTACGACGAGCCGAGAAAAATGAAGTTCAATAGCCAGTGCGGCTCTTCTGCTTGATTCCGAGCATGTGTGGAATTTTGTGCGTCGGAATTGTGTACACATGATTGGAATTTCTGACAATGGATTTTGTTGTCGGAAAATTTGAGATCCAGAGAAATTCCGATGGAAACTCTCCGATGGAGCCTACACACGGTCGGAATTTCCGACAAAAGGCTCCCATCGAACATTTTCCGTCAGAAAATCGGACCGTGTGTACGGGGCATTAGTGTTAGCACTAGAAATGAATGGAGTGGTTTTGCAAAAATTCCTTCCCTGAAAAAGGCTCTAAAACCTGGATATATCTTTCAGCACTGATGGTGCTTTCCAAATGTGCAAGCTGCCCATTCCATATGCACTAATGCTCTCCTATATTATCAGAGTTGCGGGCTTTCGAACTGAATGCTAATAATCAGCCAGAAAGTCCCTTTAGTCTGAAGGACATGGCACCCAAGGTTGCAAAAAAGAATGTCAAATTTTGATCCGTCTGACCACAGAACAGTTTTCCAATTGGCAACAGGCCATTTTAAATGAGCTTTGGTCCAAAGAAGTGGGCGGTGACTCCAGATCGTGTTCGGGTATGGCTTCTTCTTTGCATGATAGAGCTTTAACTTGCATTTATGGCTATGTTCACAGACAGTAATTTTTGGAAGTATTCTTGAGCCCATCTGACTCTCAAGGATGCTCTTTTTATACCGAATCATGTTACTAACCTAACTAGTTGAAAAAGAAAATTCCAGCTTTTTCTTGTTTGGCCTCTTACACACTGCAGCTTGAAAATGCTCAGTACAGCTTTTTTTTTTTACTGAGCACACAGGCACGTAAAAAAAGCGCTGTGCATTCTTCAGTAAAAAAAAAAATACATAGGAAAATCTGCATTTTTGGTCAGTAATTTACGCCTTATGCACGCAAATGCACACAAATACACGCGATTGCGCACAAATGTGCGCAAATGACCATTTACATACTGTGCAGAACCAAAAAAAGCGAGAATGCGTTTTCCCGCGTGTGCGTGAAATTGCGTGAAAATTGGGTGCAAAAATGCACCCAAATACATACAAAAAAAGTCTGAAAAAGTAGATGCTCAAACAGGAGTATCGTATGCAAGACGCCTAAGTACCACTTACTTTGCCATTTTTTTGTCGTCCTGTCCCAACTTTTTTGAGACGTTGCTGCCATTAATTTCAAAATTACATTATTTTTTCTTAAAATTATACTTCTTCTCAGTTTAAACATTGGATATGTTTTCTATTTTCTAAAGTGAATAAAATATGGGTTTATGAAATTTGCAAATCATTATATTCGGTTTTTATGTAGATTTTACACAGCGGGGAAGATTACCTAAAACTGGTGCGCACAGAATCTGGTGCAGCTGTGCATAGTAACCAATCAGCTTCTAGGTTTAAGACCCGTTCACAATGTCATGACTTCTGCATGACTTTGAATCCGACATGCCAGCGGGACTTCATCGCGGCTTGCATACAACTTTTTAAACAGAAGTCAATGTAAGTTGTATTGAAGTCGGACCAAAAGTAGTGCAGGAACCTTTTTCTAAGTCGGAGCGACTCAAGTCGTTCCTTTTAGAACTTAAGGACTTAATTTCTTCAAAAGTTAGTTTATTTGCAAGAATTTGTGAAGATCAATAAAACTAGAGCTTGCTACCAGCTGCCACAGTGTTCTGCCAGAAGCGGTGGTGTTTTGACCTTGTGCGTGCTGTTCCCTGACATATCCACTCTCTCTGATAAAAAATCACATACAATAATAAAATGAACATCTTCACAAGACTCAGTACTAAGGAAGTGCAGGGTAAAGCTGAGCTAAGGACCTTGGATCAGCAAAAGTATTAAGCATATCTGCTGATATAAGTCACATTTCTTTCTTAGTAAAAGGGTCGCTACTAGAGACAAGTCAGAGGTATGGATTAGTATTCCAGTAAATGACAGTGTAAAATATACTTTCCACTGTGCTTCTTTCAAAGAGATACATGAAAGCAGGAGAGTGAAATGACTTACTGGGATCTCGCGGCATGTCTTCCAGGACAAATATTAATGCTATTAAGCCAGCCGAAACGGCAAAAAGCAACACAAGAAGTGTAATCAAGATTACTTCCAAATTGCTGAAAACTCTTTTCTTTGTTCCCATTTTCCTTTAAGGTCAAGATCTACAAGCTGAGAGAAAAAAAAAATCACGTTATCAAAATTGAACAAAGAGAAGCTTTAAAACTCTGGAAAATTCTTTATGTGTGTCATTTTTTACAAAGTTAGTCCAAATTTATTTTTATTGTGGAGAATTCAGAAAAAAATACATCTGTTGCAACGTGGGGGTAAAGGCAGAGTTCAGAAACCCTGGTGGGATTTAGGAGAGCTGCAGCCACTGCTCCTTTGTGGCCAGTGGCAACTAGAGATGTGCACAACAGAAAAATGCGTTTCCTTTTGTTCAGATTTGTTCGCTAAGTGAATGATTTAATTTCATCATATTCAGTATCTTAGAAGAATTTTTTTTCAGAATTTGTTTTGTAAATTGGGATTAATTTCGTATATGCATTATTTTTTAATTGATTTGAAATTCAATTTTTTTCAGAAGATGGCTATATTCTTTCTATTTTATTCTATTCTATTTTTTTCTATTTGTTTTATTTTATTATTTTATTTTCTATTCTATTCTATTATATTCCATTCTAACCTATTCTATTTCTTTTCTATTCTGATTGTGTCTTATTTTCTATTCTATTCTTTTACTTTCTATTCTATTTTCTTCTGTTGTATTCTATTAGATTCAATCCCTTTATTTCTCACTCTATTCAGTTTTGTTCAATTTATTCCTTTCAGGTCCTTTGCTTGACCAGCCTGGTGCTCCAGTTCACACAAAACATACAGATGTAAAGAGGTGCACCTTTCCTTTAGCACACCGCAACTCACAGATGTACTGTAAACATGCTGTGCTGGAAAAAAAAAGGTGCAGATATGTTTTCTTATGTGCTAAGGCTTGCAATGTGCACATAGGTGTGACCAGAGCCACATGCTGTAGTCTCCAAAACATACAAAGTGCAGGATTCAGACAGCATCCACACAAATAAAAAATAATATCCATTTTAAGGCATTAAACTTTTAAGATTAATTATGCTGAAAAGGGCAATTGTTTGTTTTTAGAATGTTTTTAGAATGTTTGAATATAAATAGAAAAGGCATACAGCTTATTTGCAGCCACTTACTCGCAAAGATTTTATAAATATGGATCTTTGCATCTTTGTCATGTTGGATGCGTCTTAGGCCCTTCCCGCCGAGCATACGCATATATACAGCCTCCTGTAAGTGGATCTTTTTCCATGAAACCATGTATATGTGATGCTGTGTTTTACCAAGAGCTCTGTACTGATGATCATGAACTGGGAGGCCTGGTTCCAGTCCAGATCATCTGATTGACCCAAATTATACTGTACCACTCTAAGCTGAGACAGATGTCTCTCTGATGGTTGCAGTGAAAGGAGATAGAGTCAGTGCCCCATTCAGAGGTGTAAGAGCATTATCAATGAGAAGAAAAGGTGCTGCTCACCAACCCAGTGCATTAGTATGTAGATGAATGTGGCCTCAGCCAGCACCGCTCCAGCCATGCCCCCCCCCCTCCCAGCCAAGCCTGTATACTAATATATATATATATATATATATATATATATATATATATATATATATATACACACACACACAATGACTTGAAAAAGTATTTATACCCTTGGAAGTTTCCACATTTTGTCATGTTACAACCAAAAACGTAAATGTATTTTATTGGGCTTTTATGTGATAGACCAACACAAAGTGGCACATATTTGTGAAGCGGAAGGAAAATCATAAATGGTTTTCAATTTTTTTTTTTAAATAAATAAATATGTGAAAAGTGTGATATGCATTTGTATTCAGCCCCCTTTACTCTGATACCCCTAACTAAAATCTAGCGGAACCAATTGCCTTCAGAAGTCATCTAATTAGTAACTATGAGTCCACCTGTGTGTAATTTAATCTCAGTATAAATACAGCTGTTCTGTGAAGCCCTCATAGGTTTGTTAGAGAAACCTTAGCGAACAAACAGCATCACGAAGGCTAAGGAACACACCAGACAGGTCAGGGATAAAGTTGTGGGGAAATTTAAAGCAGGGTTTGGTTATAAAAAAACATACCAAGCTTTGAACATCTTACAGAGCACTGTTCAATCCATCATCCAAAAATGGAAAGAGTATGGCACAACTGCAAACCTACCAAGACATGACCGTCCACCTAAACTGACAGGCCGGGCAAGGAGAGCATTAATCAGAGAAGCAGTCAGGATGCCCATGGTAACTCTGGAGGAGCTACAGAGATCCACAGCTCAGATGGGAGAATGTGTCCACAGGACAACTATTAGCCGTGGACTCCACAAATTTTATGGAAGAGTGGCCAGAAGAAAGTCGTTGCTGAAAGAAAGCCATAAGAAGTCCTGTGTGCAGTTTGCAAGAAGCCATGTGAGGGACACACCAAACATGTGGAAGAAGGTGCTCTGGTCAGATGAGACTAAAATTTTACTTTTTGGCCTAAAAGATAAAACGCTATATGAGCCAGAAAACAAACACTGCATATCACCCTGAAACATGGTGGTGGCAGCATCATGTTGTGGGGATGCTTTTCTTCAGCAGGGACAGGGAAGCTGGTGAAAATTGATAGGAAGTTGGATGGGGCCAAATACAGGGAAATCTTAGAAGCAAACCTGTTATGCCCCGTACACTGTTATGCCCCGTTGGATTTTCCAACGAAAAATGGATGGGAGCTTGTTGTCAGAAATCTCGACCATGTGTAGGCTCCATCGGACATTTTCCATCGGAATTTCCGTCACACAAAAGAGCAGCACTGGCTATTGAACTTCATTTTTCTCAGCTCGTCATACGTGTTGTACGTCACCGCGTTTTTGAAGTTCGGAATTTCTGACAAGATTTGTGTGACCATGTGTATGCAAGACAAGTTTGAGCCAACATCCGTCGGAAAAAAATCCATGGATTTGGTTGTCGGAATGTCAGATCGTGTGTATGCGGCATTGGAGTCTGCAAAAGATGTGAGAGTGGGGCAGAGGTTCACCTTCCAGCAGCACAACGACCCTAAACATACAGCCAGAACTAAAATTGAATGGTTTAGAGCAAAGCATATTCATGTGTTAGAATGGCCCAGTCAAAGTCCAGACCTAATTCCAATTGAGAATCTGTGGCAAAACTTGAAAATTGCTGTTCACAGATGTTCTCCATCCAATCTGACAGAGCATGAGCTATTTTGCAAAGAAGAATGGGCAAAAATGTCACTCTCTAGATGCAAAGCTGGAAGAGACATACCCCCCCCAAAAAAAGCAGCTGTAATTGCAGCGAAAGGTGGTTCCACAAGGTATTGACTCAGGGGGGCTGGATACAAATACATGTTGTGTTGGTCTATCACATAAAATTCCAATAAAATACATTTACATTTTTGGTTGTAAAATGACAAAATGTGGAAAATTTCAAGGGATATGAATACTTTTTCAAGGCACTGTATATATATATATATATATATATATATATATATATATATATATATATATATATATATATATATATACTGTATGGGTCATTTTATTAAGCAGTTGCAGAGATATAGTGAAGAAAACATTGTAATGCCACATCTGCAAGTATTTCAATGTATTTCTTAATAGATGCCAGTGGAAGGAATAAAATATGTGCATATATTTCAGAAGTAATGCTTTGAAATAAGCAGCCACAAATGAAGCAGAGGCTGATGGCAGGCGCTTTAGCAGTATAATTGCGTTTGTTAAAATGGCACAGGGCACAAATGGTATGATTGCAATCACAGAACAAATTAAAAGAGAATAGTTGTTTTTATTTCTGTTTAAAAACATTGCGTTCATTAGCTTTATTGGACAGGAATGTAATGAAAAAATGTTTTCCATTTTAGGTGACACAATCATTTGTCCGAAAATAATTATATTTTCTAGGAAAATATGGAAATTGGCTAAACCTTATCATGAATATCCTCCAAATATATTACACTGTTCAACTCACTAGCTTGATCCATGGATATCTACACTTTGAATGAGAACACAGTTTGTCCTATGCTAACTGTTTAAGAGAAGGCTACACAATTTGTATTATTTAGTAATATCCAAGAATTCCAATTTTGAAAGTTAGTAAGCTTCCTGGATATAACTGCAGTAGGAAAATTAACAGATTGAACAGAGTTATAATCCAAATTATAGAAAAATAACCAAGGCCTAGGTCAGTGATGGCAAACCTTGGCACCCCAGATGTTTTGGAACTATATTTCCCATGATGCTCATGCACTCTGCAGTGTAGTTGAACATCATGGGAAATGTAGTTCCAAAAATCTGGAGTGCCAAGGTTCGCCATCACTGCCCTAGGTACTTCAAAGAAGTTCAGATGCCAAACCCTAACCCCATTGAAATCAATGAGAGCCGAATCAGTCCAATGAAAAATGCCAGTTTTTTTAGGCTAATAGGCAAAGGGTTGTCAAAAATAGAATTTCGGAAAGACCTGGGGAACATGTACCAATACAAAAAGAAAATTTAAACTGCTGACATTTACAATGAAAAAAATGTTTTTAAATTGCAGGCAAAATACATTTACCTTCTGACTTCTATTAATAAAAATGTGCAAAGACCCCTCCAAAGGTCCCTCAATTTTGGCAGTGGTGATGTGGTTATTTCCTCAGCTTGATGGCTTAATATACAGTATCTGTATCCACATTTGTAGGGTGTTGCCTAGCAATTACATGAAACTGCATTACTTATAATTTTTCATTTACCAAATATCGTTTTAACCTATTGTTATAGGGCAGGGGTCTCCAAACTTTTCAGTAAGAGGGCCACATTGTATCCTTTCATATCAGAAGCCCCCTTCAAATAAGAGCCCCCCTGAGCCCTCAGTACCTTGTCCTATCTTACAATGTTCACCATAGCAACAGCATGGCACTGGACAGTAGGTGAAGCAGGTCTGGACAAAGGGCAGGAGGCAGAGTAGGTCCTCTTCAGAGTGCTGAGGCCCAGGTTGCAGCAGTCCTGGATCAGTATTATGTGCTTCCACTCTGCTTTCAGGCGGCTGCCAGTACCATAACAATGAATGACACCATGGGGGAGATTTACTAAACCTGGTGCAGAATCTGGTGCAGCTGTGAATAGTAACCAATTAGAAAAAAAGAATAAGCATCTGTGTAGCAGAGGAGACTTTTACACAGGCACAGCGACAAAAGGGGGCTCTTATTGTAGAGCTGTGTACATCCAGCTTTGAGTCTGCCCTCTACTCAATAGGAGGGCACACAGGATGTGGACTGCAAGGATTGTGGGAGGTTTAGTTCTGACAGACTGAGCTGGTATTGGTGAGCTGGAATGAGTAAACTGCAAATCCCACAAGGCACTGGGGCAAAGAGGAGAGGTGGTTCCCCGCTGTTTTCACAGGCTAAGGAGAAAAAGTGTGGAGGACATTTCTGAGGGGACTGTGTGCACATTTGGCTGCTGGCAGACTGCTCACTGTTGCACCCGAGAGGGAGAGAAGCACAGCGACGAACATCTATGGACACTGGAGAAAGCCATGGATGTTGGTGGAGCCTGCTGCCTAATCAAGGGAGAAGGACACTACAGACACAGACCGGCTGTGTTTCACCCAGTATACAGAGGAGGGTCATCTGCTAACACAAGAAGTTGGTGAGAGGCCATTGGCCTCCCAACGAGGGACAGTGTTGCCTAAGATTATCACAGAGCCAGTGACATTATCAGTTTCTAAAGGGACCAGAGTCAATACCATCATCAGTGCTTAAAGGGACATTATCCTGAGTGCATAAAAGTTGGGCCCCAACCAGCTGGCCAGCAGAAAAGAGTATATTATAGAGTGCTGAATTATTAGAGTGGCGTAATTCTCTTTAATTAGGATTATCCCACTACATGTCCCTGTATAGGGTTTAGAAAAAGTTGCTCTCTATGCCCTTTGCTTGTTTTTACGGCATATTTATTTCTACTCTTCACCTATTTGTGATACGTTCCTTGCTATAGTTTAAATGTTTGCTGTGTCATTACTGTTATTCATATCTTTTTTGCTACCGGGGTACTGCAAGAGTGTGTGGTGCTTTTTGCAGAGTCATGGCCACAGGAACAGGGGACCTAATACATCCAGTAGCTCCTTCGGGGGTAAGTGCTACATATGTAGCGATAAAAACTTTGCTAGACTTTCCCTTATTTAAATCAACCTTAATGGCAGCCCAAAGCCATGAGTTTTTACTGTCCCCTTATTTCTCAGAGGTCACCAATGTAAGATAAAAAATAAACCTAAAGAAAAAAATATTTTTGATGATGATGATGGAGCAGAAATTATGGTTAAAACCACTGTGTTATGGGTGGTGGTAAAAAGCACTGTAACACATATATGTTCTATTTGCAATCTCGGAACACCCAATAAGGGGACAGTGTGCGACCGATCTAAACTACATGGCATGTTCACCAATGCCAGAAGCCTGGCGAACAAGATGGGAGAACTAGAGATACTGTTGTACGAGGAGGATTTCGATTTTGTGGGAATTTCAGAGACTTGGTTCAACAGCTCTCATGATTAGCTGGCAACCATTCAAGGCTATTCCCTTTATCGCAGGGATAGAAAGGGTAAAAAAGGGGGAGGGGTGTACCTGTATATCAAGAATAATGTACAACTGAATGTGAGAGATGACATCACTAAGGGAGCAAGGGATGAGGTGGAATCCTTATGGGAGGAGCTCAAAAAGGGATGAAACTAAGGGAAAAATAATAATGGGAGTATGCTATAGGTCCCCTAACCTGAGGGGGGAGGGGGAGACAGACCTCTTATCACAATTTGGATTAGCAGCAAGGATGGGAAGTGTCATCATAATGGGGGATTTTAATTATCCAGACTGGACGGAAAGAACCACGCATTCGTCTAAGGCTCGCCATTTCCTTAATGTCTTGCAGGACATTTGATGGGTCAGATGGTAGACGCACCAACTAGAAACAAAGCGTTACTAGACCTACTGATTACCAACAATACAGACCTGATCACGGATTTGGAAATAAGGGGCAATTTAGGAAACAGCAAACACAGGTCAATTAGCTTCAGTATAAATCACACAAATAGGAAACATAAGGGGAATACAAAGACACTGAATTTCAAAAGAGCCAACTTCCCTAAACTACGAACCTTGCTAGAAGATATAAATTGGGATAAAATCTTAGGAACAAAGAACACGGAGGAGAGATGGGTTTGCTTTAAGAGCATATTAAATAAGGGCATGAGCCAGTGCATCCCATTGGTAAATAAAAGTCCTGGATGGCTTTACTCCTGTAAAAATGCATATAAAAGCAAAGGAGAAAGCCTTCAAAAAATACAAGGCTGAGGGATCAGCATTCAGACTTTACAAAGAATGCAACAAGAAATGTAAGGGTGCAATTAGGGTGGCAAAGATAGAACACGAAAGACACATAGTGGAGGAGAGCAAAAAAAATACTAAGAAATTATTTAAGTATATAAACAGTAAAAAAGGGAAGACAGACCATATTGGCCCCATAAAGAATGAGGAAGGAAATCTGGTTACAAAGGATGGGGAGATGGCGAAGGTATTGAATGTATTCTTCTCCTCAGTCTTCACAAGGGAATCGGTGGGCTTCAGTAACCAAAACTTCAGTGTTTATCCTCATGACACATCACAGGAAGCACCCTCATGGCTAACAGAGGAAAACTTAACAATAATAAGTCACCGGGACCAGATGGCTTGCACCCGAGGGTACTTAGGGAACTCAGTCAAGTAATTGCCAGACCATTGTTCCTAATTTTTACTGACAGTCTACTGACTGGAATGGAACCAGCTGATTGGAGAAAAGCCAATGTAGCACCAATATTTTAAAAAGGGCCAAAATACATCCCTGGGAATTATAGACCAGTTAGCCTAACAACAATAGTATGCAAGCTCTTGGATGGGGTGATACGGGACTATATACAAGATTTCAGTAATGAAATGGTATCATTAGCAGTAATCAGCATGGATTCATGAAGAATCGTTCTTTCCAAACCAATCTATTAACCTTCTATGAGGAGGTGAGCTGCCATCTAGATAAAGGAAGGCCTGTAGTGTAGCAGTATTTTGCAGTATTTTGCAAAAGCATTTGACACAGTTCCCCATAAACGTTTACTGTACAAAGTAAGGTTCGTTGGCATGGACCATAGGGTGAGTAGATGGACTGAAAACTGGCTACAAGGGAGAGTACTCAGAATGGTCAGGGGTGGAAAGTGGGGTCCCCCAGGGTTCTGTGCCAATCCTATTTAATTTGTTCATAAACGATCTGGAGGATGGGGTAAACAGTTCAATCTCTGTATTTGCGGACGCTACTAAGCTAAGCAGGGCAATAACTTCTCCGCAGGATGTGGAAACCTTGCAAGAAGATCTAAACAATTTAATGGGTTGGGCAACTACATGGCAAATGAGGTTTAATGTGGAAAAATGTAAAATAATGCATTTGCGTGGCAAAAATAGGAATGCAATCTACTCACTGAAGGGAGAACTTCTGGGGGAATCAATAATGTAAAAGGACCTGGGGGTCCTAGTAGATGATAGGCTCAGTAATGGCATGCAATGCCAAGCTGCTGCTAACAAAGCAAACAGAATATTGGCATGCATTAAAAAGGGGATTAACTCAAGAGATAAAGCAATAATTCTCCCACTCTACAAGACTCTGGTCTGGCTTCACCTGGAGTATGCTGTCCAGTTCTGGGCACCAGTTCCCAGGAAGGATGTACTAGAAATGGAGCGAGTACAGAGAAGGGCAACAAAGCTAATAAAGTGACTGGAGGATAGGGATGAGCTGAACACTCCCGGTTCGGTTTGCAGCAGAACATGCGAACAGGCAAACAATTTGTTCGAACACCGTTAAAGTCTATGGGACACAAACGTGTACAATCAAAAGTGCTAATTTTAAAGGCTTATATGCAAGTTATTGCCATAAAAAGTTTTTGGGGACCCGGGTCCTGCCCCAGGGGACATATATCAATGCAAAAAAAAGTTATAAAATGGCTTTTTTTTTGGAGCAGTAATTTTAATAATGCTTAAAGTGAAACGATGAAAATGAAATATTCCTTTAAATATTGTGCCTGGGGGGTGTCCTTAGTATGCCTGTAAAGTAGCGCATCTTTCCCATGTTTAGAACCGTGCCACAGCAAAATGACATTTCTAAAGGAAAAAATGTCATTTAAAACTGCTTGCGGCTGTAATGTATTGTCGGATCCCGGCAATATAAATTAAAATACCAAAAATACCATCCCCAAAATCCATACCAGGCCCTTCAGGTCTGGTATGGATATTAAGGCTAACCCCGCACCCAAATACAGTGCCCTGCAAAAGTATTCACCCCCTTGGCTTTTTACCTATTTTGTTACATTACAGCCTTTAGTTCAATGTTTTTTAATCTGAATTATATGTGATGGATCAGAACACAATAGTCTAAGTTGGTGAAGTAAAATTAGAAAAATATATACATAAAACTATTTTTCAGAAATAAAAAACTGATAATTGGCATGTGCGTATGTATTCATCCCCTTTGTTATGAAGCCCATAAAAAGCTCTAGTGCAACCAATTATCTTCAGAAGTCGCATAATTAGTGAAATGTTGTCCACCTGTGTGCAATCTGCAAAAGTGTCACATGATCTGTCATTACATATACACACCTTTTTGAAAGGCCCCAGAGGCTGCAACACCTAAGCAAGAGGCACCACTAACCAAACACTGCCATCAAGACCAAGGAACTCTCCAAACAAGTAAGGGACAATGTTGAGAAGTACAAGTCAGGGTTAGGTTATAAAAAAATATCCAAATCTTTGATGATCCCTAGGAGCACCATCAAATCTTTCATAACCAAATGGAAAGAACATGGCACAACAGCAAACCTGCCAAGAGACGACCGTAAACCAAAACTCACAGACCGGTCAAGGAAGGCATTAATCAGAGAGGCAGCACAGAGACCTAAAGTAACCCTGGAGAAGCTGCAGAGTTCCACAGCAGAGATGGGAGTATCTGTACATAGGACTACAATAAGCCGTACGCGCCATAGAGTTGGGCTTTATGGCAGAGTGGCCAAAAGAAAGCCATTACTTTCAGCAAAAAACAAAATGGCACGTTTTGAGTTTGCGAAAAAGGCATGTGAGAGACTCCAAAAATGTATGAAGGAATGGGCTCTGGTCTGATGAGACTAAAATTGAACTTTTTGGCCATCAAAAAAACGCTACGTCTGGCGCAAACCCAACACATCACATCACCCAAAGAACACCATCCCCACAGTGAAACATGGTAGTGGCAGCATCATGCTGTGGGGATGTTTTTCAGCAGTCAGGGCTGGGAAACTGGTCAGAGTTGAGGGAAAGTTGGATGGTGCTAAATACAGGGATATTCTTCAGCAAAATCTGTACCACCCTGTGTGATTTGAGGCTAGGACAGAGGTTCACCTTCCAGCAGGACAATGACCCCAACACACACTTCTAAATCAACACTTGAGTGGTTTAAGGGGAAACATGTAAAAGTGTTGGAATGGCCTAGTCAAAGCCCAGACCTCAATCCAATAGAAAATCTGTGGTCAAACTTAAAGATTGCTGCTCACAAGCGCAAACCATCCAACTTGAAGAAGCTGGAGCAGTTTTGCAAGAATGAATGGGCAAAAATCCCAGTGGTAAGATGTAGCAAGCTCATAGAGACTTATCCAAAGTGACTTGTAGCTGTGATAGCCGCAAAAGGTGACTCTACGAAGTATTGACTTTAGGGGGGTAAATAGTTATGCACATTGACTTTTTCTGTTATTTTGTCCAATTTGTTGTTTGCTTCACATTAAAAAAAAACACATCTTCAAAGTTGTGGGCATGTTCTGTAAATTAAATGATGCAAATCCTCAAACAATCCATGTTAATTCCAGGTTGTGAGGCAACAAAACACAAAAAATGCCAAGGGGGGTGAATACTTTTGCAAAGCACTGTATTTAAAAAAATGCCCCCAGGCACTATATACTCTGAACATCAGTATATAAACTATACGGCCTGCCCTATATACTCTACAGAAAATTGGGCCTTAGGAGTTGGTGGTACCAGAACACTGTAAGCCCTCACAGTTACTCTTGGTGGGCACAGGAACGGGCCCTGCTGTGAAATATTAGATCAAGAATTACATGCCCCTGTTAAACAGGGGCAGAAAAATTGGGCCTTGGGTGGTGGTGGTTGTGCCACAACACGGTAAGCACCCACAGTTACTCTTGTTGGGTGCAGGAACGGGCCCTGCATTGAAATATTAGATCAAGAATTACATGCCCCTGTTAAACAGGGGCAGAAAAATTGGGCCTTGGGTGGTGGTGGTTGTGCCACAACACGGTAAGCACCCACAGTTACTCTTGTTGGGCGCAGGAACGGGCCCTGCGTTGAAATATTATATCAAAAATTGTAATTACATGTCCCTGTTAAACAGGGGCAGAAAAATTGGGCATTGGGTGGTGGTGCCACAACACTGTAAACCCTCACAGATACTCTTGTTGGGCGCAGGAACGGGCCCTGCTGAGAAATATTAGATTAAAAATTGTAATTACATGCCCCTGTTAAACAGGGGCAGAAAAATTGGGCCTTGGGTGGTGGTGGTGGTGGTGCCCTAAACCAAAAATATTGTTGGAAGCTAGCATCATCAAGATTGAGGAGAAATAGGATAGTCAGCATAGGCAGTCTTCAAGGAATCCAACATCCATAGCAATATCAATCAGTTACATCAACATCAGGTGCTTGATAGCTGCTGATCCAAGACTGATTCATTTTTATGAATGTGGAAGTCTGTGGACAGGCGCACTCTTTGATCCATTACAAACCCTCCAGCAGCACCAAATGTGCGTTCAGAAAGCACGCTGGATGCAAGACAGGCCAGTAGTTCAATTGCATATTGAGCAAGTCCTGGCCAGTGGTCCATCCTCAAGACCCATTGGATGTTCAGTTGGAAAGGTCTCCAAGTCTGCTCTTGCCCCTAGATATTCCTGCACCATGTAATGCAGACGCTGGCGATGGTTGCTTGAACCGATCAGACCTTGGCGCTAAGGACTGAAAAATTGTTTAAAGGCATCGGTCAGCAGCCACCTTCTCCACTGCTCTTCCTCTGACTGAACGAAGCTTCAGCAACAGGTTGTCCAGCAACAGGGAATTGTAACCTCCTAGGGTCCGGAAATGCGTTGCACAAACCTTTCTTCAAGGCCTCCTGAAGATGTTTCATCCTCTGCTCCCTCTGTGAAGGCAGGATGAGTTCTGCAACCTTACCCTTGTAACGTGGATCAAGAAGGGTTGCTAGCCAGTAATGATCCCTCTCCTTGATACCACGAATCCTAGGGTCTTTTTGCAGCCTTTGCAGAATCAGGGAGGCCATGCAGTGTAAGTTTGCAGATGCATTTGATTCTGAATCCTCTGGGTGACTAAGGATCACATGATCCGTAACTACCTCCTCCCAGCCACGTATAACTCATTGGGTTTCTCAGGACTGAAAAACATCCCTTGAAGACTGCTGCTGAGTGTTATCCTCTATATCCATGCTAACACAATCCTCCTCCTCCTCTTCTTCCTGTGTGTTTGGCGGGCTTGCAGGAATGCTATCTGGATAAAGGGGGCCTTGAGAGGTAAGGAAGTCCTTCTCTTCCTCCCGCTGTTCTGCCTCAAGTGCCCTGTGGATTGATTCCACAAAGCCTGTGCTCCATCAGGAAGAATAGAGGAACAGTGTCATTGATGCATGCTTTGTTGCTGCTCACCATCCTTGTGGCCTCCTCAAATGGTGACAGGACAGTGCATGCATCCTTGATCAGTAGCCACTGGCGTAGCGAAAAGAAGCCAAGCTCCCCTGACCCTGTCCTGGTGCCATACTCGCACAGGTACTCATTGATGGCCCTTTGCTGTGTGTGCAGCCGCTGCAGCATTGCTAACGTTGAGTTCCACCTGGTGGGCTTGTCACAAATGAGGCGGTTGGTGGGCAGGTTGCATTCCCTTTGAATGTCAGCCAGCCAAGCACTGGCATTGTATGACCGGTGGAAATGACCACAGACTTTCTGGCCTACCTCAGGAGATCCTGTAAGCCTGGGTACCTGCTCAAGAACTGCTGCACCACCAAATTCAGGACGTGTATCAAACATGGAACATGGGTCAAGTGTTCTTGTCGGAGGGCGGAGAGAAGGTTGGTGCATTTGTCGCATACAACCATTCCTGGCTGAAGCTGGTGTGGCATCAACCACCTCTGAGCCTGCCCCTGCAGAACTGACAAAATCTTTGCCCCAGTGTGGCTCCTGTCCCCTAGGCAGACCAACTCAAACACCGCATGGCATCTTTTAGCCTGACTGCTTGCGTAGCCCCTTGAACGCTTACAGAGCACCGCTGGTTCAGAGGACAAATGTGCAGAAGAGGCCATAGAGGAAGAAGAAGAGGAGGGGGTGGAGGAGAGAGATGTGGCAGAATCACCATTAGAATTTTGGAGGCGTGGTGGCGGAACAAGCTCCAACAACACTGAACCCTGTCCTGCATCCTTCCCAGCTTTCCACAGAGTTACCCAGTGCGCCGTGAAGGAAAAGTAACGTCCCTGCCCCTGCCTGCTGGACCATGAGTCAGTGGTAATATGAACCTTACTGCTGACCCTGTCCAACGAGGCCAAAACATTGCCTTCCACATGCCGGTAGAGAGCCGGAATGACCTTCTGTGAAAAGAAATGGTATTTTGGAACCTGCCACTGAGGTACAGCACATTCCACAAATTCATGAAAGGGGGCAAAGTCTACCAGCTGAAAAGACAGCAGTTGCAGTGCTAGCAATTTGGCCAAGCTAGCATTTAGACGCTGAGCATGTGGATGGCTGGGACCAAATTTCTTTTTACGGTTCAGCAACTGGGGTAGGGAAATTTGCCTGCTAAAATCAGATGGTGGTGTACTGCTAGCAGATTGGCTTCAAGTACTTGGGACACCTTTTGCTATACCTTCATTCCTCTCAGTGCAGGTTTTTGAGAGGACTGGAGGTATAGAAGGGTTGGAGATCCCAGATGAGGAGCAAAGAGAAGTCCGCCTTTTTCTTTGATGTGGGTCTTTCAACTGCTGTTGCCAATGGACTGCATGGCAGGTCGTCATATGTCTGGTCAAGCATGTGGTGCCCAAGTGGCTGCTGTTTTGGCCACGCTTGATCCGCTTCAGACATAGGCTGCAAACAGCAACGGTGCGATCTGCTGCACACCTGTTGAAAAAGGCCCACACCAAAGAACTTTTAAAAGTCAGCGGGGAGTCAGCAGCGCCCTGCACCTGCGGAGCTCTGCAGTGTGATGCAATAGGGTGGCTGCCCTTAAAGTGATTGTAGAGGTTTTCATTTTTTTAAATAACAAACATATCATACTTACCTCCACTGTGCAGCTTGTTTTGCACAGAGTGGCCCTGAACCTTGTCTTCTGGGGTCCCCTGATGGCTCTCACGGCTCCTCCCCACATCAGATAACCCCCTAGAAGAAGCACTCTCCCAGGGGGTTAGCTTGCGGGCGTGCTCCTGAGTCCAGCATTTGCATCCATAGATGCGAATGCCGGACTCGGCCCCCGTCCCCCCGACACTCGCATCATTGGATTTGATTGACAGCAGCAAGAGACAATGACTGTGCTGCTATCAATCTATCCATTCAAGAGCCAGGACCCCGTGGAGAGAGGGAGAGCGCGTCTACGCTGAAAGAAATATGGGGCTCAGGTATGTAAAACGGGGGAGCTGGGGGGCCGGTCACTGCCAGGTGTTTTTTCCCCTTAATGCATAGGATTAGGGATGAGCTTCGTGTTCGAATCGAACGCATGTTCGACTCGAACATCGGCTGTTCGACCGTCCGTCGAATTGCGAACGTTATGGGCCGTTCGCGCCAAATTCGTGTGGCGCGTCACGGCCCATAATTCACTGCGGCATCGCAGTGCATTGCTGGCTGATGATTGGCCAAGCATGCACTATGACCCGCATGCTTGGCCAATCAAAGCGCCGTCAGTAGAGAGAGCTGTAATTGGCCAAAGCCAGGGTGGCTTTGGCCAATTATGGCTCAGGGGATTTAGTACACGCCCCACATTATATAAGGCCGCCTGCACGGCGGCCCTGTGTAGTGTGTTCCGGTGTGCTGATAGAGAGAGAGACAGACAGTGTCATTTGATTTGAGTTAGCTAGATTAGGTTAGATCTGTTCCTGCTATTTACATTTAATGCAGTGCGTCCTGCTCACAGTGTTCAGCTAGATCCGTTCCTGCTATTTACATTTAGTGCAGTGCGTCCTGCTCACAGTGTTCAGCTAGATCCATTCCTGCTATTTACATTTAGTGCAGTCAGTGCGTCCTGCTCACAGTGTTCAGCTAGATCCGTTCCTGCTATTTACATTTAGTGCAGTGCGTCCTGCTCACAGTGTTCAGCTAGATCTGTTCCTGCTATTTACATTTAGTGCAGTTCGTCCTGCTCACAGTGTTCAGCTAGATCCGTTCCTGCTATTTACATTGAGTGCAGTGCGTCCTGCTCACAGTGTTCAGCTAGATCTGTTCCTGCTATTTACATTTAGTGCAGTCAGTGCGTCCTGCTCACAGTGTTCAGCTAGATCTGTTCCTGCTATTTACATTTAGTGCAGTGCGTCCTGCTCACAGTGTTCAGCTAGATCTGTTCCTGCTATTTACATTTAGTGCAGTGCGTCCTGCTCACAGTGTTCAGCTAGATCTGTTCCTGCTATTTACATTTAGTGCAGTGCGTCCTGCTCACAGTGTTCAGCTAGATCCGTTCCTGCTATTTACATTTAGTGCAGTCAGTGCGTCCTGCTCACAGTGTTCAGCTAGATCCGTTCCTGCTATTTACATTTAGTGCAGTCAGTGCGTCCTGCTCACAGTGTTCAGCTAGATCCGTTCCTGCTATTTACATTTAGTGCAGTCAGTGCGTCCTGCTCACAGTGTTCAGCTAGATCTGTTCCTGCTATTTACATTTAGTGCAGTCAGTGCGTCCTGCTCACAGTGTTCAGCTAGATCCGTTCCTGCTATTTACATTTAGTGCAGTGCGTCCTGCTCACAGTGTTCAGCTAGATCCGTTCCTGCTATTTACATTTAGTGCAGTGCGTCCTGCTCACAGTGTTCAGCTAGATCTGTTCCTGCTATTTACATTTAGTGCAGTGCGTCCTGCTCACAGTGTTCAGCTAGATCTGTTCCTGCTATTTACATTTAGTGCAGTGCGTCCTGCTCACAGTGTTCAGCTAGATCTGTTCCTGCTATTTACATTTAGTGCAGTGCGTCCTGCTCACAGTGTTCAGCTAGATCCGTTCCTGCTATTTACATTTAGTGCAGTGCGTCCTGCTCACAGTGTTCAGCTAGATCCGTTCCTGCTATTTACATTTAGTGCAGTTCGTCCTGCTCACAGTGTTCAGCTAGATCCGTTCCTGCTATTTACATTGAGTGCAGTGCGTCCTGCTCACAGTGTTCAGCTAGATCCGTTCCTGCTATTTACATTTAGTGCAGTGCATCCTGCTCACAGTGTTCAGCTAGATCCGTTCCTGCTATTTACATTTAGTGCAGTCAGTGCGTCCTGCTCACAGTGTTCAGCTAGATCTGTTCCTGCTATTTACATTTAGTGCAGTCAGTGCGTCCTGCTCACAGTTTTCAGCTAGATCTGTTCCTGCTATTTACATTTAGTGCAGTGCGTCCTGCTCACAGTGTTCAGCTAGATCTGTTCCTGCTATTTACATTTAGTGCAGTGCGTCCTGCTCACAGTGTTCAGCTAGATCTGTTCCTGCTATTTACATTTAGTGCAGTGCGTCCTGCTCACAGTGTTCAGCTAGATCCGTTCCTGCTATTTACATTTAGTGCAGTGCGTCCTGCTCACAGTGTTCAGCTAGATCTGTTCCTGCTATTTACATTTAGTGCAGTTCGTCCTGCTCACAGTGTTCAGCTAGATCCGTTCCTGCTATTTACATTGAGTGCAGTGCGTCCTGCTCACAGTGTTCAGCTAGATCCGTTCCTGCTATTTACATTTAGTGCAGTGCGTCCTGCTCACAGTGTTCAGCTAGATCCGTTCCTGCTATTTACATTTAGTGCAGTCAGTGCGTCCTGCTCACAGTGTTCAGCTAGATCTGTTCCTGCTATTTACATTTAGTGCAGTCAGTGCGTCCTGCTCACAGTTTTCAGCTAGATCTGTTCCTGCTATTTACATTTAGTGCAGTGCGTCCTGCTCACAGTGTTCAGCTAGATCTGTTCCTTCTATTTACATTTAGTGCAGTTCGTCCTGCTCACAGTGTTCAGCTAGATCCGTTCCTGCTATTTACATTGAGTGCAGTGCGTCCTGCTCACAGTGTTCAGCTAGATCCGTTCCTGCTATTTACATTTAGTGCAGTGCGTCCTGCTCACAGTGTTCAGCTAGATCCGTTCCTGCTATTTACATTTAGCGCAGTGCGTCCTGCTCACAGTGTTCAGCTAGATCCGTTCCTGCTATTTACATTTAGTGCAGTGCGTCCTGCTCACAGTGTTCAGCTAGATCCGTTCCTGCTATTTACATTTAGTGCAGTCAGTGCGTCCTGCTCACAGTTTTCAGCTAGATCTGTTCCTGCTATTTACATTTAGTGCAGTGCGTCCTGCTCACAGTGTTCAGCTAGATCTGTTCCTGCTATTTACATTTAGTGCAGTGCGTCCTGCTCACAGTGTTCAGCTAGATCTGTTCCTGCTATTTACATTTAGTGCAGTGCGTCCTGCTCACAGTGTTCAGCTAGATCCGTTCCTGCTATTTACATTTAGTGCAGTGCGTCCTGCTCACAGTGTTCAGCTAGATCCGTTCCTGCTATTTACATTTAGTGCAGTCAGTGCGTCCTGCTCACAGTGTTCAGCTAGATCCGTTCCTGCTATTTACATTTAGTGCAGTCAGTGCGTCCTGCTCACAGTGTTCAGCTAGATCCGTTCCTGCTATTTACATTTAGTGCAGTCAGTGCGTCCTGCTCACAGTGTTCAGCTAGATCCGTTCCTGCTATTTACATTTAGTGCAGTCAGTGCGTCCTGCTCACAGTGTTCAGCTAGATCCGTTCCTGTTATCTTCCTACTGACAGGCAGGCTTGTCTGGTTACAGTATATAAAGCTACCTGAAGAAAATTACAGGTGTTCTATCCCAGCTTAGTGCAGCTACAGGCCATTAGTATGTCTGGAAGGCCAAGAAGGAGAGGCAGACAGTCACAAGCCAATAAGAGAGGGCAAGCAGGCTCTGTGTCTAGTGCTGGTCGTGGAGACGGTGCATCCTCATCAGCCCGTGGCCATGGGACACGCTTGGCCTTTTTTTCGGCAGCTGGCCGTGTTGAGCCGCAACATGCAGAAAACTTGGTCGAGTGGATGACCAAGCCGTCCTCATCCTCCTCATCCTCTCTCACCCATGCCCAGGGTGCTTTGTCTGGCAAAGCAGCGGCCTCTTCCCTCAGCTCAATGTCATCAGTGACTCCTTCCCTAGCTCCACCATGTCCTCCTGAGGATTCCCTCGAACTGTTTGACCACAGTGTTGGGTACATGCTCCAGGAGGATGCCCAGCGTTTGGAAGGCTCTGATGATGATACTGAGCTCGATGAAGGCAGTAACATGAGCACGGACAGAGGGGGTGCCCAAGAAGGACAGCAATCTGGCAGTCATGCTCCCCCTGCTGCAGCATACTGCCAGGTTTGCTCCAGTGATGAGGAGGGAGGGGATGATGAGGTCACTGACTCAACGTGGGTGCCTGATAGGAGAGAGGAGGAGGAGGAGGAGGAGGAGGCGGCACATCACCAACGAGGCAGGATGCCCTCCAGGGGCCAGCCTAAGGGCAGCACATTGACTGCATCACACCACAAAGCTCCACATGTGCAGGGCGCTGCAGTCTCTGCGCGTTATTCAAAAAGTTCTTTGGTGTGGGCCTTTTTTGAGACGAGTGCATCAGATCGCACCGTTGCTATTTGCAACATATGTCTCAAGCGTATCTCGCGTGGCCAAAACATCTCCCGCTTGGGTACCACATGCTTGACCAGACATATGTTGACCTGCCATGCAGTTCGTTGGCAAGCATATCTAAAAGACCCACACCAAAGAACAAAGAGGATCTCTCCTTGCTCCTCATCAGCTGAGATTTCCAACCCCACTAGACCTTCAGTCCTCTCTGAGACCTGCAGTGAGAGGAATGAAGGTGTAGAATTAGGTGTGTCACAGCCAAGTACTTGTGGGCAATCTGCTTTTGGTACACCGACGTCAGATTGTACCAGGCAAATTTCCCTGCCCCAGCTGCTGCACCGCCGAAAGAAGTTTGCTCCCAGCCATCCACATGCCCAGCGGTTGAATGCTAGCTTGGCAAAATTGCTAGCACTTCAACTGCTGCCTTTTCAGTTGGTAGACTCTGTCCCCTTCCGTGAGTTTGTGGAATGTGCAGTTCCTCAGTGGCAGGTTCCCAAACGCCACTTTTTCTCACGGAAGGCGATTCCGGCTCTCTACCGGCATGTGGAAGGCAATGTCCATGCCTCGCTGGACAGGGCGGTCAGCGGTAAGGTGCATATTACCGCTGACTCATGGTCCAGCAGGCATGGACAGGGACGTTACTTAAGTTTCACGGCGCATTTGGTGACTCTGCTGGCAGATGGGAAGGATGCAGGACAAGGTGCAGTAGTGTTGGAGGTTGTTCCGCCACCACGCCTCCAAAATGCTGATTGTGACACACCTCTCTCCTCCACCCCCTCCTCTTCTTCTTCCTCCATGGCCTCTTCCTCGGAACCAGCGGTGCTCCGTAGGGGCAGGTTCAGAGGTGGTTGACGCCACGCCAACTTAAGGCAGGAATGGTGGTTTGCGACAATGGCACCAACCTCCTCTCTGCCCTCCGACAGGGACAACTGACCCATGTGCCCTGTTTGGCTCATGTCCTTAACTTGGTGGTGCAGCGGTTCTTGGGCAGGTACCCGGGCTTACAGGATGTCCTGAGGCAGGCCAGGAAAGTCTGTGTGCATTTCCGCCGGTCATATAATGCCAGTGCTCGGCTGACGGACCTCCAAAAGGAGTTTAACCTGCCCAAGAACCGCCTAATCTGTGACATGCCCACCAGGTGGAACTCGACATTGGCCATGCTGCAGCGGCTGCACACGCAGCAGAGGGCCATCAATGAGTACCTGTGCGACTATGGCACCAGGACAGGGTCAGGGGACCTTGGTTTTTTTTCCCCACGCCAGTGGGCCATGATCAGGGATGCATGCACTGTCCTGTCACCATTCGAGGAGGCCACGAGGATGGTGAGCACTGACAGTGCATGCATCAGTGACACTGTCCCCCTTGTCCACCTGTTGGAGCACACGCTGCGTGGAATAATGGACAGGGCACTTGAGGCAGAACAGAGGCAGGAAGAGGAGGACTTCCTTAGCTCTCAAGGCCCCCTTTATCCAGACAGTGTTCCTGCGTGCCCGCCGATCACACAGGAAGAGGACGAGGAGGAGGAGGAGGAGGAGGAGGAGGAAGATTGTGTCAGTATGGAGGTGGAGCCTGGCACTCAGCATCAGCAGTCTTTAAGGGATCAGTCCCAAGGAACACATGGACTTGTACGTGGCTGGGAGGAGGTGGCTGCGGACGTTGTTGTCCTTAGTGACCCAGAGGACTCCGGACCGAATGCCTCAGCAAACCTACGCTGCATGGCCTCCCTGATCCTGCAAAGCCTGCGTAAGGATCCTCGTATTCGTGGTATCAAGGAGAAGGACCAATACTGGCTGGCAACCCTCCTTGATCCACGTTACAAGGGTAAGGTTGCGGACCTTATCTTGCCATCGCAGAGGGAGCAGAGGATGAAACATCTTCGGGAGGCCTTGCAGAAAGGTCTGTGCAACGCGTTCCCAGAGACTGGGAGGTTACAAACTCCTGTTTCTGGACAACGTGTTGCTGAGGCTTCGGTCAGTCAAAGAAGGAGCGGTGGAGAAGGTGGCCGTCTGACCGATGCGTTCAGACAATTTTTTGGTCCGCAGCCCCAAGGTATGATCGGTTCCAGCAACCATCGCCAGCGTCTGTTTTACATGGTGCAGGAATACCTAGGGGCAAGATCAGACTTGGACACCTTTCCCACCGAAAATCCTCTGGGTTACTGGGTCTTGAGGATGGATCACTGGCCAGAGCTTGCACAGTATGCAATTGAGCTACTGGCCTGTCCTGCATCCAGCGTTCTTTCGGAACGCACATTCAGTGCTGCTGGAGGCGTGGTAACCGATCACAGGGTGCGTCTGTCCACTGACTCAGTCGATCGGCTGACCTTCATAAAAATGAATCAGTCTTGGATCACCACCAGCTACCAAGCACCTGATGCTGATGTAACTGAATAATTTTTTTCAGATCCCTTCAAAGACTGCCTATGCTGATGCTGAGTGACTATCCCTGAGTAATTATCCTCTTCCTCCTCAATCATCACGCTGATAGCTTGTAAGAACATTTTTGGTTCTGGGCGCCACCACCAGTGCCTAAGGCACAATTTTTCAGCCCCTGTCTAAAAGGGGCGTGTAATTACAATTTTTGATGCAATACTTTGCAGCAGGGCTTGTTCCTGCGTTCCAACTAGAGTGTCTGTGAGGGGTTGCAGTGTTGTGGCACCAGCACCAGTGCCTAAGACCCAATTTTTCTGCCCCTGTCTAACAGGGGCGTGTAATTACAATTTTTGATGCAATACTTTGCAGCAGGGCTCGTTCCTGCGTTCCAACTAGAGTGTCTGTGAGGGGTTGCAGTGTTGTGGCACCAGCACCAGTGCCTAAGACCCAATTTTTCTGCCCCTGTCTAACAGGGGCGTGTAATTACAATTTTTGATGCAATACTTTGCAGCAGGGCTCGTTCCTGCATTCCAACTAGAGTGTCTGTGAGGGGTTGCAGTGTTGTGGCACCAGCACCAGTGCCTAAGGCCCAATTTTTCTGCCCCTGTCTAACAGGGGCGTGTAATTACAATTTTTGATGCAATACTTTGCAGCAGGGCTCGTTCCTGCGTTCCAACTAGAGTGTCTGTGAGGGGTTGCAGTGTTGTGGCACCAGCACCAGTGCCTAAGGCCTAATTTTTCAGCTCCTGTTCAACAGGGGCATGTAATTACAATTCTTGATCTAATATTTCACAGCAGGGCCCTGTGAGGGCTTACAGTGTTTTGGCCACAGCAACACCTAAGGCCCAAATTTCTGCTGAGTATATAGGGCAGGACCCTACTTTCAAACATCTAACTTACAAACGACTCCTACTTGCAAACGGAAGGAGACAACAGGAAGTGAGATGAAATCTACCCCTAAGGAAGGGAAATTCTCTCCTGTAAGAGTTAATATGGGAAAACAATTTCTCCTTTCCACTGATGCTTTCCAATCCTTGTTCCACAAAAAAACCCAAATTTTCAAAAAACATTTTTCATTGGGACAAAAAAGTGAGGTGAAATCTTCTGAAGAGGAGGAAAGACGCAAAACAAATGTCACAGGGGTGATAACCCTTCCCTATGTTTTCCAAAAAGCTTAGAAAAGATTTTTTGGCTGGAGCTAAACACATTAAAAATGTTCAAAATTACAAACAGATTCTACTTAACAACAAACCTACAGTCCCTGTCTTGTTTGCACCGCCTGTATACTGCTGTTCAGAGTATATAGGGACCTTTCCTTATTTTAATTTGGGTGCGGGGTTCCCCTTAATATCCATACAAGACCCAAAGGGCCTGGTAATGGACTGGGGGGTACCCATGCCGTTTGTCTCACTGATTTTCATCCATATTGCCATGACCCGACATGACATTAAACCCGCAAGCAGTTTTAAATGAGATTTTTTCCTTTAAAAATGACATTTGGTGCAGGGACTGTTCTAAACATGGGAAACACGCGTCACTTTACAGGCATACTATAGACACCCCCCAGGTACGATATTTAAAGGAATATTTCACTTTTTTTTTTTTACTTTAAGCATCATTAAAATCACTGCTCCCGAAAAAACGGCTGTTTTTAAAAGTTTTTTTTGCATTGATACATGTCCCCTGGGGTAGGACCCGGGTCCCCACACCCTTTTTAGGACAATACCATGCAAATTAGCCTTTAAAATGAGCACTTTTGATTTCGAACGTTCGAGTCCCATAGACGTCAATGGGGTTCTAACGTTCGTGCGAACTTGCGGTCCGTTCGCGGGTTCTGGTGCGAACCGAACCGGGGGGTGTTCGGCTCATCCCTACATAGGATGCATTAAGGGGAACACGTGCCTTCTGTGGCTATGACACCTGACCTTAGTCATTATTTTATTTAGGTATTACTCAGGTTATAATTAAATAACTGGGGAAAAATGCCCACATGGACCCCATATACTTTGCATAGGTATGTAAACTATTCAGTCTCAATGAAATTGGAGAAGAAACTGTTTAACCTTTTTTTTACAAGAAAGAAGCTGTTTAACCTTAAACTGCATAGGGAGTTTTTTCCTGTCAGGGCAGGAAGGATGTAGAATTCACTTCCACAATTGGTGGTGTCAGCAGGAAGTATTGATTGTTTTAAAAAACTCTTGGATGTGTATCTTAGCGAACACAGTATGCAGGGATACAGGAAATTATTATGAACACACACACCTTCACAGGTTGAACTGGATGGACTGGTGTCTTTATTCAACCTTACCTACTATGTACCTATGTAACTATGTATTTTTACATACAATATTACATATTAAAGTGGAATTAAGTTCTGCGTGTGGAGGAGTGACATCATGCCGCACTGGCCAATGAAGCTGACTGAAAAGCAGTGATGCTGGCACCGGCGAGGAACAGGACCACTGGAGGAGTGGTAAGTATAAACTGCCTTTTGTTCCACTTTAATAATAATCACTTAAAGTGTTACTAAACCCACAACAGTAAAATCAGTCTGTATATGAAGTAAAGCATGCTTTTTATACTCACTGTGAAACCTAAGGGGTTAACCTCTGCATTGTGTAAAAAAGGCTGTTTGATCCGGTATGCACAGATCTTCCTCTTCTTCCACTGACTCCAGAACTGGTCTGGGTAAGACAGAGCCTTTGGAGTCAGGCTGCATATGCTCAGTTTGGTGTGTATTGCTAGTTTTTTTTTTCTTGGGAGAGTGCATGTGATCAGCACAGGGCCAATCAGCAGTGTCCAGACAGAGGGTCAGGGATCCTGGATCCTGATAGGACAGCTCAGTGCAGTATTAAAACTCTTCCTACAAGCTTTACCAGGAACTGTTAGAAGTCCCAAGGCTGCTATATACTGCTAATGAGAAAAGGTATTTAGCAGTTTATATTTACTAAAATAATTGCATTTCCATTTTCTGTGTATTGTTGGAGGCCAGATATAGTGAATGCAGGCTCCTGGGTTTTGTACCACTTTCATTTTAGGTTTCCTCTGTTTCCACTGCAGCATCAGATCCTATGCTGTGGCAGTTGTCACCTGTACTACAAATGCTTGTTTTTCTGTGAACGTGTAAAGTACTGTCCAGAGTATCAGGGGTCCTGCAGCCTCATGGGACAATCAGGGGAGAATAAAAACTCCTCCTACAAGCTTTAACCAGATACTGATAGAAGTCACAAGACTGCTATAATCTGCTGATGAGAAAAGGTATTTCGCCGTTTACATTTACTAAAATAATTGCATTTCCATGTTCTGTATACTGTGGGAGACCAGATATAGTGAATGCAGGCTCCTGGGTTTAGTAACAATTTAACGTCCTGCCCCAGTGAATGGGAACGGGGGATTTCTGTACATTGTTATTATTTTTTTTTTTTTTTTACATGAACATGTCTGAACAGCCCATTAAATGAAGCAAAGTTGACTTTTTTGCTACTACAGAAATATCCAATTTTGCATCACAGACAGCTTCATCAGTATTATCACATTTTAAATCTACACACCCATGATCTCCTAGCAGTGTTCTATATTATAGGAAAAGTGGATGCCTGAATAGTATATAGGATACTGAAAAGGCGGGAAACAACAAAAAAGTGTAGCGCTAAAAACCTAATCACACATGGGTGGGTAGGTATACAATGGAAAGGATCACCAATAAAGAGACCCATTCAGGGCTGAAAAAACCGGTTATACATGTTTAGGATCTAACGATAAACAACAGTGTTTCAGTCCTAGGGATGAACAATATGTGTAGATCCAATATCCAAAAGAAGCAGACAAGCTTACTACCACCGAGGGAAATGAAGGCTTACCAGATGTGGTGGACCTAGCGGGGCATACGCCCAACTAGGTCGGACAAGGCTTGGGTGGTAGAAAAGCCGTGGATGTCTGTGGTGTTGCAGGCTGCCTGATTCCTCCAACTGGTGTCCAGGTCCTGGGAGATGTGTAGAATTCAAGGGATGTGGATAGTTCTATGAGTCCCAGGAGAGAGGGGGTGAGGTATTCCGTGTGTGGTTCCCTCAAACCGATCATTCATAGGGTGTAAGTGGAGAGGAAAGAAAAAAAGGGCCACATAGTGTAAATCCGCATCAAGATTTATTAAAAAATATATAGGAAATACACTCACGTATAAGTTCACAAGATAATGCAGCGCTGAGAAAAAGTGGCGACAATGGGGTCCTGCCCGACGTGTTTCGTCCTAAAAAGGCGTCATCTGGGGGGTTACCCCCACTGTAGCCACACATATATATATAGGGGGTGCTTCAATTAACCTGAAAAACGGCTCCACGTTGAAATAACCGCACTTCCGGTATTGGCCAAAATGGCCGACCGGCGTGCGTCCCAAGCTTGCGTTCCACACGTCACTTCCGGGTTAAAATGTAAACAGGAAGTGGGGGAACGATCAAGGATGGTAAAAGAGTTTTTGAATAATAAAGATGTAGGCTAAATATGACAGAATGCCTTACGCAAACCGATGTTGTAAACAAGCGGTGGAAGTGATAAATAAGGGATAGTAGTCCAGTGACGCGCGTTGCGCGATTGCGCACTGTGTGAGCGCAGAAAGGGAAGTGACGTTGTGTATGTCAACAGGAAGTGATGTAAGAGAAAGCGGTGAGCGCTACAGCGAGCGCTGTGATTGGTCTAGGGAAAGAAAATTAAAGTGGGAGGGGCAAGTGAGCGCCCGGAGGCTGTGATTAGCCATATCAATCAGGAAGTAATGTAAATATGTGGAAGTGGGATGTTACGATCACGTACCTAATATATGCAGTGAAAGTGTGGTGATGTGCTATGATATAAGAACCTAAACTCGAGTGGAATGGTGTAATGGAGTCTCATAATCAAATGGACATGTTAGAAACAGTGTATATAAACACATGAAACAAATAAATAAATAATAATGCGCCAACTAAACCAAGAGGAAGCTGCCAACACAACAATCAGACTAATTGTGAATGAGATAATGGGTGCATACGTGTGGCGCTAAAAAATCATGTACATTAGTGGACAAGGCCTGACAGAATGGAAATCCGTGAGGACAATAGCCCAATAAAGTGTATTAATGAAACACCAAAACAACTTGTGTGTTAGACTAGTGAAAATAATACATAAATGCGTAGGTTAATCAGGAGGGACCAAACAACATTAAAGACAGTACTGGTACGAACCCCTGACTATACCCAATGTGAAAAGGGGATCAAGAGGTACTCTCTCATTAATCCACATTCAAAAAGTGATGAAAAAAAAAAAAAAAAAAAAACCTTAAAAGTGATGTGGTGACACATATGCAAATTGTAAATAGTGAAATACCATAACAGCATATGTTGCTGTCATGAAAACGTCCAGTCAATAATTAGATGAGAAAACTTCAGTGACCAACATTCAGAAATAAAGAATCAACAGTCTGTAGTTGTCAAGATGATTGGTGGAAGACCTTCAATCCAGGGATGGCATCCACAGGACAAGGGGCTCAGCATATATCAAGATGGGATAGGTAAAACATACTCTTACCGGAAATGGTGGACCCCTCGGCCAGCGGCCTGGGGGTCTAACAGGCTTAAGGATATGGGAGAAGACTTCCACGACAGTTGGAGGGGTTGGAGGGGGCCCTCGACACTCACCAACCGACCTCTCAAATAGTGATGACTCCCGGTCTGCAAGGGTTCAATCGGGGGATGTTCACAAGAAAGCCGCTTCCAAAGGCCAGGTACGGGTCCTCAAAATGGGGTTTTAAGAAGAAGGAAACCACCCCATAGTGTAAATCCGCTTACTCAGAAGCATTTATTAATAAAGCGAAGGTTAAACAACACGCCTTAACCCAGACACTCACAGTCAGGTATAGACAATAAAAAGCGCTATAGGATAAAAGTGGCCTGTCTTGCCACTTTTATCCTATAGCGCTTTTTATTGTCTATACCTGACTGTGAGTGTCTGGGTTAAGGCGTGTTGTTTAACCTTCGCTTTATTAATAAATGCTTCTGAGTAAGCGGATTTACACTATGGGGTGGTTTCCTTCTTCTTAAAACCCCATTTTGAGGACCCGTACCTGGCCTTTGGAAGCGGCTTTCTTGTGAACATCCCCCGATTGAACCCTTGCAGACCGGGAGTCATCACTATTTGAGAGGTCGGTTGGTGAGTGTCGAGGGCCCCCTCCAACCCCTCCAACTGTCGTGGAAGTCTTCTCCCATATCCTTAAGCCTGTTAGACCCCCAGGCCGCTGGCCGAGGGGTCCACCATTTCCGGTAAGAGTATGTTTTACCTATCCCATCTTGATATATGCTGAGCCCCTTGTCCTGTGGATGCCATCCCTGGATTGAAGGTCTTCCACCAATCATCTTGACAACTACAGACTGTTGATTCTTTATTTCTGAATGTTGGTCACTGAAGTTTTCTCATCTAATTATTGACTGGACGTTTTCATGACAGCAACATATGCTGTTATGGTATTTCACTATTTACAATTTGCATATGTGTCACCACATCACTTTTAAGGTTTTTTTTTTTTTTTTTTTTTTTTTTTTTTTCATCACTTTTTGAATGTGGATTAATGAGAGAGTACCTCTTGATCCCCTTTTCACATTGGGTATAGTCAGGGGTTCGTACCAGTACTGTCTTTAATGTTGTTTGGTCCCTCCTGATTAACCTACGCATTTATGTATTATTTTCACTAGTCTAACACACAAGTTGTTTTGGTGTTTCATTAATACACTTTATTGGGCTATTGTCCTCACGGATTTCCATTCTGTCAGGCCTTGTCCACTAATGTACATGATTTTTTAGCGCCACACGTATGCACCCAGTATATAAACACATACTTAATAGGGAAAATAATGGAGCGGGTTTCCAGACACCCCATGTCGGACAATATATGTATAAAAACAAGACAAATGCATAAATGTACAGATCATAAAGATCATATATGTGGGTACATATGTACATATGCCAAACTGACAAAATGTAATAAAATAAAAAGCACCATGTCATAAAGATCATATGTGTAGGTATATAAATATATATACCAAAATGACAAAATTTACTAAAAAGCACTATGTGGTGTCACATAAATATATGTGAGATGTAAACTCAAATAAAAATGCAATAAAATTAAAATAACAAAGGACATAAGAGAAAAAGGACAACACTCAAAGTCCAAAAAAAAGGGGGGGGGAGGATACAGGGGCAATGAAACCCCAACCCAGGAGAAATAAGGGGAGAGAGAGTGTGTTAGTTGGAGGGAAATGTCAGGCTCTATTAATGAAAGCGTTCACATCCAACTCTACGTTGATACCTGACGGAAAAAGGGTGCGGAGCTCATGAATCCAAAAAGTCTCCAATCTGGATACCCCTCTAGTCATGGCTCCACCCCTCCACGGGGGAACATATCGGTCTATCACAGTAAATTGCGTGCCCGCAAGCTCCCGATTGTGGTGTAACTTATAATGCCGCGGAACTGTGTGTTTTGTGTCACCATTTTTGATCAAGGCTATATGCTCAGCCACTCTTATCGAGAAGGAACGAATAGTGCGGCCTACATATTGCTTGCCACAATGGCATGTAATTAAGTAGACAATATGACTGGTGGTACAGGTACAGAAACGCTTGATGGAGTATCGTTTCTGTGTAACTGTTGAAATGAAGGATGTAGTCTTCCTTCCTATACCAGAATTATGCCGACATACTATGCATTTTCTGCAAGAGTAGAACCCTTCCATTTCATGAAAGAGGGGTTGGTGTACAGGGGGGTCAATGATATTCGGGGCAATTTTGCTTTGCAGTGTGGGAGCACCCCTGAAGATGACTTTCGCCCTATCGGGTAAAACAGTGTTCAAAACCCGATCGTTCTTAAGGATGTCCCAATATCTGGACATGATAGCCTTAACTTGTTTAAATTAGTTGGAGAAAGCAGTAAACAGGGACCACCTAAAAGACTCATCCCTTTCTTTCTTAGGCTTCTCGACGAGGAGGGACTCCCTATTGGTTTCTAAAGCACGCTGAAACTCACGATCAACAAGATGGGAGTCATAGTTCTTATCTACTAGTTTAGCCTTCAGAAGGGCTGATTGTGTTTTAAAGGCTTCAGTGCTGGAACAATTTCTTCGGAGTCTCAGAAATTGGCTTTTTGGTACTGAATCCAACCAGGACCGATGATGACAGCTATCTGGGGGTATAAAACTGTTCCGGTCTGTGGTTTTAAAGTGGGTCTGGAAGTGAAAGAGACCATCACGAATTTCAATCTCTAGATCTAAAAAGTTGATTTTTTGTTTGCTGGTAGTATATGTCAGTGAGATGCCACGATCATTGGTGTTTAAACGTTGAAAAAATAGATCTAAAGATTCGGCACTACCTTTCCATAGGAGGAGGATGTCGTCGATGTAACGCGCCCACAAGATTAGGGAAGGATCCCTATTGGCATAGACGACATGATTTTAGAGATGAGTATAGTTATAATGCCGGATCGAGACATGAACAGTCGTTTCAAGAATACCCTCCCTCTAACATCAATTCACGCCAGGCGCAGGTTTTTCACGAGGCCCAAAGGCCCGGAAAAAGGGGTCCCGATCCAAGAGAGGTACAAGGGCAGGTTGGAGAATCCAAAATAGGAAAACGAAGGAGAACTTGAAGGGCCAGGGTGTTTTTAATTTAAGTGCCAAGCCATTGACTAAGGAGGAGCTGTCCGTACTTGATAAGGGACTTAAATTTGCCCCCCCTAAGAAGCTTTATAGGTTCGGCACTTTTATAGATGTTCATAAATACATTCGGAAATTACATATCCAACGTTACCTTACTTCCAACCCCTTTAGAAATGAGAGGTGTACAATAGCGGGCACAGTTCATTCGGGCCTGTCAAACCCCTCATTATTCATTCCACCAGTCCCCATGGCACCGTCCATCAGTTTGTTCAGGGACTTAGTTCTCAAAGATTTATCCCAACTTCCGGATAAACGCACATTCCACCATTCCTTGTCCAATACTGGCTTGAAGTCCCTATGTTCTCAGAAAGACCTCGTGATTCGTCCAGCGGACAAGGGTGGCGGTATTGTGGTCTTAGACAAGAAAGACTACATAACTGAAATGTACAGGATTCTTAACGAACCTGATACATACAAAATACTACCTAGCAATCCCACTAACCGTTTTAAAAAAGAACTGTCTGCCATTGTCAAGAAGGGTTATGACCAGGGAATTCTAAATAGAAAAGAGAGAGAGTTTTTAGTGCCTCTGGCACCCAGAGTTCCAACTATATATTACCTACCAAAGGTGCACAAAAACCCAGTCCAACCTCCGGGCCGGCCTATCGTGAGTGGCATTGATTCTGTCACCTCACGTATAGGCCGGTACATTGATTTTTACTTACAGCCTCTGGTCAGGCGTATGCCCTCCTATCTGAAGGACACAGGGGCCACCATGCGCAAGCTTGAAGGTTTGGGTTTGCAGGGTGATCATATTATTGCCACGGCTGATGTGGCCTCCCTGTATACCTGCATACCCCAGGACAAGGGCTTAGAGGCTGTTCGGTATTTCCTTGAGAGTGAGCCTACCATTGCACCCTTTCAGTGCTCTTATATCATGGAACTTTTGGAATTCGCTACTAAGCGAAGCTATTTCTGGTTCGACCAGCAGTACTACCATCAGCTGCGTGGCGTGGCAATGGGGGCTAAATTTGCCCCCAGCCTCCCCAATCTATTCATGGCCAAATGGGAGGAGGATGTCGTCTATGCCAATAGGGATCCTTCCCTAATCTTGTGGGCGCGTTACATCGACGACATCCTCCTCCTATGGAAAGGTAGTGCCGAATCTTTAGATCTATTTTTTCAACGTTTAAACACCAATGATCGTGGCATCTCACTGACATATACTACCAGCAAACAAAAAATCAACTTTTTAGATCTAGAGATTGAAATTCGTGATGGTCTCTTTCACTTCCAGACCCACTTTAAAACCACAGACCGGAACAGTTTTATACCCCCAGATAGCTGTCATCATCGGTCCTGGTTGGATTCAGTACCAAAAAGCCAATTTCTGAGACTCCGAAGAAATTGTTCCAGCACTGAAGCCTTTAAAACACAATCAGCCCTTCTGAAGGCTAAACTAGTAGATAAGAACTATGACTCCCATCTTGTTGATCGTGAGTTTCAGCGTGCTTTAGAAACCAATAGGGAGTCCCTCCTCGTCGAGAAGCCTAAGAAAGAAAGGGATGAGTCTTTTAGGTGGTCCCTGTTTACTGCTTTCTCCAACCAATTTAAACAAGTTAAGGCTATCATGTCCAGATATTGGGACATCCTTAAGAACGATCGGGTTTTGAACACTGTTTTACCCGATAGGGCGAAAGTCATCTTCAGGGGTGCTCCCACACTGCAAAGCAAAATTGCCCCGAATATCATTGACCCCCCTGTACACCAACCCCTCTTTCATGAAATGGAAGGGTTCTACTCTTGCAGAAAACGCATAGTATGTCGGCATAATTCTGGTATAGGAAGGAAGACTACATCCTTCATTTCAACAGTTACACAGAAACGATACTCCATCAAGCGTTTCTGTACCTGTACCACCAGTCATATTGTCTACTTAATTACATGCCATTGTGGCAAGCAATATGTAGGCCGCACTATTCGTTCCTTCTCGATAAGAGTGGCTGAGCATATAGCCTTGATCAAAAATGGTGACACAAAGCACACAGTTCCGCGACATTATAAGTTACACCACAATCGGGAGCTTGCGGGCACGCAATTTACTGTGATAGACCGATATGTTCCCCCGTGGAGGGGTGGAGCCATGACTAGAGGGGTATCCAGATTGGAGACTTTTTGGATTCATGAGCTCCGCACCCTTTTTCCGTCAGGTATCAACGTAGAGTTGGATGTGAACGCTTTCATTAATAGAGCCTGACATTTCCCTCCAACTAACACACTCTCTCTCCCCTTATTTCTCCTGGGTTGGGGTTTCATTGCCCCTGTATCCTCCCCCCCCCCTTTTTTTTGGACTTTGAGTGTTGTCCTTTTTCTCTTATGTCCTTTGTTATTTTAATTTTATTGCACTTTTATTTGAGTTTACATCTCACATATATTTATGTGACACCACATAGTGCTTTTTAGTAAATTTTGTCATTTTGGTATATATATTTATATACCTACACATATGATCTTTATGACATGGTGCTTTTTATTTTATTAAATTTTGTCAGTTTGGCATATGTACATATGTACCCACATATATGATCTTTATGATCTGTACATTTATGCATTTGTCTTGTTTTTATACATATATTGTCCGACATGGGGTGTCTGGAAACCCGCTCCATTATTTTCCCTATTAAGTATGTGTTTATATACACTGTTTCTAACACGTCCATTTGATTATGAGACTCCATTACACCATTCCACTCGAGTTTAGGTTCTTATATCATAGCACATCACCACACTTTCACTGCATATATTAGGTACGTGATCGTAACATCCCACTTCCACATATTTACATTACTTCCTGATTGATATGGCTAATCACAGCCTCCGGGCGCTCACTTGCCCCTCCCACTTTAATTTTCTTTCCCTAGACCAATCACAGCGCTCGCTGTAGCGCTCACCGCTTTCTCTTACGTCACTTCCTGTTGACATACACAACGTCACTTCCCTTTCTGCGCTCACACAGTGCGCAATCGCGCAACGCGCGTCACTGGACTACTATCCCTTATTTATCACTTCCACCGCTTGTTTACAACATCGGTTTGCGTAAGGCATTCTGTCATATTTAGCCTACATCTTTATTATTCAAAAACTCTTTTACCATCCTTGATCGTTCCCCCACTTCCTGTTTACATTTTAACCCGGAAGTGACGTGTGGAACGCAAGCTTGGGACGCACGCCGGTCGGCCATTTTGGCCAATACCGGAAGTGCGGTTATTTCAACGTGGAGCCGTTTTTCAGGTTAATTGAAGCACCCCCTATATATATATGTGTGGCTACAGTGGGGGTAACCCCCCAGATGACGCCTTTTTAGGACGAAACGCGTCGGGTAGGACCCCATTGTCGCCACTTTTTCTCAGCGCTGCATTATCTTGTGGACTTATACGTGAGTGTATTTCCTATATATTTTTTAATAAATCTTGATGCGGATTTACACTATGTGGCCCTTTTTTTCTTTCCTCTCCACTTACACCCTATGAATGATCGGTTTGAGGGAACCACACACGGAATACCTCACCCCCTCTTTCCTGGGACTCATAGAACTATCCACATCCCTTGAATTCTACACATCTCCCAGGACCTGGACACCAGTTGGAGGAATCAGGCAGCCTGCAACACCACAGACATCCACGGCTTTTCTACCACCCAAGCCTTGTCCGACCTAGTTGGGCGTATGCCCCGCTAGGTCCACCACATCTGGTAAGCCTTCATTTCCCTCGGTGGTAGTAAGCTTGTCTGCTTCTTTTGGGATATTGGATCTACACATATTGTTCATCCCTAGGACTGAAACACTGTTGTTTATCGTTAGATCCTAAACATGTATAACCGTTTTTTTCAGCCCTGAATGGGTCTCTTTATTGGTGATCCTTTCCATTGTATACCTACCCACCCATGTGTGATTAGGTTTTTAGCACTACACTTTTTTGTTGTTTCCTGTACTTATACTTTGTTGGTTGTGTTAGCCGCTTTTCCTTTTCTTATGAGCAGCGCAGGATTACTTTTGTATATATACTGAAAAGGCGACCTTGCCAGCTCAATTTATTTCCACTTATTAAGTACAACAGAAACACTAACATGCCTACCTTATTGCAAAAATGACTGCTGTAGGATCCCATGGTGGCTGGCTACATGCTTGAAAGCCTGGGTATTCAGTCATATGACTTCTGCTGTAGGAGGAGGAGTTCGGGTCCCTTTCAGCAGAGATCATGTGACCATGTTGCCAAGCTCTGTGGCAATGTGTTCTTAAACAGTGGGGTCTGCAAAAAAAAAATGTATTCCAAGGCTTTTGTTCCTTATATTTTTAGAATTTTAGGTAATGATAGGTAAATAGTTTTATGAGGAGGGTAAATAATAATAATAATATTTTCATGAAAAGAAACACAGACTGTGAAAATTGTAGTGTCCCCTTAAACAAGCGGTCAGTGGAGAAGTTCCCACCTTACACAAGTCAGTGGAGATTGGCCTTCTTTCACTGGTGGTCAATAATGAAGTGCCCCCTTACACTGGTAGTCAGCAGAGAAGTTCCCCCCCTTACAATGGTAGTGAAGAAGTCCCCTCATTGTAGCAATGGTCAGTGAGAAGGTGTCCCCTTACATTGGTGGCCAATAGAGAAGTGTCCACTTATACTGTGATCAGTTAAGAAATGCAGCCTTACTTTGGCGGTCTATGAAGAAGGACTCCCTCAAACTGGTGGTCAGTGTTGAAGTAGCCTCCTACAATGGATTTTAGCTAAAAATTGTCCCTGGTTGGGAAAGCCTGCATTAGCCAATACTAAAAATAGCTGAACCTTGTTTTATTTGCACAGATAATACAGTTCTTCAAGTTCTTTGAATTGATCATGATTGCGTAAGTATACAAAGTTATGATATTTCCCTGTAACAGCACAAACAGATCAATTGAAACAAATGTTCCTCTTAAGAAATATCTTTTATTGTTTTACAGAAGAAATCTTCTAAGCTTAATGCAATCAGATGTTAGTGATTTTGTTAAGCTGGAGGGCTTTAAAAAAAAACTATATTGCCTGCTTTTACACGCACTGAACTTTAATGACATCTCAGTCTCAGTCCATAGGGCCCAATACTGAGTTGGCCTACCCTTTGCAGCTATAACAGCTTCAACTCTTCTGGGAAGGCTGTCCACAAGGTCTAGGAGTGCGTCTATGGCCTGGCTCGCAGTCTCTGCTCTAATTCATCCCAAAGGTGTTCTATCAAGTTGAGGTAGGACTCTGTGTCAGCCAGCCAAGTTCCTCTGCCTTAAACTCGCTCATCCATGTCTTTATGGACCTTGCTTTGTGCACTGTTGCGCAGTCATATTGGAACAGGAAGGGGCCATCCCCAAACTGAGCTGGGAGCATGAAGTTTTCCAAAATGTCTTGGTATGCTGACGCTTTAATGCCCCGTACACACGGTCGGACTTTGTTCGGACATTCCGACAACAAAATCCTAGGATTTTTTCCGTTGGATGTTGGCTCAAACTTGTCTTGCATACACACGGTCACACAAAGTTGTCGGAAAATCCGATCGTTCTAAGCGCGGTGACGTAAAACACGTAGGTTGGGACTATAAACGGGGCAGTGGCCAATAGCTTTCATCTCTTTATTTATTCTGAGCATGCGTGGCACTTTGTCCGTCGGATTTGTGTACACACGATCGGAATTTCCGACAACGGGTTTTGTTGTCGGAAAATTTTATCTCCTGCTGTCCAACTTTGTGTGTCGGAAAATCCGATGGAAAATGTCCGATGGAGCCCACACACGGTCGGAATTTCCGACAACACGCTCCGATCGGACATTTTCCATCGGAAAATCCGACTGTGTGTACGGGGCATAAGACTTCCCTTCACTGGAACTAAGGGGCCAAGCCCAACCCCTGAAAAACAACCTCACAACGTAACCCCCCCTCCACCAAATGAGCTGGACCAGTGCACAAAGCAAGGTCCATAAAGACATGGATGAGCGAGTTTGGAGTGGAGGAACTTGACTGGCCTGCACAGAGTCCTGACCTCGGCCCGATAGAACACCTTTGGGATGAATTAGAGCAGAGACTGCAAGCCAGGCCTTCTTGTCCAACATCAGTGCCTGACCACACAAATGCGCTTCTGGAAGTATGGTCAAACATTCCCATAAACACACTCCTAAACTTTGTGGACAGCCTTCCCAGAAGAGTTGAAACTCTTATAGCTGAAAAGGGTGGGCCAACTTAATATTGAAGCCTACGTACTAAGACTAAGATTCCATTAAAGTTCATGTGCGTGTAAAGGCAGGCGTTCCGATACCTTTGACAATATAGTGCATGTTGCCCCAACATTTCATATTCCTGATATGTGCTTGTTGTACCATGTACTTTTGTTAAAAAGGCTCCAGTTTATCCTTCAAAGCATGGTCAGTTTTCTGGCTGTGCTGGGGGAACAGCATCCCTTTCCTCCAATGATCACACATCTGCTAACAAGCCCCCCCTTGCACAGCTATTCACTGGGAAGATCATTGTACTGCAGTTTCTCCTTTCCTACCTCCCTAAGCCCCTTATGCATTTGAGAACACAGATAATGTGGTCAGTTATAAGAAAAAAAGAAAAAAAGGTATTTATAATGTTTTTTTTATGTATATACACAAATGTTTTGCTTTTCATTCCTGTATATAGTAACAATAGTAATCACCAAAGACCTCCATATTTTAGTCTTGTAAAGACTTCTGTTCACTGGAGTTATGCCATCTTTTTAAACAAAAACTAACTGTGGGTAGCAAAAACCCAAAAGTCTTGAACAGAAAATTTAGTCTAAAGAGTAGTACATGCTTAGAAGTACTGGGGGCAACCTCACTGGATATGTTGTGCTTAAATTTTTTACCGACAATTGTTATGGCTGTCCTAACATTTCTGTCTGGAATGCTGGGCTTTGGGATTCCTTTTTCAAGAGATTGTAAAGATTTTATTTTTTATTAAAATAACAAACATGTCATATTTACCTGCTCTGTGCAATGGTTTTGCACAAAGCAGCCTTGATCCTCCTCTTCTTGGGTCCCCCGCTGGCGCTCCTACCCCCTGCTGAGTGCTCCCACAGCAAGTCGCTTGCTATGGGGGCACTTGTGTGTGCTCACTCCTGAGCCATGCTCTGTGTCCATAAGACACACAGAGCGTGTCTCGGCCCTGCATCCAGCTTCCTCGTCACTGGCTGTTATTGACAGCAGTGGGAGCCAATGTATCTGAGCCAATGAGGAGCAAAAGACCCGACAGAGCCTTGGCTCTTGTGCACATCACTGGATTGAGAATGGGCTCAGGTATGCATTTATGGGGGCTGCAAGGGCAGCTGCATGCAGAAGGTTTTTTACCTTACTGCATAGAGTGCAGTAAGGTAAATAAAAAAAACTTCTGCCCTTAGGCCTGATTCATACCTATGCATTTTTAGTGCTTTTTGCATTTTGCAAATTTGCACTACAGAATGTGTTCCATAGGAAACCATGTTAAGTGGACTGTAGTGCAAATCTGCTAAATGCAAAAAGCACTAAAAAATGCATAGGTGTGAATCAGGCCTTACAACCATTTTGAGCTAAGGGTCTCTCACAGTATCTTACTTATTTAACCTAAGATCCCCCCCTTTAGCTTGTAGTCTTTCACTTGAAAGGGCTCTGTACCCTTATGCCGCGTACACACGGCCGGACTTGCGAACGGTCTAAACTCCGTCGGCATTTCCGACAGAGAGATTTAGAACATGTTCTATATCGGAGTCCGTCGGAAATGCAGACAGAAAAAGTGCAATGGGGCATACACATGATCGGAATGTCCGACCAAAAGCTCCCATGGGACTTTTTCTGTCGGGAAGTCCGGCCATGTGTACGCAGCATAAGGCCTGGTTCACACCTATGCATTTTTTAGTGTGTTTCAGTTTTGCAGAAACACAATACAGTCTATTAAATATGTTTTGCTATGGGTCACGTTCACATCTGTGCATTTTATGGAAAGGGCCAGGGACTTTTTTTCTGGTTTTTGGTTCCACAGACTTCAATGGATCAAAAATGTGTATTGAAAAACGCAAAATGCACCTGGGATATGCAAACTGCAACCTGCATAGGTGTGAACCAGGCCTTATAATAGATTAATTTTGCTCATACTTAACAGCTTGATTGCCTTTAGTACCCCTGTCTTGGGAAGCACAAGGATACCCCCAACTTTCAGCGACACTGGAAAATGCATCACCCCCCCTTCCACAGTGATACAATGTTCAAGGCTGTAAGCTGGGTAAACTAATACCCCGGTGAGTTCTCTGTTTCTGAACTACCCAAGTGCCTAGCACCTGGTGCCCAGTAAATTTCCCTCTTGCAAGAAGACATATGACTGACCAAATGGGATTGATTTGCTGAAGACGAAAAGGCTATTCAGTTTGCAAGGTAAATTGCACTCTGCATAGAGACTTTCTCAGAGCCTAGAGAATGTAGTGATATTTCACTTTACAAAGAATACCCCATTATGCATACCCCATTAAACATGATTGGATAATGAAAGTCATCTAAGCTTCACCTCATCGACTAAGCTCTGGGGATAATTCCTTTGCAAAGTTAACAACGTATTTGCTTTTGGTATACCAACTTCCTATCTCCATGATAAAGAACTATACTCAAAACCCAACAGCAACTAATTTCAACCATCTGACACTAGAACACACAAAAATTCTGTATGTGTTCATCAATAAAAAATATCAAATGACACATGACATTTGTAAATATATGTCCGAAAAACTATATAAAAGCTACACAAATTCAACAACACATGGCAAAATGTAGTAGAGTCACCAATAGGAATAGTCACCCTGGTAAAGATGAAAGATGATTTGTTGTTATGGGTTACAGCATTTTGTACCACCTTCTTGCTTTTTTTTTTATACTTATTAAGCCTCTCAGACATACAGTATACTGTATACATAGATGAGCACACACAAACCTCTCAACTGTTCATTTAAAACCTCAAAAACAGACAGAGGAATTATTACTGGCTCTGAAAAGAAGAGAAATGCTAAGAGCACAGTCTAAATGAAATGCCTTTAGGGCTGAATGTCTTACCTCTGAGTGCAATTCCCACAGACTGTGGAATACAAGAGTACAGATGTTTCCTACCAAGAGGAGAATGTTCCCGAGTCTCACTCCATTAAGATCTCCTGTTATGAGCATACACTGAACTTAATCTTGCACTGTTCACTCTGAATCATTGCTATTCCAGCCTTATCTTTATTACTTCAAGGATGCTCTTAACCCTTCTCACCGATAACAACCCCTGTTGCTGGATGTTAATGGGGTCCTGGAAAGAAGTCAGCTGCTTCCTGAGATGACACCAACACAGACAATCAAAATTCTTTTTATGTGATTCGAATTATTGTACTTTACACCCTATGGTACTTCTCATATATTCTCCTACCACATTTATTGGTAGGGAGAAGAAAACATATCTATAGCAGCGCTATCACCCAGAACCAAGCATGAAGAAAACAACAGGATAGCAATGAATGTAATGAAAACAAGTTGAAAAAAACATAAGAACATCAGAACCCAGAGGCGAGACAGAAATATTCATGACATACACAATTGCAGCATTATTCTCTAGTCTGGACCAGCTGCTTTATGCAAGATATTAAAGATTCCTTTTTTTTAAATTATACTGCATGCACAGACTGATATGAAGATGTGTTGCTATCTTAACCCGATCTTGCTGCCTCCTAGAAGCCCTTTAACTGTACTTTAATGCCCCGGAGGAGGTTGTGTTTTCTCTATATTATGTGACCATTGTGATTGGCTCTCACAGTGTTAAGGATCTTTGAAATAGCATTCAGAAATTGAAGAATATTGAAGTGATCACATCACAGCATAAAATTGCAATGTTTCAGAGCCAAGCATTGCCCCTTCTCAGGGCCGGATTAAGAACATCATGGGCCTGGTGCTGTGGATTTTGGTGGGGCTTTTTATAAAATAAATAAATAAAAATGCAAACAATTTTTTTGTTATAACAAATGAAATAAATAGAGAGAGGGAGGATGAGAGAGAGAGAGAGAGAGAGAGAGAGAGAGAGAGAGAGAGAGAGAGAGAGAGAGAGAGAGGATGAGAGAGGGGTAAGGGGTAAGGGAGTGGGGATGAGAGAGAGAGAGAAAGGGGTGAGGGGTAAGGGAGTGGGGATGAGAGAGAGAGAGAAAGGGGTGAGGGGTAAGGGAGTGGGGATGAGAGAGAGAGGGGAGCATGCGTGGGAGTGATAGCAGCGCAGCCTGGCAAGGCAAGTGACCAAAGGCACAGAACGCAGAAGGAAGACTGGGTGAAGATGGAAGTGCCCGGGACCCTCTGGATTGATCACAGCGCAGCATTGGAGGTCTCAGTCTGACAGGTAAGTGTACCCTAATTTGCTAATATGTTGTGCATACTTGTACATTACGGCATAACCTACCTCAGGGCCTCTAAAAAGTAGTAATGTTAGCAAAGTTTACTACCGCTTTAATATCACAGGATCCCAGGAGCCTCTCATGGGGCCCCCTACTGACCCGGTGGCCCTTGGGCAGTGCCCCAGTGCATAGTTGCCAACATTTCAAAAATATTTTCAGGGACACTTTTTACCAGTGGTATATCTAGAGTAGCTGACATCCCCTATGTTCCTCTATACATCACAGTAGTAATCACAAAATTAAATGAGTACTAATAATGGGCAGAAGAAATATGAGGACTGAGAAGATTTTCTTTAGTTGAACTAACAAAAGTGTTCCCATTCTAGAGCTGGTAACACATTGAGGATATTCAATATAATTTGAAAGAACTGTTTTTGTGGGTAAAAGGCATAAGTGAGGAGTATGGATGGTAAAAAAGTGGGCAGTATGTGCAGGTGAGGGAGAGGAATGTGGAGGGTATAACAGTGGGCACTATGTACAGAAGAGGAGTGTGGAGGGTATGATGGGGGCAGTATGTACAGGAGAGGAGTGTGGAGGGTATGACAGTGGGCAGTATGTACAGGAGAGGAGTGTGGAGGATATGACAGTGGGCAGTATGTACAGGAGAAGATTGTCGAAGGTATGGCAGTTGGCAGTATGTACAGGAAAGGAGTGTGGAGGATATGACAGTGAGCAGTATGTACAGGAGAGGAGTGTGGAGGGTATGACAGTGATCAGTATGTATAGGAGAGGAGTGTGGAGGATATCACAGTGGGCAGTATGTACAGGAGAGGAGAGTATGTAGCTTCTGACTGTGCAAGGAGCCCTGTATCTTCGGAACCATAGACGATAGGAGCCCCTTTTGACCAGTGGTGGGGTAGATCTTCAGCTACATACCCCCCAAATTTGGGGTCTCTGTGACCCCTGGTCGCCGAGTAACAACATGCTCCTTACATTGGTGATCAGTGAGAAGAATGATCGTTTTTTTAATTTATTTTTTCTTTGTGATTTTTTTTTTGGGGGCAAATGGGCTTATCTTAAGGTGAGGGGCCTGGAGCTGCAGCTCCAATAGCCCCTATGTTAATCGGGCCCTGCCCCTTCTTCAGGCATGAGGTAAGTGCAGAGTGCAACTGAGTAACATTTAACTAATCTAACTCTGATGCCTTTTCAGTTGCACAGTTTTATATAGGGCACCTTTGACCATAACTGGGCTTTAAAGCAGCATTAAACCCAAAAGCAAACATTTACTATATTGCAGCCTACCGATTCTTAGATGTGATGTCTGCATTCATTTTCTTTTTAGGCTTTCTTTCTCCTGGTGATCCAGCCAGTAAGTCTGTTGTCTTTGGCAAGAACAAGCTCTCTTTCAGATGTATCAGTTTAGAGGGATGGAGCAAACCATTTAACAGTTGCAGGGGTACTTACAATGATCAGCTTTTATTTGTGTAAAATCTTGATCCTAAAAGCGAAGCTGCTTAGAGGAGTTTGGCTTCAATTTGTTGTTGTTGTTCAGTCGTTTAGTCGTGTTCGACTCTTCGTGACCTCATGCGCCAGGCTTTTCTGTCCTCCACTGCCTCCCGAAGCTTGCTTAACTTCATGTTCATTGTTTCGATGATGCTATCAATTTGTTATTATTATACTATTACTTCAATTGTAAGTGTATTTAAATCTGCTAGTGCATTTAACACTCCCCTCTCCTCAGACTGACAATGCTGCTGTCCAAAGGTGTCTCCTGTGCTCATTCATCCAGCGCGAGGACACTCTAGTACAGAAGGTTTGTTACTAGCCAGATCACCATTTGAAAACAGAGGGGAAAAAAGCCCAAAAAAACAAAAAAACAAAACAAATGCAGTTATCACATCTAATGCTTAATAAGCTAATATTCCATTTTTGGTTTGGGGGTTAATCCCACTTTAAGAATGACATAAAAATAGAACTACCATACTCAAAATATTGAATGATAAAAATATTTACACAGGGTCATGCAGTTATAGCCATTATGTCTAAATCCTGCTAATCCAATACTGATTCACATCCACCAGTGCAACTGACTATACCGAGAGACATAGGTGTAGCTTGAAGCTTGTGGGCCCCGATGCAAACTTTAATCTGGCCCCCTACACTGTGTTATTGGGGAAAAGTGCTTGTCACTCTGCAAATGTAATTCAGTAAACTCAAAATGCCCGGGCCAGCTGGGCCAGGGCTTGCGCAGGCTTGTCCTGGGCCCTCCGAGTTTCTGGTTTCCGCTCCACAAGGTGACAAGGCAAGCCCTTTCCCCCAGCAGTGCACTTTCTGCTCAGACCCCACTCTGTCCAGTACAGCTCCTCCCTCCCTGCTCTGCTCAGCCCTGCTCAACCATGCACGTGCAAACAAGGTGGGAGCAGGCAAGCCACACTCTGAGCTGCCAGGTGAAAGTGGTGGGCTTACATGTAAAAGAAAATGCTCAGAGGGCCTGGCCTTGGCCCCACCTGAGGTGGGCGAACCCTCCGACTTCCAGATTCGCATACAAGCCCACCACTCTTACCCGGCAGCTCAGAATGTGGCCACCCTGCCCCTACCTTGTGTGCACACGCAATGTTGAGCAGGGTTGAGCAGCTGAGCAGGTAAGGGGGGAAGACACTGCACTTGCCCCATCACCCTGTGTATGTGAAACCGGAAACTCAGATGGGCCAGGACGGGCCTGAGCGTTCCCTACCTGGCTGGCCTGAGCCCTCTGAGTTTATTGAATTACCTACACAGGGTGACACAGCAAGTGCTTTTCCCCAATGACAAGGGGGCCGCATGGGCGAGGTCGTTCCGTCCATACCCAGAGAGGGTTTTCAGTCATCTGGGTGTGATATAACTAATTTATCTGCCAGAATCATACTGATGGTCTTTTTTATTAAGGGAGTATAATATGCAAAGACTACAGGTAGTCCCCGAGTTACAAACCCCCCCAGCCTTACATACGACTCAAACGGAGGGAGACAACCGGAAGTGAGCGGAAATCTACCCCTAAGGAAGGGAAATTCATTCCTGTAAGAATTATCATGGGAAAAAGGTGTATCCATTGAAGCATTATCATCATTTCTTGTTTCCACGACAACCCAAAATTTTCTGAATCCAATTGTCCCCAGGACAGAAAGTGAGATGAAATCTTCTGAACAGGGGCACAGACAGCAAAACAAACATTACAGGGGTGGTAACCCTTCCCTATGCTGTCCAAAAAAAGTAAAAGTAATTTTTTTGGTTGGAGTTATGTAATGTACCTGTTCCAAAGTCTTTGTAACCTGGGGACTGCCTGTATATTCTATATGCAATTTTACAGAAACCAAATCTCTCTGCTTTGTGTAGTCAGATGATTAAAAGATGGAAATCACTGGATAGCTCTAGATTACTGCATATTGCACAGCCTAATAAAATCAAGCCACAGATGTTCACATCACTAGGATAATCAGTGGGTTCTAACCTTAGTAGTCAGATATCAATATTTATTACTTTGCTCATTAGCATTTTTGAAATCTGAGCTCTGATTGGTGTTGCTAAACACAACTGTACTTTTGGTTAAATGTAATTAATAAGCCAATAGTGTTCTTACCATGCGGTCATTATTTGGTGGTGATTACTAATAAATGGAATGAGAACTGGTAGGAGAGGTGTTGTCAGGAGGCATGTATCTTGGGACATATGGAAGTGGCTAAGACTAAGTTGTCATATAATGTAGAAACCCCAGAATACCATACACATCACCAGGTTTATCTTGTTTTCTTTAAGTGATAAATACTTTACAGCATTTTATCTCAGTGGACTTTCATTAGGGTTGATCCTCACATAAGCAGTTTTTTATTACTATTAATCAGTGATTGAGTGATAGCAGGGATAAACACCTTTGATAAAATATACCCCATCTGAAATGATGATGAAAGTTCACAAGATATCCTCTGTGTTCATTGCTTTGTTGAAATCATCATTTACTGAGCAGGTTTAAAAAAGGGCACAGTCCTAAGGTATCATTGTAAAGATGTATGTTTTAAAAAATATGTTATCTAAAATCGCAAAACCTGATAAAATCCAGATTGTGCAGATATGATTATAAAGAATTATGCTGTTGTAAAAAATAAAAACATTAGAGGTGACTAGTGATGAGCCGAACACCCCCCGGTTCGGTTCGCACCAGAACCCGCGAACGGACCGCAAGTTCGCACGAACGTTAGAACCCCATTGACGTCTATGGGACTCGAACGTTCGAAATCAAAAGTGCTCATTTTAAAGGCTAATTTGCATGGTATTGTCCTAAAAAGGGTTTGGGGACCCGGGTCCTACCCCAGGGGACATGTATCAATGCAAAAAAAACTTTTAAAAACGGCCGTTTTTTCGGGAGCAGTGATTTTAATGATGCTTAAAGTAAAAAAAAAAAAGTGAAATATTCCTTTAAATATCGTACCTGGGGGGTGTCTATAGTATGCCTGTAAAGTGACGCGTGTTTCCCATGTTTAGAACAGTCCCTGCACCAAATGTCATTTTTAAAGGAAAAAATCTCATTTAAAACTGCTTGCGGGTTTAATGTCATGTCGGGTCATGGCAATATGGATGAAAATCAGTGAGACAAACGGCATGGGTACCCCCCAGTCCATTACCAGGCCCTTTGGGTCTTGTATGGATATTAAGGGGAACCCCGCACCCAAATTAAAATAAGGAAAGGTCCCTATATACTCTGAACAGCAGTATACAGGCGGTGCAAACAAGACAGGGACTGTAGGTTTGTTGTTAAGTAGAATCTGTTTGTAATTTTGAACATTTTTAATGTGTTTAGCTCCAGCCAAAAAATCTTTTCTAAGCTTTTTGGAAAACATAGGGAAGGGTTATCACCCCTGTGACATTTGTTTTGCGTCTTTCCTCCTCTTCAGAAGATTTCACCTCACTTTTTTGTCCCAATGAAAAATATTTTTTGAAAATTTGTGTTTTTTTGTGGAACAAGGATTGGAAAGCATCAGTGGAAAGGAAAAATTGTTTTCCCATATTAACTCTTACAGGAGAGAATTTCCCTTCCTTAGGGGTAGATTTCATCTCACTTCCTGTTGTCTCCTTCCGTTTGCAAGTAGGAGTCGTTTGTAAGTTAGATGTTTGAAAGTAGGGTCCTGCCCTATATACTCAGCAGAAATTTGGGCCTTAGGTGTTGCTGTGGCCAAAACACTGTAAGCCCTCACAGGGCCCTGCTGTGAAATATTAGATCAAGAATTGTAATTACATGCCCCTGTTGAACAGGAGCTGAAAAATTAGGCCTTAGGCACTGGTGCTGGTGCCACAACACTGCAACCCCTCACAGACACTCTAGTTGGAACGCAGGAACGAGCCCTGCTGCAAAGTATTGCATCAAAAATTGTAATTACACGCCCCTGTTAGACAGGGGCAGAAAAATTGGGTCTTAGGCACTGGTGCTGGTGCCACAACACTGCAACCCCTCACAGACACTCTAGTTGAAACGCAGGAACAAGCCCTGCTGCAAAGTATTGCATCAAAAATTGTAATTACACGCCCCTGTTAGACAGGGGCTGAAAAATTGGGTCTTAGGCACTGGTGCTGGTGCCACAACACTGCAACCCCTCACAGACACTCTAGTTGGAATGCAGGAACGAGCCCTGCTGCAAAGTATTACATCAAAAATTGTAATTACACGCCCCTGTTAAACAGGGGCTGAAAAATTGTGCCTTAGGCACTGGTGGTGGCGCCCAGAACCAAAAATGTTCTTACAAGCTATCAGCGTGATGATTGAGGAGGAAGAGGATAATTACTCAGGGATAGTCACTCAGCATCAGCATAGGCAGTCTTTGAAGGGATCTGAGATTTCAAAAAAAATTATTCGGTTACATCTGCATCAGGTGCTTGGTAGCTGGTGGTGATCCAAGACTGATTCATTTTTATGAAGGTCAGCCGATCGACCGAGTCGGTGGACAGACGCACCCTGTGATCGGTTACCACGCCTCCAGCAGCACTGAATGTGCGTTCCGAAAGAACGCTGGATGCAGGACAGGCCAGTAGCTCAATTGCATACTGTGCAAGCTCTGGCCAGTGATCCATCCTCAAGACCCAGTAACCCAGAGGATTTTCGGTGGGAAAGGTGTCCAAGTCTGATCTTGCCCCTAGGTATTCCTGCACCATGTAAAACAGACGCTGGCGATGGTTGCTGGAACCGATCATACCTTGGGGCTGCGGACCAAAAAATTGTCTGAACGCATCGGTCAGACGGCCACCTTCTCCACCGCTCCTTCTTTGACTGACCGAAGCCTCAGCAACACGTTGTCCAGAAACAGGAGTTTGTAACCTCCCAGTCTCTGGGAACGCGTTGCACAGACCTTTCTGCAAGGCCTCCCGAAGATGTTTCATCCTCTGCTCCCTCTGCGATGGCAAGATAAGGTCCGCAACCTTACCCTTGTAACGTGGATCAAGGAGGGTTGCCAGCCAGTATTGGTCCTTCTCCTTGATACCACGAATACGAGGATCCTTACGCAGGCTTTGCAGGATCAGGGAGGCCATGCAGCGTAGGTTTGCTGAGGCATTCGGTCCGGAGTCCTCTGGGTCACTAAGGACAACAACGTCCGCAGCCACCTCCTCCCAGCCACGTACAAGTCCATGTGTTCCTTGGGACTGATCCCTTAAAGACTGCTGATGCTGAGTGCCAGGCTCCACCTCCATACTGACACAATCTTCCTCCTCCTCCTCCTCCTCCTCCTCGTCCTCTTCCTGTGTGATCGGCGGGCACGCAGGAACACTGTCTGGATAAAGGGGGCCTTGAGAGCTAAGGAAGTCCTCCTCTTCCTGCCTCTGTTCTGCCTCAAGTGCCCTGTCCATTATTCCATGCAGCGTGTGCTCCAACAGGTGGACAAGGGGGACAGTGTCACTGATGCATGCACTGTCAGTGCTCACCATCCTCGTGGCCTCCTCGAATGGTGACAGGACAGTGCATGCATCCCTGATCATGGCCCACTGGCGTGGGGAAAAAAAACCAAGGTCCCCTGACCCTGTCCTGGTGCCATAGTCGCACAGGTACTCATTGATGGCCCTCTGCTGCGTGTGCAGCCGCTGCAGCATGGCCAACGTCGAGTTCCACCTGGTGGGCATGTCACAGATTAGGCGGTTCTTGGGCAGGTTAAACTCCTTTTGGAGGTCCGTCAGCCGAGCACTGGCATTATATGACCGGCGGAAATGCACACAGACTTTCCTGGCCTGCCTCAGGACATCCTGTAAGCCCGGGTACCTGCCCAAGAACCGCTGCACCACCAAGTTAAGGACGTGAGCCAAACAGGGCACATGGGTCAGTTGTCCCTGTCGGAGGGCAGAGAGGAGGTTGGTGCCATTGTCGCAAACCACCATTCCTGCCTTAAGTTGGCGTGGCGTCAACCACCTCTGAACCTGCCCCTGCAGAGCTGACAGAACCTCTGCCCCAGTGTGGCTCCTGTCCCCCAAGCACACCAGCTCAAGCACCGCATGGCATCTTTTGGCCTGCGTACTTGCGTAGCCCCTTGAACGCCTACGGAGCACCGCTGGTTCCGAGGAAGAGGCCATGGAGGAAGAAGAAGAGGAGGGGGTGGAGGAGAGAGGTGTGTCACAATCAGCATTTTGGAGGCGTGGTGGCGGAACAACCTCCAACACTACTGCACCTTGTCCTGCATCCTTCCCAGCTGCCAGCAGAGTCACCCAATGCGCCGTGAAACTTAAGTAACGTCCCTGTCCATGCCTGCTGGACCATGAGTCAGCGGTAATATGCACCTTACCGCTGACCGCCCTGTCCAGCGAGGCATGGACATTGCCTTCCACATGCCGGTAGAGAGCCGGAATCGCCTTCCGTGAGAAAAAGTGGCGTTTGGGTACCTGCCACTGAGGAACCGCACATTCCACAAACTCACGGAAGGGGGCAGAGTCTACCAACTGAAAAGGCAGCAGTTGAAGTGCTAGCAATTTTGCCAAGCTAGCATTCAACCGCTGGGCATGTGGATGGCTGGGAGCAAACTTCTTTCGGCGGTGCAGCAGCTGGGGCAGGGAAATTTGCCTGGTACAATCTGACGTCGGTGTACCAAAAGCAGATTGCCCATAAGTACTTGGCTGTGACACACCTAATTCTACACCTTCATTCCTCTCACTGCAGGTCGCAGAGAGGACTGAAGGTCTAGTGGGGTTGGAAATCTCAGCTGATGAGGAGCAAGGAGAGATCGTCTTTGTTCTTTGGTGTGGGTCTTTTAGATACGCTTGCCAACGAACTGCATGGCAGGTCAACATATGTCTGGTCAAGCATGTGGTACCCAAGCGGGAGATGTTTTGGCCACGCGAGATACGCTTGAGACATATATTGCAAATAGCAGCGGTGCGATCTGATGCACTCGTCTCAAAAAAGGCCCACACCAAAGAACTTTTTGAATAACGCGCAGAGACTGCAGCGCCCTGCACATGTGGAGCTTTGGGGTGTGATGCAGTCAATGTGCTGCCCTTAGGCTGGCCCCTGGAGGGCATCCTGCCTAGTTGGTGATGTGCCACCTCCTCCTCCTCCTCCTCCTCCTCCTCCTCCTCTCTCCTATCAGGCACCCACGTTGAGTCAGTGACCTCATCATCCCCTCCCTCCTCATCACTGGAGCAAACCTGGCAGTATGCTGCAGCAGGGGGAGCATGACTGCCAGATTGCTGTCCTTCTTGGGCACCCCCTCTGTCCGTGCTCATGTTACTGCCTTCATTGAGCTCAGTATCATCATCAGAGCCTTCCAAACGCTGGGCATCCTCCTGGAGCATGTACCCAACACTGTGGTCAAACAGTTCGAGGGAATCCTCATGAGGACATGGTGGAGCTAGGGAAGGAGTCACTGATGACATTGAGCTGAGGGAAGAGGCCGCTGCTTTGCCAGACAAAGCACCCTGGGCATGGGTGAGAGAGGATGAGGAGGATGAGGACGGCTTGGTCATCCACTCGACCAAGTCTTCCGCATGTTGCGGCTCAACACGGCCAGCTGCCGAAAAAAAGGCCAAGCGTGTCCCATGGCCACGTGCTGATGAGGATGCACCGTCTCCACGACCAGCACTAGACACAGAGCCTGCTTGCCCTCTCTTATTGGCTTGTGACTGTCTGCCTCTCCTTCTTGGCCTTCCAGACATACTAATGGCCTGTAGCTGCACTAAGCTGGGATAGAACACCTGTAATTTTCTTCAGGTAGCTTTATATACTGTAACCAGACAAGCCTGCCTGTCAGTAGGAAGATAACAGGAACGGATCTAGCTGAACACTGTGAGCAGGACGTACTGCACTAAATGTATATAGCAGGAACGGATCTAGCTGAACACTGTGAGCAGGACGCACTGCACTGAATGTAAATAGCAGGAACGGATCTAGCTGAACACTGTGAGCAGGACGCACTGCACTGAATGTAAACAGCAGGAACGGATGTAGCTAAACACTGTGAGCAGGACGCACTGCACTGAATGTAAATAGCAGGAACGGATCTAGCTGAACACTGTGAGCAGGACGCACTGCACTGAATGTAAATAGCAGGAACGGATCTAGCTGAACACTGTGAGCAGGACGCACTGCACTGAATGTAAATAACAGGAACGGATCTAGCTGAACACTGTGAGCAGGACGCACTGCACTGAATGTAAATAGCAGGAACGGATCTAGCTGAACACTGTGAGCAGGACGCACTGCACTGAATGTAAATAACAGGAACGGATCTAGCTGAACACTGTGAGCAGGACACACTGTACTAAATGTAAATAGTCTAGCTGCCTGACCGTGGTACTAATAGGATCAAAAAGAACACCTGTAATTTTCTTCAGGTAGCTTTATATACTGTAACCAGACAAGCCTGCCTGTCAGTAGGAAGATAACAGGAACGGATCTAGCTGAACACTGTGAGCAGGACGTACTGCACTAAATGTATATAGCAGGAACGGATCTAGCTGAACACTGTGAGCAGGACGCACTGCACTGAATGTAAATAGCAGGAACGGATCTAGCTGAACACTGTGAGCAGGACGCACTGCACTGAATGTAAATAGCAGGAACGGATCTAGCTGAACACTGTGAGCAAGACGCACTGCACTGAATGTAAACAGCAGGAACGGATGTAGCTAAACACTGTGAGCAGGACGCACTGCACTGAATGTAAATAGCAGGAACGGATCTAGCTGAACACTGTGAGCAGGACGCACTGCACTGAATGTAAATAGCAGGAAAGGATCTAGCTGAACACTGTGAGCAGGACGCACTGCACTGAATGTAAATAGCAGGAACGGATCTAGCTGAACACTGTGAGCAGGACGCACTGCACTGAATGTAAATAGCAGGAACGGATCTAGCTGAACACTGTGAGCAGGACGCACTGCACTGAATGTAAACAGCAGGAACGGATGTAGCTAAACACTGTAAACAGGACGCACTGCACTGAATGTAAATAGCAGGAACGGATCTAGCTGAACACTGTGAGCAGGACGCACTGCACTGAATGTAAATAGCAGGAACGGATCTAGCTGAACACTGTGAGCAGGACGCACTGCACTGAATGTAAATAGCAGGAACGGATCTAGCTGAACACTGTGAGCAGCACGCACTGCACTGAATGTAAATAGCAGGAACGGATCTAGCTTAACACTGTGAGCAGGAAGCACTGTACTGAATGTAAATAGCAGGAACGGATCTAGCTGAACACTGTGAGCAGGACACACTGCACTGAATGTAAATAGCAGGAACGGATCTAGCTGAACACTGTGAGCAGCACGCACTGCACTGAATGTAAATAGCAGGAACGGATCTAGCTGAACACTGTGAGCAGGAAGCACTGTACTGAATGTAAATAGCAGGAACGGATCTAGCTGAACACTGTGAGCAGGACACACTGCACTGAATGTAAATAGTCTAGATAGAAGATAACAGGAACGGATCTAGCTAAACTGAATACAGTGTATATATATATATGCAACACCTGGGATGCATATATATACACAATACACTGTAAGTGCAGCTAACTGACTGACTGTTCTGCCTAATCTATCTAACTCAAATCAAATGACACTGTCTCTCTCTCTCTCTATCGCTCAGCACACCGGAACACACACTACACAGGGCCGCCGTGCAGGCGGCCTTATATAGTGTGGGGTGTGTACTAAATCCCCTGAGCCATAATTGGCCAAAGCCACCCTGGCTTTGGCCAATTACAGCTCTCTCTACTGACGGCGCTGTGATTGGCCAAGCATGCGGGTCATAGTGCATGCTTGGCCAATCATCAGCCAGCAATGCACTGCGATGCCGCAGTGAATTATGGGCCGTGACGCGCCACACGAATTTGGCGCGAACGGCCCATATCGTTCGCAATTCGACGGACGGTCGAACAGCCGATGTTCGAGTCGAACATGGGTTCGACTCGAACACGAAGCTCATCCCTAGAGGTGACAGACATGTTGTGACATTTAACAGAAGGGAGGTCAGATGTTAATATAATCTAATAGAGAAATGGCGAGGAGTTACCACTGATAGTGTACTAAACGTTCCATGCACTCTTACAAGCTGGGCCAATTAAAGACCATCACAGCATAAGAAGAAAAAGATTTGCCATGTTATAAGGAATATTTAAGAACTTAATTATGCCTAAGAACTATCCTGAAAAACCCTGTAAAATCTGAGGCATTGTTGTCTCTGACTATTAGTCTGAAATGAGTGATATTTGGTGATTTCCCCACCGTGCTCCTCACTGTTCTCTTTGCTGGAAGCTCTGACACAAGGAAGCAAAACCCTGCAAAACAGCCGCTCACAAACCGAGTCACAGTACGGAACATTTCATGGTAAAGCCTCGTACAAACGACGAGAATATCAGACGAATGAATGTTTATTTATTTTTTTTGCATGCTAGTCTCATAAAAAAAAGAGGTTACTAAAGTTATGAAAATTCTCGTATGCCAGAATACAACTTCAGATGTGATATAATGTGTTGTATTGTACTGTACTGTATTCTTTAGTTTCTGAGCATGCGTGGTCTTAGTCTTCCGATTTTTTTCAGAATACTGTGATGATTAAACAAAAATTGCACGTTCTGGTATTGTATGAGAACATTTTTGTAATTGTCCCTTCAGATAATTCTGAATAAACTGTCATGATCAATTCTCGAAAGCCGTGTACTAATAATCAGACTATCCTACGATTGCTTCGAAAGCAGTGTTTTTCGTCCGATTTGCTTATCAAGTACAAGTCATAAGTCAGTAATGGAAAATGCTGCAGGGAGACCACAGGAAATGCTGCTCACCAGTCCTTTGTACTGTGCCTGTCTTTTTTTTGGGGCTCAGCTTTCAGAGGTAAAGGGTAATTCATTTTTTTCAGTCAAATTTCAGAAAACCCCATTACATGTTTGTTATGTGTTCCCATCTATACAACATACCTAAATACCTTTTAGATGTTTCTAGGGAGACGGCATCATGGCTGATTCTGGAAAGTACCAAGCGTCTTTGTCCCCACACTATCCCTTATTAACATAAAATGCAGAACAGATAGTGTTCAAATTCAAATTTACACCCCATAATGAAGATATGCAAACACAGTACAGACAGGGTTGATTATATTAAAATGGTTGTAAACCCTCACATATACCCAGTGAAGTGAATAGCCTCAGAGATGAAACAAATCCTCCTACTTGTTTACCTGCAGTCTTCTCTTCCCTACACTACATCAAAAGGGTAGAAAATTGTTAAAAGCTCTCTTCATCTGTCAGAAGGATAGAGGAGGGGGCAAGAGACTGCAGTAACAGTGTTTAAGAGCTGATTGGAGGAAAGGAACACACCCCACCTTCACACAGCAGTAAAACTGTGTTCTGAATAGACAAGCTGTCTGCTGAGCTCCCCCCTCCCAACAGCCACAAATTTATCCCATGTGTCCGGAAAACTTCTCAGAAGTGACTCTTGTTGATAACAGAGGAACGAAGCACCAGAGAGAAATGACACTTAGCGCTTTGGGGAGAGATAAGTAAACACTACAGATATACAGTTCACTTTGCTAAGATTACATGACTGAGGTTTACAACCACTTTAAGCATTACTCCACAGAACCCCCCAAAATATTACAAAGCGGGAAGTGCACGCCAGGATTTTTTAGCAACTACAAGCCCCTTAAAATGGTAACCAGCAATTGGTAAATATTTGTTTTATGTTATGCTATGTTATTGGAAGCATGTAACAAATATAAGGTAGGTGATAGGTGTTATCCCAATTCGGCTGCAAATGTAGATATAAGTTCCTGTTTAAGTAACTTTTCATCTTTTCAGCTTGCAAGCTGCCCTCAGATGGACTTCGAACTATTGCTCTGAGATTGGTGGTATCATTTTTAAAATACATGGCAATCACTTTTCCAGGTGGCTGTAAAACATAACCCTTTGGACAGTTTTTAGATTAAAAACCAATTAAAGAAAAATAGAAGAATACTATAGCTGAGAATCAGAAGTAGAGAATATTTCAGGGGAAAATATATCTCTGCAAAACATTCACAATTCCATTTTTTACCTCTGATGATGAAATGATGAAAGTCAGCTACTTTACCTGTTGCATAACTACTCAGTATAGCTTCCATAGCGTACATTTAGATCCATAGACACCCTATTTAGAGATTTAATCTGGAAACATGGACACCCCAGAATTAAACTTAGCATGCTTCAACTCTCTAAAGATGGTGGAAGTCTTGCTGGCCCAAATGCTAAATTGTATTATTTGGCCTCTCAATTACAACATTTTTATGGCTGGAGTAAAGTCAATGGAGATGACCCCAACCAACGTGTAATCATATTGCAGTTCTGGGACGTAATACCAGTGGAATTACTGGGGTTGAGTCAATTTCATGTGAAACGTAATTTTTCTTCATTTTTTATGTTTCATCGCCTGTGGGAATTAGTTAGGGAACTATCCGCTGTTTGGCATAACCCACTTCTACCTGAGTTGGATAAGCTTAGTGGTTTTGACGCATGGAAGTGGGCGGTTATTACTCATTTACATCAGCTATATGATAGGGGTGTATTAAAACCTTTTAATATCCTAGCAGAGACATATCATATATCATCCAAAATGTTTTTTCAATATCTTCCACTCTGACACACTTTACAATGTCAGGCTGCCACTTTCCCCTTACATAACCCATCCTCTGTTCTTACCATGGCAGTATCTACCCTCTTTTTCAAGAAGGGATTAATAGGGGATCTGTATTCTCTCCCCCTGTCTTCCACCACCTTTCCCTCCAATCGCCTAACCATCACCCGTAGAAACTTTCGCAACTTCAACTCCTCTCTCCTCTATTCTGCTACTGACCACCTCTATGACAAAATCTCTCCCCTGTCCTGCCCCAACCAAGCCACGTCCATCTACAATAAATCTCTGATCACCACCCTGGACAAGCTCGCTCCCCTCACTACACGCAGAATCAGGCCTCGACCCCTACAACCCTGGCAAACAGATGACACCAAAACCTAGTCGTGCTCTTGAGTGTCTGTGGCACAAGACTAAGTCTCTCAAAGACTTCAACCAATAAAATCTGCCCTCCAAAAATACTATTCTTTCCTCCACACTGCCAAGCAAACCTATTTTACAACTCTTATTAACACCTTCTCATCCAATCCCCGTAAACTCTTCTCTACCTTCAACTCTCTACTTTGTCCTCCACCGCCTCCACCCACTGACTCACTCACTGCCCAGGAGATTGCTAATCACTTCAAAAACAAGATTGATACAATCCGTGATGAAATCTCTATTCTACAGGTATCTCCCCCAGCTAAGACCCCATGTCAACAGGTACAGCTGACACTCCCCCTATTCAAATCTGCTACTACAGATGAAGTTGCTAAACTCATTTCTATCGCCCACCTAACCACCTGTCCCCTGAACCCTATTCCCTCTCATATGCTACAGTCACCCTCTGACCCCATCCTACACTCTCTAACCCACACCTTCAATCTCTCCCTCACCTCTGGCATCTTCCCCGACGCTCTAAAACATGCACTGGTCACCCCCATACTCAAAAAGCCGTCCTTGGACCCTACCAATCTTAACAACCTACGCCCTATCTCCTTGCTCCCCTTTTCCTCTAAACTCCTTGAACGCCTGGTTTACTACCAACTGAGTGACCACCTCATTAAAAACAACCTTCTTGATCCCCTTCAATCTGGATTCCGCCCTCAACACTCCACAGAAACTGCTCTTTTAAAACTCACAAATGACCTACTAACTGCAAAAACCAATGGACACTATTCTATACTCCTACTTCTGGATCTTTTAGCTGCCTTTGACACGGTTGACCACCCCCTCCTCAAAAAAAAACTTTACTCCCTCGGTCTCCGTGACTGTGCTCTTCAGTGGCTCTCATCCTACCTATCCCAACGCACCTTCAGTGTCACTTACAATTCTACTTACTCCACTCCTCTTCCCTTCTCTGTCGGGGTCCCCCAAGGTTCTGTTCTTGGACCTCTTTTATTTTCAATCTACACCTCTTCCCTGGGTCAGCTGATAGCCTCTCACGGCTTTCAATATCATTTCTATGCTGATGACACGCAAATCTATCTCTCCACCCCTCAACTCACTCCATCAGTCTCTTCACGCATCACTAACTTACTAACCGACATATCTGTATGGATGTCACACCACTTCCTCAAACTCAACTTGTCCAAAACTGAGCTTATAATATTTCCTCCCCCACGTGCCTCTTCCCTTGACTTCTCTGTCAAGAGCAATGGCACAACCATCCAACCGTCCCCACATGTCAGGGTGCTAGGTGTTATCCTGGATTCTGAACTCTCCTTTCAGCCCCACATCCAATCACTTTCCAAAGGTTGCCGGCTCAACCTCCGCAACATCTCTAAACTACGTCCCTTTCTAACCAATGAAACCACAAAGCTCCTGATTCACTCCCTGGTTATCTCTCGCCTTGACTACTGCAACTCACTCCTCATTGGCTTACCTTTAAACAGACTATCCCCCCTGCAGTCCTTCATGAATGCTGCTGCCAGACTTATCCACCTTACAAACCGCTCAGTGTCTGCTACCCCTCTCTGCCAATCCCTCCATTGGCTGCCACTTGCCCAACGAATTAAATTCAAAATACTAACAATAAGTTACAAAGCCATCCACAACTCTGCCCCCAGCTACATCACTAACCTAGTCTCAAAATACCAACCTAATCGCCATCTCCGTTCCTCCCAAGACCTCCTGCTCTCTAGCTCCCTCATCACCTCCTCCCATATCCGCCTCCGGGACTTCTCCCGAGCCTCGCCCATCCTCTGGAATTCCCTACCCCAATCTGTCAGACTGTCTCCAAATTTTTCCACTTTTAGGCGATCCCTGAAAACTTTCCTCTTCAGAGAAGCCTATCCTGCCTCCATCTAATAACTGCACTATTTTCTCCATTAGCTCATCCCCCACAGCTATTACCCTTTTGTATAACTTGACCCTCCCTCCTAGATTGTAAGCTCTAACGAGCAGGGCCCTCTGATTCCTCCTGTATTGAATTGTATTGTACTTGTATTGTCTGCCCTAATGTTGTAAAGCGCTGCGTAAACTGTCGGCGCAATATAAATCCTGTATAATAATAATAATAATAATAATATTCTACACTGCAGATAGCTGTTAGTGTCCCGGTGCAGATGAGCTGTAGACAAAGGTGGAAGGAGGATATAACTCTGCTAGAGGATAACCAGTGGCAACAGGCCCTAGAGCTTATTCCTATTGTCTCCCTTTTGCCCTCCACACCTGACACAATTGTTTATTTTACATACTACATGCCTCCTCGGTTACACTCTTGGGGCAGGTCGGCCTCACCAAAGTTGCCCACGTTGTGTAGTAAACACAGGTACTCTTATGCATATGGTTTGGCATTGCCCTAAGCTCCACCGATATGGGACTGCGATATTTCATATACTCAATAGTAAAAGTTCTGCCCAAGTCCCTCTTGATCCTAAATTGGCTGTTTTGGGCAATATTCTGGAAGAAGTTTTACCGGCTGAATGCAACTTGCTTTGGACTAGGGGTCTGTATATCGCCCGTAAACTAATTTTACAAAGATGGCTCTCACCCTCCCCTACTACAACTTCACAATAGCATGAAGTGGTCAATACAAACCTACAAAGAGAAGAACTAACATACAAACACAGGGGGTGTCCCAAAACATTTAGAAGGGTCTGGGACCTCTGCTTGTCCTCGGCGGAATCCAATTTTGTTTCTATGGTTCATTAGCATGTTTGAGAAGTGGTATTGTTACGCTGCTGGGATTAATGTTTATATTTGTTGCCAATTGTGGGAGATAGGCTTAGGGCTCTTTCACATGGGGCGGATCAGTGATAATCCGCCCCGTGAACACCCGCTTGCTCAGCGGGGATCGCTCCGCCGATCCCTGCTGAGCAGGAAAATGACAGGTCCGTCGCTGCACACTGTGCAGCAACGGACCTGTCAGAGCGCCGCTCTCCCCTATGGGGGATCCGATGATGACGGACCGTAGAGTCCGTCGTCACCCGATCCGAAAACAAATGGAAAAGTAGGGTTTTCCTCCGTTACACTTTTCGGATCGGAGCGGGTCGGATGTCAGCGGACATGTCACTGCTGACATCCGACGCTCCATAGGGATACATGTATGTCCGTTTTTCATCTGAAAACGGAAGGATGAAAAACGGACATACAGATCCTCCGTGTGAAAGAGCCCTAAGTGTTTGTTTTTTTACCTTTATTAAAATGCACAATGCGTCTTTTTTTTTTTTCTCTTGTCTTTATGTTGTTATGAAGCAATGTTGTTCATATGCCTATTGATAAGGCTGTATTGATGCTTTGCTTTTCCTCTGTTGGAAATGTTTTTAAAGTATTTTCAAAAGAAAATCCCTAATATAAATTACTTGATTTAAAAAAAAAAAAAAATGAAAGTACAGAAAACTATCCAATGATTCTCTCAGAAATCTAGCAAGTTCCTAACTTTCTGTGCATTCCACCCATGCTGTACTAAAATCCCAAACAGTGGTATAAGCCCTGTCTATTTCTGTTTCATGGACTACAGAACACGCCCCTTATATGTTAAAGAGATTAGTAGAGGGGGAGTTGTTCTGTAGCATAGAGAGGAAACGTTGCTCCTCCATAGTGTGCTACTGTACAAAAATAAAACAGCAGGTAAACAAAGGAAAAAAGGCTGATGTCTGAGGCATCTGACTCATTGAAAGCAAAGTGCTCTGTATATAGATGCCATTTTAGCTTAAAAGTTTTTAAACAGAATGACATTAATTGTAATGAGCCACGAAGAGCTCATTTTAATGGCCCAAACTTTAAATTCCTCTATTTGATATTTTGCATACCTCCCAACATTTTGAGATGGGAATGAGGGACCCTACTAGCAAATGTATGTAGGCATAGGGCACACCCCCTGCCACACCCCCCTAAAGGAGAATTAACCACAAAAAAAAGGTTAATTAAATCTACAAGGTCTTTTTTTTACCACTACTATTCCTTTAAATTGGCTTTTAAAATTTACAAATGCAGCAATTTAGAATTTGGATGAAAGGCTTAGCACTGGAAAACACTTTTTGAAAGATAAAAAGTGAATTTTATATACAACTATATAGATCAGACTAAAATGAGGGACAAATGAGGAGGAATGAGGGACAGAGGGACATTGCAACAAATCAGGGACAGTTGGGAACTATGTATTTTGTATTAACCACTTCAGCCTGGAAGGTTTTACTCACTTCCTGACTAGGCCATTTTTTGCGATACGGCACTTTGCGAGGTCGTGCGACGATGTACCCAAATAAAATTGATGTCCAATTTTTCCCACAAATAGAGCTTTCTTTTGGTGGTATTTGATCATCTCTGCGGGTCTTATTTTTTGCGCTATAAACAAAAAAAAAACGACAATTTGGAAAAATAAAACAATATTATTTTCTGCTATAATACATATCCAAAAGAAAAATGTAAAAGAAAATGTTTTCATCAATATTGGCCAATATGCATTCTGCTACATATTTTTGGTAAACAAATTTCCAAATAAGCATATATTGATTGGTTTGGGCAAAATTTATAGCGTCTACAAACTACGGGATAGATTAATAGACTTTTCTTTTTTTTACTAGTAATGGCGGCGATCTGCGATTTTTAGCAGGACATGCGACATTTCGGCAGACAAATCTGACTCTAAAGCCCCATACAGTCTATTAGATGTTCTGCAGATTTTTGTCTTTGGATTTACCAAAACCATGTAGTGCAAGGGCCTACCTGATTGCAATTGAAACTCTTAAGGTTTGACCTCACATTATATGGTTTTGGTAAATCTGAAGACAAAAATCTGCAGAAAATCAAATAGTGTGTATGGGGTCTAAGTGACACTTTTTGGGGACCAGTGACACCAATACAATGATCAGTGCTAAAAAATGCACTTATCAATGTATAAATGGCACTGGCAGGGAAGGGGTTAACACTAGGGGCGATCAAGGGGTTAAATGTGTTCCACGGGAGGTGCTTTCTAACTGTGGGGGGGGGGAGTGGATTCACCGGAGGAAAAGAGAGATCGTGCTTAACTGAAACACAATCTCTCTCTTTTCCTCCCAAACAGAGCAGCGGTGTGCTTTGTTTACATTGGCACACCACTGCTCGGGGGCTCTTCTGAACGATCGGCGGGTCGCGGCTGCCATCGTTTGCTGGACCCGCTGATTGGCTCCTGCTGTGTTCAATCACAGCGGGAGTAGCGATCTAGCGTCGTTGCATGAGCCCACTAAACTGCATGCACGAAATCACATATAGGTATGTGATTTTGTGCAGCCGGGCTGCCCTGCCGCAGTGGATGTATGTGGGATGGTCCGGAAGCGGTTAAATGCTAAGTTTACCTTTTATTGCATGTTACCCGTTTTTAGTGTGGAACACGTAACATGTTCCAGCATCTACACCCCTCACGGCTGAGTCCCCCTCCCACCCCTGTGACAGGGGGTGGGGGATCTTCTCCCCGCACCCGCTGTCACAATTTGGAAAGGGCTCCACCCACATGGCTGCGCCATTCTATCAGTACTGTCAGCCGTTGCAGCTGATGGCTTGTAGTTCTCAAGGAGCTGCGAGGGCTCTGATGAGCGCTCTCTTAGTCTATTGGGCTTCCTGCTTTCAGGTAACTGCCTGCCTGTACGAGGTAGGAGCAGACAGATATGCTGAGAGTCTGCGGAGCCTGAGATTGCACCCGCAACCTGATAAATTAAATGCACATGTTTTACCAGCAAAAAAAGTGCATTTATTTTTATTTTTTAAAGGTGAACTTAACCTTTACAATTATTGGGGAAAATGTTGTTAAAATCATAACCAAGCCAAAAATTACTTTGAGCAAACATTACAATTAGGTCTATCTAAACTCCAGAGACAATATTTTCTTATTTTGGGGCTTATCAATCATTGGATGTGATGGCAACAATATTTTCCCTTTTCAAGACTTTTTTTCCTTATTTTCACCTGGTAATCCTGTGAATTTTTGTTCCTGGGTGCTTCTATAATTTAAATGTCCTAATCTGCGATAATGTTTGATATTAAAACATATCAATGAATTTACACTGTAAATAGGTTTTTCTATGTATAAAAAGGAACATACATGATTTGGTTATCAAATTTAAAAAGCTGAAATATGTATCATTTTCCAAAAAGAAAACAGAGGATAAAAAAAGAAGCCAAGCGCATGCGTCATACAGATGAGATACCAACATTTGCTCTTATGATAAATTAGCACTACTTGACCTTGTAATTTTTAAGACCGTACATATGCAGAAAAAAATTGCAATTTGTTTTAAATCCTTTTAGTGATAATAGGCAGGCAGTGTAAGAAGATAAGTGCTAGGCTGGTACCACATCCATTATCTTATATTAATCCAAAATATATTTGGACTTTACAGGTACCACTCAGGGAAGAATGCATAAGTAAAAATACTTGATTTTTATTTTTATCAATATATCAACATTTTTTTTTAACAAAACATCAACATGTTATAGGTTGATGCATAATGTTTGCTTTTGCACCATTCCACATGACATGATAAACAGCATTGCCCTATTAGATACCAATTTAAAACTTTTATCATTAATACAGTGTCATCTTGGGTGTAGCATAATCAGAGGCGGCTCTAGGCTTTGTGAGGCCTTAGGCAAAACTTACACATGAGGCCCCACGGCCTGGGACGCTCCATGATGAGGCAGCTATTCCTCAGGCTGTGGGCAGTATCTGATTTGTCTGTCAGCTCCTAAGCCACTGAGTCCCAGTGGGGGTAGGCGGAGCCGCCGGCGTCAACTTCAGTGATTGAGAACAGGCAAATTAGGCGGCCGCGAGGCCCCTGTAAGTGCGAGGCCTTAGGCGACCGCCTAATTTGCCTAATTAGAGAGCCGTCTCTGAGCATAATCAATCGTGGAATGCCATCCTATCTCCACGGGTTTCACAGACTTGGTCTGCTTTCTCAGGATGGAATGGCGAAGTCACTGTGAAGGTCAAGCAACAGAGTTTTTTTTTTTTTTAAGATCAACAAAATCATTTTCACAGATAGCAACTATAACTATTGCATACATGTATAAATTTGTCTAATCCCTATAGTTGCTAATCTGTAAGAGTCTGATAAGCACAATGATATAACAAACACCTCTGCTTAGTAAACAAGTTACATTTATTTCCCAATAAAATAAGAATGTACTAAAACAGCAGAATTAGGAAAAAACTAACATAAAGGTATTACACGAAACTGCAGTGTTACAAAGCTTACAATCAGAACACCATACAAGACTTATACTTAACACATCCTATTGGCTGGTCTCCAGGTGTTGCAAGAGGGAGCTCTGCTTGCAAACATTCCTTTTTCACAAACGCACCTCATCCAAATCCCCTCCCATTGCCTGCCCAACTTTGCTTTTGGATTAATCACAGTATCTCTGGGGCGTTCCCTCAACAGGTTATATCATTGACTGTCTTGCCATAACTGGCCTCTGGGGGCAGTGTTTGTCCATGAACTGCCATTACCCGACCGGTGTCAACTTATACAGATACCTGGATCCTTGACTTTCTGTATCCCAACTCATTTATCATCCCTGTCAGTTAGGTTCTCTTTGAAGTTCGCTTGCATAGCAGCTAATCAGGAAATTCTCATAGACAGATTGGAGAAGCATTGTCATGCGCAGCTAGAAGCTTAACGGCTACATTCCAACCTGGGGGGGCAGCATCCTGTCCTCCCGGAAGTGCGAAATTCTCATTTTTTCAAAAACCATGGGAGTCTGGCTTCTCTTGGGAGTAAGGAAACATATGTACAAAATCCAGAAATCTGATATTCATGTTGAATTCCAACAGCAACATATCAACATACAATATAAAATATGTACTTCTCGCTGCTATACACCACCTCCACGGTACAGATAAGCTACAATGGGAGATACATGTGATTCCATAGAACAGCCATGTTTTTGTCTGTAGAAATTATCCTTGTACTTGAAATAGGTGGTGTTTAGACAAAGGTCCAGCAAGGAACATACGTGGTCTAGCCTGTGTTCTATTCAACTGTGAAGAGTATTATCTCATTTCAGATGTTTCCTTACAGTCTCAATACCCTCTACAGTTGCTGAAAAGGGGTGACATCATAGCACACTCTTGTCTATTCTGGATGTAATTTCTATCCCCATACCTTTTTTATGAATTCTTTGGAGTAATGAACAAGGTGTACCATGTTGCCAACTATGGTAATAGGAAAGTAGTCAGCTACTTAGCAATGTTACATGTGACAAAGTTGATGCTGTTGACATTGTTTCCTAAAGGGTCTAAAGATTTATAGTTTTTCAAACTATCCCTGTTTTTGTCCCTAGATCTTTTTTTTTACCACTCTACAATCTGCTTTTACAAGGTTTATCTGGGGGCATAAGAGATCTAGACTACATAGGAAAATTCTATCATTACCTAAAACGAAAGGAGGGTCGGGTGCATCGGATTTATACTATTACTATGTTGCAGCAGTCCTGACCAGGTTAGTGAACTGGTTTTACCATTCTGATACTAAACAATGGGTATTAATAGAACAGTGGTTGAATCAATTTGAACTTCAGGCACTCCCTTGGATAGATTTACCTTCCCGCGATACTCACCGAGACTCATCCTCTGCCTTACCCTTTCTTACATCTCATCTATTATATATCTGGGATAAAATGGTCTTGCGGCTAGGGCTTTCTTCACAAGTAGGACCAATGACACCCCTATTCTGTAATCCTCAATTCCCACCTGCAGTGGACCAGACAAATTTCCTTACATGGAATAAGGAGTCTCACGTAAGAGTGAGCCAGATTCTCTGTCAGTGAATACATCTGCCCTTACTAAATTTATTCTCTACGCAGCAGCCCTCATTTATGCAATGGTTGGAATATCAGCAACTGCTGTAATTTCTGTCTTCTACTCCCTTAAACAAATCTATTAATAGAGATCTAAGCCTGTTTGAGTCCCTTCTGTTGCAAAACTCTAAACCAAAGCATGTCCTATCAACAATATATAAGATCCTTATTACAAAAAAACATCCTGAGGTCCCGGAATATACAAACAAATGTTCAAATTGGAGCCGCAGAGTGGGAGAAATCATTCGCCCTCTCACATTGCTTATCATCAGCAATTAAAGCCCAAGAGATGAGCTACAAGCTCCTCTTTCGGTGGTATCGGAGTCCAATGTCCCTTCAGTGTATATACCCAGATGCATCTGACATATGTTGGCGGTGTCACTCTGCCAAGGGTTCGCTGTTACATTTTGTGGGAATAACTTTTGGGATAGGATTATGCAGATGTATACTACAGTTATAGGGGGGGTAGTTCCCAATATGCCTCAAAATACTCAGCTCTCCATTTTACCAGGCCCATGTAAGGGAGATTGGTCAATACAATCCCCATCAGTGAATGAATGGGTTATAGAAATGGACTACATTGAGACGCTGGAGATCCTTTTAGCACATGATTTGGATACATATGAAAAATGTCATCAGTTATGGGCCCCCTGGAGGACTTTCAGGGAATCAACAGGAATTTAGGAGGTGGGAAGTAGAATAGAACTTAAATTGATTTTTTTTAGCCACTTCAATACAGGGCATTTTCACCCCCTTCCTGCCCAGGCCAATTTTCAGCTTTCAGTGCTGTCAAAAAAAAAAAAAAACACAATACTTATTACTTTTTGCTAAAATAAATATCCCAATTTTTTTTCTCAGTTTAGGCTGATATGTATTCTTCTACATATTTTTGGTAAAAAAAAATAGCTATAAGCGTATATTGATTGGTTTGTACAAAAGTTATAGCGTCTACAAAATAGGGGATAGATTTTTGTCATTTTTATAATTAACTTTTTTTTTTACTACTAATGGCGGCGATCTGCGATTTTTATCATGACTGTGACATTGCGGCGGACAGATCGGACACTTTTGACACTATTTTGAAACCATTGACATTTAGAAAGCGATCAGTGCTATAAAAATTCATTGATGACTATATAAATGTCACTGGCAGAGAAGGGGTTAACACTAGGGGGCGCTGAAGGGGTTAAATGTGTGTCCTAGGGAGTGATTCTAACTCTGGGGGGAGGGGACTGATGAGGGGAGGAGACCGATCGGTGTTCCTATATACAAGGAACATACGATCAGTTCTCTCCCCTGACAGGAGGTAGATCTGTGTGTTTACACACATAGATCCATGTCCCTGCTCTGTGATGAGCAATCGTGGGTGCCCGGCGGACATCGCGGCCGCTGGGCACGCGCACCGGGTCCCCAGTGATCCACGCTCTCCACAATGCCGGGAAGACAAAGACGTCATATGACGTCCGTCTGGAGGGAGGAAGGGTTTCTGCCGCCGTCATTTTACAATACGGCGGTAGGCAAGTGGTTAAATAACAAACATGTCATACTAAGCTCCACTGTGCAGCTCATTTTGCACAGAGTGCCCCCGAACCTCATCTTCTGGGGTCCCCCGGTGGCTCCTCCCCACATCAGATAACCCCCTAGGAGAAGCGTTCTCCCGAGAGGGTTACCTTGCGGGCGCGCTCCCGAGTCCAGCATTTGCGTCCATAAACACGAATGCCGGACTCGGCCCTGCCCCCCTCATTGAATTTGATTGACAGCAGCGGGAGCCAATGGCTGCTATCAATCTATCCAATCAAGAGCCGGGACCCCGTGGAGAGAGGGACAGATGAAGGGGCTCAGGTAAGTAAAACAGGGGGGCTAGGGGGCCGGTGACTGACAGAAGTTTTTTCACCTTAATGCATAGGATGGGTTTCAATACATGATGTCTATCTGTTGCATTTTTCCTTTTTTTTTGGTTTGTGTAATGTTTTGTAATATGTTTGATGGTATGATTATGATTATGCCATCTATGTATGAATTTGTGTTTGTACAATAATTTTCCAATAAATTTAGATGGAGATTAAAGATTTGTGGTTGCTATAGATGTAAGATTCTGTAGCTGTGACATCCACTACAGGGACATATCAGGGTGCCAAACCAAAGTTCAGTCCCTTGGTTAGGACTTCCTTCTATGGCTGAGTAAGCTCTCTGACATTAAAGTGAAGCTTGATTGCAAGGGTATTATCAAGATGTATTCACATGGCCCAGAACGTGATATTGAGCTTTAGTATATTTGGTCCAAATATGTCTGTCAGGCTTTTACATATTTATTGTAAAGAAACACTAGAGGGCGCAAAAGCCCAGTGCATTACCACCAACACAATTGTTGGTGACAATACACTAGGCGTTTGCGCCCTCCTGTGTTTCTTTACAGCATTGTTTGGAGTTTGCCTGCTTTTATGTATTCCAATATGTATTCTTTTATGTATTTATGTTGTAACATCACTAGTACTACACAACATAATAGCTTTTTTAATAAAGAACTGAGCAATTTTAATTGGCTAATACAGACTGCTGAACATTCAAAGACTGCTATTGCGCTTTCATTTCTTATTACTCTGGCCATTGTGGTCCTAAAAAATTTCCCATGACAAGCAGGCCAAAGAGATGGATTCCTATTAAGGGGTATCTAAACCAAAGAACAAAAGTGTACTATATTTCAGCTTACTAGACCTTATATGTAGTGGCTGCATTCATTTTTTTAAAAAGAGAAGTATGGGTTTGGGGGTTTTTCCCCATCCTACTTAGGTGGATGCGGCATCGTTCCGATGCTGTATCGGTCCCCCGGTGCCTCTGCACTGAGAACCAGGCCATCGAACATCATAGATGGCTCGGTTCTCACAGATCCCTGAGTAGAGAGCTTCTGACTGTCAATCAGCAGCTCTCCTCTCTGCTCCTCTACACTCACTGGAGCGTGAGCTGTGGAGGGGTGGGGAGCGGGCGTCTCAGGCTCTCAGAGGCTCGCTGAGAGGCTGAGACAGGTGCCTGGACTGATTCCAGTGATGTCAGCAGGGAGCGGACTTCAGCCCGCTCTCTGCTGAAAACAGGTCACAGGAGTGTAAAACTAATTGCACTCCTGTGACCCTTAGGAGAAGCCCAGCCAAACGAGCTCAGGCTGGACTTCTCCTTTAGACCCCTTTCACACTGGGGTGGTTTGCAGGCGTTATTGCGCTAAAAATACCGCCTGCAAACCGACCCAAAACAGCCGCTGCTATTTGTTCAGTGTGAAAGCCCGGGGGCTTTCACACTGAAGCGGTGCGCTGACAGGAGAAGAAAAAATCTCCTGCAAGCCGCATCTTTGGAGCGGTGAAGGAGCGGTGTATTCACCGCTCCTAAACCGCTCCTGCCCATTGAAGTCAATGGGGCAACGCGGCTATACCGCGGTAATACCGCCGCTATAGCCACGCTATATGAGCGGTATTTAACCCTTTTTCGGCCGCCAGCGGGGGTTAAAACCGCACCGCTAGCGGCCGAATACCGTGGTAAAGCAGCGCTAAAAATAGCGCTGTTTTACCGCCGACGCCCCCTACCGCCCCAGTGTGAAAGCAGCCTTAAGCTTTTTTTTTCACCTGATAATCCTGCCAGTAAGATCTATAAGTTCTGGGTGACTAGGGTATCTGTGGAGGAACTATGTCGTCACCCTAGGACAGGACTTATGACTATAGAACACCTATCCTTCTCTTCTTCATAACATGAGGGAAAGAGTCATGCAGTCCAGAGAGACCTGGGAACAATGATAACTGATAACAGATAGTAAAGGCACAGAGTACAGGAAGTTATCAGCTCACAAGATTTCTGTCAGGATACATATATTTGTTGCACTTATCAAACTGATAAATATAGGGTTGAACACTTTGATATACCCAACTAAAAGGGAGCACATAAGAAAAGTAAATTGTTGGCTTTAAATACAATTTAAAGTTGGCCCTCTGTAATATCCTTTTTTTACTTTCCCTTCACTTCCACAGGGAATGAGAAGAAAAAGCTCCATATATGCTCCGAGTCAATCCTGGCCAGAGCTTACACAGGCTGAGGATTCTCTCATAGCCCCCATACAGTGGGTATAGAAAAGAATCACCCACCTTTAAAATTCAAATTGTGTTGCTTTGCGGCCTAAAATGAAGACAGCCACAGTTTTTGTTTTATCCAGCTGTATTTATTATTGTAACTTATAACATCCAAGTTAAAGATGTAACACCAACATGTCAGGATAAAAAAAATAAAATTCAAAAACAGAATCACTCAGTTAAAAAAAGGATCGCCCCACTTATTACAGTATTTTGCTAAATCACCTTTTGCTTTAATTACAGCCTTTAGTCTGTTGGGATATATTTCTACTAACATTGCCTGTCTAGACTTTGCTTTATTTACCCACTCTTCTTTGCAGAATTGCTCATGTTCAATTAAATTTGATGGTGACCGTTTGTAGACCGCAATCTTCAAGTCATTCAACAGATTTTCAATTGGGTACAAGTCTGGGCTCTGACTAACCATGCAAGGATATTCAACTCGTTCTCCTTTAACCCCTGTGTGGTCATTTTTGCTGTGTGCCAAATAATTCAATTCTAGTCTCATCTGACCATAGCACCTTTTTCCATGTGGCCTCAGAATCTTCCTGGTTCGTTTAAGGTGGTCAGATAAGACTAAAATTGAATTATTTGGCCTCAACACCAACCTCTATGTCTGGCGGAAATCCAATACAGCTCACCAGCCAAATAACACCATTCCTACAGTAAAGCATGGAGGTGGTAATATCCTGTTATTGGAGTGTTTCTCTACAGCAGGGACTAGAGCACTTGTCAGGATAGAAGGAAAAATGGATGGGGCAAAATCACGTATGGGGAAAATCTGCTGCCCTCAACTAGTAAGTTGTCACTAGGAAGAAGGTTTACCTTCCAACACGACAATGACCCAAAGCACACAGCAAAATGACCACATAGTGGTTGAAGGAGAAAAAGGTGAATGTCCTTGCATGGTCTAGTCAGAGTCCAGACTTAAACCCCATTGAAAATCTGTGGAATGACTTGAAGGCTGCAGTCCATAAACAGTCACCATCAAATTTTACTGAACTTGAGCATTTCTGCAAAGAAGAGTGGGCAAATATTGCAAAGTCTAGATGTGCAAAGTTAGAAGAGACATATCCCAACAGACTAAAGGCTGTAATTAAAGCAAAAGGTGGTCCAACAACATACTGACCTAAGGGGGTGATCCTTTTTTCAACTCAGTGATTCTGTTTTTGATTTTTCTTTTTATAACATCACTTGGATGTTATAAGTTGCACTAGTAAATACAGCTGGATAAAACAAAAACTGTGTCTTCATTTCAGGCAGGCAAAGTAACAAAATATGATTATTTTAAAGGGGGTGATTATTTTCTATACCCACAGACAGGCACTGAGAGCCTGAACCAGCACTCTAGTGTGAAATAATGACGAATGAGTCACACAATCCACTCTATCAAGAAGTGTTAGGTATTTCTATTTGCTTCCGGCATCAAATGGGTTGGTGAGAGAGAAAAGGGAATGAGAGTATATGAAGAAAGGACGCTGGACGTCAAAGTGAACCTGTTTTTCTGCCTTGCAAGTGAAAATTGGTTCATTCAATTATCAGCACTAATAGTTTTCTAGTGATGTTCAGTATCAGTAGAATAATGCCAGTCAAACACCATACAGACTGTCTCAGTTTTGAGCGAATAATAATATGCTACTGCATTGTACACTAAACTCATTCACAAAGTACTTTATTCATGTACCGTTATATTAAAACAGTATTAAACCCCACACCAAAAAGGTATTAAATTGCAACTTACCATTTATTAGATGTGCTGGCTGCATTAGTTTTCTTTTATTTGGCTTTTTCCCTCTGTTTTCACCTGGTGATCTGGCCGGTAACACGCCTCCTGTTTTAGAGAGATACAACACTGGAGGAATGAACACAGGAGGCACAGCAAACAGAAGCATTGTCTGGTAGGGGGAAGGGTAGTGTTGAATGTATTAGCAGTTTTAGATACACTAACAAATTGAAGGCAAACTCCAGCTCACACTTTATAACCAGTTACAGCAAACAATTTTTCCTTTTAGGATAAAGGTTTTGCATGATTAAATAAAAGCTGATCATTTTAATCACCCCGCCAGTGTTAAAGTGGTTGTAAACCCTCACATATACCCAAGTGAAGTGAACAGCCTCAGATGATACACAGAGATGAAACAAATCTCCCTACATAAGTTTTACACGTATATCTGGTGTCTTCAGCTTTCTACATTCTTTAGAACAGGGGTGGGCAACCTTTCAGAGGTTGGGATCTACCTGGACAACATGGAGGAAATCAAAGATCCCTTGGGGGAGGGGGGATTGGGTTGTGCGTCGCCTTCGCTCTTTAAAAATAAATAAATAAATAAAATAAAGCCCCCCAATAAAAACACATAATGTGTCACAGTTGTGTCTGCCCTGCTTCAAATCTCCCCCCACAGTAGTATCCTCTGCCCCCTTTCACATTATCACACCCTCGGTAACATACTATGCCCCCTACTGTAGTGTCCCCTGCCCCCCCACACACACACGGTAGTGTCCTCTGACTCCCCACACACATAGTAGTGTCCTTTGACCCCCCCACCCAAAGTAGTCCTGTTCCCCCTCCAAACATTATCCCCCCACTGTAGTGCCCTCTGCCCCCCCCCCACACACAGTAGTGTCCCCCCGTGTAGTTCCCTCTGCCCCGCCAATAGCAGTGTCATCTGCAGCCCCCCCACACACACAGTAGTGTCCTCTGCCACCCCATAGCAGCATCCTCTGCCCCCTTCCGCCACTGTAGTGCCCTCTGGCACCCCATAGCAGTGTCCTCTGCATTCCCCCCACAGTAGTGTCCTCTGCCCCCCATAGCAGTGTACTCCACAACCCCCCCCACACACACACACAGTAGTTCCTTCTGCCACCCCATAGTGTCCTCTGACCCCTCCCACCACCGTAGTGCCCTCTGCCACCTCATAGCAGTGTCCTCTGCCACCCCCCCCACAGTAATGTCTTCTGGCCCCCTCTGTAATTCCCACCCCATAGCAGTGTCCTTTGCACCCCCCCCACAGTAGTGTCCTCTGCCCCCCCTTTATAGTGCCCTTCCTCCCACAGCAGTGTCCACTGACCTTTTCCCCCCACTGTAGGGCCCTATGCCACCCCATAGCAGTGCCCTCTGCCATCCCCCCACAGTAGTGTCCTCTGCCCCTCTGTAGTGCCCCCCTGTAGTGCCTTTACCCCCATAGCCGTGGTGTCCTCTGCCCCCCCCCCCCGTAGTGCCCTTCCCCCATAGCAGTATCCTCTGCCCCCTCTGTAGTGCCCTTCCCCCATAGCAGTGTCCTCTGCCATCCACCCCACAGTAGTGTCCTCTGCCCCTCTGTAGTGCCCCCCTATAGTGCCCTTCCACCATAGCAGTATCCTCTGCCCCCCCCCTGCTTATCTGTCTCTAAGTTCCCCCCCGACACAAGTTTTCAGCTGCTTTTATCTCCTGTGTCAGAAGTTATCATGCTGATAACAGAGGAATGGAGCAGCAGAAAAACACGGGACTTAGAGCTTTGGAGAGAGATAAGTAAACACTACAGATATATGTGCCCAGGTCAGATTTCACGAATGGGGTTTACATCCACTTTAGGTGGCTTGTCTCATCTATGTAAACCGATACATTCTGCTATGGAGTTTGTGCTTTTAAAAAACAACAAACTTACTGGCCAGATCACCAAAAGAAATGAGAAGAAAGAAAGCCTAAAAAAGGAAACTAACACAGCCATCACATCTAAGAACTGGTAAGCTGCAATATAATAAATGCTTGCTTTTAGATTTAATACTGCTTTAAGCAACTTTTCTGTATTTTGCCCTTTGGAATAGCTATTCAGTGATGCTTCAACAAATATGGAAACTGTACAAATATTTTGCTCTGTACAATATTGGTTTTAATTTTTTTTTTTCGTTGCTTAAATAAAATGCAGGTTAATAAATGTGACAAAATTAAAGAAATTGGGCAATGTTTCCTTTCCCTTATACACATGAGACATGTATTATGCAGAAAATATGCAGATAATTCAGTCAAGTACCAACTAAGTGTTGTGAATAATTTACAGCTGTTAGACCACTTTAAAGAAAAATCCACACTGTAACCTGAAAAGAAAAAAAACTGTACTGAAATGTATCCATATCCAACACTGTGAAGTAATATATGCAAATAAATAATTTACCAAATGCCAAAAAAGTAAGGAACATTGTTAATATGACATGATGGCAGGAAAATGAGTGCAAGGCTCTGTGTCATCTCAGGCAGTGTATATATAACCTACTTATATATGGATGCCATTTCAACCTGACTCCACAGATAAACTATATCATCTTTGAGTCAGACCATTACACCAGACAACTGCACAAAGAGAAAAATAAGGGCCCATTCACACTTGTTCATTACAATGTATCACAAAGCATGTCTTTTAGTCTTCATTTCTATGGCTCTGCTCAGATTTATGACTTGTTTTGTTTAAGTAGTGTCCGGCGCATTTTTTGGGCTTTTTCTGGTGGAGTGCATGGTATAGCCCATAAAAGTGAATAGGGGTGCATACTAACGTGCGTTCCATACATTTACATGCAAGGGTTGTGCATATTAATTTGGGCTGATTTCTGTAAAAAAAAGTTGCCTGTAATTCGGTGTCCAAAACAAACATGCCCCACATCTCCTAAATGAATGTGGAGGTCCTTATATGTTTGCAGAGCAGGACCCCATTTTTTTCATTCACCCACAGACTAATGAGCAGAGGAGAAGAGCATGAGGTGAAATTAGTAGCATCTTCCACCATGATTGTTCAAACCCCAGTGCTTCTTCAAAGAAATGTAAAGGTATACACTGTATATATTGTGACATTACCCTTTACATGATGTTGCCTTCTGTTTATACTCCCTTTTACATATGTTAGCATTATGTGATTAATGTTGAATTCCAGGCCTTAAGAATTTTGTTTTTGGAATAGACTAGTGAAAGATTTAAAAGTCTAAAGGTTATTTTTGCTGTTTGTGTCCACATGACTGAGATTTTCCCTCTCTGTTTGCCCTGCTTACCCCATACTTGCCAACTGTCCCGGGTTTGCCAGGACCATAGGCATGTGCAGGGGGTGTAAAAATAGAAGAAGAAAAGAGGGCGCACTGGCCTAGTGCATTAGGCAACAGATTTATTAAAAAATTGAATAAAATCATAAAGAGGTCTACTCACAAACATAAGTTAAAAGCATGCTTGTCTCTCATTGGTTACTAAAGTCACAGAACCTGGGGATGGGGGGTCCTGTATGAGACCTCTCAGGTTGACGCGTTTCGAAGGACTAGCTTTCTTCTTAAGAGCCTGGGGTGCAGGGGGTGTGCCTGGGCACCCCCTAATCACTGTGAGGTGCCGATTCCCCCTATTGTCTGAGCTTTCACCCTTGTTGCACCCCCCCCCCCGCAGTACGCAGTGCTGCTGGCTTCCCTCCTCTCCCCCTGGCTGCTGCAGGGGATGTTTCAGAATGAAAAGTGGGGGAAGGGGTTAGTAAATATGTCATTTACTGGCCCCTTTCTTTTCTAAATGAACACAGTGAACACATTCACTCAATGTGTTCTTTCATAACTGAAGTATACAGTAGTAAACTGTGTTTACTATACTTCAGTTTGTGAATGAACAGGAATCTGCTCAGCACAGACACTTCCCATTCATTCGCTGTCCAGTGCAGCTGAGGCTGCAGAGAAAGGCATGTGTGTTTGAGGTTTAGGGTGGACACCCTAATGCAATAGGCTGCGCACACCTATGGCCAGGACAGTCTGGGTTTACACTCACTTGACCCTGGAAGTAACCCAAGATTACAAGTGCTGCGTATGTCACTAATGCTGCCCTGCCCTGCTACTGCGTGCAGTGTACACGATTCATATACAGATTGAACAGTATGTATATGTAAATGGCGGAGGCATTGATATGTAAATCAGGCCCCCCTGGGTCCCGGTACACCATCACCTCTGCTGAATTCTGTCACAGAGCCTGCCATCACGCCTGTACTGCACAGGTGAGCACAAGAATGGGAGGGGGAGAGGTGCAGAGGTACAAAGAGAAGGGATTACAGTTTTGGAGATTTCAAAAAGCGGGCTGCAAAAATGAGCAGAGGAGACATGTAGAATTAAGCAGAAAGGAGGGAAGGGTGGGGTAGGTGGAGTTGGGTTGCAGAGGTTAAATGCTATTACATTGGTGGTCAGTATAAATCCCCCCCTTACATTGGTGGCCAGTGTAAATGCTCCTATTACACTGCTAGTCAGTTTAAGCCCCTCCTATATTGGTGGCAAGTGTAGAAGTTCTCTTTCATATGGTGGTTGGTGTAAATTCCCCATTACATTGGTGGTCAGCTTAAAAATCCCCTATTACATTGGTGGCCAGTGTAGAATCACCCACTATATGCATGCAAAGATTTCCAGTTTTGCTCTTGAGTAGAAATGTGTCACAGTGTAATATTAAAATAAAAATTATTTGGGTATATTGGCGCTACCTAAAAATAGTTGTACACTGGGATAGCCTAAAGTATAGCACTCCCTACTCGTATTCATAAGTCTTAGGTGTGCAGTATATATGAACCCCCTTTATAATATGGGTGGTCCTACGATAAGTGTGAACCCACTAGTCATATATTATGGAATTTGGAATAAACAAAAAGTGTCGCACAGCTTACTGGGTCCTACAGCGTTTGGGAAGGAAGCCAGAGGCTGTATTCCATACTGTGCATTTATTAATAACCATATAACACTGCGTTAATATATAGATATTGTGTTGTCCTAGTCTGATATCATATGTATGAACAACATAAATTATATTACATAAAGCAAACCAGATATAATAGACCAGGAAATCCAACAAATTAAAACTTCAACATATATTGCAACAGTCCCATATATTGCTGTTATATGATTTATTCAGGTTCCCACAGGTGACTTGTGTGCTCCAACAATTTGTCTGGTGACTCTCGTGCTCCCCCTGTGGTTGCTTACTCACCAACTCCCAGAACCCCCCAGGGGTATGAGGCTTATGGTGTAATTCGCTGGGTCACTCCACTTATTCCGTCTATCAGATAATCAGCTACCAGAATCCGCACCGGGATAATCCGCCTGAATTGGGGGATGGATCGCCTTGCTGCTGTGTTTTATGTTGGATGTCTCCTATGCTTTCCAATCCTTGGAGGTGTTGCTTCCCCTCATATATTGTAAAGAAAGGAGAGCTTCCATAGCGTAATAAAGTTTGACCACTTTATTTAAAACTTTATATACCCGCAATCCGGGGATATTTAACCATGGGTATGATTAAAACAAAAGTACTTAACAAAAAATTTAAAAAATCAGATGAAAAAAATCTACTATTTTTAAAAGTAACAAAATGACAAAAAAATATAAAAAATGAAAAATGACAAAGTAAAAGAAAATCCAGGTACTGTTGTGTGTTGCTGTCCAAGTTAGGTAGGACAGCATTAATACCAGGCTAAATAGACAAGTAAAACAGTCCCTCCAGTCAGGCATAAACAGTGCAGTGGAGGTGTATAAGCACCAGCTGCTAAGCAGCGTCCTCCTCCTCGTATGTCCTAGAGCAGACTGACAGAGCGTGATGCCGTTGTGCGCGCTTCGTCACATGACGTCCTCAGCAACGTTGCTGAGGACGTCATGTGACGAAGCGCGCACAACGGCATCACGCTCTGTCAGTCTGCTCTAGGGCATACGAGGAGGAGAACGCTGCTTAGCAGCTGGTGCTTATACACCTCCACTGCACTGTTTATGCCTGACTGGAGGGACTGTTTTACTTGTCTATTTAGCCTGGTATTAATGCTGTCCTACCTAACTTGGACAGCAACACACAACAGTACCTGGATTTTCTTTTACTTTGTCATTTTTCATTTTTTATATTTTTTTGTCATTTTGTTACTTTTAAAAATAGTAGATTTTTTTCATCTGATTTTTTAAATTTTTTGTTAAGTACTTTTGTTTTAATCATACCCATGGTTAAATATCCCCGGATTGCGGGTATATAAAGTTTTAAATAAAGTGGTCAAACTTTATTACGCTATGGAAGCTCTCCTTTCTTTACAATATATGAGGGGAAGCAACACCTCCAAGGATTGGAAAGCATAGGAGACATCCAACATAAAACACAGCAGCAAGGCGATCCATCCCCCAATTCAGGCGGATTATCCCGGTGCGGATTCTGGTAGCTGATTATCTGATAGACGGAATAAGTGGAGTGACCCAGCGAATTACACCATAAGCATCATACCCCTGGGGGGTTCTGGGAGTTGGTGAGTAAGCAACCACAGGGGGAGCACGAGAGTCACCAGACAAATTGTTGGAGCACACAAGTCACCTGTGGGAACCTGAATAAATCATATAACAGCAATATATGGGACTGTTGCAATATATGTTGAAGTTTTAATTTGTTGGATTTCCTGGTCTATTATATCTGGTTTGCTTTATGTAATATAATTTATGTTGTTCATACATATGATATCAGACTAGGACAACACAATATCTATATATTAACGCAGTGTTATATGGTTATTAATAAATGCACAGTATGGAATACAGCCTCTGGCTTCCTTCCCAAACGCTGTAGGACCCAGTAAGCTGTGCGACACTTTTTGTTTATTACAAATTCCATAATATATGACTAGTGGGTTCACACTTATCGTAGGACCACCCATATTACAAAGGGGGTTCATATATACTGCACACCTAAGACTTATGAATACGAGTAGGGAGTGCTATACTTTAGGCTATCCCAGTGTACAACTATTTTTAGGTAGCGCCAATATACCCAAATAATTTTTATTTTAATCTCTGGCAAGGAACCTGTATAGGAACTTTGTATAAGGGAGGCAGCAACCTTAGTTTCTGAACCCATATACTTATCCTAAAGCGCGGTTTTCTGGTTCATATATCATCACAGTGTAATATGCCTCCTAACTAGTTGTATTACATAGGATTTTTACCAACCTAAAAAAAGCTACAACATGGGTTGCAGTACTCAGCAGAAAATTCAGTGGTCAAATGATGTGTTCTAAATATTTTATGCCAAATGCGTTTGCAGTGCAGTTAATATTTATCACTGTATTCTCTGCAAGAACTGTTGTAATACAGCACTTAAGATAAATTGTACGGACTAAAGCTGGGTATACACATGTAGCACCCTCTAGTGTGCTAGAAGGATAGTGCATTTTTTTTTTTTTGTGAGAGTAGGTACATTTCCAGGCTTGACTGGCAGCCAAGCCTGTGTGTGTTTTGATCTGGGTTGGGAGTAACTCAGAGTAGAGCTGGGTGATTCACAGGCAGCATTACCAAGACCTCCCACTTCTTTCCAGAATGTTCTAGTGTTTTCTGGAAAGGAAGGATGAGAGGGGTGGTGGAGCTCTCTGGGGTGTTCTGGGGAGCACTGACCAATCCCCAACCTGGTTTGGCAGGGGGCAGGCCTCCTTAAATATCCAGGGTCAGCCCAGTGGGGGAGGAGTTGTTCGGGTGGAAGCTGGAGATGGAGTGCTAGGCTGTCGGGCCATTGTGGAGCTCCCCAGTCTGGGGGGTGATCTTGGGTCTGGGGCTCGGGTGCGGACAGGACCCTTCTCACAACACACAGAGGTGTCCTGGACAGGTAGCACGGGAGAAAGAGAAGACAGTGAAGAGCACTGCCAGGCAAAGTCTCCAGGAGAGGAACAACAGGTCACAGCCAAGAGGGCTGGTGAGTGACACAGTCGGGAGAGGTCTGGGGAGGCATGCCTGAGAGGACTGGGAGATTGCAGTCTGAGATGGGTGCAGAGCCAGTAGGATGGACTGTGGTGGTATGGGCAGTGGAGAGAGAGTCAGCTGCAGCCAGGAGGGCTGGCAGGGCCTGAAGATGTGGTACTGGGCTCAGTAGCCGTGTGGACAGCTAGCACTAGGACTACATATATATTTTTCTACACCAAAGGGACCTGCTGTCTCTGCATGCAAAGGACATTCATCAATCAAGTGATTTTAATAGATTTAAAGACACATGTTCATGGCATGTTTCTTTGTATCTATTAAATTAGATTATATTTTTGAATAAGGCCCCTTCACATAAAGAGTCCAATCAGGTCTGCCTGTCAGTTTTTTAGGCGGACCTGATCGGACCCTTTATTCACCCTTTCGGACTGGCAGCTGTAAACAGATTTTTGTTCATTTACACCCACCTATCTACCTCCAATCTGATCCAGTCCACTAAAAAAAAGCTGAAGGGGATCCATCACCCTCCCTCTAGGCAGATCCGAGGATAGTTGCGTGTAAACAGACAACAGAGTCCGTTTATACCCACCAGTCCATAAAGCAGAGCGGGCTCTGTCCATGCCCCTCTTCAGAAAATGAGCAGACACGGACCTGTCATCTGCCCCCTCTGCACAGATCAGCAGGGGATTAGCGGAATGATCACCTGCTGATCTAATCGGAGTCCGTCCCGTGTGAAAGGGGCCTAAGAGTGTGAGCTTCAGAGTCATAATCAGGTTTTTATTTTTTCTTAGTTAATAGATAATACTATGCAACAGTGTTGATATGCATATGGAGTTGTGATTATTCACTATTTTTATCCAAACATGTGAAAGTTAAAACCCTGTTACTTCAGAAGACTTAGTCATTGGCAGATGTTTTTCACATGATTGTACAAAAAAATTGAATTATTATTATTACAGGTTCCTTATACAGCGCTGTCAATTTATGCAGCGCTTTACATACACATTGTACATTCACAACGTTTCACAATTTGTAGTTTTAACTTTCCCTACTCCTTTAGGAATCCATCTACATAGACTTTGGTATTCTTAGCACATAGCATTGCACAAGAAAAGAAAAATCGAACATTCTTGTTTTAAATTAAATTTATTGAGTGAACAGTATTTGTACTGTGTTCAAAACAAAATTAACATAATACTAGCAATATACTTTCTAGCTGCCAGGCAAGCTGTCCTTCTGATGGAAAAGTATTGTGCAAACTGTCTGTTTTTTGCCCCACTCCTGCTACCCTTCTGGCTAGCCATTGTGCCCTTTCTATATTATAGCTCAGGGAATTCATATATATAAATTGGTCTTTATGACAGACATAGTTGTGGAGGTCACAGACTACTTTCACAACATGGGAAACAGAGCAGACTGCAGATTCATCAATTTATTGGCTAAAATACCAAAGGTAGATTCCACCATGTGGCTGGAATGGCTGAGGCAGCGATTGACACCCTGCTCTCAGTGGCCAGGGTAGGTCTGGAATAGGGCTGCATAAGGTGTTCAGATAAGGCAAATGCCTCATTGCTAACAAACACCATGGGTATAGATCAGTGTTTCTCAATTCCAGTCCTCAAGGCGCACCAATAGGTCTTGTTTTCAGGATTTTCCTCAGATGAAACTGCTGTGGTAATTACTAAGGCAGTGAAACTAATCAAATCAACTGTGCAAAATAATGGGGAGCCTGAAAACATGACCTGTTGTTGAGAAACACTGGTATGGTCCTGGAGCCACTGGCAGAGGCTGATCGGAAGGAAGCTACAGCGGATTGTCACGTAGCTTCCTACCAAGAGGAAAAAATCATAGGATCTGAACTACTGCCATAGGTATCCACTTCTCTATAACAATAATTGCCATTAGTCACCATATAAGTTTAATAATTGAAAAATCTGCTGTTACTGCCTGGAGGCATTTTTACTATAATGTGCTTCATATTAATGACCCCAACATATTTAGGGAAGTGGTAATTTTCTATAAATGTGCAATCTGGGACCAATCCTCCATAGTGGGCTTCACCGCTCTCTCATTAAGTACATATTATACAGCAACACAAGTATGATAGACTATACTGCAAGCGGGAGACATGTCGAGCAGAAAAAGGAAGTGTAGACTGGAAGATGCCTGGCCCGTATCTGTGAAAAATAAACACAAAGAAATGTCAGAAAATCTACACTTATTTTACAATGAATATACTAAAGACCTAATGGAACCGCATAAGATAGTATTTTCAACTTACTATAAAATCCTTTTCTTGTAGTACATTAAAAGACACAGGATAAAGTGCAGTCTTCAGGTTATTGGACATATATTGGACATATGCAAACAAAGCTGAAAAATACCAGCTCAGTTTCTCTCAATTTTGTAGAAACTTCAAGAAAATAATTTTACAGAAATGAAAAAATTCAATTTTCTTAATATTCAATGTCAAGGTAAGACAGCACCTGGAAGTATGGGCAGCTGGCACATACAAACCCCAAAACAATTGTAAAATGTAAGGTGCCACGCCCTGAACAGACAAATGAAATAGACAAAGTAAACTGATAAATGGTGAGGGTTTGGGGGGGGGGGTGGCTTGATGTACCAGGATTGGCTCCAGTAGACCTGAATATTGATAGGCTATTGGGGTAGAATGCCTTTGACTACTTAATGTTAGTTACTGACATGTATGCTTGAATGCAATCAAATAAAATTTTCTTCTGATTAAAAAAAAACAAAAAAATGTATAAAGGATAAGACAGTGATGTACATATACTAAATGTGCAAGTAAAAACTGCACATTCACTCTCAATTCTGAAGGACATTTACCAGCACTCCCCACAATTCTTCACCAAGGAGCAACCCAATCAGGAAAAGTGCTGTATAAAAAGCAGCTCACCACATGCAGCCAAAATAATGCTGGCCCTTCAGAGCTGTATTAGATGGACCAGTTCCATACTGATCTAAAGAATGAAATCTCTAGGAGAGCACTAGCAGTTTGGCCAAGGCCTAATTTAGCTCTGATGAGCCAGCACTATTTTAGCTCTGTGTGGTGGGCTGCTTTTTATACAGCACTGTTCCTGTTTGGGTTGCACCCTGGTGGAGAATTGTGGGGCCGCTGGTGATTGTCCTTCAGAATTGATAGTAGATGTGCAACAGAGGATGTGTTTGCTGCATTCATTTGTGGCTAAGTGTCTGGTGAGTGTGTCCATGGTGGTGGATATGCAGCACCAGTGACCAATTCTGCACGGTGAATGGTTACCCCATTTCCATTGAGGATATTGCATTTTTTATCCATAGATCATGAACTTTCACGTTTTTTTATTTGCACATTTACTATGTCTACATCACAGTTTTATCACTTATAAGTTTTTTTTTATTTCAATTTTCTTTGCTATTTTCTTATTGGTATATTAAAAAAGAACACAGAATGACATTTTTTAGGTAAATTAGAACGTCCAAAAGCAGAGCTAGCTAACAGAGGGATGAGAAACAGAGCCAACAGGCTCACAAAAACCAATTAGTAAGCAGAGGTGGCCTACAGAGCCATCTGAAGAACTTTACATTTGAAGCCAGTGTCAGCAGAGGCCTGAAGTCCTCCCAGTAAATCTAAACAAAAGTTTGAACAGAAGACCAGGTGGTATCTGCAAATCTGAAAAACAGATACATGATGCTGAAAAGTCCAAGAAGCACTAACTGATCTGGTGGTGTGCGCTTTGATAGCCAAATGAGGAAGCGTTCCCTTTAACCACTTAGCGACCGTGAAGAAATCAGATTTTATTTTTTATTGGATAAGTTTTATAGCAGAAAACGGAAAGTTTCCTATCAAATACTTACCGTAATTTTCCTTTCCTGATGGATTCCATGGCAGCCTACTTGTGGGTTATCCCACCCCATCATACCTCATAGGAACCCTCTCCCATAAATCTTTGTTCTGGGCCAGAGGCCGTATTCCATAATTTAGTCTACTCCAGCCAATGGGAGGGAACTCCTGCTGCCATGGAGTCCATCAGGAAAGGAAAATTACGGTAAGTATTTGATAGGAAATTTTCAGTTTTCCTGACAGACTCCATGGCAGCCTACGTGTGGGAAATAACTGGCCATACACACCCGGGTGGGCAAAGTGCTGGACAAGAAAAGGTTTAATTGGCACCGTCAACAGACAGGATATGTAAACCAAAATTAACAAGGTGCGCCATGAGCGTATTAATTGAAGCCCGCGAGGCAGCCTTGCAAATTACTTCTGGAGCCACATGTCAGGAAGTCCCCCATGATGTCGACACTCTTTTGGTCAAATGAGTGGTCACCGCCTCTGGAGGCGTCAAGCCCTCAGCTTTGTAGGCCCACTGAATGGCCTGAACAATCTATACTGGAATAGATCTGGAAGAGGCATGCAAGCCCTTGTTCTTTCCATGGAAAACAATGAATAGATGATCAGACTTACGAAACTGAGCTGTGGCTTCTAGATACTGTCTCAGAGCTTTACCAAGATCCAGAGGATGAAGATTGGAATTTTCAGCTGACCTGAACGTCGAAAGAGCAATCGCCTGATTTTCATGAAATACAGACGCTACTTTGGGGTTTGAACCCAGCATAAGAATCAAAACTACCCAATCAGGGAAAAAGTTAGGAATGGCTCCTTGTATTCCAGAGGGCTAATTTTGGAGACCCTCTTGGCCGATGTAATGGCCACCAGGAAGGCAACTTTTAGAGAAAGTTCCTTGATAGAGAACTGATCTGTGTGTTCCATCTCTCTTCCTGAGAAGAAATCCAGGACAAGGGGAAGATCCCACTTAGAAAATCTTCTCTGAGTTCTGAGCCTTATTGCTCCTCTGAAGAACTGCCGAGTAAGAGGATGTCTCGCCCAGGATACGCTCGTGAAGGCAGAAATTGCAGAGACTTGAGCTACAAGGAACTCTGACTGACAAGGAAAGATCTAGGCCCGTTTGTAGGAAGCCCGGGATATCCTGTATCTTTGGGTTATTGCAAGAACATGCAGTGGTGGAAATGTAGTCTGCAAACCTTGACCAAATCCTTTGGTAGACTCTGTTGGTACCTGCTCTTCTGGCATTCATCAACGTGGAAATAGCCTTGCTTGGACAACCTAGGGCCTCCAGCCTTCCCCTCTCAAAAACCAAGCCATAAGGTGCAGATGGGCCGAGTAGGAATGTACAGTTGTCCCTTGCGATAGGAGATCTGGCCAGAGGAACTGGGTCCCAGAAGCTGAGTTGCATCGGCAGGGGTAACCAAGGTCTGTTTGGCCAGTACAGGACTATTGCCACTATCTCCGCTTCTTCCCACCTGAGTCTCGACAAGAACTGGAGGATGACAGGAATCGGGGGAAAGGCGTAGGCCCTATGAAATCTCCACTGGTCTCTTAGGGCATCTACCCCGAAGGCCTGGGGACAACAACACCTCGTGTAGTACTCCTCCAGTTTGAAATTGCATGGGGAGGCAAATAGGTCTACCTCTGGGATGACTCCCAGAGACAGGACCCACTTGAAGACTTCGGTGTGGAGAGCCCATTCGTTGTTGTCTAGAGACACCCTCGAAAGAAAGTCTGCATGAACATTCTGATCTCCGGGGAGATAGACAGCTGTCAGATTTGCCAGGTTCATTTGGGCCCAGGACATGATAGGCTCTACTACCTTCAACAGAGAGAGACTGGGAGTACCTTCCTGTCTCTTGATGTATGAGACTACTGTTGTGTTTTCCAGTCTCAGGAGAACTGAGGCTCCCACCGTCAAGTGGTGAAAGGCCTTTAGGGGGCAGAACGCTGCCCGGAGCTCCAAAACATTCAAGACTATCCTGTGAGATGGAAAACTCCATTTGCCTTGGGCTACTTCTGCCAGGCAGAGAGAACCCTAGCCCCTGTTGCTGGCATCTCTTGTGATCGTGATCCAAGAAACAGGCGCGATGGAGTGACAGTTAAGGAGGTTCCTCCACTGTAGCCACCAAGGAAGGCTCTCCCACATGGACGAGGTTATTCAGGTGGAATGATCTCAGAGCCCTGGGTTCCATTGCTGGAGGAAGCCCTGGAAGGAAGGGCTACATTTTCCACTGTGCCCACTTCACCATCGGAGTTGCGGCCACCATGGTGCCAATGATCTTCAGACACTGAAGCCCGGAGATGAGAGTCTCGAATCACCTGAATTTTTTCCAGAGGCAAGGAGATGGTGCTCCTGAGTGTATTGAATTGAGCCCCGTGGAATATCAGGGACTGTGTAGGTTCTAGAAGGCTCTTCTCCATGTTCAATAGCCAGCCAAACTCGAGCAGAGTGGAGATGACCTGAGATCTGTGGACTAACAGCCGCTCCCTGTCCCGAGATAGTCACAGCAGGTCGTCCAGATAATGATGCAGACAGATCCCTTTGGTCCTGATCAGTGCCACGACAGCCAACAAGAGTTTTGAAAATACACGAGACGATGTCTTAAGTCCGAACGGGAGACAGGTAAATTAAAAGGTGGACTTGATCTACAGCAAAGCGAAGGAATTTCTGGAACTCTTCTGCTATCGGGACATGGAAGTAGGCGTCCTTCAGATCTATGGACACGAGCCAATCGCCTGGCTGGATTGCCTGACGGATTGTGAGTAGTGTCTCTATTTTGAATTTCTCTTTCTTGATGAAAGAATTCAGATCTATAACTGGTCTCCAGGAGCTGTTCTTCTTTAGAACCATGAAGAGGGGTGAAAAGACCCCTTGAAATCTCTTGTCAGTTGGAACTGGTATGGCAGCGCCCTGAGCCACTAGAGAGTTCGCGTAGGACAGGAGGACTTGCTTTTTCTTTTCCGAGTGAGGCAAGGATGTGGGTACAAATCGGAGTGTGGGTGGGTTGCTGAATGTCCAGGCATGGCCTGAGGAGACCGTTTTGACGGTGCAGTAATCTTTGATCAAGGCTGCCCTGAAAACGGAGTAAGTGAGCCCTGGGCAGGCCCAATATCAAAAGGACTTAGAGGCTTCTTGTCCACCGGAAGGTGCTCCTTTTGAGAACTTCTAGGCTGAGGGCTGGTTTCTCTTCTAGGTCTTCCTGAACTCACGGCCAGGTCTATAGCGGTGAGTGCCTCTCGCATGATCCAAACCTTGCCTGGGCTGGGTTCTTTTCTGGCTTAGCAGGCGACGATCCTAGGGAAGGAACCCCGACTTGCCCCCTGTGGCGTGGGTGATGGCACTGTCCAATTTGTTCCCAAAGAGAGAGGAGCCCTCAAAAGGGAATCCTGCACCACGCCTGCTTGGAGGCAGGGTTGGCTGTGCCCACTTCACCACCCACGAGCGCAGCCACAAGGCATGCTTGAGCGTGACGGACGAAAGCATGACCCGGGCCACTAGGCGAATTATGTCAAGGGAAGCCTTACCCAGAAAAGACGCAGCCAACTTCAGCTCATGTACAGCGGGATGTACAGGGATCCACATGGTCTATCCAGGCCTCCATCGCTTTGGACAGGGCTGCGAGAATCAGGGCTGGTTTGCAGGCCATACCTGCTGTAATGTAGATCCGCTTGAGGTCATAGTTACATAGTTACATAGTAGGTGAGGTTGAAAAAAGACACAAGTCCATCAAGTCCAACCTATGTGTGTGATTATGTGTCAGTATTACATTACATATCCCTGTATATTCAGGTGATTATCTAATAGTTTCTTGAAGCTGTCAATGCTCCCCGCTGAGACCACCGCCTGTGGAAGGGAATTCCACATCCTTGCCGCTCTTATAGTAAAGAACCCTCTACGAAGTTTAAGGTTAAACCTCTTTTCTTCTAATTGTAATGAGTGGCCACGAGTCTTATTAAACTCTCTTCTGCGAAAAAGTTTTATCCCTATTGTGGGGTCACCAGTACAGTATTTGTAAATTGAAATCATATCCCCTCTCAAGCGTCTCTTCTCCAGAGAGAATAAGTTCAGTGCTCGCAACCTTTCCTCATAACTAAGATCCTCCAGACCCTTTATTAGCTTTGTTGCCCTTCTTTGTACTCGCTCCATTTCCAGTACGTCCCTCCTGAGGACTGGTGCCCAGAACTGGACAGCATACTAGAGGTGCGGCCGGACCAGAGTCTTGTAGAGCGGGAGAATTATCGTTTTATCTCTGCAGTTGATCCCCCTTTTAATGCATGCCAATATTCTGTTTGCTTTATTAGCAGCAGCTTGGCATTGCATGTCATTGCTGAGCCTATCATCTACTAGGACCCCCAGGTCCTTTTCCATCCTAGATTCCCCCAGAGGTTCTCCCCCCAGTGTATAGATTGCATTCATATTTTTGCCACCCAAATGCATTATTTTACATTTTTCTACATTGAACCTCATTTGCCATGTAGTCGCCCACCCCATTAATTTGTTCAGGTCTTTTTGCAAGATTTCTACATCCTGCGGAGAAGTTATTGCCCTGCTTAGCTTAGTATCATCTGCAAATACAGAGATTGAACTGTTTATCCCATCCTCCAGGTCGTTTATGAACAAATTAAATAGGATTGGTCCCAGCACAGAACCCTGGGCAACCCCACTACCCACCCCTGACCATTCTGAGTACTCCCCCATTTATCACCACCCTCTGAACACGCCCTTGTAGCCAGTTTTCAATCCATGTACCCACCCTATGGTCCATGCCAACGCACCTTATTTTGTACAGTAAAGGTTTATGGGGAACTGTGTCAAATGCTTTTGCAAAATCCAGATACACCACGTCTACGGGCCTTCCTTTATCTAGATGGCAACTCACCTCCTCATAGAAGGTTAATAGATTGGTTTGGCAAGAACGATTCTTCATGAATCCATGCTGATTACTGCTAATGATATCATTCTTAATACTAAAATCTTGTATATAGTCCCTTATCATCCCCTCCAAGAGTTTACATACTATTGATGTTAGGCTAACTGGTCTGTAATTTCCAGGGATGTTTTTTGGGCCCTTTTTAAATATTGGTGCTACATTGGCTTTTATCCAATCAGCTGGTACCATTCCAGTCAATAGACTGTCTGTAAAAATTAGGAACAACGGTCTGGCAATCACCTGACTGAGTTCCCTAAGTACCCTCGGATGCAAGCCATCTGGTCCCGGTGATTTATTAATGTTAAATTTCTCATGTCTAATTTTAATTCCGTCCTCTGTTAACCATGTAGGTGCTTCCTGTGTTGTGTCATGAGGATAAACACTGCAGTTTTGGTTACTGAAGCCCCCCGATTCACTCGTGAAGACTGAGGAGAAGAATAAATTCAATACCTTTGCCATCTCCCCATCCTTTGTAACCAGATGTCCTTCCTCATTCTTTATGGGGCCAATATGGTCTGTCCTCCCTTTTTTAATGTTTACATACTTAAAGAATTTCTTGGGATTTTTTTTGCTGTCCTCCGCTATGTGTCTTTCATGTTCTATCTTAGCCATCCTAATTGCACCCTTACATTTCTTATTGCATTCTTTATAAATTCTGAATGCTGAGGATGATCCCTCAACCTTGTATTTTTTGAAGGCCTTCTCCTTTGCTTTTATATGCATTTTTACATTGGAGTTAAGCCATCCAGGATGTTTGTTCGCTCTTTTAAATTTATTACCCAATGGGATACATTGACTAATGCCCTTATTTAATATGCTCTTAAAGCAAACCCATCTCTCCTCCGTGTTCCTAATATTTTATCCCAATTTATGCCTTTTAGCAAGGTTTGTAGTTTAGGGAAGTTGGCTCTTTTGAAATTCAGTGTCTTTGTGTTCCCTTCATGTTTCCTATTTGTGTGATTTATACTGAAACTAATTGACCTGTGATCGCTGTTACCTAAATTGCCCCGTATTTCCACATCTGTTATCAGGTCTGTATTGTTGGTAATCAGTAGATCTAGTAATGTTTTACTAGATCGGTCGGTATTGATTTTCCTCTCCAGGCCATCCTTAAAGGATATGGTATACTCCAGTGGGAGTGTGACGTGCCTCACCAATCTCATTAGGGGTGAGACAATGAGAGGAGCCGACTCCAGATGTTTCACATCCTCATTTTTAAACAGATACATCTTTGATACTTTGGATAGTAAGGAATTCTTCCTTTCGACGCCACCCCATTCATCTGTAATTATTTTGCCAAGTTCACCCAAGAAGGGAAAGTTAAGGCATTCTTTCTTGAGGTGTTTGAAATATTTCCTCTGTTTGGAGGGTGCCTCTACTGGCGCGGGGGTCATCTACCTCCGCCTCACTGTCTGAGGTTTCAATTGAGGAATAGCTTGGCTGAGATGAGCCCGGAGCCTCAAGATCATCCCCAGTAGAGACTGATACTGTGTTGCCAGCAAGGTTGTGGGTACAGTCGGAATCCAATTTACTCAGGGACTCACCGACCACCCATCTGACCAGTGATTCCACCTGTTGGTCTCCACCCTCTCTTTCTCTCACGGCTCTAGTACAGCATGGCTCACAGAGCAACTTGTCACGAGGGACCTACGCCCCACAACCCCAGCAAGCTTTCCTCTCAGAGTGGCTGGAGTGGTTGTGAGAGTGGCACTCAGATGTGGTTTTGGGCTCTTCTCTGTGGCGCCTAGACCTAGAGGACAATCTATGGCATCTGGAACTTTGCTTGCTGGACTCCAGATAGGATCACCGCTTGAAACCACAGTATTCCCGTGCGCACCGCCAGGCCTGGATTGCGGAAACTTCATGAAAGGTAAGACTTCACCTTGGTCTTATGAGGGGGAAAAAAAGGAACACGGCCTCTGGCCCGGAACAAAGATTTATGGGAGAGGGGTCCTATGAGGTATGAGGGGCTGGAAATAACCCACACGTAGGCTGCCATGGAGTCTGTCAGGAAAGTAAAAAATAATGTTTTTTTTTTTTCCCCACAATTTTCTGTCTTTTTTTGTTTATATTGCAAAAGATAAAAAAAACCCAGTGGTGATCACATACTATTAAAACTACGCTCTGTTTGAAAAAAATGATATAAATTTCCTTTGGGTACAGTGTTGCATGACTGCGCAATTGCAAATGCAGTAGCGCAGTGCTGAATAGCAAAAAATGGCCTGGTCCTGAAGGGGGTAAAAATGTGTCCACGGGCTTTCTGTCTTGAGAGAGCACTCGCTGAGCACTCCTAGCACAGTGACTGAGCTGTGAAACACAGCTCTCAGTCTCTGCTAATGATCAGTAGCCTGTGGGACCAGCACCCAATTGTCCAATCCTCCCCCCCCCCCACGGTAAAGACTCTGTTAAAGGGATGCCGGGGCTGGGGGTTAGGGGGATTAGTCCTGGAAGGGCTCTGAGGAAGAAGGCCATCCTTCAAAACGCGTCAGCCGGCAGTGGCTCCTGCAATCTCCTCTGTTACAATCGGGAGTCTATTACCACTTGAATAATTGCTGTCATCTGGAGACTACTTGCATCATGAGTTTTTCGTTTATAAGTTTGTGAGTAGTTTTCCGTGTTATTTTTTAAATAAAATATTTACCTAAGGATAATGCACAAGGTTGGTGCGCCCTTGTTTTCTTTCTTTTCCCCATGGACTTAAACTACATGTACCCCAACCAGACAATGGAGGGAAATCTTGGGATGTTTGGGGCAGGGCAGAAAGATAATAGAACAATAACCTAATTAAGATGAATGGAAGAAACCAGTGAGGAAAGTAGAGGTCTTGGGCCTTAAAACAATCTTGTTTTTGCGTAGCACAAATAAAGGGTTCTTTACAGGTTAAGGAAGCCAACTTATTAACTGGCCTTGGAAAAATGTCAGCGACGTAAAAGGCAACCTTGCGAAAAAAGAAAGGCAGAGAAATATCCTTAAAGCATTTATTACCCTAAAAAAAAATAATAAAAAAAAATTATATATATATATATATATATATATATATATTGACCCCGTTCCTTTAAAGCATTTTATACAGCACAGTGCTTGTGCTGTGTAATTTGGCCTTGTATAACCTAAAAATACCTGGCTGATCCTGCCTGGCTATGCCCGCTGCTGAGCCCTGATACCGTGGTCAGTTTACATGCCTCTGTCATCCGCAGCTCTCCTCTGTCCTCCTCCCCCCTCCCTGCCTGTCAGCTCCTGTGTCAGTGCACGCCCCCCTTCCCCTCCTGCTGAAGTTATATTAAACGTTTTATACCATTCTCTCTGTTTAATAGTCTTATGTGCCCCCGTGTCTGTGTTTTATAAAAAATGTGTTTTACCTCTCTCCTTCACTCCTCCCGACTGACGGCAGCGGGAAAACAGCTGTAGCTGTCAGATGGGGAGATCAGAGAGGCAGCAGTTCACGTGAGCACTGCTCTGAAAACAGGTACAGAACGGCTTATTTTTATAAAACACAGACACAGAATCATTAAACAGAGAGAATGGTATAATATGCATATAGTGGCTTAACAACCACTTTAATAGTTTCAAAGTGCAGTTTCTAAAGAACTGATGCAATTGTGGAGGAGATGGTGGGAAGGAAACAAGGTCTATACATGCACTGACAGAGTGGCATGCGGAAAACAGTGAGACTAAAAGCAGGGGGACACATGCAAATAGGAGCAATGGGCCCATACAACCACAGCAAGGCCCCCCTGGGCACTAACATTTTAATTTAGCGCAGGTCACCCTTCCCGCTGCTGGCTGTGGGACCAGAAGTGCTGCAGCCTGGTCATTTAATTCTTTATGGGGACCAGAACCATAAGCACCACCAGGGATCATGGAGCTCAGCTAGTCTTCATTGCACCAGCAGGCATACCCCCATAGCATAGGTAACTCCCTTAAGTACCTAGACAATTGCCTTCAGGTGAGTACAGTGCCAAAAAACACATTAAAGCTTGCCCTGCTTCTTCTCAGGAGGATCTGGGTATGGGTTCTGTGGATATGCCAAAGATCAGCTGATCTGAAAAGCTGCAAAACAAGCCACTACTACTCAGCTAGGAATGGGATAGGGTATATTTGGCTGCCCTTTTTCATATTTGTTTGCCACTGTTCAATCCCTTGAAGGTAGTAGCATAATCCATCGTACCTGAATACTTCATCCTGCGTCCCTTAACCACCTCAATACAGGGCACTTACATCCCCTTCCTGCCCAGGCCATTTTTCAGCTTTCAGCACTGTCACACTTTGAATGACAATTGCGTGGTCATGCTACACTGTAACCATGTGAAATTGTTGTAATTTTCTTCACACAAATAGAGCTTTCTTTTGGTGCTTTTAATTACTCCTGGGTTGCACTGATGGGCACTGATAGGCTGCACTGATGGGCATTGATGAGGTGGCACTTATGGGCACTGATGAGGAGGCACGAATATGCCGCACTTATATGTGCACTGATAGGTGGGACTGATGGGTGGTACTGGGCGCAGATAGGTGGTACTGGTGGTCACAGATGGGCAGCACTGGTGGGCACAAATAGGCAGCACTGATAGCCAGCACTGACTGGCATCACTAATGGCCACTGATTGCTGGCACTTGTGGGCAGATGCACTGATTGCTGGAACTGGTGGGCAATCATTGCTGGCACTGGTGGGCACTTAATTGTAATCAGGGCACTGATGATCAGTGCCCTGATTACATACCTAGTTGTCCCCTGTGAGGAGATGCCGCTGATCAGCTCTCCTCTCCTCACACCCTGTCAGTGTGAGGCGAGGAGCGCGGATTACCGGCATCTCCGTGTTTACATGTGACTGGCTGTGATTGGACACAGCGATCACATGGTTAAAGAGCCGCAGTCCTTAACGCGGATCGGGGTCCCCTGAGGGCACGTAAAGGCGGTCGTTCTGGGAAGCCGTCATATGATGTCCACCCAGAATGAGAGCCACACTGCCCAGCCGTCATTTGAAGGCTGGGCAGTCGGCAAGTGGTTAATGTATCAATAAAGTGTTCAACCCAGAACCTGCATTCACTATATCTGGTCTCCCACAGTACACAGAGCATGGAAACGCAATTATTTTAGTAAATATAAACTGTTAAATACCCTTTCTCATCAGCAGTAAATAGCAGTCTTGTGACTTCTATTAGTGCCTGTAGGAGGAGTTTGCATACTGCACTGGCTGTCCTATCAAGATGCAGGACCCCTGACCCTTTGTTTGGATAGCGCCGATTGGCCCTGTGCTGATCACATGCACTCTCCAGATAAAAAAATAAAACTCTAGGAATACACACCAAACTGGAGCATGTGCAGCCTGACTCCAGTAACTCTTGTCTTATCCGGACATGTTTTGGGGACTGTGGAAAAAGGGGAGGATCAGAGAAGACAGGATCAAACAGCCTTTTTTACAGAATGCAGAGGATTAACCCCTTAGGTTCCGCAGTGAGTATAACAAGCATGCTTTACTGCATATACAGACTGATATTACTGTTGTGGGTTTAGTAACATTTTAAGCATAGATAATTTCATCTGTTATTGCAGGATGAAATGGGGGTCCCTAGGTGGCTCTGCAGCAGGGTCACAGGGATAGTATAAGATTGCCTGAAAACTGGAATTCCTATTTATTGGCTCTCAATTGTCTGGCCTATATTTATCACATGAGCCTAAAAACAAGCTCAACCCAAGGTGCACAGTATACCAGAAAATGCATTAAAAACATAAAGGTAAAACCTTTTTTTTTTTTCGTGCAGAGGGATTAGAACACTTTAATTTTTTATTACTGTCTGTGTCCCCATTTACCATTATCATTGACAGTAAAAGAAAATCACAAATTTTGGGTTGTCCTGAGAATAATAGAGGAGAAAACCTCCAAAGGGAAACTAGTTCTGGTGACCTGGGGGACCCCAAGATATCCCTTCATTTGCAGGTATTTCCTCTCATTTCCAGTTTGGCTATGGGAAAATGAGAAAAATCTGTCAAGGGTTATAACCCTCCTTTACTCTGTCCAAAATGAAAAAACCTTTTGCCTATAGTTCTACTTTAATGATGCATGCCAAAACACAGGTTAAAAAAAATGCATGGCAACACAGCATGACATATGAAAAATTTAGCTCAAACATGCATAAGTCTGAATGGACCCTCAGGTAGTTTTGAAGTAAATAATTTACCAGTATTGGGATTATGTCTCACCTTTAATACAACTTTTTTGGGGAATTGAACAGCAGAGGGCGATCTATACTTGAAGCCAGATGCTCCTTTTGCAGCTTTGTCTGTAATCTGTGTATGTTTAAAAATATCACTATTTGTTTCATCACTTCTTCATCAGCTGACGCAGAACACAAAGCCACCAAATACATTAGTCAATAGCATAGAAACAAAAAAAAAAAAATATTAAAAAGAAAAAAAAATGGGTCAAATAGAATGAGACTAGGCATCGCTCTCTCCCATTGTATCTTGTTATTGCTGTGTATACAGTATCTCACAAAAGTGAGTACACCCCTCACATTTTTGTAAATATTTTATTATATCTTTTCATGTGACAACACTGAAGAAATGACACTTTGCTACAATGTAAAGTAGTGATTGTACCACTTGTATAACAGTGTAAATTTGCTGTCATTAATGTCTAAACCGCTGGCAACAAAAGTGAGTGCACCCCTAGGTGAAAATGTCCAAATTGGGCCCAAAGTGTCAATATTTTGTGTGGCCATCAATTTTTTTCCAGCACTGCCTTAACCCTCTTGGGCATGGAGTTCAGCAGAGCTTCACAGGTTGCCACTGGGGTCCTCTTCTACTTCTCCATGACGACATCACAGAGCTGGTGGATGTTAAAGACCTTGCGCTCCTCCACCTTGAGTTTGAGGATGCCCCACAGATGCTCAATAGGGTTTAGGTCTGGGGACATGCTTAGCCAGTCCATCGCCTTTACCCTCAGTTTATTTAGCAAGGCAGTGGTAGTCTTGGAGGTGTGTTTGGGGTCGTTATGTTGGAATACTGCCTTGCGGTCCAGTCTCCGATGGGAGGGGGTCATGCTTTGCTTCAGTATGTAACAGTACATGTTGGAATTCATGGTTCCCTCAATGAACTGTAGCTCCCCAGTGCTGGCAGCACTCATGCAGCCCCAGACCATGACATTCCCACCACCATGCTTGACTGTAGGCAAGACAAACTTGTCTTTGTACTCCTCACCTGGTTGCTGCAACACACACTTGACACCATCTAAACCAAATAAGTTTATCTTGGTCTCATCAGACCACAGGACATGGTTCCAGTAATCCGTGTCCTTAGTCTGCTTGTCTTCAGCAAACAGTTTGTGGGCTTCTTGTGCATCATCTTTAGAAGAGGCTTCCTTCCGGGATGACAGCCAGGCAGACCAATTTGATGCAGTGTGCAGCATATGGTCTGAGCACTGATAGGCTGACCCCCCTCCACCCTTTCAATCTCTGCAGCAATGCTGGCAGCACTCATATGTCTATTTCCCAGACAACCTCTGGATAGGACGCTGAGCATGTGCACTCAACTTCTTTGGCCGACCACGGTGAGGCCTGTTCTGAGTGGAACCTGTCCTGTTAAACAGCTGTATGGTCTTGGCCACTGTGCTGCAGCTCAGTTTCAGGATCTTGGAAATCTTCTTATAGCCTAGGCCAGTGATGGCGAACCTTGGCATCCCAGATGTTTTGGAACTACATTTCCCATGATGCTCATACACTCTGCAGTGTAGGTGAGCATCGTGGGAAATGAAGTTCCAAAACATCTGGGATGCCGAGGTTCGCCATCACTGGCCTAAGCCATCTTTATGTAGAGCAACAATTCACTTTTTCAGATGTCAGAGCGCTCTTTGCCATGAGGTGCCATGTTGAACTTCCAGTGACCAGTATGAGAGCAATGACACCAAATTTAACACACCTGCTCCGCATTCACACCTGAGTCCTTGTAACACTAACAAGTCACATGACACCGGGGGGAAACTGGTTAATTAGGCCATATTTGGACATATTCTCTTAGAGGAATACTCACTTTTGTTGCCAGCGGTTTAGACAATAATGGTGATGTGTTGAGTTATTTTGAGGGGACAGCAAATATACACTGTTATACAATCTGTACACTCACTACTTTACATTGTAGCAAAGTGTCATTTCTTCAGTGTTGTCACATGAGAAGAGAATAAAAGATTTACAAAAATGTGAGGGATGTACTCACTTTTGTGAGATACTGTGTGTGTGTGTGTGAGTTTGTGTATTTATGTATATATATATATATATATATATATATATATATATATATATATATATACACACAGTGGGGACGGAAAGTATTCAGACTCCCTTAAATTTTTCACTCTTTATTATATTGCAGCCAAATCATTTATTATATTTGCTAAAATCATTTAAGTTCATTTTTTTTCCTCATTAATGTACACACAGCACTCCATATTGACAGAAAAACACAGAATTGTTGACATTTTTGCAGATTTATTAAAAAAGAAAAACTGAAATATCACATGGTCCTAAGTATTCAGACCCTTTTTACTCAGTATTTAGTAGAAGCACCCTTTTGATCTAATACAGCTATGAGTCTTTTTGGGAAAGATGCAACAAGTTTTTCACACCTGGATTTGGGGATCCTCTGCCTTTCCTCCTTGCAGATCCTCTCCAGTTCTGTCAGGTTGGATGGTAAACGTTGATGGACAGCTATTTTTTAGGTCTCTCCAGAGATGCTCAATTGGGTTTAAGTCAGGGCTCTGGCTGGGCCATTCAAGAACAGTCACAGAGTTGTTGTGAAGCCACTCCTTCGTTATTTTAGCTGTGTGCTTAGGGTCATTGTCTTGTTGGAAAGTAAACCTTCGGCCCAGTCTGAGGTCCTGAGCACTCTGGAGAAGGTTTTCATCCAGGATATCCCTGTACTTGGCCGCATTCATCTTTCCCTCGATTGCAACCAGTCATCCTGTCCCTGCAGCTGAAAAACACCCCCACAGCATGATGCTGCCACCACCATGCTTCACTGTTGGGACTGTATTGGACAGGTGATGAGCAGTGCCTGGTTTTCTCCACACATACCGCTTAGAACTAAGGCCAAAAAGTTCTATCTTGGTCTCATCAGATTAGAGAATCTTATTTATCACTATCTTGGAGTCCTTCAGGTGTTTTTTAGCAAACTCCATGCGGGCTTTTATGTGTCTTGCACTGAGGAGAGGTTTCCGTCGGGCTACACTGCCATAAAGCCCCGACTGGTGGAGGGCTGCAGTGATGGTTGACTTTCTACAACTTTCTCCCATCTCCCGACTGCATCTCTGGAGCTCAGCCACAGTGATCTTTGGGTTCTTCTTTACCTTTCTCACCAAGGCTCTTCTCCCCCACTAGCTCAGTTTGGCTGGACAGCCAGCTCTAGGAAGGGTTCTGGTCGTCCCAAACATCTTCCATTTAAGGATTATGGAGGCCACTGTGCTCTTAGGAACCTTAAGTGCAGCAGAACTTTTTTTTTTAACCTTGGCCAGATCTGTGCCTTGCCACAATTCTGTCTCTGAGCTCTTCAGGCAGTTCCTTTGACCTCATGATTCTCATTTGCTCTGACATGCACTGTGAGCTGCAAGGTCTTATATAGACAGGTGTGTGGCTTTCGTAATCAGGTCCAATCAGTATAATCAAACACAGCTGAACTCAAATGAAGGGGTAGAACCATCTCAATGATGATCAGAAGAAATGGACAGCACCTTAAATATATGAGTGTCACAGCAAAGGGTCTGAATACCTAGGACCATGTGATATTTCAATTTTTCTTTTTTAATAAATCTGCAAAAATGTCAACAATTCTGTGTTTTTCTGTCAATATGGGGTGCTGTGTGTACATTAATGATTTTAGCAAATGGCTGCAATATAACAAAGAGTGAAACATTTAAGGGGGTCTGAATACTTTCTGTCCCCACTAATATATATATATATGTGTGTGTGTGTGTGTGTGTGTAAAATTAAATACTCAAGCGCTGAAATGGAATAAATGAAAAACTAATGCAAATAAAGGAGAAATAAGTAACACACTGCTGCAATCTATCCAAAAGTGTTTCAGAGATGGTTGAAATATCAACTGGATATGTAAAAATTACTTAAGCGCTGGGATAAATAAAAAATCATAAAGTGACACAAAAACAAGAAAGGGATAATAAAGGGATTAAGCTGCAATCAATCAAAAAAGTGTTTCAGGCACCCATTATAAATAGTATAGGAGTATTGCTGCGTTCTAAATCAAAAAAATAATACTTTGTGAACCACTACTGAAATATTGTGAATAGCGCCACACATAGCACCTCCTATACTTATATATATATATATATATATGACACAATAAAAATAATAATTGTAAAGCCTAGGTCATTTGATTGTTACCTGATAGCCATAAACTAAGTAGGTATAACTAAACATCACTAAATATAGATATTTAAATATTCCACACACACGTTAAAGAGCAATTGTTGTCAACTAGTTTAAACACCAACCACTTGTTGGTCACTTTTCTACAGTGCTGCCTCTTGGAAAGTTTTTGAAAGTCCATGTGTTTCTCTAGTGTTTTACAGAAGTCCTTCACCTTGACACCCATTATAACCTTACATTATTTGTATACTGTATATCCTTAATTTTCATTAACCAGTTGTCAACCATCCTACAGGGCGGCCGCTTTGTGTAAAATCATACGTAATTCTGCACTTCAGGGTATGGGGACGCGTGCCACTTCTGCTGTGATTAGTCACAGCAGCAGTGGTTCAGTGGATGACGGCCAATGGATGACCGCTGGTACCCGCTGATCGGCAAGGAGACACACTGGACGGAGATCGGCATATGTAAACAATGCAGAGCTCCATCCTGTCAGCAGGGATGTGCTGGATTTTTTTCCCTGCACAGCAGGGAATAAAATCCAGCACAACCCTTCGTAAAAGCACCCAAAAGTAAATGCAAAAACACAGGTTAGGCACACAGTTGACCCTTTGATCTCCTTAAAGTACAGTTGTCAAACTGGTGGCCCCTCAGCTGTTGCAGAACTACAAGTCCCATGAGGCCTTGCAAGGCTGACAGTTACAAACATCACTCCCACAGGCAAAGGCATGATGGGACTTATAGTTCTGCAACAGCTGGAGGGCCGCAAGTTTGACACCCCTGCCTTAGAGGTTTAACCCCCTTCCCAGCCAGTGTCATTAGTACAGTGACAGTGCATACTTTTAGCACTGATCACTGTATTAGTGTCACTGGTCCCTACAAAGTGTCAGATTGTCCGCTGCAATGTCACAGTCCCGCTATAGGGTTGCTGATTGACACCATTACTAGTATAAAAAAAATCTAGTATATATCTCATAGTTTATAGACGCTATAACTTTTGTGCAAACCAATTAATATACTATTATTGTTTTTTTTTTTTTTACCAAAAATAGGTAGCAGAATACATACTGGTTTAAATTTATGAAGAAATTTGTTTTTTTTTAAAGTTTGTATTGGATATGTTTTATAGCAGAAAGTAAATAATATTGTTTTTTTTCACAATTGTCGGTCTTTTTTTGTTTATAGCGCAAAAAAATGAAAAACTTTGTGGTGATCAAGTACCACCAAAAGAAAGCTCTATTTGTGGGGAAAAAATTACAGATTCACTTGGGTACAGCGTTGCATGGCCGCACAATTTTCAGTTAAAATAATGCAGTGCCGTATAGCAAAAAATGGCCTGGTCATAAGGGGGGGGGGTAAATCTTCCTGAGGTAAAGTGGTTAACAAATACTCGATGTGACAATAATGGCTCACTAAGTCGAATCTAATAAGTAGAGGGATCATTTGTACTTCTAACTAGCTTTGCAAATGCAAATGCTTTGCTCTCATTTGGGTTGCATCCCCACTGACCCAACACTACTTTATGATTCCTTTTGTTTGATTTGTTCCAAAATTGCAATTCTGTACTATATCTGTAACCTTGTTATCTTTCAATAAAATTATTTGAACAGGAAAAGCTGAAAAACAAAGTCCATGTGCATGTTCTATTCTAAAAGGTCAGCTTCAAATTATTTGAACAACATCACATGTAGAACCCCTAACATAAACTTATGGTTTGTTCAGGACAGTAGAGAATCATACACTGGTCATATACAGTTGTGCTCATAAGTTTTCATACTCTGGCAGAATTTATGATTTCTTGGGCATTTTTCAAAGAATATGAATAACACAAAAACTTTTCTTTCACTCATGGTTAGTGTTTGGCTGAAAACATTTATTATCAATCGACTGTGTTTACTCTTTTTAAATAAAAAATGGCAACAGAAACTACCGAAAGTACCCTGATCAAAAGTTTACATACCCCGGTTCTTAATACAGTGTATTGCCCCATTATAAATCAATGATAACTTGAAGTCTTTTGTGGTATTTGTGGATGAGGCTCTTTATCTTCTCAGATGGTAAAGCTGCCCATTCCTCTTGGCAAAAAGCCTCCAGTAAATTCTTGGGCTGTCTTGCATGAATTACAAGGTTGAGATCTCCCCAGAGTGGCTCAATGATATTGAGGTCAGGAGACTGAGATGGCCACTCTAGAATATTCACTTTATTCTGCTGTATCCAATGACAGGTCAACCTGGCCTTGTGTTTTGGATCATTGTCACGTTTCAATGTCCAAGTACGTCCCACGCGCAGCTTACTGTTTGATGAATGCAAATGTTCCTCAAGTATTTTTTGATAACATACTGCATTCATCTTGCCATCAATTTTGACCAAATTTCCTGTGCCTTTGTAGCTTATACATCCCCAAAACATCAGCGATCCACCTCCGTGTTTTACAATAGGAATGGTGTACCTTTCATCATAGGCCTTGTTGACTCTTCTCCAAGTGTAGTGTTTATGGTTGTGGCCAAAAAGCTCAATTTTTGGTCTCATCACTCCAAATGACTTTGTACCAGAAGGTTTGGGGCTTATCTCTGTGCTGTTTGGCATATTGTATGGGGGATACTTAGTTCCTCCTCATTGTGCATCTTGAAACAGCCACACCACATGTTTTAAGAGAGAGTCCTGTATTTCACCTGAAGTTATTTGTGGGTTTTTCTTTGCATCCCGAACAATTTTTCTGGCATTTGTGGCTGAAAGTTTAGTTTTTCTGCCTGACCGCGGTTTGGTTTCAACAGAACCCCTCATTTTCCACTTCTTGTTTAGAGTTAGAACACTGCTTATTGGCATTCTCAATTCCTTCGATATCTTTTTCTATCCCTTTTCTGTTTTAAACAGTTCAACTACCTTTTCCCGCAGATCCTTTGACAATTCTTTTGCTTTCCCTATGACTCAGAATCCAGAAACGTCAGTGGAGCACTGGATGACAGATGCAAGGCTCTGTCAGGAGTCCAGAAACTCATTGACCTTTTATACACACACTAATTACAAGCAACCAGATCACAGGAGAGGATGATTACCTTTAGGCTGGGTTCACACTGCTGCGGTGCGGGAACACAGCGAATTTACTGCGGGTTCCCGCATCGCACCAACTCGCACGGCAGTTCACACTGCCATATGCGAACTGCTGGGGAGTGTCATACAATGTTATTGACACCCCCAGTTCAGCTCGCATATCGCACTGCGAATTGACAATTCGGACATGTATCGGATCGCATAGGTGTGAACACCCATGCGATCCGATTCTGGTCCGAACAAAAAAAAGGGTCCTGTGCGAGTTTGGACCGAATGCGGTGCGATATCAGCCATACTATCTGTATGGCTGATATTGCACAGCACAGACATCGCATGTGATGTGAACAGCTGTGCGCTGCAAATCACATACGATGTCTGCCACCGCAGCAGTGTGAACCCAGCCTTAATAGCCATTCAAACCCCTTTGTGTCAGCTTGTGTGCATGTTATCAGGCCAAAATCACCAGGGTATGTAAACTTTTAAACAGGGTCATTTGGGTAGTTTCTGTCAAATGCAACATTTGTTTTGACAAAATACACTTTAGTGAATTTTAGTGCACACAAACACAACACAGATGTTACGCTGAGTAATCAGATACCAAACATGTTGCGCTTTAAAATTGCACACACCCATAGAACAGCAACAAACTACAGTACTCAGGCGACATTTTAAAAGTCTTTACAGGTTACAACTTTAGATGTACACAGGTGGTCTGGTGCTAGAATCATTGCTCTCACTGTGACATTCACGGTGATACCTGAAGTGTGGTGTGATTGCTGTTTATGTATGCATGCAGGACCGACGCATACGTTCCCCTTTGCACAAGCACAGGGGAACAGGGGTGCTTTAAAAAACATTTAATTTTATAATTGTTTTACTCTTTACATTTTTTAAATCAACATTATTGCTATCACAAGGGATGGACACCACCCCTTGTGGTAGCATGGGCAGTGACAGGTACTCTTTACTGAGAGATCTGGGGTCTATTGGACCCCTGATCCCTCCTCTGCTCTTAAAAGCATCAGATAAAACTGTTATCTGATGCTTTCACAGGTCGCTAACGGCCCGTTTACATTCGACCGAAACGGGAGGTAACAAAATACTTGTCGCTTCTGGTTTCTTAGACCATAGAGAGGACCAGGGATGTTCTGGTCCTTAGTCATCTCTATGGTCAACCGGCAGAACTGCTGCCTTTAGACCCAGGCTCCCCAGTGGGTCAGGGGAGCGCGGGAAGGTGGTGCTCCATCAGCTGTAAAAGCAATCCAGCAGCTAATTAGCCGCTAGGAATGCTTTTACATAAAAGTCCATCGCCAGGTTAAAAAAAGGTAGCTGCAGGCATCATCACAGTATAACCCCTTGAACCCAACGATGTATGGGTACGTTGCTGAAGCTGAAGTGGTTAACGGATACTTTTTACACATAGCTTCATAGTTGAAAAAGAGACAAGTCCATCTAGTTTAACCATAAAAATAATAATATCAAACAATCCCATATACCCAATCCTATACCCACAGTTGATCCAGAGGAAGGCGAAAGGTTCATTCTAGCTAGGGAAGATAAGTGAATGGATGTTCGCGAGTCTCCCCCCGCCACTACCCAACAACACCTGTCATGTGGGTCCCAGTTCAGTCTCACGGTTAGAACCGCAGAGAGCAGAAAGTCAGGGGAAGGGGGGTTCGCCACAAACCAGCAGCTGTACTCTAAAAAAGCTGACTGTCAGCTTTCTAACGGAAACGATCCGGTGGCTGTACAGGGTTATGTACAGGGTATGTATCATCCTCATCCCAAACACTGCCACTAGCAGCAAAAAAGTTAAAGATAAAACATTAGAGAGGGATGGGAACATGATTTAGGGAACCTTTCAGAGAAAACCTGGGAAAGAGCTTTGGAGATTATACCTACAGTGTCACTATCACCCATGCAGCGGTTGACACAACTATTTATTGTACACAGGTCCTGCAGTACACCACAAAAATGATTTCCATGGCATAGGAGAGATATGGCAAGTTTTCCGAAATGCCAGGGTGCCTCTGCTGACTTAATTCATATGTTTTGGAGGTGACCAAAGTTTTTTTGGTATTGCCAATCTGTCTTACCTTCTATAAATAGTATTTTTCATTTGAATATCATTCTTTATCCTATTTGTCTTTTAGGGGTGTTAGATGAAAAGGTCTACTCCCCAGATAAACTTCTAGTGCTTTTTCTAGCATAAAAAGAAAAAAAAGGCACCCCCAGCACGGTCACTGCTGGGGACCGAAAAATTCCAGATGCATACTTGCGAACGGGAGCTTTCGGATCAGCCAATCACAGCGGTAACTTGAGCCGAATGCCCGCCTCTGCCTCCCAGCATCTGGAAGTTCTTAAAGGGCCAGGAGGCTGGAAAGAGTTAAAAACTCTGGGAATCTATGGCTGCCTGTGTTGAGTCTGGCTCTCTTATCTATGGTTCTACACAGTGATGGCCTGTCCATACACGGCGCAGCCCCCCAATCCTTGCGGCCTGTCCATAATCTACATGCAGGGTGCTGGACGCATGGATTCCAATAGGGTTTTTTTTCATTTTTATTTTAGAAGCACATGATTAGAGCCTGAGGCCCTAATTGGCTTCAAAAAAGGGTGGGCTCAGAGCACAGTTGTGAGACAATAGAAAAATTATATTCGCTATTCCTGATTCTCCTCCCGGCCAATCAGGAAGCCAGTCCTGAGACCCGATTGGCCGGGAGAAGTGTTAAGGTTATTATACCACTTCAGGACCGCAATACGTACAGCATCTCACAAAAGTGAGTATACCCCCCAATTTTTTGTAAATATTTTATATCTTTTCATGTGACAACACTGAAGAAATGACACTTTGCTACAATATAAAGTAGTGAGTGTACAACTTGTATAACAGTGTAAATTTGATGTCACCTCAAAATAACTCAACATAGCTATTAATGTCTAAACCGCTGGCAACAAAAGTGAGTACACTCCTAAGTGAAAATGTCCAAATTGGGCTCAATTAGCAATTTTTCCTCCCCGGTGTCATCTAACTCATTAGTGTTACTAACAGTCTCAGGTGTGAATGGAGAGCAGGTGTGTTAAATTTGGTGTTATCGGTCTCACTCTCTTATATTGGTGACTGGAAGTTCAACATGGCACCTCATGGTAAAGAACTCTCAGAGGATCTGAAAAAAAGAATTGTTGCTGTACATAAAGATGGCCTAGGCTGTAAGAAGATTGCCAAGACCCTGGAACTGAGCTGCAGTATGGTGGCCAAGACCATACAGCGGTTTATCAGGACAGGTTCCACTCAGAACAGGCCTCGCCATGGTCGACCAAAGAAGTTGAGTGCACGTGCTCAGTGTCATATCCAGTAGTTGTCTTTGGGAAATAAATGTATGAGTGGTGCCAGCATTGCTGCAGAGGTGGAAGGTGCGGGGCGTCAGCCTGTCAGTGCTCAGACCATACGCCGCACATTGCATCAAATTGGTCTGCATGGCTGTCGTCCCAGAAGGCAGCCTCTTCTAAAGATGATGCACAATAAAGCCTGCAGTTTGCTGAAGACAAGCAGACTAAGGACATGGGTTACTGGAACCATGTCCTGTGGTCTGATGAGACCCAGATAATCATATTTGGTTCAGATGGTGTCAAGCGTGTGTGGCAGAAACCAGTTGAGGTGTACATAGACGTGTGTCATACTAAAGCAGAGCATGATCCCCTCCCTTTGGAGACTGGGTCGCAGGGTAGTACTCCAACATGACAAAGACCCCAAACACACCTCCAAGATGACCACTGCCTTGCTAACGAAGCTGAGCGTAAAGGTGATGGACTGGCCAAGCATGTCTCCAGACCTAAACCCTATTGAGCATCTGTGGGGCATCCTCAAACAGAAGGTGGAGGAGTGCAAGGTCTCTTAACATCCACCAACTCCGTGATGTCATCATGGAGGAGTGGAAGAGGACTCCAGTGGCAACCTGTGATGCTCTGTGGTGAACTCCATGGCCAAGAGGGTTAAGGCAGTGCTGGAAAATAATGGTCACAAAAAATATTGACACTTTTGGCGCAATTTGGACATCTTCACTTAGGGGTGTACTCACTTTTGTTGTCAGTAATATAGACATTGATGGCTGTGTTGTGAGTTATTTTGAGGGGACAGCAAATTTACACCGTTATACAAGCTGTACACTCAGTACTTTACATTGTAGCAAATTGTCATTTCTTCAGTGTTGTCATATGAAAAGATATAATAAAATATTTACAAAAATGTGAGGGGTGTACTCACTTTTGTGAGATACTGTATATACACAAGTTGGGCGGCACAGTGGTGTAGTGGATAGCACTTTCGCCTAGCAGTAAGAAGGGTTGCTGGTTTGAATCCCAACCACGACACTACCTGCATGGAGTTTGCATGTTCTCCCTGTGCCTTCGTGGGTTTCCTCCGGGTACTCCAGTTTCCTCCCACACTCCAAAGACATGCTGGTAGGTTAATTGGCTCCTGTCTAAATTGTCCCTAGCATGTATGAATGTGAGTGAGGGACCTTAGATTGTAAGCTCTTTGAGGGTAGGGACTGATGTGAATGTACCATCTATATGTAAAGCGCTGCGTAAATTGACGACGCTATATAAGTAACTGAAATAAATAAGTTGTGGCTTTGAAGTGGTTTACCGGGATTATGGCTGAAGATATCAGCGATAACCATGGTACCTTTTTCTTCATCCGGTGGCTGGCTTTCTCATGAAAGCGTTCCAATAGGCTGCAATGCTTTCAAAAGGGGCGGGAGGGAAAATCCCCCCCCCCCCTCCTCATGCGTTCTCTGGTGTCTCTCAGGTATACCGTTTGCACCAGCTCGCCCGAGACATGATGAGGCTGGTGCTAGAGGCAATCAAAGAGTAGATTGGCTGGAAGTATTTTTTTTTTTTTAAAGCAAAAAAGAAAAAAAAATATTTTTTTTTTGATCTTTTGCTTTGAAAGATAGAGAGATTTGGGATTTTTGACCCCAGATCTATCCATAAAGAAGACCTGTGATCCTTATTACAAGGGATGTTTACTTTTATTTCTATTACAAAGAACGTACTAAAAAAAAAAAAAAAAAAATTAAAAAGGGAGTGTGTAAAAAAAACAAAACACTATACTTTTTTTTTTAAGCGCCCCCATTCCTCTGTGCTTGTGTGCAGAAGCAAACGCATACGTTAGTCGGGCACGCATATGTAAATTGTGCTCGCACCACATATGTAAGTAATCGCCATAAACATTAGCGTGACAGCAATAATTCTAGCACTAGACCTCCTCTGTAACTCTAAACAGGTAACCTGTAAACATTTTTAAAGTGTCACCTATGGAGATTTTTAAAGTACCGTAGTCTGTCGCCTTTCCATGAGTGTGTGCAATTTTAAAGAGTGACATGTTAGGCATCCATTTACTCAGCATTACATCATCTTTCACAATTTACAAAAATATGGGGTGTATATTGTGCTTTTTTTTTTTTTTGAAATGGCCAGCATATGGTGCTGCGAGTTCCTGCTGCAATGCACCAAAGGACTTAAAAGAACCCCATGACTACTGTTGATGCACATACTTCAATCCCACACTGGCCCACTTGATACAGTCATAAAAAGACTTGTTACACCAGACGGGGTTAAGGTGCGGATGGTTTTTTATTTCCAGCATTGAAATCACTCTCTCACTGTGTCACTTTTGGTTAGGGCTGCAACTAACGATTATTTTCATAATCAATTAATTGGACGATTATTGTTTCGATTAATTTGGACAATAACCTTCAATTGTGGTGTATAAATTTACTTAATATGTAAAGTTTTTTTTAAAAAAAGGCATTTTATTCTTAAATATCTATATGCAGTGGTAAATATACATAACCAACAATATGGTTAGGGAGCAAGATCTCTAACCCACTCTGAGAATAACAGACAGAAGAGATATACCATATATACTATTAGAGGTTGAATCTGGATAATATCAGACTCAGCCGATTTTCAGATATAATTGTAACATATTATATGCAGGCCATACAAAAACAATGTCTCCCTTCCAAACAAAATTTAATTCTAAGAACGTTTGATTTTCTAATCGTAAGTGCAGAATAGAAAACTTCTTGGTCAAAGGAATTTTCAGACAGACAGTGTATGTGATTTTCATTCAGAAATCACTCATTTTAAAACTGAATGTTAAAAGCAAGTAAATTTTCAAACGACATTCTTTCACTCATCGAATGTACTAAGATTTTTCGTATGAATATTCTGGTTTGAAATCGTGCACAGCCAGCATAACGCTCGGTTCACACCTATGCAGTTTGCTTTTGATCAGTTTCTGCAGTGCTTTTTGCTGTGCGTTATGCATTTTTGCACACGCAATTTGCGTTTTGCATTTCTTTTGCTTTTTTAATCTGCCCAGCAAATTGGCCAAAAAAAGCATATAGCTGTAAAAATGCACTAAATGCTATTCTCCATTGAAGTCTATTGAACCAAAAAAAGCACTGTTTTGCGCTGAATAAAGTCCTTGACCCTTTCCTAATACGCAGTGGCTGAAAAAAGCATTGATGTGAACATGTCCCATAGGAAACCATGTTAAATGAACTGTAGTGTGTTTCTGCAAAAAGCACCAAAAAACGCATAGGTGTGAACCAGGCCTAAGACGTTTAGTAGCAGAAGCATGCTTTTATCACCGGTCATAATGGGGTTAAAAAAACTAAAATGAGCCCTTTATAGTACAAAAAGAGCAGATAATAACTACTATAAGGGGTTCATTTATACCGTGAAACAGAGAAAGTAATAATACATATTGCTTATCATATATACATATATATATATATACATATATATACATATACATATACATATATATATATATATATATATATATATATATATATATATATATATATATATATTTTTAAATAAATACACCCAGAAGTAGGATATATGGGCATTTTAACTAGGAGTCAGACATGAAGCTATATGAATGGTGGAAGGGAGATATAAATCTTTTATATGAAATTAGTACTAAATGCTGAGACTTTTTTTCCCATGGATAATCTTTTTACGTATAATACATAATACTGGTAGAAGTTCCATTTAAATGTAATTGTAATACCTTCTTATACCTCCAGTCTATCAGCCTCAACCTTCGTTGGGTTCAGATGCTGATCTTCCCTGCACATAATCTTTAAAGTGATTTTTTTTTTTAAACAAACATGTTATACTTACCTGCTCTGTAATGGTTTTGCACAGAGCAGCTCCTCTTCTAGGGTCCCCCATCGACGCTTCTGGCTCCTCTTGCCTTCAGAGTGCCCCAAAAGCAAGCTGTATAGTATAGAGTGCCCCTATAGCAAGTTAAAAAAACTTCTGCCTTCCTGCCCAGGACTACATGTCCCATGAGGCATTGCTCCTCATACAATTACAAGTTCTCGGGCACTTATTGACATGTATGGTGTATTGAGCTGTATGTGTGCTGCACTGTATTTCTTGATATGTAAACAAATAATGAATTCTGTATACATGCCAACTAATCGGCTGACCGATTAATCATTCATAAAAATAGTTGCAACTATTTTCATAATCGATTAGTTGTTTTGGTCCTACTTTTGGTGCTATACCACTTTGACACTAGAGCAATTTTTTTACACACATATAAAAAAATATCAGCATTTTGAGTCAGAAATGTGTCTGCATCGGTTTACTCCCACACTCCAAAGACATGCTGGTAGGTTATTGGATTGTGTCTAATTTGACCATAGTATGTGTATGTATGAATGTGAGTTAAGCTGAGTACACACTACAGTTTTTTTTTGTGCAATTCAGTGGGTCGGAGACACTGTACTAACCATGCGAGGTTAGTCCAACAATCTCCCCCGCTGAGCTGTTGTGATCTGACAGGGGGACGGGCCGCCCGCCAGAACACTCCGATCTGTCATTGGCTGAGAGCGCTGGTCGGGCGACAGTCGGCTGCTGGTTTTCCAAAATGCATGTCTGACATACACATGGACAGAATTTTGGCTGTATTTTTTAGCCTCCCTGGCAGTTTCCCCGAGTGTGGCTCGGGGTTAAATTTCAGTACCATTAGTGGTAACCCTGAGCCACACTAGGGATTGCATTGCAGGATCCTGGTCCAGTGTACTTACCTTGTCCCCAGGAGCCTGCGATGTCCCCCCCGATTTGTCCGTGGGCTCTGTCCTCCGCCGATGCCTCTCTGTGCCGGGCTCCGTTCCCTGCAAGCGTCGCGACGCAGGGGGGCGGAGCCCGGCTGCAAAATCTAAAAATTGAAAAATCATAATACATACAGTACACTGTAATCTTAAAGATTACATTACTGTATGAAATGATTTCACATCCCTTTTGCCCCCAGTGCTTTTGTCTAGTACCCTGCATGCAGTTTTATATGATATATACTGTTCTGGAAACTTGAGATTGTCCATAGCAACTAAAAAGTGTCCCTTTACTTCAAAAGTGGTTTTAGACCAGCTAGAAAACAGCGATAGTAAATTAGTACACTTGCAGAATTGAGAGATAGTGAATCGTGGGGAAATTAATTTTATTATTATTATTTTTTACAATTCTTTATATTTATTTATATTATAATTTGTGAATTTGTGTTTCAAACTTCATTATACCCAGGATATCTACTAGACTCTTGTTTGGACAGAGTTAAGCGTCATTGGTAATAATTAAAGGCCTACAATATAAAACGCCAAATTTCTATGCAAAATAATTGTACCGCTTTGAGCCGCAAAAATCTGACATAATCATACCACCAGGGAAGTTAAACCAGTAAATGTCCCCCTGACATTCTGCCCGTGTGTATGGGGCTTTAGGGACTTTAGATTGTAAGCTCCTTGAAGGGAGGGAGTGAAGTGAAAGTACAAGGTATCTGCGTAAATTGACAGCACTATAGAAGTACTTGTAATAAATAAAAATGACTTGAAACTCTCCAGACATTATATATTTTATGAAAGCAGAAACCTTGTAGAATAAAAAGATAGTAGTTGCAATTTTTTACGTTGCATGTTATTTGCGCAACGGTTTATGAAATGCATATTGTAAGGAAACAATATAATCAAATTAATTTTAGTGCACACAAAACACAATATAATACATATTTTTGGTGATATTTAAAAGATAGAACATCACTTTCACAGTGTGTTGCCCACACTGTGAAAGTGATCGGTGGCTATACGTCACCCAGATCACTTTCACTTTACAGACAGCAGCTGGCTGAACAAAATGGGCACAAGCTGATGGCTACTATTGCAGCCATCAGTTTGTGCTTAACCCTTTGCTATTTGGATGTTCATAGTACAGCCAAAGAGTTGAACTAGTTAAAGGGGTTGTATACCCTCGTGTTTTTTCACTTTAATGCATCCTATGCATTAAGGTAAAAAAACACCTGGCAGCCCCCCGTTTTACTTACCATAGCAACCCTGGAACTTCACCCGGTGGGGACGCGCTGTCCCTCTGCCCAGGGTTCTCAGCTCTTGATTGGATAGATTGATAGCAGCACACCCATTGGCTGCTGTCAATCAAATTCAATGGTGTCATACATTCGGCGGCTATGGATGCCCAAAGATGGACTCGGGAGCGTGCCCGCAAGGTAACCCCCCCCCCCCCAGGAAAGCGCTTCTCCTAGGGGGTTATCTGATGTGGGGAGGAGCCGCAAGAGCCCCCGAGGGACATCAGAAGACAGTGTTTGGGGCCACTCTGTGCAAAATCAGCTACACAGTGGAGGTAAGTATGACATGTTTGTTTTTTTTAAATAATCAAAGCTTTACAATCACTTTAAACTTGACATTGAACCGCACTTACCTGTAGAATCTCCTGCCCACAGGATGATTTCAGTGCAGATTCGGATTTATTATACAGCAATTGATTTGCCATCCATAAATAGAGCAAGTACATTGAATACAACACAACCATGATATAAATAAATATATTTTAATTAACAGTTTTGGAAACAAGGGAAAAAAATAGTGAAAACTAAAATGGTAAAAAGGTGAAAAAGAAAACTGGAAACATTAAAGGGTTTTTTTTTTTATATTAAGTCAACAACAGTAGACACCATAAATAGACAGACATTTCAGATCCATACCGCCCAGCATTAATGGTAAGGCTAAGATAACAAGCACAAACACAATTCAAGTGTATTCTATTTGCTTTTTAGGTTTTTGTAACCCTTTTATTTTCAAATCACCAATAGTTCTCTTTACAGTACAAACATCACCTTGTGAATACACAAAAGGGGAAAAAAAAAAAACACAAAAGAAAAATCTGCTATACAGAAAATACAGAACAGATATATATATGCGAATATATATCAGTTATAGATATATTTATTCATTCTTAAAAAAACTACTATATCCTGTACATTGGCAATCATATGATCAAATACTTTTCATCTTAAATATGGTTAGTGCGAAAATACCATAACAAATGTTTTCAGCACAAATAAAACAGAGAAACTGACTATCAGGAGTGTCAAATATATGCATGGCATGGTTTTAAACTACAGTGGGATTTAAAAAGGGATAATGAACATTTGTAACTGCTAAGGAATAGTTACTGTTTAAGTTAAAAAAAAATGAAAAAAAAAAAAGCAAAAAAAAAAAAACCCAGAAAAACTGAACATATGCAACTTATAACTTGCTTCAAACATTCTATTTTTGTTTACGGTGAAACTAAACAATGAAAATCTGAGTTAAAGTGTCTTCGAAACGTGAATGCCAAAAATATGTCATAACATTTCCATATATTATATATCTATATACTTTTTCAACTTCAAGTGTGTAATGGAATACTTTAAAATTAAAATTTATTAAGACTGCCTACTGACCATACATTCAAGACAAGGAAGGCACTAGAAACATTTACAAATCTCTCTCCCTATTAGATCTTCTCTCTGACATGTAAAAATCTTTATATGATATCTTTATCAACATTAGTTTGAAAAATAAAGGTAGGAAATACTTAGAAAAATCACTTTACAACAGAGTGTAATTAATATTTTTTGACACGGTTGCTAAAGATTCTTTTACAAAATCATATTTACTAAACCATTCTTTGTGTATCATTTTTTATGTAGAGCATTGGTGCAACAGATAGTCTGCAAAATACACAGCTGCAGTCCCACAGCACTGGAAAAAATACTTTTAAGTATATATATATAAAAAAAAAATTGAAATCAAATCAAATTTTGGTACGCTTGAAATGTTCAAATAAGGAGACAATTAAAATATAATTAAAAAAGAACAAATATCACCTTCAACCAGTGCCGGTATACCTCCCATTATGTGGGACTGCAGCATACATTTGTTCAGGTACAACAAAGCCTTCATAGAGACACTGGTTAGAAAATGGCTTAGAGCCCAGTATTTAGGGTAAGTGGTATGAAATTGTTTTCCCAAGAAAATAATTGTTTATTCCCAGACATGACTGGAAAAGACAAATGTAGATTATAAAATCTCGAGTGTTCTATTGTTCAGTGTTTCTTCATATACAAACAAGCATGGCTATGGATAATGTACTTCCCACATGGGCAGGAAACTGTACAGTGCATGATAAGTTAAATTCTTGGTTCTCATGTACTTCCAACATGGGTCCTTTGGAGAAAAAATTATCACAGTGTTGACCAGGTAACTGAAAAAGGTCAAGGTAACTTAACATACAGAGGGGTGTTGGTGTTTGCATTTATGGCAACATCTTAGAGTTCTAAGCACTTCAGTGAGCTTCTTAGTCCACTGTCAGCATATTGTGGTTATGCCACATTGACCAGTCTACTGTACTTCACTTGCCTAGCATTAAACCGAGGCCAAGAGATGGGCCAATGATAGGAACGGGGTACAACACCATGAACATTCCTCTCAAAGTACTGGAAAGGTCTGTACCACCACACCCTTGAAAGGAGGTTTGATGGGGAAGCATCCTTCAGCACCTGTAAAACATTACAAAAAATACAATTATATATGGACTGCGTCATTTTTTTCTCAAATATTTCTCGAAAATACAATTATGGATACCCACATGATAGGCAACAACAGGCTCCAAGAACAGCCCATAAACAGTTTGCAAATGAAGATCTTTTGCCATTGATGAGACTGTATGTACCTGGATAAAAAAACTGGTTGCAGGAGTGTGTCCCGAGGGTAGGGATTAATGGCATATTTTCTAAATGGTCAGGCATGAGCCTGTGCTTAAAGAGTAGGCTCACCTTTGTACACTTTTTTTTTTCTAAATTCCAGCTCCCCTATGCACCAATATAGCATTGATGTACTTTTTTTGCAAAAATATCAACGCTTTCCATTAAGACCCTTCTCCTGTTTTCAATACTACAGCTCTATCCACATAGACTGTTATCTCATCTCTGATCTACTGCACACTTCAAAATGCCAAATGAAAGATCGATGCAAGATTAAACTTATGTGCCGGTTCACACTGGGACGACTTAGCCGCCTGACAAGTAGCGTCCCGTTCTGTACAATGGAACCGTTCTAATTGGAGCGACGCAAGTCACTGAGACTTAGAAAAAGGTTCCTGTACGACTTTGGGGGCGACTTGCATTGACTTCTATACAGAAGTCATTTTGCAAGTCGCTGCTCCTGTCGTGTTCAGGTCGCCTGAGGCAGTCGCGATGAAAGTCGTGCTGCCTCAGTGTGAACCAACACTAAAGGCTAAGTTCACCTTTGTTCATCTTTTTTTTTTCTAAATTCCAGCTCCTCTATGTACCAATATAATTAATGTACTTTTGCAAAAATATCAAAGCTTTCCATTAATTCTACAGACACTTACTGTCTTCATGGATGTTTGTACAATCAGATTGTATAGTGTATGGCCACCTTTATACACCTAAAATGACTGCGCTTTCAGTACCATTAATTGTTAACGGCGCACCAAACATACATTTTGCTATGTGAAAAAATGAGGGGCAAATACTGAAAAACGCACAGTAAAAAACACAACCCACAAAATTCCAAAAATGTCCCATTAACCACATATAGCACAGCCCATTGAAATCAACAGACTGTCCTATGCGTGTCACAGGAAAAACGAGCCACAAAATATGCGCTCCCACTATACTAGATATGAATGGGTCCTGAAAGTGAAATTGGTTGATAACAAGAACAAAGAGGCTCCATTCACATCTGTGCGTTTCCTTGCATTTCAGAAGTGTGCTGCACCAAAAATCGCAGCAAAAAAGGCACCAAGCTCCACTCTAAAAAAAAATTGTCCTGAAGCTTCTTTGGGGCGATTGCTGTGTGTAAGGAAGCCCATTCAGGTGGATGAGCTGCCCTATGCGTGATGAGTGAAAATGCTCAAACAATCCCCCCCCCACCCGCTCAAAAAAAAAAAAAAACGCATGTGGGAATGAGAGTTCCCGCTAAGCAGAGTTGTGAACGGGGCTTGACAGCTGAGTGTTTCTGTCCACTCCCTCCTATGTACTTGTATAAAGATGGTCACTATGTGTTAAAAAAATCCCTGCCTATGACATAACATATTTGGCAATTTTGAGTGAGCCTACTTACCTTATTGAGAAATTGTTTGTTTTATAGAATGCAGCAGTTAAATGGGTAAACCCAGGGCACCTATGGCAGCCCTATTCTTTCCAGGCTGTCACTCAACACTGAAGCCAGTAGAGGAAGTTTTCTATATCACTTCCTCTACCAGCTGTGTGCTTACGGCGCCCAAGGCACCTTCCCGACATTGATCAGGCTGCATTGATAGGAAATTGTGAGGCTGTAGATGGGCATTGATGGGCAATTGTGAGGCTGTAGATGGGCATTGATTAAGCTGCATTGATGGGCAATTGTGAGGATGCATTTATGGGCACTGACCCTTAAGTTCTTTATTTAAAATTTGAGGTTTTTCTTCCTGAAATGTCCCTCTTAAAATGAAGGTGCGTGTTATTTGCCGATAAATACGGTAGTTTACATTATTTAACAAATCATAACATATACCATGCCACCAACCAAATAGTCCTGAAAAAGGACCTGCAAATCAATCCAATTGTGTTTAGGAGAAAAGTGATAAAACTAAAAAAATTACAAACATCTACAAACTGTGTGCAATTACAAAGTAACCTATAATAAATCCCTTGTAAAAAAGTAACCTTGTCAAAACCGGCTGTTCAGACAGGACAAACTGCATTCGTTACAGGAAGAAGACAATGAAGCACTTTTGTTCAAATCAATGATACTGATCAATTTGTACTTTAGCATCTACTGAAGGCATTTACAAATCACTAACAAACTTGTTAGATAAGACATATTAAGGATGTATTGAACTACATTTTGGGATGTAACAAACTAGGAGTGCATTAAAAATGAACACCACATGACACATATCTTCATTTGATGGACACTCAGTGAAGCAAAATAAAGAGTGAACACAAGAGCCCTGAAGAATTTGTAGCTAAAATTTTTAAAAATGTGTTACATTTAGTAATTTAGTTTTGTTAACCACTTCAGCCCTGGAAGATTTTACCCCCTTCTTGACCAGAGCACTTCTTACAATTTGGCACTGCGTTGCTTTAACTGGTAATTGCGCGGTGATGCAATGCTGTACCCAAACTAAATTTGCGTCTTTTTTTTCCCCACAAATAGAGCTTTCTGTTGGTGACATTTGATCATCTCTGCAGTTTTTATTTTTTGTGCTATAAACAAAAAAGGAGCAACAATTTTGAAAAAAAAAATAAAAATTTTTTTACTTTTTGTTATAATAAATATCCCCAAATTTTTGATTTTTTAGCGGTATTCGATATTGCGACGGACAGATTGGACACTTGACACATTTTTGGGACCATTGAAAATTATACAGGGATCAGTGCTATAAAAATGCACTGATTATGGTGTAAATGTCACTGGCAGGGAAGGAGTTAACACTAGGGGGCGATCAAGGGGGTTAAATGTGTGTTCCCTCAGTGTGTTCTAAATGTAGGGGGGATGGGACTGAGTAAGAGGAGACATATCGCTGTTCCTACTTACTAGGAACAAACTATGTGTCTCCTCTCCTCTGACAGCACAGGGATTTGTGTGTGATCGCCGGCCACACGCATTGGGTCCCACACCGTGCAGCGCGCGCCCTCTGGTGGCCGAAAAGGGGAAGGATGTACCTGTACGGGGTTTCGCCCAGGAGAGCCATTCTGCCGCAGTATATCTGCGCGAGCCAGTCAGGAACTGGTTAATCACACCACTTAAAAAGCATTTGCCACATCCCCAAAGACAAACCACTAATATGAGTGGGGTGCATCTACCCAATAAATAATATCAAAATAAGAAAGAATATGGGGAACTACCACACTCTCAAATGTCCTCTTTTATTAAAGTGGAACTTTACCAATAACAGTTTGATAACAATTAAGGTGGTTGTAAAGGCAGGTTTTTTTTTCTATGCATTAAGATAAAAAACCTTCAGTGTGCAGCAGCCCCCCCTAATACTTAACTGAGCCCATCTCGATCCAGCGATGTTGCACGGGACTCTGTCCTGACTGGCACCCCGCTGCTGTCAAACTCAGTGAGCCAATGAGGGGAGAGAGGGGGCAGGGCCTAGCCGCAGCTATGTGTCTCAATGGATACACGGAGCTGTGGCTCAGCTCAGGTGCCCCTATAGCAAGCTGCTTGCTGCGGGGGCACTCGGCAAGAGGGAGGGGCCAGGAGTGCCGGCAAGGGATCCGAGAAGAGGAGGATCTTGGCTGCTCTGTGCAAATCCATTACAGAGAGCAGGTAAGTATAACATGTTTTTTTTTGTTTTTTTTTTAAATAACAAACAAGACTTTAGTATTACTTTAGTGTTCTTTAACAAAAGAACATACTGTACATTCCACATTATTAAACTATTAAATTGGTGTGTGTTGAAGATTGCCTCTAGCATTGTTCCCGTTTCTTCTTACTTGAGGCTGCCATTTTGTTGCAGTCATTTCTTAGAAACTCTCCCCCTCTCCTTGGTCTCAAAAACTATATGTCACCGTTGGCAAATAAAATGTTTGCATTTCCAGCCTTGATATGTCTTAGCTCAGCTAAAGGGGAATTGCTGACAGAAGCTTTACAGTGCTGAAGTTCACAGGTTGTGATGAGGGAGAAAGGAGAGACTATCAGGGAGATAAGAGAAGACATCATCTTTGTAAATTTAACAATTTTGTTTCTCCCTGGCAGCAGAGTTTGTCCTGTCACCTCTCCTGCTTTTCTTTTCGCTCTCCCTAATCTGTGTTCCCTTGGCACAGTGTGTGCAATTCCTGTTGCTTTCTACCCACTTCATCAACAGTAAATCCTAAAGCTGTCAGCTGAGCAGCCTCTAGAGGCTCTGATTTTAAAGCGGAGCGCCACCGAAAAATTTTTTTTTAAAAGTCAGCAGCTACAAATACTGCAGCTGCTGACTTTTAAAACATGGACACTTACCTGTCCAGGGCGCCCGCGATGTCGGCACCCGAGGCCGAAGCGTCTCTCCGTCCTCGGGTGCTGCCGCCTCCATCTTCGGTAAGGGAATCAGGAAGTGAAGCCGTGCGGCTTCACTTCCCGATTCCCTACTGCACATGCGCGAGTAGCGCAGCGCAACACGGATGGTCCCTGCTGCCTCTGGGACCCGTGTGTTTCCCAGCAGGCAGCGGGGAGGGAGCAGGAAGTGGCGTAAATACCCGCAGATTCTGCGGGTATCTATGCCGGAAGTGGGTACAGATACCTGTAATATACAGGTATCTGTACCCCCCTCCCCCCTGAAAGGTGCCAACTGTGTCACCGGAGGGGGGGAGGAATCTAATGAGTGGAAGTTCCACTTTTGGGTGGAACTCCACTTTAAGCACAGTGATGAGAATAGAAAACAACGGAGCATGTGCAGAGCAGGGAATACTGGATTTTACTGGATTTTAAACATTATAGGCACTAATGATTCTCATAGCTACACCTGTAAAAGGGTCCAGCCTGAAGTGATCCATCAGGACTTCTTTTTTGACTAAAGATTTAATGTTAAATGCTCTTTAAAAATACATTTTTCTTACATTATTACGTC